>BSBK01005975.1:2170000-2850000 GCA_027943335.1 Chamaecyparis obtusa | reverse complement strand
TCTGGACCATTTATAGATGTTCCTATCATCTATAAGAAAACTTGCAATCTACAATGTTGCATTATTTTTTCTTGACCATAACCATCCACAGTGGAACCTCCAAGGTTATCGCTAATAAGGGAAGATCGATCTCCTTTGGAAGTCCTTGTTCGATGAGTATCATTGTATTCATTCCTTTGCCTCTGACAGGTATGAAGGACATTATGTATCATATTCCATGTATGCTTGTCTGATTGTAGGGGATGCCCTGGGAGAGTCTTTGTTCTACAGTGGCTCTCTATAACTTTCAGTCGATGATAATTATGTTCCTTCCATTCTACTATCATTTAGCATTGCTAAATCTTATCATTTCCTTCATAGCTCCTAGCCACTTGAGTTTGGGTACTATGTATCTAATGAGTTAGTGATTGAAAGAGACTTCTCAAATCATTTTATGAGCCTTTATTGATTTTACATACGCTCCTGTTAACAGTTATGATTACTGTGAATAATTGTTTTGAATCAGCATAGGACCTCTAATCACTTTTTATTAGACGATTGCATGTATCTGTTCCATCGTAAATTATATCTGGTATGAGTCCAATTAGATATTGATGTGGTTTGAAAACTACTATGCGCAAGGAATCACACATAATGAGTGCACGATCCTCTTTTGATCACTGGCAAAAAATGCTCAGGCAAGGATGAAAGATGTATTTTATTTCACTTTAATAGATATGGTTCGGCAATAATAAAATTCATCATCCAGGTCTTTGATGATCCAGGAGATTTATTGTCTAGGTATATGATGGTTCTCCAATCATTAATATGGGAGCATTCCCATCATCATTCTGTGATCCTGATATTGAGCACTAGTGTATATTCTCCTTTCTTGGTTCTATCAATCACATAACAGGTCACATATGAGTTTATGGACTAGGTTGACAAGGATTGATTGCTAAACTGGACTTTTTCCAGCCTTCAGTGTCTACTCCTTTTTAATCAATCATATCCTTTCCTATATCATTTCCATTACACCATTGGCACTCAAGGGTGGTCTTGGTGCGTTGCCAGAAGTAAACCACCATGTAGAAAAAATACTTAATAAGTCCAGACAAATATCTTCCATCATGCAAGTTCAAATCTCTGCCACACAACAGATATTAATATCATAAAGTTACCATGCGATTCAATCTTTCAAGTGTGACAAATATTGGGAGTTTGTTTAATTGTCGTTGTAGATAAAATTTGCAGAGATAAACCATCGTAAGAGACATGCGGCTACAGAATCTGACTCATAGTCATTGGCATTTAGCATGACAATAGTATAACTCTACTATGGTGCCTGAAACTTCCATCCTCCTCTATGTCATGATTGGAGGCTTGCGAGCCATCACATATATATCCAGGCTATAATAACTTTATCCAAAAATCATCAATCATTGCTACTTGGAGACCATATGCCTTACGATCTTACACTAGCATTCAGAGACTCATAATTCAGGTGATAACAAGACAAATAATCATCAAGCCACTCTTCATATGTTAGGAACACAATACATATCGAACTCATCACAACATAATATATAATTCACTGTCGATTTGAATGCATTCTTCATTAGTACTGTATACCTATCTCATTTGCAGTCTGGCTCTGATACCATGTTGAATTTCTAGATCACTGCAAATGTAATAGAATTGCTGTAAAAGTATGTACTTTCCAAATACATCAATCTCTTGTATATATACATGGTAAAGATAGGAAGATACATGTCCCTTCATGGGGCATGTCTATTCATTAATCTAATTTATGAATTTAACTATATAATCATTATAAGAATAAATAAAATATTAACTTCACACGCACACACACATATTAATATAAATAATATCAATTATTAAATATATTAATATATATATCTATGTATATATAATTAATCAATTCTCATAATAATTATATAATCAGTTTTATTTATCTGATCGATGCTACATACATCAACAATTGTTTTAAACAACAAGAAAAGAGTATTGTGATATAGTGAAGGAGTAGCTTAATGTTGTAGACAAGTTACCTAAGAACGTGATGACAACGAGTGTTTGTTTGAGTAAGAGTATTGATATGAGTTACCTTATTGTATCATCAATCAATAAAGAATATGCTTTAAATAATGAAGAGGTAAAATGTCATAATAGTGATGTGGCATTCATAGCATCAAGTACCCACTTGAATAAAGATAATAGTCATACTTAATCAAAGACAAAAAAAATACAGAGCAATGAAAACATTGCAAGGTCGAGGATAGTGAATATTTTAATACAAGTACCTTACACAAAGATGATAAAGACAACATAAGAACAATTGCAACCAATAAGTAATATAGGGTAACAAAGTATTCACTAAGACACAAAGAAATGAGAAGAGTAAAGCCTGATGGTGGTACAAGGGTTCCAAGCATATGTAAGGAACAACTCAAGTAAATATGAAATTTGTTACCATTTCTTACAGTCGACTCCAAATTTGGAAGCACAGACCATATTATTAAGAACATACTAGAAACCCTCAAGAAGGAAGCAAAAAATAGGTGTCGAAATTACTTGTGAGTGTAAAAGGGGTTGTAGAAAATATTAAAATGCGCATGCCTTTAAGTCTCTAAATCTTTATGTAGAAACTCATGTTAATATAAAACTCAAGTATTTGATGGTTTTGGGGTCTTGATCTTACAAGGGCTCGCGAGAAAATTAGAAAACATTACTCTCTTTTTTATAAGTAATGCTTGCGTTCATTGGAATTCTGACGAACATGAGAAACATTTTAAAAAAATCAAATTTCCCTTTGTAAAATCCAACGAAGCAAAAGAAAAACCATAGCCATTAGAAATGGTCGTCAAAAATTTGCCCCAAATGTATTAGTGTGGAAACGGGTTTGCCTAAGTCAAACCCTTCATTTGGAATGAACCATGAAATAAAAATAGAAAATTATTAAAAGGAAAGCATTCTTATAAGAAGTAGAGGCCAGATTTGAGAAATAAGATGTCTTATACTTTGATAATGCAAATGATCTTGAAATGGAATTACAAGTGTTTGATGCAATAACATGAATCTACCTAATAGGAAATTATAAAGAACATGCTTTCATAATGGTTGTTGAAGCTCACCACCATGATGGGATGAAATACCTTAAATGCTTGAATGTTTAAAATACTTGTGTGCAATAAGAAAAGGGGATCAAGGTAGATTTCTCCTCCTTTCCACAATGCACACTCAGAAGGAATATGACCCAATAAACTCAAGAAAGTATTAAGCATTGGTTGAGTCAATGATCCTTTGTTGAGATGATTAATTGATTGAATTAAAGGAACATGATGGTGATGATGAAAGATAGAAGATTAAATAACCAAATATAAGCAGTTTCAGGAAATACAAACTAACAAAAATAGTAAGCAACCTATAATGACTTGAAACATAAGCCAAAGAGATATACTAACCAATGATTTGAACTCAAGGAAGATTTGCATGGTACATAATGACTAGGTTGTTTTTTTCCTAGGATCAAAACAGAAATACCACTATGTATCTGACAGTTTTAACTAAAACTTTCACAGTCACTCTAATGGATCTTGAACTTTCCAGATTAAGTCCCGATAGTTGTACCACTTTTTCTGCACACAAAAAAAGGAAGAAGGTTGGATAAAGGGGTTTTCCTTGGTCAAACCCCTATTTGGAATCAACCTTGAGATGAAATGAAGAAAAAAGAAGAGTGGTTTCATATAAGAGAGGCTACATCCAAATAATAAAATATGTCATACCTTGGCAATGCAAATGCTTCTTTAAACATGATCAAATATGTTGATGCAATAGCTTTGATTTAACACAAAAACCCAAAAAGAAATCATGCAAGATAAAACCTTGTGTTTGGATGTTGTAGTTTTCCACAATATGTGATTGAAGAGAGATAATAATCACTTGAGCAACTAAAGACTTGAATGCTTATATGTGTGTAGATATTATTCCTTAATGGTTGAATCCTTTGCTAGGGAAATAATCTTGATCCATTGAGAAGATTTTTTCAAAAACACCTTGAATGCTCGATTGAAGTCTTTACTTGCATCCTTGCACTTAGTATCTCAATTATGAATGGTTGATCATAATGTTGGACAATAATGGATACTAAAATGAGGAGAGATATAGTTTTTACATACCTCTCACAACTTCGCAGGGGTTAAAACTTGGGAGAGTTGATTGTAAATCCAAATACCCCACTAAAATATTGAGATAGGGCCCTGGTTAAAGTTTGGATCTAATCCTTGGGGAACACAATTACCTAGCCATTCTATTCCACCCAATCATACCTGAATTAGATACATAGATCACAAACAATTAGGGGATGCAAGATTGTAAGATACAACTAATTCTGAGGTCGAGATGGAACATGAAGGACACAAATGGTAACATAGGGCCTAAGTGATGAAATGAAATACTGGATTGGAGGAAAATAGAGGAGTGCTATTAGAAATAAAGGCTTACCTCAACCTTAAGAAAGATTGAAATATCAAAGGACTCATATTTGAATTTAGGTGTTTATTAAGTGTCATATGAAGTCCTAATATGCATGATGAAATGAAATCACACTAAGGTGGGTACTAAAAAATCATGAAATTGTATACACATGTAAGGTACTTACAATTTATGATGGTACAACTTGATTACTTATGTATGCCTTTCCAAATGGATAAATAACTCGGTTCAACTCCTCTAATCACACATTGGTCATCTTAATTGAGCATCTATCTTTCCTATGGTAAGGTCCATTTAATATGTCAACCTAGGGTCATGAACTTGAAATGGTTATGCACAATATATGCACTAAGTCTCCATTGAGGCCATGCTAACTACTCTTGGAAAGAGAAATAATAGTATAGGAAAATGGATGCTTAAAAGTAAACCTACTTGGTTATCATCTGTTATCATAATTGATAATAATGTTGATGATTGATTATCTAATGGAGCTGATGATGAAGACCGACCAATATCAGAGGTATACATGAAGATAGTAGAAATATTAGATCAATTATAGTCTTATCATTGATTCCAAGCAATTGATTTCTGATTTATATTATGTTGCCATATCATTCGATAATGATATAAGATGAATGAGTTAAGAAGAACAAGAAATGAGAAGTTGAGAATTTGTAGAACATAAATGGGCAACTAATATAGATTGGAAAATGATTTGATTATGTTGGAATGATTGATTTCTACCTAACATATAAGTATGTTAAGTCAGTAAAGTATGGTATTGAAGTTTTGACAACTCGGTAAGTAAAGTTATTATGGCTACCGAGAAGGAAAAGTCACTCGGTAAGGTAAAGGAAAGCGGAAAGGTTTAGGCACTGAGTAATGTAACCAAAATTCTAAGTGAAGAACACTGAGAAAGGAAAATGTATTCAATATGGATGGAATCGATATTTAATGATTAGCTATGATGAGCTGGATGATCATGATGATGTGGAAAGTTAGTTACAGAGATCTACGGTTATGAAAATTCAAGATGGATATCTATGGTTAGATCTAAGTGGCAAAAAGAAGTGGAACAAGTTTCAAGAAAAGTTCAAGTTCCTAGATGAAAAGGAAACGTGTTACCAAGATCCAGATCTGATGAATACTGAATTGAACAATCAAGATTAACTAAAGGAAAATGTAATAGAGGAGATTAAGTGGCAAAACTTGTCTATATAAAGGATGAAATTATATGGACAAATAGCTAGCAAAGTGAATAGTTGACGGGCTATGACTATTGTAGGAGAAGAAGGAACAAAGAGATTTCTAGTGGAAAAATAGTGATTTGATGAAGTGGTGATGCCAGTGGAAGATGCAAAATTAAAGTGAAGATTGAAGAGTGCACAAGGATCTGATTGAGAAAAGATAGTTGCACATCTATAGGTCATTTTTATTATTTTTGCTTAGTAGCATTTTTAATAGTCAAATCTCTTAACAAAGTGGACTTAACAGTCTTATTGTAAATCCTTGAGAAAGGTGACATTCCAAAAAGAGTGTTTTAAGACCTCTAACAAGGCCACTATGACAAGGTGAAGATCCTAATAGATCTAAGGTTAATCCCTTAACCGGGTCACACCTAATAGTGTGTTTTGTAATCTATAACTAGATTGGCTCTTAACCAAGCGTACTTCAGAAGAGTATATTTCTTAGTGTGTGACAATTCCCACAGTAGTTTTTCCCAAAGCTGGGTTTTCGTTAAATATTTGTGTCAAACATTGTGAATGATTTACTAATTGATATAGTTTATTTACTATTATCGGTAAATAGAGAACTGTGTTTCTACCGAGTAGTTACCGAGTTAATCAAATAAAGTTTATTAAGGTATTTTGTGATTAGGATTACTGATTCATATAACAGAAAATGATTATGCATAGTACTAGAAATTGCGAAAACTATATTGCTAAAAATAGTTACATCACTATTAATCTATTATTGTCTGATCTTAGCTAACCTCCAAAAAGGCTTCAACAACTTATTTAAACTAAAATTTCACAACTAACTAACTAACTAACCACCTCCAACAAAATAGATGGGTGTAGTTATTACATTGAAAGAAAAAATGAGAGATTAACTCAACAAGAAAGAAACACTCTTCTTCTTATCTATGAGAGAGAGAATATAGGAAAACTACTCCCTGGATTTTCTCAACATTAAAACATTATTGATTTCTCTGACTAGAAAGTAGGCTAATCGATTAAGTCATTAACGAATCTTCAATGTTATCCTCTTTGCTACTCCCGACTGCATGACTTGGTCCAAGAACCGATAAAACACATTAAGTATCAACTTGCCCATTCTTCCATGTTCATCTATTCCTGCAATAAAAGGTTAAGAGGAAAAAACATGGAGATACATCCATTCCACATTATATGCATTTATTAAACTTTAGATTTCATTAATATGGATATATCACATGGTTGTAGAAAAAATAGACTACTTGGTTGCAGGATACCCATTATGCTTCAATTATTAAAAAAGGAACAATATAAAGATAACCATGGTTTCAAACATAAAGTATTGCATCCTAAAATTATGCAAGTCCATATGCCATATGTTCATCAGATACTATTTTTAAAAGTCATAAAAATATTAAAATCATTTAGTCTTTAAACACCCATAAACCCAATAACAGTTCCAAGAAAAATAAGAGAAACTAGGAAAAAATAGGTTGTTATTTCAGCCCATCATTCTCCCCAACCTAACTCCTTGTTGGTCCTCTAGTAACTAAGAATTTTTTTTATCTTTGCATTCATTCTGAAGTCATTGGTTGATCAATGTCCTACTTCACCCTTGGCCAAATTCCACTAGTATCCTTTTTTATTCTCCAACTTCTCCCATCTCAACCTTTCAGTCTCCATATCATATGCATTTCCATCATTTTTCATGCTAAGAAGTGACCAAAGTAGAAGTTAAGGTTATAATATAAGTGGAAGCCAATGCTCCTACCATGTGCGAGCTAGTTGTATATACTTGGGTGCTCTTTGGTTGCTACAAGGTAGTTTTGTGGTGAATGTGGCTCAACATGCCTTAGATTATCAAGAAGGTCATTTCATTGTTGAATGATAGGTTCAAGGGCTAATTTCCCTTCATTCCTAGCCATATGTTCATGCTCCTCAAATGCCTCTTCTCTTAAGGATTAAATTATTTTCCTATCAAAATTCTTTGTGAATAACCACATCTAATCATAATATAGTGTCTGAGTCTCTTACATTCAACCCTTAACTACAAGGGAGCTTCCATTTCCTCTTGTCTATGTGGTCCAACTTGCATTTCCCTACTAATCTCATTTTGAATCCAAAACATGAATACATGTAGTTGGATATCTCCAATATATGCAAGTGGGTTCCAAGTAGTATTATGGGGAACAACAAAATTATGCAAATATAACTCACATAGCAAGTTCTTTATGGTTACAAGAGAGGAAGTTTATACCTCATAGAATTCTCTAGGTGTTTGCAGAGAAGAATTTAACCCTTTGACAACCCTCGTCAACTTGAAATTCAAATACTATTCTTTTAAATAGAGGTTATAAACTCTGGGTGGTGATCTACATTGCATAAGCTCAGGAATCATTGTTGTGATTGTAGTGATCTTGTCTTTCAACTTAGTTATCTCATCCTCCTTATTCTGAATTTCAATCCTTTGATTATCAGTTACTCTCTATAGGTAAGATTTCTCCAACTCCCATTGACTTTGTTTCAATAACATTTCTTTATACAGGCTTAAACTTGTAGCAAATGGAGTATAAATGTTAAGAGGAGTATCTAGTTCTTCCTCTTCCTCTTGTGGTTCATCTATAGGTACATTTATTAGACCCCCTATCCATACTACTATAGCAGTCTCAACTATATATTGTGTTGCAACAACCAAAATAGTAAGACTATCCAAATCTTGGTCTTGTTGTATATGACCCTCTTCCATAAAAACATTTGGCTCTTCCTGTGGACGCTTTCCAATGGTTCATCCCAAAATGGTTCATTATCCAATGTATTTATGTCAAACTCACCAACTCAACACTTAGCACTCATTGCATCTAAGTGAAAATCACATAGGTTCAAAGTATTGGTCTTTCTTGGGAGGTCAACCATCCCAGTTGGACTTCAACTCAAGTATGCTTAACCATGGATTTTTATGCGAGGTTAAACCCACTTAGCTTTCTACCTCATTTGTAAAACCTTCAATAAGTGTTATGCCTTATGAACCATTCATTATAGAGCCCCTCTAGCTCATCAATTGATATGTAGGAGATATTTTTCACAAGTCAAACTGTGATATTTCTATTAGGATTCAACTTTGTAGTTTTCAAGTCAAACTCATTGGCCCATGTTTCATGAGTAGTGGCTTGAAAGAACCCATCTCTCATGAGAATAAATGGAACACTTACCATCATTGCATCTAAGTGATGCTTACAAAGGTGAAGCATTGGGCCTTCCTAGGAGGTCACTTGTTTCAGTATGACTTCAACTCAAGCACACTTAACCATGAAGTTTTCTCCAATGGTTAACCCCACTTATCAAGCTAATCAGTTCACAAAACCTTATACAAGTGTTGTACCTTATGAACCATTCATTATAAAGCCCATGTATCTCATCAATTTATATGTAGTCCAAATATTTTTCACAACAAGTCAAATTGTGATATTGCTATCATGATTCAATTGTGTAGTTTTTAAGTCAAATTCATTGAACCATGTTTCATGAGTAGTGGCTCGCAAGAACCCATATCTCATGAGAATAAAACTAATTGATGGAAATAGGGAAACAAACAACTGAGGGTGGGGGGGGGGGGGGATACTGAATCAGTTGTCCCAAAAACTTCTACAACTAAAACCTTACCTTTAGGACTGATAAATAAACATGCAAGCATAGATCCACAACACATCAAGAACACATAACACCAAGATTTTAGCATGGAAACCCAGTCAAGGGAAAAACCTACAAAATATACTCTGTTAAAAGTATTATACCTTATTAGGATTATTACAATAGGAATGCACATGCATCCAAACACGTTGCCTAGAAATCACTTCTCAAATACAAAAAGGCTTACTGCCCTGGGAAGGCTCATTGCCTTACAAATACTTATGAAATACAATCCATAGATCATGAACTATACATTAGCATCTTCAACATGCTTGGATCGATTCCATTGAAGTACATATCATAACTTTCTTTTCTAGACCAGATCTCTACCTTTATTTGCACATCCATCCTCTCTCACACACATGAACATTACATTAATTTATACAAATCCACAACCTTGTAACTATCAACAAGTTTAGCTTCACTCTCACCACCTAATTACAAAAATATAACCATATATGATACAAATTTTAATGCGAACCAATAAATTTTAGCTAAGACATAGCTTAGACCAAAATCATATGCCTCAAACATGAAACACCTCCATGAATTATGCATCAATCATCCACAACATACAACAATCATCATGTCAGTGAAGAACACAAAGAACACCAACTCAACAACTGTAATCTTTAATTTGTGAGCACCACAATCAATGTGAACCAACAACACAATAGGAGCACAATCTAGAAACATCCAAAATTGTCATGAAATTCAATAGAAACATCCACATCAACTCAAATTAATGGATTCATAACCATCATTATGTCGAACCTCAAGAACACCAACAACAATGACAGACAATCTTATAGAAAAATAGCTTGCAAACCTCCTAATCACAAACCACTTGTATTGAGGACACACATAAATGTCCCAAACATACCTCTAGATTTACAAAGTAAAATATTACAATGCGGAGTAATGCAGATCAAATTATTGTCACTTTGTCACCTTTGAACAACTTAAAAAGTAGTCACAACATATATACCCATAAATTTCACAGATCTTCATGTGAACCTATGAAAGTTGATCTTAATCAACTATAGACATCCCATGACACACTAATACCATCCAAAAATTTTGATCTTCTCTATACAAGCTACACCAAACCAACAAAATCACTGAAACACACAACAACACTATCATAAACAAAGAAATATGTTGACAACAATGATAACACAACTCTCAAATATGTGACAATATATCTCTTAAGACATATTTGCACATTATTCCAACAATATCCCCCTAAGATTTTGCGCACAACTTTTGATGACTCTCTCTCCTAATACTTTATATTTTTTTCACATGAATCTCTCTCCCTCTTTAACATCAATGCAAAAACACATATTTTCAAAACACTAATTTTCTCTCCCCAAAACTAAACATCTGATTCAAAAAAATACAAGACTAACTACTCCTCATGAGTAGTAGCCACTACTCATCAATCTAGACCACAAGATATGTTTGTAAATGCATTGGACTGATGCATACCAATGTACCTTAGTTCCATTTAGGAGGGGTAATCACCCCTGGCTTCCCTAATCTATTCCCTAGTAGACACATACTCCAATATCTAACTTCTTTCTCATTAACCTCCTCTCCCAAAAAGTGAAACTTTATATATATATATATATATATATATATATATATATATATATATATATATATATATATATATATATATATATATATATATATATATATATATATATATATATATATATATATATTTGTGTGTGTGTGTGTGTTTGTGTGTCTTTGAATGCAACACTAAATTTTTAGAAATGTTAATTGTACTTGAATTGTCATAGTAGATAGCAATAGGTTCATCATATACAACTCTGATATCCTTCAACATCTGCTTCATCCATACCACCTAAGTATAATTTATTGCAGCAACAACACATTCTGCCTCTATTGTAGGTTGTGAAGTATAATTATGCTTTTTGCTCAACCATGAAACTAATATTTTTTTCCAAGAAAAATACACCACCACTAGTATTCTTCCTATTATCCACATTTCCTACCCAATCAACATAAGTAAAGACACTCAAAGTAAAATCATCATCTTTAGGATACCATATACCATAATCAATTATCCTTTTCAAATATCTAAATAATATTTTAATAGAAACAACATGATATCCCTTAGGATTTGCTTTAAATCTAGCAACAATACATACAACACTCATGATATCAGGTCTAGTTTGAGTCAAATAAAGTAATCCACCAATCATAGATTTGTATCTGGTCTGATTTTCTTTAGGAGAATTATCATCCTTTGTCAAATTGCATCCAATCACCATAGGAGTACCATATGGCTTTGAATTTTCCATTCCAAACTTTTTTCAACAACTCTTTCACATACTTGGACTGAGATATAAATATTCCATTATCTGACCGTGTGATTTGCAAACCTAAAAATAATTTCATCTCTCCAAACATAGACATATGAAATTCATTTTGCATTTCATTGGAAAACTCTTTACTCAACTTGTCATTTCCTCCAAAGATAATATCATCAACAAAAAAATCAACAGTCAAAATGTTATTATCATCAATCTTGAAGTACATATTACTATTAACAATACCTTTGTTAAATCCAAGCGTCAATAGATACTTATCCAATCTTTCATACCAGGCTCTAGGGACTTTCTTCAATCCATACAAATCTTTCTTTAAATGGAAAATCATATTGCTCTGATCAATTAATGAAAATCCATCTAGTTGCTCAATGTACACTTCTTCTAATTCACAATTCAAGAACGTTGACCTAACATTCATATGATAGACTTATAAATCTTTGTAAGAAGCATAAGAAAGAAACAATCCTATAGCTTCAATTCTATCCACAAGAGCCAAAGTATCATCAAAATATATACCTTCCATTTGTGAATATCCTTTGCAAACAAGTCTTGCCTTATTTTTTATCACTTCACCATCTTCATTCAATTTTTTTTCTTCAAAAAATCCATTTAGTTCCAATTATATTCTTATCCTTAGGTTTGGGACCAAGAACGCATGTTTTGTTCTTCTCAATTTGATTCAACTTCTCTTTCATTTCTTTCACACAATGTTCATCTTGATATGCTTCATTCACATCTTTGGGTTGAATCTTTGAAATCAAACAAAACTTAACTCCATGTTCAACAATTCTTCTTCTAGTTTGAACACTTTTATTTCTATCTCTTATTATCTAATTTTCATAATTATTTAATCTTAGATATCTAGGAGTCTTATGATTTGCATGAATTTCAGACTCTTGTGTTTCTTCTTCATCATTTGCACTAACTTCTTCATCTTTATTTCCTTGAATAATCTGAAATTGATTCCGAGTTTGAGGTTTCATTCCCTAATTTGTACTGTCATCCTGATCATCCGAATTATATCCACAAGGTCTAGAATGTTTCTGATTTCATTCATCCACCTTGACATTTGCACTCTTAACTATCTTTCTCAATTTGTTATTGTAACATCTGTATGTCTTTCTTTTTGTTGAATGACCAAGAAAAAAATCCTTCACCACATCTAGCATCAAACTTTCCTAAATCTTCATCTCTTTTGATATAACATTTGCTTCCAAAAATTCTAAAATATCTCACAGTAGGAACATTACCATACCACAATTTATAAGGAGTTTTACCATTATTACCATTTATTTGCACCCGATTAAGTGTATAAACTACAATACTCACATCTCCTCTCCAATAGACATGTAGAACATTTCCTTCGATCATCATTATCCTTGCAATGTCTAGAAAGGTTATGTTCTTCCTCTCCACTACACCATTTTGATGTTGGGTCCACAAAGAAGACATATGTCTCTTTATCCCATGTTCTTCACAAAATGCATTAAACTCACAAAATGTGAATTCACCACCCTTGTTAGATCTCAAACACTTCAACTTCAACCTTGTCTCTAGCTCAACCATAATCTTGAAGAATTTGAATTTGTCTATAGCTTTAGATTTCTACCTCAATAAGATAACCTATATCATCCTAGAATAATCATCAATTAACAATATGAAATATCTGTCTCCCTAAAAACTTCTAGTTCTAGATGGACCACATAAATCAGTGTTAGCATACAGTTTTTCCCTTTCCTCTGGATTGATCTCAGACCTCTTTTAAAGAATGAAAGAGAGAAAAACAACTTAACACTAACAAATGAGTTGCTATAAGTACACTCTCTACAAATTATAAGGTGCAGCTACCTCCAAAAAGATTTTCAATGAGATCTTATTAACATAGAAGACAAAATAACATCATGCGTGCTTTTCACCAGAAAACACTTAAGGAAAACACTCAGTTCATCAACATGAAAAGAATGTGCGGATTTTAAAGTGGGTATTTACTTCTATTCCAATCTCAAACTTTGAATTGTTTAATCTTGAACTTTAATATCGATCCTCTTTGTTACTTCTAAGCATAGAATTCATTCAGATCACAGTCAAGCCTCATTCAACGTAACTTATCTCCACAAGAAAATAAATCACATAAGACAAACAATAGTATTTATCATTTAAAAGCTTGAACATATATGTAATACCATAATATATTTATATATTCTGCAATATCAGTATTCATTAGACTTGAAGTTAAGTTTGTAGAAAATAGTTTCTCCCAACTTAGAGAGCCGAACCCATAATCAATAAAAGTTTTGCAATATATAGCCATGCAGGGCCTCAAATAACTAACTTAGTAAAACTGTCTTCTTGCAAGTAAAATCCAACAAACCTAATAACTGTCCTAAGCTAAAAACATTACAGAAAAACTAAACTGAGAGCAAGCACCTTCTAGAATTCGCCAGGTGTCTCGGACAGTTAGGGAGTGGAGGTGGTTGCAAGTCGGGCTGCCTTCCATTCTGAAAATGCGGCGTTGAAAGAAGATATCATTGGTTGATGTGGCAGACCGATAAAATCAATCCTCTGCCTCTAGACTTCACTCTCCTTTTTAACCTCAGCTATCTTACCTGCATGCATAACTAGATGATCTCGTTGAAGGATCATCATGGATTCTATCCTGGCCACTCTTCTAAAATGTTCATCTATGGGTGCTTTCATCTTTTTGAATTCATCAAACTAGAAACTTACCCCTTTGATCACTTGTTCAATTGGTTTAACTGATACTTCTTGATTTCCCTGGCATTGCTCATCGATCCATTTTATATCACTTGAAATAATTTCTTCAATTGTTTTTAATCCCTTCATAAGATCCCTTACCTCAAAAATTCCTAGGACCACGGCTTCGTTCTGCCATTCTATACATTCTTTGATAACGTAAAGAACCATGTCATCAAGTCCAGGAACCGACCTTTCCATAAGGAAATTTTGCAAGCCATATTCTTCGATTTCCTCAATCCAATGGAGCTCTTTGGTCCATGTGGTCTTTTCCAACTCCCATTCCTCGATGTTGGCTTTTGCTTTTTTAACCAGGAGATCCCCTTTTATGTGGGTTTGACCCATATGGCCTAGTTGTTTGACAACTTCAGCTTTCATGCACTCTACCCAATCATCAAAGGCTTTACCCACCGCCTTGCTCCTCTGAACTTGATCAAGAAAATGCTAATTATCAGGAGACTTCATATTGATGGAAGATGTCATCTCACTTAGAGGGAAAGGCTCAGGATTTTGGATGGTATGGATATACCGAGCCATACTCTTCATGGCCTATTTCATTTTCTGCTTGTCCTTGGTGTCTTTCCAGACTCTACTAGCAATTTTCTTGTTTGAAACTTCAAAAAATTTCATGTCAGCGGCTCTAGTATCCTTCCCCAAATCCACCTTGGATATTTGGAAATCCTGAACCGAAGCCTCTCCTTCAGCTTTATCTTCCTTAGGCTTTTCAATTTCGGCCATCCAGTGACCGCTGCTTTCATCAAAATCAATTCTAGACTCCATTTTCATTTTCTTCACTTTAGAGGATTTTCCTAGGTACCTGCTCACCACATCGTCAATGGGGACTAATAATGGAACAATGTTTCTTTTCTTAACCATTGGAGTCTCCAACCATGGCGGGGCAGCAGAAGATTTCTTCTGAGTATCATAATTGCTCAAAAGAGCCAATGAATCTTTCGGGGTATCCCCTGTCTCTTCTTGCATTTGTTGATCATCTATCATGTCGAGTATGCTATGATCCTCTATTGATTTTGCCTTTGGATTAGGACTTGGTGCGTCTAAGTCTACAATGACTCTGGGAGTGACCCTCTACCTTTGAACTCTTTCTTTTATTCTTTGGCTTGATCTTGTTGTACTAACTTCAGGTTCAGGCTGCCATTGAACTTGAACTTGAACTTGAACTTGCGAAGAAAATGATTCAAGTTCAGGTTTAGCTTTGGGTTCAATTTTTCCTACACAAGGTGGATCAACACTTAGGTTAGCTAAAATAGAAGGCCTTTTGTTCGAACTCCGCTTCTTGGTTTTTATTGGTTTCTTTGTTGACTGCAAAGGGGCAACATGGGTACTTCTCTTCACCAACCATGCCTCAGTTCTCTCCATCACCCTTTTCATCCTTTTTTGCAAATTATCCTCTTTCGACTCTTTCCAATCTAGCTCAGGAATTGGGAGGAATTCAATATTTTCCAAATACTAGGAGTCCACCACATCATCTTCATTGTCTTCTCCAACACCATCTGTATCCATATTCAGCTTAAAAGTGATGATCTGTTTCAAAGTTAATCAAGACCAGAGCCTTTTCCTTACTTCCAACTCATCAGGACAATTGACCCAAAAATCTTCCAAGTCAAGAATGTGCATGAATGTCTCTGGGACATTTAGGTTTGCTTCTACAAAGCCTCTATAATCAAAATCAGTCCTGGGAATGTAAGTTTGTAAACAATAAGCATATAACTCTTCTTTGACAGCTTTCGCATCTTGAAAGCTTTTGCACCTATAGTGTTCCAACTCAATAGGGAAGAGGACACCCGAGGACTTCTTCGATGTCCCAAATTTTTTCTCAACTAGAACGAGCTGCCTGCATAGCTCCATTAAGATTATATCATCCAAACAAAACCTAGGAAGCCTTAAGGGTTCTCCATCAAATGCTCCAACCCTGAGGTAAGTGAATCTTGGAAATTGAATAAAATGATAGTCGTAGACATTAATCATTTGTTTGGCTTCCTCTGAAAGCCTGCAATTCTCCTTCTCTCTTAATTCAAAAACCAACTTACCTGAAAATCTATCATTTACAACTTTGAATACACCAGAGAAATTCTCCTTCCGCAAGCATGCAAGTAGTTATATATCTTCATATCATTAGTCCACAGTTCATGAGGCAATCCTTCCCAAGCTCGGCAGCATGCTAAGACATACACAAGATAGGACATATAAAATGTAGTTAGATTTGCCACATTTAAAAGCTCTCTATGAAGCTCCTCCACTATCAGGTCAACCCAGTCAATAAATTTATCTCCTTCTATGATTTTCTGGATAAAGTAGTACATCCAGTTCTCCCAATGAAATGCATGAGGGTTTCCTTTCACCCTGTTTAAAAGAAATACCATATCAACTATGTCCTTGCGAAGGTGCTCAATTGTCAGAGGCTTTGGCAATCTAGATCCACCTTTATCTGGTTTCGCAAGCCACACCTGTGCTACCGAGGAGCTATAGGTTTTCTTCTTTGCTTCGTACACACGATCCGCTTCAACATAAGTCCATGGTTCATATAATTCCTTCTTGGGAATTTGCAGGGCTGCCATTATTGTTTCTCGACTAATTTTAACCAATATTTCTCCTGACGCATCCTTGATACATTTATTCTTGGCGTCATATTTGTTTGCACATTCCAACACCAATTTAGGGAAAAGAAAAGGAGGAAACACAACAGCTTCTAGTAGTTCACTACTTGCTAACTTCCCAGCAAAAGAACCTTTAGAAGAACTTTGGGCTCTATCACAAAGTTCCCCTAAATTTGCATTCAATAGGAAGGTATCCCCTATTACTGGAAGAGAAACTAGCAGGTGTGTTCTACTTTCCTCTTTCAGAAGTTTTGGACGGAATAATGACATTTCATCAAATATGGAATACAAAAGACTGCTACACAGAAAGAGCCTCTGAAAATTGAAACTATTAAGGGAAGATATAACTCACCAATGTATTACACACTAGTCTTCTGCAAATTTACCACCACCAATTCCGTCGCTCCTGCTCCTTGTATAAACAAAATAACTAACAAAAAACCTTAAGCATTCTTCATTTATGCATAGATGCCTCATAATCTCTAATAAATCTTCAGAGCATGTCCATAGTAAATGTTTTGATGACAAAATGATTGATTTGACATGTTCGGCCGAGCTTAATTAATCCTCTAGCTATTTCGGCATGAATAACTCAATTCCCAAGGAAAATCTCTGATCACCATATCTGAACACTTATGACTACCTCTACGTCACACCGCCAACTGTCTTTTCAAATCTTTCAACATGCACAAACCATCTAGTTGAAAGATAGCTTCTTGTACGACAATTTCCAAAACTTAATAAATGCTTGGAGCGCTACAAAATAGGAAATTGCTTTTTGAAAAGAGGACCATCCTACCTAAATCTCAGTGCATAAGTTGTCATATTACAAATGTGAACTTGAACTTGAACTAACCTAAGGTTCGAGACTAGGTTCAACTTCAGGTTCATCTTTTGAGACCGACAAAAAATTGAGAGAAGCAAGCATAAACACTTAAGACTTGGAAATGGTAACGGGTTGAACATGAACTTGAACTGACTTAAGGTTCAACTCTGGGTTCAAGTTCAACTTCAAGCTATAAATTATTTCGATCAAGACTAAAACTGGGATCTGAGAAAAAATGAAGGTAACAATCAGTATGCACAAGATCTAACAATCCATTAGAAGAATACGTCTTACTCTTGAAAGTAGATCTAGTTTGTTTACCCATCTGACATTCTCACAGCTTGAGTAGTACTTATCTTGACAATATTATCAAAATTCACATGACACATCCTCTTATGCCACAACCAACTTTCATCAATCTAAGAAATCAAGCATATTTTCTTGACAGTATTCAAATGAAAGACACTACCTTTAGTTTTTGTACACGATGCAATCTCAATACTAGAACTACCCAAGATTCTACATTTGCCATTCTTGAATTATAGATCATAACCCTTGTCAACTAATTGATTAATGCTCAAGAAATTATGTTTTAAACCTTCAATATACAAAACATCATAATATTATTTTTACCATCATGAGTAATGGATCCTCTGCCACAAATTAGACAAACAAGGTGTATCATCTCCAAATACTACAACACCACCATAATACCTTTCCAAACTTATAAACTTGCTCTTATCACCTGTCATATGATGTGTACATCCACTATCAATCACCCATTCATCTTTCTCTTCAACTTGTGCAGCCAAGGCTCTTTCCTCATTTATACACCTAGTAGAGTTAGAATCATTTTCTTATTTGATAACAATAAATACCCATTCATCATATTTTGAACCACCTTCATCAAATTCTTCATTTGTCATGCCTTCTTTAATATAATAGCATTTCTTTTGAAATCTAGGCTTCCTAGGTTTAAACTTTGGAACTCTTTCAAGACACCTTGATGCAAAATGACCTATCTTATTGCAAGAAAAACATTTAAGAGACAATTCCCCTTCATACTTATTGACACCTTTGGGAAATCTCTTGGCAATAAGGGCTTCGAGCTCTTCAAGTTATTGCTCTTCATCTTCAATATCTTTCATCTCCTTTGCACATCTAGATATAATTCTTGATGAACTTTCTCCCAGATTATATCTCTACTTGTCCTTTGAAATAGTAACTTTGAATGAATATTCTACCTTAGGAAGGGCATCACCAAATTCACTAATCTCAAAAGCAAAAATATATCTCTGGTTACATTTGTCATAGTTTTAATTTCCTCAATAGCATCAACCTTGTGTATATAGGAAGGAGGTAATGATCTAAACACCTTAGCAACAATATCTTGTTCATCCAATTGACCACTGACACATCTGATATTGCACACGAGTTCATTCACCTTCTACATGTAGGAAGTAATGTTCTCATCTCCGTTCATCCTAAATGTCTCATATTTTCCTTTCAGGTTCTACAACTTTGCAAGCTTCACATAAGTGTCTCTTCATACAATGTTTCCAACTTATTCTAGATCTTATGAGTAGTCTTTAGATCTATAAATGTTGTCATATCAGTATCATTCAAGGCACTCAACAATGCTTCCTTAGCTTTGATGTTGTATTCATCTTCTTTTCATCAAGAGTAATAGTAGCAAGATTTGCAAGAGCATATGACTTCTTGGTAATCTCATAATAGTCTTCTCCAATGCACCTCAAATGAAATTCCACATGACCTTTCCAAAGAGTGTAATTTGTACCATTAAATCTCAGAGTATCTTTCTTGAAAGTTGCCATCCTAGATCACCTTAAGCGATTAAGCCTCCCTTAGAGGAACTAGGCTCTGATACCAATTGATGGAAACAGGGTAGCAAACAATTGAGGGGGGGGGGGGGTGAATTAGTTGTCCCAAAAACTTATGCAACTTAAACCTTAACTTCATATATGATAAATAAACATGCAAGCATAGATCCACAACACATTAATAACACATAACACCAAGATTTTTGCGTGGAAACCTAGTCAAGGGAAAAACCATGGTGGGGATGAACCCACAAGATATAATCTATTAAAATTATTATACCATATTAGGAGTGTTACAATTGGAATGCACATGCATTCAAACACACTTCCCAGAACTCACTACTCAAATACAAAAAGGCTTATTGCCTTGGCAAGGCTCATTGCCTTGGGAAGGCTCATTGCCTTACAAATACTTATGCACTACAATCCATAGATCATGAGTCGTACATTAGCATCTTCAACATGTCTAGATTAGTTCCATTGAAGTACATATCACAACTTTCTTTTCCAGACCAAATCTCTATCTTTATTCACACATCTATCATCTCTCACGCACATGATTATTACATTAATTTATACAAATCATCAACCTTGGAAATATCAACAAGGTTAGGTTCATTCTTACCACCTAATTACAAAAATATAACTATACATGATACAATTTTTAATGCAAACCAAGAAATTTCAGCTAAGACATAGCTCAGACCAAAATCATATGCCTCAAACATGAAACACCTCCAAGAATTATGCCTCGATCATTCACAACACACTACAATCATTATGTTGGCCAAGAACATAAAGAACATCAACTCACCAACTGAAATCTTCAATTTGCGAGCACCACGATCAATGCAAACCAACAACACATTAAGAGCAGGATCTAGAAACATCCACATTAACAAAAAATACTAGAATCATCAACATCATTTTGTCGAACCTCAAGAACACCAACAACTGTCAATCTAGAAAAATAGCTTGCAGTCAAAATCACGAACCAATTATATTGAGGACACACATCAATGTCCTAAACATACCACCAGATCAGCAAAGCAAAACATTGCAATGTGGAGCAATGCATAACAAATTACTGTCACTTTGTCACCTTTGAACAATTGAAAAAATAGTCACAACACATATGCCCATAACTTGCACAAATCTTCGTGTGAACTTTTGAAAGTTGAATTGAATCATCCATAGACATCCCACAACACATTGGTACCATCCACAAATTTTGATCTTCTATATACAAGCTTCATTGGACCAACAAACTCACTAAAACAACACTGCAAGAAATATGTTGACAACAATGACAACACACCTCTCAAATATGTGACAATATATCTTTTAAGCACATACTTGCATATGTGACAATGCATCTTTTAACACTAATTACATCTAGGTGATGCTCACAAAATGAAGTCATTGACGTAAAAACTATTAGGAATATTAGTCACCTGAAAATAAATTGAAAGTCGTGTTTTATTCCCTCTAACAAAGTACCAAATCAGAGCCCCTAAAACCGTTATCGGTCAACCATAAAAAATACGAATGAGAGCCGCCCAAACCGTTAGCGGTGAACCATCGAATAAATTATTTCGACCAGTAAAGAACAGGTATGTATGTAATAATGTTGATTTCTAAAAACCAAAAGTCCATTGATTTTGAAAGCGAGGAAGTTTTTACTTCCACCGCCAATCAAGATTGTGGAAGCATCATCGGAGGTAATGGCAGCGGCTTAAATATCAGGTGCCAAATCATTTAGGTACAGTTTTCTCATCTGTTATTCCATCGAATTATTTTCATTTTTTCTCGGGATCCGACCAGCGAACTCTCGAGCAAAAACACAATCTAGTAGCTGCATTTTCAGATGCTGTAAACCCTAGGAGAAGCCAAAAAAAAAACAGAAGTAAAAATGGAAAACTCTTCTGGTAACTTAGTGGGAATTGAACAAGCGATGTGCTGATGCCCCTTTTCACAAGACCTAGTTTTTGTTTATGCCTTAAAATGTAGAAACAAACACTTGAAACGTTTATTCAAAAATCCTAGAAAATGCCATCTTCCTGGAACGCTCCTGGTCCTGGAATGATCTGCCCCAGCTGCAGTCGTTCGCATTTTCCTTTCTGTGGCAGAGAGAATCATACACTCGGTCAGACTGGTTTTCCTCCGTATGCTCATGGGCGGGGACCACCCCCTCTGCTCATAACTCCCACAAATCATTTACAGCCTATGGCTGGCGCCTTTGGGTATCCATTCACTCAGCCCCCCGTGCCTTCCTTGAATAATAATGTTTTAGAGCATTTGGGTCCACCGGTAAATCTTAGACACGAGAGTTTATTTGAGCAGCATCAGCAGCCTGGTTTGCGAGTTTCCCATGGTTCTATGCATCATGGTGACCTAATGCCAGGGTCAAGGTTTCCCCCACACGGACTTGATAGGTTTGAGCCTATGGCTGGAGGTTACATGGGGCGCTCCGGAATTGATGCAGGGAACATTTGGCTTGTCGAAGAAGAGAGAGAAACAGAGCGGCAGAGAGAAAGAGAGAGAGAGATTTGGTTGACGGAACAGCAGAGGAAGGGTTTGGTTCAGCAAACAGATAGGTTTGGTGTTCAAGCCCATGGGGCTGCCGATAGACGTCCCCCAGAGTTACTTGCGACAAATTTTATGAGGCCCGAAATACATAAGGGTAAGTATAATGGGATAGGAGAAGTGCACGAGTTACGAATGCGAGGCGATGGACAGGTTGAGCTAGGTGATTACAATTCTTACAGGAGTTCACATGGAGTATCGAGTGGACATCATAACAATGGCAGGGAATATGATGTTTTTCCAGGAGCAATTAAGGGAGGGTATCAACCATCATCTCATTTTGAAGGATTGGAGGCTGCACCAGAAGGGCATCAATCAGTGGCTCGTTTTAAAGGATTTGAGGCTATGCAAGGAGGGCGTCAATCATCAATTCATTACGAAGGATTTGAACCTGCACAGGGAAGACATCAATCATTAGCTCGATTTGAAGGATTTGAGCCTGCACAAGGATGGCATCCATCATCGGCACGCTTTGAAGGATTTGAGTCCACACAGGGTGTGCTTCAAGGCACAGACACTTCTTTTACAAGAGCAAAAGAAGCTTTGGAATTTGCAGAACATATTGCACGGCCAATGAATAGGGGCAATGACACAGACATGCAAAGGTATGATGAATATAGGGATTTTCAAGCTGGGCAGATAGAATTTCCACAGGGAGCACGGAAGAGGACCAGGATAGATGGAGGGGATGATGTGCAGGATCGAAGAGTTGGTGGTTTCTTTGGAACTAATATGCAGGAAACTGATGCACGGGTTTTGGGAAAGGAAAGCTTTCAGTATACAGTTTCTTCTGAACGTGAACAGGGCAAGCAGTTGTTGAATCATGATTCTGGAGAAACAAGTGGTTCTTTTGGAATTGAACAAAGAAATAAGGGTGATTCCAATAAGAGGCAACGAGTTGTGTCACGCGAGGAGGAATTGCTCCTCGAACATGGACTCCTTGATGATTCCACAGACAGTAAGAATGATGATACCTTTGAATCTGAATTACTGTATGATGATAAATCACTTTCACAAGAGGGCAGACATGGGTTTGAGTTACCCTTACCTGGGAGGGTAAACAAGAAATATGCCATGCCTCCACAAAGTGCATTCGAGGCAAAAGATTTCGTCCAGAAATTTCAACCAACCAGAGGTGAAGGCTCTTATAATGGTATTGCATTAGATAGAGGATATTCACACAATTCATCACATGATACCTTTAACGGCAGTGTATTTGTGGAGGCAAGGGACCAGAGTACGGACATGCCGTTACATTTGCGTGGTTCACAAAGGGATTTATCACAAGGCCAATCTGTGGAATCTGGAAACTTTTGGCACATCAAGCCAAATGATATATATTCAGTTCCAGCCAATGAGAAGTTTGGATCTCACGAAAACAGAGCAACATTTAATGTTACTAGAGACAGTTCTCACATGCCCATGCAAAAATCAACAGAAGTTCCTATTGAGGTAGATAGAGTTCACCGACCTGATTCCAGCAAAATAGGAAGGTTTGACGAGCATGTTTCTGATGGAAGTGCCATTCATAAGTTCAGTGAACTAAGACCTAAACCAGTGACAGAATGGCAACGAGAAGAGTCATTGAAGACAATTGAAGAGCTTCATATGGACTTTGTGCATCAACAGCAGAAAAAAATACACAATCAATCTCACTTGCAACCACCACAATTTCAAGAAGAAACATCTGGATCTAACAAAGGAAGAAATGTCCTTTCCCAGGCTCATCAGCAACGTTTTCAGGATTTTAGTCAAAATCAAATTGAGATTCAAAGACAGTTAGCTAAGACATCTAGTCTAGGTCAATCTGTGTACAATCAAGTGCAGCACTTGCCAACTACCCATCTGAGCGAGTCAAACAGCATTCAAGATCTGACTGAGCATGATACAAGGGCAGGGGAGTCAGTGTCAAAGGCATATGAGGACAGGATGCATCAGAACAATTTGCGTGCACATCATCCATGGCCCGAGACATTGCAGCCTTCAAGCTCTCAGTTAGATTTGAGCTCAAAGAAAAATAATTATCTTTCAGCTCCAGTTCATAATTATGATCATTTTCAGCATCCTCCGTCTCATCATATAGTTCAGGAACACAATTTGAGGCTTCACGAGCAACGGCAGAGGCCACATCAATCTGATCAGAGGTCACAGGATTCTGAGCAACAGGAGGGACAGTTAATGATTAATCAAGAACCTCAGAATTCGTCCCATAGTCAACAGAATCAATTGAATCTTCAGCAACATGGTCTATCTCAATTGCCACGACAGCAGTTCCAGCAGCATATTCTGTCCCATGACCAGCATCATTTTCCATCTAACCAACCAATAACTGAGAAACAAAACCCGTCAGAATGGGGGTACCAGTTGCAGCCAGAAGGTGATCAGGAAGCTGGACAAAGATATCAATTTGAAGTCAAGGATTCAAATCACCACCAGTTTAATCAGAAAACTAATACTTCAATTCATCACCCTCCACAATTTCCACAGCAGCCTGAGAGACATTGGCACGTGAATGGGCATCAGCAGCAGCCTCAAGTTGAACATGCTGAGCTGAAGTCACAATATATTTTCACAGCCAGAGGACCTGAGATATCTCATGCTAATATGCATGGCAGTTATGACTTGAGGCCAGATGGGGGTGGAATGCCTCCTGTCATACAAACACCAATAACAATGCCAAAAGGTCAGAGCCTCAGCCAAGAACCACAAGTTTATACTGTTTGCCCTCCTGTGCCTCCACTTCCACCTCCACCTCTCCCTCCATCACCCCCATCATCCCCGTCCCATGCTCCTCCACCTCCACCTCCACCACCACCTCCTCCTCCTTCAGCTTCTCCTCCAAAGTCATCTACGTCTGCCAATTTCTCTTTAGATGCGACAGGAACACATTCACTTCCGACAAGCATGCGATCATTTCCAGACATTAAGCCATCTGCACACAGTTACCAGTATCCACCAGCTCCTAGTCATCATGGTGCTGGATTTGCTGGATTGGTATTTTCGCACTTCTTATTCTTTAAATTTCAATGTTGTTAATTTCAGCTTATTCTTGTTCTCAGTTTCTCCTTGCTATATTTTACTTCTTAGTAATAGCACTGCATATATTATGGTAATTGCTTTGAAAGATGCACATTTTATATGATTTCTGTTATAATTGTATCTTTGTTTTATACAAGACCCAATATCTGTGTAAACTGTCATTTATTAATTATTATTAACACTTCTATAACTTGATTTTGGCTTACAACATAAGCTTTTATAAACTGATAATTTGTTTGCATTTCCTTTATCTAATGGCAATTTATCGAATAGAATACCAGTGTTCCTTGGGGTTGCATTGGGACCCAGACAATAAATTGAGTATCAAGTTTAAAACTTGGCAACTGGCACTTAAATCTAAACTTGATCAATGCAATTTTACTGGATGAATT
Organism: Chamaecyparis obtusa; assembly: GCA_027943335.1. NCBI lineage: Eukaryota > Viridiplantae > Streptophyta > Pinopsida > Cupressales > Cupressaceae > Chamaecyparis > Chamaecyparis obtusa. The sequence continues at coordinate 2,824,183 of BSBK01005975.1, read as the reverse complement.
TAGAACATACATATACAAAACTTTTGTTCAAATATGCCTTGCACGTTTAGAGCATATATTGAGGATGTTAACCTCAGGTCGCTCTATGTGACTAGTCAGTATAATACCTTAGTGACTAAGGATTTGGACATCCTTTTACAGTGATTCTATGGTTAAATAGCATAAAGTATCATACTTAAAATAGCATACTGAACTCATTAGATTTATCAACCGGGAATCGTAAACTTGAAATAATGTCTGCAAAGTATATGCTCTAGTCCACTTCCAAAGTCATCACAACTTAAGCAAGGGAAATACTGCAGGAAATCTATATTAAGAATTAGAACAACAGCTTAACCTAGAGCTTAAAGTAATGCTTCAAACAGTAACTGGCTATGCATCTATGCTGCAGGGAACAACGAATAGTTCTGTTACCAAATGGATGCAGGAGCAACAGAGTATTAAATATTCAAGAACACTTAAGACTAATTCCTACTTAATCATGAACTAAGTTCACCTTCCGTGTGGACCCCCATGAAAGAGTGAATGGACTGAAAACTCAAAGGTTAAGATCTGGAAATGTCATTCATTCATTCATAAAAACATAAGTATAGCTAACCAGGAATCACGAACTCCAGCTTATTTATCAACAAATTAAAACAGAACTCCTAAAGACTAGGATTCTCCAATACATGGATATGGCAACTTTTCGGATACAAAAGAAATAGCATCAATTAATACAGGAGTAAGCTGCATTCAACTACGCAGGTATATAGGAATGCATGACTGCTGGATTTCCTCCAAAATGGCTGCGAGTTGAATTGACCCAGTTTGCAATAGTAACCGCTACCGACTGGAAATGGTGGAACCATTATGAACCTTGAAAATAGTTATTTGTCTTGATGATGCCACTTCATTTGTTGATGCCGAGTCTTCCTTGCCCGCTGACTTATCCTTTCCTGCAAGAGATTAGCGCGCACACAAAAACTGCAACACATACCCAAGATAAAGATTCACAATAAGTTTTCCTACTCTAGCATTGTCCTCATCACATGGCTACAGGAGACACTACCCCATTAATGCGGAATGGAAAGAATACCAGATTTCATTCTACATAACCATGTAATACATATATATTCAGCATATTCTTTCAATCTTAAGAGTATCAAAATGCACACATAAGCATAACATTAAAACATAAAAAGTCCGAACAGTGTCTATGAAAAACTCATGAAATACTCAAGTCTCAACCAGAAAACCATAAACTAAATAGCCATAAACTGGGCTCATCACTATGTTCTAAATTAGCATCAAGGTGAAGGTGGGCAAGTCTCAAATTTTGTATATGACAATGACATATTTTCATCAGGAGAATCTATGAGGTGCTACCAGTGCTACATGCAGTTAATATATTGAAAGTTATTAGTTCAATGATTCAGACAACTCTTTTTCAGACAGTTCAGTGTGTGGAAACTTCTTCAAACCTTGCTTGTAGCTGTATGTCCTGAATAGTTTAATTTCCAGATGCCCTGCAACAGCCTAATCTGCAAAATGGAACTAACATTGTTGCAAATAAGATAGTTTTATAGTTTTTTGGTTATTTCTGTAGGAATTTGCACGTTTAGAGCATACATTGAGCTTGTTGACCTCAGTTGCTCTATGTTTTAAATTAGCATCAAGGTGAAGATGGGCAAGTCTCAAAATCTGTATATAACAATGATATATCTTCCTCAGGAGAATCTCTGAGGTGCTACCAGTGCTACATGCAGTTAATATATTGAAAGTTATTAGTTTAATGATTCAGAATTTCAGACAACTCCTTTTCAGACAGTTCCATGTGTGGAAACTTCAAAGTTGGTTAGTCGCTGTATGCCTCGAATAGCTGAATTTCCAGATGCCCTACAACAGCCTAATTTGCAAAATGGAATTAACATTGTTGCAAATAAGATAGTTTTATAGTTTTTTGGTTATTTCTGTTGGAATAATCAAAGTGATTATTGCTTACCTGACTATTTTCAACCCAGGAGTTGTAAAATAGGAGTTCTAAATTTCACTTGCGTACTCATAAAAAATAGTGGGCTATTTGAATTAAGGCTAGCAAATATACTTTTCAATTTTAAGGAAATATCAAGCAAGCACATCTACATCTGGCATCCTCAGTTAGAATGTTTGACAAACTATGCTGCTGCTAGTAATATTTAGTGTTTTCAACCAAATAATAAAATTTATAGCATAGGATTTGTTGAAAAAACTAAAAGGTATCTACATGTAAAGTAGATGCTGCAGTGAATTTTAACTGTTGCAAAATAGGAACATAAAATTTTGCTTGCATATTAATTGAAAATAGTGACCTATACAAATTAAGTCTAGTAAATATACCCTCTCAATTTTAAGCAATATTAACAAGCACTTCTACATCTGGTAGACTCAGAATGTATTAGAATTGTTCTAATATTCATTAATGCTCTATCTTGTGTATATCGTTGTATTTAGATAGTTTCTATCTCTATTTTCTTCGTAGTGTATATATGAGCTTGTAGCTCTTTGTAAATTTATTATTCAATACACAAAATAATCTATTCGATTATTTTATGGTATTAGAGCAAGGTCTTCATTTTCGAAATTATTAGAAGGTTATAATTTCGTTGCTGGTTAGAACTGAGACATTATAATTTCGTTTTTTTCCTGCTACGCCTGCGACCTGTTGCACGTTTTTCATTGGTCGATTCAAGCATTTTCTCGCGTCCATGACCTGCCTGTTTGCTCGTGTTTCTTCCTTCATTCCGACGCGACTTGGTGTCTTCACGTAGGGCGTTTGAGAACATTTCAGCTTGAGGGTTTCGAAGGCGACCAGTTGATCGAATTGCAGACTTTCTACTAACGTGACTTGGTCCCTTCTAACGTGACTTGTGGTACCTTCATGCGACTTGGTTCCTTCTTACGCGACTTGTTGTACCTTCACGCGACTTTTGCTGGCGCGATTTGCACTTGTGTTAAGGTTCTTTATTGAACCTTCGAAATTTCTCTGCACTCATTTTTCGGGCTCCTGTTCGTAGTTCTCTTTTCACTAGAGCTGTTTTGGCTTCAAAACCCTAATTTTCGGGATCCAAAAATTCTTTTGATAACATATTTGTGGTGGTTTCTTGAGATCTTATTTGGGTCTTTGTTAGAATTTTCTGGGTACCTCGTTTTTCGTGCCTTGATTTTCGGGCTAGCGGATTTGAAGTTTGACTTCAGTTTCTTTCTGGATTTTCTGTTTACTCTTTTGGGTACCTGTTGGATCTTTCTGGGTCAGTTTAAAATTTGCCTCGAACTCTGTGCAAATGACATCTTTGACCAATAAGATGCTGGAAAACAGTCAGCGGTTTAATGGCAGCAATTATAACACCTGGAAGCAGCGAATGTTGACCATCTTCGAGTACCGCCGTTTGGATGAGCTTGTTCTAGGCACAAAGACCCATCCGACCTCCGTTCAAGTAGATCAAGATAAATTTGATGATCGGAATCGAGAAGCTGTTATGCTTCTCAAGCTCTCTGTCACAGATGATCAGTTGCCTCAGATTCCCTTTGGCAAGTTTGCTGCAGACATCTGAAAATATTTGAAGGAGTTGCATGAGACATCCAACAAGAGTCGCGCGTTCTTTTTGAAGAATCAGTTGTTCTCCATTATGATGGATGAACGAATGTCCTTACAGGAACATTTCATGAAGATTAAGGACATTCGTGATCAGCTTGAAGCCATCGGTCGGAAGATGGAGGAAGAAGATATGGTAGTTATTACACTGAAAAGTCTACCAACATCTTATGAGCATTTCATAGAGACTCTCAACATTACCTCAGCTAATGTTGATCTGAAATTCCTAGAGCTGTGCACCAAACTCCTACAGCAGGATTGCTGGAAGTAGCAATTTGGTAACTGTACTTCCTCATCCTCGTCAGAAAAAGCCTTTGTAGCAAAATTTCAGTCTTCTCAGTCATCACAGCAGGGCAATTCGCATCAATTCTCAGGCAGTTATCAGCAGAAGAGTGTTCAATGTCATTATTGTCACAAGTATGGTCACATGAAGAAGGATTGCCATCAGCAACTCGCTTCCGAACAAAAGAAGCTGGGAGGGTCAAATCCATAGGCAAATGTTGCTAAACATTCTGAGCAAAAGGAATCTGCTTTCTATGCGTTTATGGCTAAAAGCCCTTCTGACTTAGCCCGGTCGTCTGCTTGGTATATCGACTCTGGTGCATCACGTCATTTTTCTCATCGGCGTGACTGGTTTACAAACTTCTATCCCTACAATGATTCAGTTGTGTTTGGTGGAGGAGAGGAGTTCAAAATTATTGGCAGAGGAAATGTTCAGATACAGTTTGGAGGGTGTCAGCTCATCTTTCTCAATGTATGCTATGTCCCTGGCATGGCACTCAATCTACTCTCTGTAAGTCAGATCATGAGAAATTCTCCTCAGTTGGATGTGGTGTTCAGTACCCACAAATGTTCCATTATTGATCGCACCACTTGTCTTACTGTTGCTTCTAGACTAGAGGATCATGGCCTGTATCAGCTTACTGACACTGGTGATTCTCTTGAAATTGCTATGGCAGCCCGTGATTTATCTCTCAGTACTCTGTGGCGTCAGCGATATGGACATCTCAACATCCAGTATCTATCTCAGCTGTCTCAAGAGGAACTTGTCTCTGGTCTACCTCCGATTCAGACACAACATCGTGGAGTATGTGACGCTTGTCAAGCAGGCAAACAACATCAGACTCCCTTCAAAGATGGCGATTCTTTGCGTGCATCTCAGGTACTTCAATTACTTCATGCTGATATTTGTGGTCCTATGAATACATCGTCAGTAACTAGTTGCAAATATTTTTTGCTTATTGTTGATGATTTTAGTAGAAAGATGTGGGTGTACTTTCTTAAACAAAAATCAGATGCACTTAGTATATTTCAGAATTTTAAGTTGTTGGTTGAAAATGAGTCTAGCTGCAGTATCATTTCTCTTAGAACAGATAATGGGGGGGAATTTTGTTCTCATTCATTCTCTGGTTTTTGTGCTGAACATGGCATCAAACGCCAATTCACCACACCTTACACTCCTCAGCAAAACAGTGTTGTTGAGTGTCGCGATCGTACGATTGTTGAGATGGCTCGTTCTATGTTACAACACAGGAGTGTTCCTAATAAGTATTGGGCAGAAGCAGTGTTTACTGCTGTTTACCTTCTGAATCGTTCCCCTACTCAGACTGTCAAGAACAAAACTCCCAAAGAATTGTGGTCTGGTCGTAAGCCCAAAATCAGCCACTTGAAGATTTTTGGCTCTCTTGCCTATGTCTGGATTCCTGATGCTAAACGTTCCAAATTAGATTCCAAGACTCAGAGACTCATGATGACAGGGTACAGTGACAACCATAAGGCCTACAGACTGATAGATATCGACACTGATCATCTCATCTTTCGCCGTGATGTTTTTGATGAAACTCGAGGACCTTTTCTGTCTTCTTCTGAGCAGTGTTCTAAAGAACAGCCTCATAGTATTCCTCTTCCTTTAGCATCATCTGATGGGAGGGATGATACAACTAATGCTTACACTGGAGCACTTGATACTGATCTTGTTGAGGCTCCTGAGAATGACCCTCTTCCTATTGCTGCTCTTGAATCTCCTCCAGCTCCTCCAGAGATTGGCTCATCTACTCTCCGACCCAAATGGTGGGTTAAAACTATTAGTGATCTTAGGGATGATGAGCTCATCGAAGGAAGAGTTTCTCGAAATAAGAGCAAACAAACAGTTAATTTTGCTCTTATGGCTAACATTCATAGTGTTTATGAGCCCCAAACTTATTCCGAGGCTAAAGGTATCCTTGGATGGGAACAGGCTATGGAAGCTGAATTTCAGAGTATTCAGAAAAATCAAACTTGGGTTCTTTCTGATCTTCCTGCAGGGAAGAAGCCCGTTAGCTGCAAATGGGTATACATGGTAAAATACAAAGCTAATGGTACCTTAGACAAGTATAAGGCTCGTCTTGTTGCTCGAGGGTTCTCACAAAGGGAAGGTATTGACTATGAGGAGACTTTTGCTCACACAGCTAAAATGAGTACTATACGGCTTGTTCTTGCATTAGCAGCTCAATTTGGTTGGAAAGTTCATCAGATGGATGTTAAAAGTGCTTTTTTGAATGGTGACTTACAGGAAGAAGTCTACATGACGCAACCTTCTGGATTTAAGGTTGCTGGTCAGGAACACAAACTCTGTAAACTTGTCAAAGCTCTCTATGGTCTGAAACAAGCTCTTCGGGCTTGGTACATGAAAATTGATAAATATCTAACCGATCATGGTTTTCAAAGGAGTCCATCAGATTCAAACCTATATATCAAACATGTAGGTGATGATGTCTTGTTTATCATTGTTTATGTGGATGATTTGATCATCACTGGAAGTTCAGCACATTTGATCACTGAGATCAAACAGGACTTGTGTAGCACTTTTGATATGATAGATTTGGGACTCTTGCACTATTGTCTCGGAGTTGAGGTTTGGTAGACTGAGCACAGTATCTTTCTTTCTCAGTCCAAGTATGCTAGAAGTCTTGTGAACAAGTTCAGAATGCAGGATTGCAAACCTGCCCTCACTCCTATGGAACCCGGGCTAAAATTATCAGCTTAGTCCGATTCACTTGTTGTGGATGAATCTTTGTTTAGACAACTAGTGGGCAGCCTTATTTTTCTTACTGCCACCAGATCTGACATTAGTTTTGCGGTAAGTTACATATCCCGCTTTATGACAGCACCCATAACTGATCATTGGACAACTGCCAAGCGTGTCCTGCGCTATGTGAGTGGTACTCTTGACTATGGTCTTCTGTACACTCAGAGTTTTGATCCTACACTGTGGCTACACAGATTCAGATTGGGCCGGTTCTGTTGATGATCGTAAGTCTACCGCTGGATATGTGTTCAATTTGGGGTCTAGTGCTGTCACATGGACAAGTAAGAAATAATAGGCAGTGGCTCTGTCATCCACCGAAGCAGAATATCGCGGAGCAGTCAAAGCAGCTTGTGAGGCTGTTTGGCTTCGACGGATGCTTGCAGATGTGCATGTTCCTTAGTCAGGACCGACTCCTCTATTCTGTGATAATCAGGAAGTGCTTAAATTGGCAAAGAATCTGGTCTTCCATGAACGAACCAAACATGTCGAAACACATTGTCATTACATTCGTTAGTTGGTTGAAGATAAATCTATTCAGTTGTTGTATGTTCCTACCTTAGAGCAGCCCGCTGATATCTTCACCAAATCTCTCAGTTCTGACAAATATGTAAAATTCAGGGAGGCTATTGGTGTTATTGACAGATTGAGCATTATGGGAGGGTATTAGAATGTTTCTAATATACGTTAATGCTCTATCTTGTGTATATCGTTGTATTTAGATAGTTTCTATCTCTATTTTCTTCGTAGTGTATATATGAGCTTGTAGCTCTTTGTAAATTTATTATTCAATACACAAAATAATCTATTCGATTATTTTAGAATGTTTGACAAACTATGCTGGTACTAGTAATAATTAGTATTTTCAGGCAAAAAATAAATCATTTAGAATAGGGTTTGTATAAAAAAGTATATGCTCTATCTTGTGTATATCGTTGTATTTAGATAGTTTCTATCTCTATTTTCTTCGTAGTGTATATATGAGCTTGTAGCTCTTTGTAAATTTATTATTCAATACACAAAATAATCTATTCGATTATTTTAGAATGTTTGACAAACAATGCTGGTACTAGTAATAATTAGTATTTTCAGGCAAAAAATAAATCATTTAGAACAGGGTTTGTATAAAAAAGTATATGCCTGTAAAGTAAATTTCTCGCTTGTTCATTAAAACTTTTATTTTTGCTAAATTTATTCCTTTTAGTGGCATGCCCATATATGTTGTTGGGTTTGAAAATATAATTTGAAGGTGACAAGTTTATATAATTATCTTTTTAGATCATACCTTTGATCTACTTATCCCCCGAAGAAAGGTATTGAAGGAGACTTGAAAAGTTGGAAACAAAACCATCACAAAGCTATATAGGAAATGTGATATTAACGATTACCTGTGCAATCTCAAAATCTTTAAATTTAATATTTTTTTTCTTTTAAGCAAATAGCTTGTAATGTCCCTTATTGGGGCATACCTGATTTTTGCCCAAAGTAACAATTCCAACAACATTATTTGTTTACAACTAATATTCCATTATTACATCATCTAATAGTTGTTGAACTCAAGAGTAAATTAGCAATTAACATTAAATGAAATGATGAATAGTGTCACTGCTTCAATCTAATCTATAGTTTATTTTCCAAAAACAAACCATAGTAGGGGTTGGAAGAGAGCATGATAGGGCGCTTGGAGACTGTTCGTCACAACTAAGCCCAACACCATGGAACGTCCAACCAAGACAATTCGACCCCTTGGCCCACAAGTGGTAGGAACCCTTGTCCATCCAACATGGGATGGTGTGCTTACATTGTGGGAATTAGTCTGCTGTCTCTCCCTAACGTGTCTCCTTTCTGTAATGTCCACTCTGGGAGGACCTTGGAGATAGTTAGAGATATAAGTTTCCCAATTAAAATGCCTTTTAACAGGATAAATTCTGATTTAGGTAGTGCAACCATATCAGACAATATTGTACATGTATATATAATTCATAAATCCGATTATTTCTTTTAGGGTTAGTATTTGAATGATGGAGCATGATAGGTTGGCCTGAAACAATCCTCACACCAAGCCCAAGAGCAGTCACTCATCCTCTTGGCCCCAAGTGGCAGGCACATTGGACACCTAGCACGGGGTGATATACCTCGTCGGGTGCTTGTATCTGCCCTCCCTATTCATGTCACACATACATTCATTTTTTAGTATTCCCTCATTGTTAGGATTAACAAGGCAGAAAAAACAATTACATGCAAATATAACCAATATCAGAAAACAATAAATCACACATAAGAGAACACAATACACAAAGATTTAACGTGGTTCACCCAATCCTTGGGCTACGTCCACCAACAGCGAGTCCAATATTATTGTTATGCAGTGATTACAACTTGATTACAATCCGTAATCCCTAACAGCTCAATTCCGCCACAAGTACTAAAATCATACATCATGAAATCCCTAATATTTAGCCATATTATACAATATTTTGCTGCTTTAGGGTTAGAATGAGTTACAACATGTCGGCCCAAAAAATTACCGAAAATATGTCGGCCTCAAAAAAATTCGTCGGCCCCAAAAATTATCGAACCCCAGCGAGGTCGGGAGGAAAAGTGTACAGTACTTTCCTAATCAGTCACCACAAGCTAACAATCTCCCACTTGGTGATTGATCAATATCCACACTAAAAACCTCCCACTTGGAAACTGATCCTGTAGCAATACCACTACCATGTGAGGCTCCCACTGGATCGAACCACCCTGGACTCAGTTGTTCCTTTATTCTGTTCAATCTAGAAGACCAACTGAAGTTGAACAGGAGTTCAACTTCTCCCTTGTTACTACCTTTGTAAATATATCTGCTGGATTATCATCTGTATGAATATTTTCCAGCCTTAACTTCCCATCATCCAAAATTGACCGAATGAAATGGTACCGCAACTGTATGTGTTTTGTCTTTGAGTGCAAAGCAGAATTCTTCGTAAGATGAATGACACTTTGGCTATCTGTATGCAAACAATTATCTATCTGTGGATGTCCCAATTCTTCCATGAAGAATTGAAGCCATATCATCTCCTTGGCTGCCTTTGTAGCAGCAACATACTCTGCCTCTGTAGTGGATAAAGCAACCACCTTTTGTAGTTGAGAAATCCAACTCACTGCTGTTCCACCAACAATAAATACATAACTTGTAGTACTCTGCCTGCTATCTATATCTCCTACCAAATCTGAGTCAACATAGCCTTGTACAGTAGTAGTAGAACCCCCAAAGTGTAAACACTTACTGGATGTACCTCTCAAATATCTGAGAATCCATTTGACTGCATTCCAATGCTCAATACCAGGGTTACTCATATATCGGCTAATGACTCCCATTGCGTGTGCAATATCTGGCCTAGTACATACCATAGCATACATTAAGCTCCCTACAGCTGAAGCATAAGGTACCTTGGACATTTTAGCCTCTTCTTCTAATGTCTTAGGACACATCTCCGTAGTCAATTTCAAATGACCAGGCAAAGGTGTGTAGACAGCTTTGGCATTCTCCATAGAGAAACGTTGCAACACCTCAATATAATCAGCCTGAGATAGAGACAACTTCCTAATTTTCCTATCTCTACAAATTTTCATACCAATAATTTGTTTTGCTGCCCCCAAATCTTTCATAGCAAATGAATGTGCTAACTGTTGTTTCAACCCTTTAATGTGATCCATGTTAGACCCAGCTACAAGCATATCATCAACATATAAACATAAAATAATGTAGCTGTCATCATCTAACCTCTTAAAATAAACACAATGGTCAGAATGACACCGACTGTATCCATGCTCATTCATAAAAGTTTCAAATTTAATATACCATTCTTGAGGTGCTTGCTTCAAGCCATATAAACTCTTCTGCAATCTGCACACCAAATTCTCCTTACCCTTGACCTCAAATCCTTGTGGCTGTACCATATATATTTCTTCATCCAAATCACCATTAAAAAAAGCTGTTTTAACATCAAGCTGCTCTAAATGCAAATCTTCAGTAGCCACAATACTTAAAACAGTACGGATAGAAGTCATTTTAACAACTGGAGAAAATATCTTATCAAAATCAATACCTTTTTTCTGTGCAAATCCTTTTACAACTAACCTGACCTTAAATCTTTTCTTACCTCCATCCTCTTCTTTTATCCTGTAAACCCATTTATTCTGTAAAGCCCTTTTACTTGCAGGTAACATGCATAAATCCCAAGTGTGATTTTTCAGCAAGGAGTCCATTTCATCTGTCATTGCAGACTCCCACTGAAGCTTTGTATCCACTTGCACAGCTTCATTATAACATTCAGGTTCACCAGCATTTGTTAATAAAATAGAATACAAAGAGGGAGAGAATCTCTCTAGAGGTCTACTTAGCCTTGTTGACCGTCTAACATTCACTGGGGTGTGTGGTATTTGTTGTTGCTGTTGCTGCAGAGCATAAGGAACTACTGGAACATCATCTTTTGGAGTATCATCCAGTACTACATAATCATTTTCTTTCTTCTCATGCTGCTGCAACAGATCTTTGTACAATACTTTCTCATTGAATATGACATCCCTGCTTCTTACAATTTTAGGATTTTCAAAATCCCAAAGCCTATAACCAAATTCATCAATGCCATATCCAACAAATACACATTTCTTTGACTTAGCTTCCAGCTTGGTTCTGTTTTCAGAGTCTATAAGTGCAAAAGTTTCACAACCAAAAGTTTTGAGAAAAGAATAACTCACCTTCTTACCACTCCATGCTTCCTCTGGAATACCACAGTCCAAAGGAGTAGAGGGCCCTCTATTGATTAAATAAACAACAACGTTCACAGCCTATGCCCACATATTTTTGGGCAGCCTAGCATGCAACCTCATACTCCTTGCATGCTCCATTATTGTCCTATTCATGCGTTCAACCACTCCATTTTCTTGTGGAGTCCTTGTACAGTTTTCTGCCTACGAATACCATTAGAGGAACAATAATCTTCAAATTCTGTGCTGCAATACTCACCATCATTATCAGATATGAGACTTTTTAACCTTTTACCAGTCTCATTCTCAACCAAGCATTTCCATTTCTTAAAAGTTTGAAATATATCAGATTTCTGTCTAAAGAAATAAATCCATACTTTTCTTGTTGCATCATCTATAAATGTAACATAATATAGAGAGCCACCAAGGGAAGATACCTGAGCTAGTCCCCATACATCTGTATGCACAAGCTCTAATCTCTCATTTTTCTTTTCCTTCCCACTCTTCACAAAACTAACTCTCTTTTGTTTTCCATAAACACAACTTTCACAGAAATCCATATTGACACATTTCAGACCAGGTAAAACTTTCTTTGAATGAAGTAATTTCATACTTTTTTCACTCACGTGCCCAAGTCTATTGTGCCACAGTGTTGTGTTAGAATCTACAACAACGGTTTGATGTTCTTCCTTCTCAACTGCAGCCACTGTTCCTGAACATTCATTATCTTCTGAAACAATTAAAGTAGAAGGAACAGTATGACCTGTACAAAAATATAAGGTGTCTACTTTCACACCTTTTGCTGGTACTAAGGAACCTTTTGAAACCTTCCAATTTCTATCATTAAAAGTAACTGTGCAACCTTCATCACCCAGTTGCCCTGCTGAAATTAAATTCCTACTTAGCCTTGGAACATGTCTTACCTCTTGTAGTAGCCAATGATTCCCATTCTGCAACTTAATCTTAATTTTTCCCTTTTCAACTATTTGACAAGGTTCATTATCTCTCAAATAAACTAGCCCAAAATCCCCTTGGACATAATCAAGAAAGTAACCTCTATGGGGTGTAGCATGAAATGAAGCCCCAGAATCTAAAACCCATGAATCATCAATACTTTCTAAAGAAAGAATCAAAACATCCTCTTTAGATTTATTACTTACCACATTTACCTCCTTGTTTCTATCATGTTTGTCTCCTTGATCTTTCTTCCGAGACCAGCAATCTTTCTTCTTATGTCCTGGTTTTCCACAGTACCAGCAGTCGCTAGGTCCTCTTGACTGAGATCTCTTTCCCTTTGACTTCCTTTGTGATTTTCCATGATTTCCAGAGTTGTTTCCTCTATCTCTTGTTCTGCCTCTGCTTTCTGCATTCAATACACTACCCGATGTGGATGCCCCTGAGCTTTTCCTGCAAATTTCCTCGCTCAATATAACACCAATAACATCATCAAACTTTAGGGTATTAGAACCAGAAACAAAATTACTAACAACCATTACCAAGCCATTTCAGCTTTTTGGCAAAGAACACAAAATCAAGAGAGCCCTAACCTCTTCATCAAAAGTAATTTTAACTGAGGCTAACTGACTTGTAACTGTATTAAACTCATTCAAATGATCAGCGACTAATCCACCTTTTACCATTTTCATATTAAATAAACGCTTCATAAGAAATACCTTGTTTGAAGCTGAAGGCTTTTCATACAACTTCGCTAGGGTATCCATCAAATCTTTAGCTTTTGTTGCTTTAGTAATATTGAATGCCACCGATTGTGCCAGGCATAAACGAATACTCCCCAGTGCCTTCCTGTTCAAAATATCCCAATCTTCCTGAGACATTGTTGTCTCTTTCTTGGCTATTCCCTCTAATGGCCGCCATAGATCCTTCTGATAGAGATAGTCCTCCATTTGCATCTTCCATAACTATAAGTTCTACCCATTAAACTTATCAACCTTTAGCCTACCCTCGTTTGCCATTTCTCCCACTTAACCGAGAGACTCTCCCACTGACTCGTGAGACCTGCTTCAGAGAATAGATGAAAGAACGAACGAAATAACCTCGCTCTAATACCACTTGTTAGGATTAACAAGGCAGAAAAAACAATTACATGCAAATATAACCAATATCAGAAAACAATAAACCACATAGAAGAGAACACAATACACAAAGATTTAACGTGGTTCACCTAATCCCTGGGCTATGTCCACCAACAACGAGTCCAATATTATTATTATGCAGTGACTACAACCTGATAACAATCCGTAATCCCTTACAGCTCAATTCCGCCGCAAGTACTAAAATCATACATCATGAAATCCCTAACCCTAAGCCATATTATACAATATTTTGCCGCTTTAGGGTTAGAATGAGTTACAACATGTCGGCCCAAAAAATTACCGAAAATATGTCGGCCTCAAAAAAATTCATCGGCCCAAAAAATTACCGAACCCCGGCGAGGTCGGGAGGAAAAGTGTACAGTACTTTCTTGGATAGTACTTTCCTGATCAGTCACCACAAGCTAACACTCATCATAGGTTTTGAATGAGGGAGCATGATAGGTTGGCCCAAAGTAATCCTCACACTAAGGCTGATAGCAGACACTCACCCTCTTGGCCCTAAGTGACAGGTACATTGGACATACAACATGGGGTGATCTACCTAGTGGGGTGCTTGTATCTGCTCTCCCTATTCATTTCTCCTCATCCATCCTCTTATGACTGTGATTTCTCGAACAATCAACCATCACAGAGGTTGGAAAGGAAATCACAATAGGGTGCCCAAAAATCCTCCTATCTAAGCCAAAGATTGGACAGTCACCCTCTTGGCCCCAAGCGGTAGGCATGTTGGACAACCATCATGGGGGGGGGGTCTACTTAGATGGGGATCTTGTATCTGCTTCCCTTTATTGCATTTCTTCCTCTTCTTCACATGGTTGCTTGGCGGGTTATAGATAGATGAATGATTTAGAATATGCATTTCACATTAGAACAATATAAGATCATTGCCGGTTATGTACTTTCAGTCTGCTGTTTTAATCCAGGTCACTGATCTTACTGCATTCTGTTTCCCTCTTTGGATGCTGATTGCTGCTCTCTTGGATGAGTGGTATTGCTCAAAGGTTTGATCTATACACTTGATTTGGACTGATTACATGGTCTGCTTAATTGCTGAATTGTTTTTTTTCTTGATCCTAAATGAAGTGATGATTGATGTGAATTTGATGATTGTTTCCTTGATCTTGCTAGTTGATTGTTTGCTTTGTTTCTTGAGGGTTTAATGATTGATGGATGAATGAAGGATTTGTTTTGATGGATTCTAAGTGATGATTGATAAGAGATCCATCGATCCTTGGAAAGAATTCTCCTTTATACTTCATTGGTGAAAGAGTTACCACCTTTCATAAGAATTGAGTCACCACTTTTCAGTTGCATTTGAGAATAATATATTATTCCCCAAGTTGATCTCCCTTCCTTGGATTTCCTCCTCAAATGAAACCTTCTCCCCTTTGTATCTTCTAATGTGAAGGAGAGACATATCTTTTCATCATGTCTTCCCTTTTTAATGATCACAACATTTCACAATTACCACCCTTTAAAAGAGTCACAACCCTTCATCACTGCTGCCCTTTGAAAGAGTCTCTTCCATGGCAATAGATATGAGTCAGCCAAATTTTATCGTCAGTCTCCTTTGATAATTGACTTTGAAACATTCCTCTTTATGCTTATTGCCTAGGGAACATCATTAATTGTGGCTGCAATTCTGTTTTGTATAAGCGATGTCTTCATGGCTGGGGTATGATAGTTCGCCCTTCCCAAGATTGCTTTCCCACAAGCAATTTAAATTGTGATGACCAAGGAGGGAGTGGTCAAGATGATCCTTGATTGGAAAGGGTTGGGTCTTGCAACCTCTATCTTACTTTTATGAAAGTTTATCTCACTTTTTACTTCCACTACGGTACTCTGGTATTATCTGAAGTTGTCAATTTGAACAACTTAACCAAGGCATTGAAAAATAGCAAAAATGGTAATTTTAAGACAAGTTCTCTCTATCTTTTTGAGAGAAGGAACAATGTTACCTTGTAATAGCATCAAAACTGTGTTGCACAATGTCATGGATATTTCCTCTAGCAAGCTTTCACGCAATCTATGATCTTAAATGTTCTTTGCTAGAAAGGTTTAGATAATATCCTATGTTATCAGTTTGGTTATGGATTTGATTACAAATGGATCATTAAGTGGGATCACATTGCAGGCCTTCTACAAGTCACATTATTGTAAAATAATAGTCTTCAAATGACCTTGGAATATGTTTAGATGTTTTTAATGTCGAAGCCTTAAGAGGAACATTGACAATCTTCAAACACGCTCTTAAATAAGTCAAAAGAACACTCACCTTTGACAATTTTTTTATTAATGCTTTCCAAATTCTATACTATTTGGGTATAAATATATTAACTCTAGTTGGATTGGTAAATGTCTATAATGAAATATTGGTAAACATTATTGATTAATCTCACAATGACTTCATTCTTTGCAAATATTAACAGAGTTTGCAAGATGTTGAAGAATCTTGTCTACCATACCTGTCCAATGTATTTAGATTCATCACCACCAGCTGGTAGATAATGAAGATGTTGTCTTTATGATTTCCCTACTAGGGAGTTGCAAATATAATGGCTAAAGATAGCTTGGATTTGAATCTGGTTTAATAATTGAGGTGATGTTAGATATATTATAGATGGAGTTAGACATTTGAAATAGCAGTCAAATTAGGAGATTTGATTCTACTCTATTGTGATTTCATGTTTTTCTTCCTCACACCTTTTGCTTGGGTTTTCTTTTTCTTCTTCTCATGCTCCTTTGTCGGACAATGGTTCCATATTGCGTGCTTGTCTTCTTTTTCCACATATATGTCCCAGCTCCCATTTCTCCTTACACTTGTAGCACAAGTTTTTCTTGATTACAAATATGTCCAAGCTCCCATTTTGCCTTGCACTTCAAACATAATTTTGTTCTTTGAAGCTCTTCATGGTCATCTCTAGGAGGAAATGCTCTTTGATGCTCATCTTTCTTATAGGAAGTTTTATCTTTTGATATGTTTTTCGAGTAACCCTTATTCCTTGTCTTAGTGGTATCGAGTCGTAGGGCTTTTAAGATTGCATCTTGGAGAGTGGTGGAGTTAAGAGTGTTCACTAGGCCATAAATGGCTTTTGATGTTCTTGATATAAATAGGTAAGTGAGTCTTTTTTTGATAATTTTGGGAACCATGATTGAAATCAACGGTCCCTCCTTGTCTTAATTGAATTGATTCTTTAAAATATCTCTCAAGGTGCTTTTGGTCAAATCTTTCAATGAGTTTTCCGATTAAGTGATCAGTAGTTGTTATGTTTTGGTGGCCTTGAGTAATCAAGCCATGGTGGCACTAGTCATGTGCAACCCCTTCTAAATGTAAGATTGCGAATTTGATGCCATCTTCTTCTATCATGGAACTAAGAGATAAATATGTATCCTATTCTTGATTCCATGAATTGGTGGTGACCCTTCTTGACCAATCAAAGTTTGGGAGAGTCAATTTGCCTACTTTATGTTCTAAGTTTTTATTAGGTTGACCCCTCTCCTTTCTTGGGTTACTAATTGTTCCAGCCTCACAATATTCCCTAAATGGAATACTTCTTCTAACTTGAGGTAAGTCTTGAATATGCTTCGGCAAGTTCATCTAAGTTATGATTCAGTGTGTTGATTTCTTATTCTCTTGTTGGCCTTTCTTTAGGTAAGGAGGGTCTAGTTATTATTTGTGTTGACTCTAATGAAGCTCTATTGTCATTTTTTGAATGATTAGAGGTGACATCCCTCCCATTAGCTTGGTTGGGTCTAAAGATTATTGATTGTGTTGTTTGTATTTTGGAGCGTTTATAAGAGAAGTTGTGCTGCCTTCTCATTTTTCCCTCGAGAGCTTGAGTTGTTTGTTCGTTGCGCTCCATGAAAATTGTCAATTCATTTCCCATTTGCTCACTCATTGTATTCTTTTGAGTAGAGTTGTTGCTTGTTGCAAGCTTCCTCTTTTCACTCTCTAATGCTCTCCGAGTTCTTCGGTTTGCTTGCTTATACCTTTCCTCTTTATCCTCAGCTTAGGAGGATCAAAGCTCTAATACTAATTGTAATGTCCCTTACTGGTGCTTACCCAAGTTTTGCTCAAAGTAACAATTCATACAACATAATTTGTTTACAACTAATATTCTATATTTAAATCATCTAATCTCAAGAGTATACTAACAATTAACATTAAATGAAATGATGAATGGTATCACTACTTGGATCTAATCTATAGTTCGTTCCCAATTACCAACCATAGAAGGATTGGAAGGGAAAGCATGATAGGGCGTTCTAAGACTATTCATCACAACTAAGCCCAAGAGCGCCAAATGTCCAATCAAGCCAATTCGACCCCTTTGGCCCACAAGTGGTAGGAACTCTCGTCCATCCAACATGGGGTGGTGCACTTACATTGTGGGAACTGGTTTGTTGCCTCTCCCTAACATGTCTCCTTTCTAACCTGTACATGATTGCTTCTAGGCTATAGTTTTATTTCCCACAAACCACCATAGTAGGGATTGGAAGGAAAGGCGTGATAGGATGCCCGGAGATTGTTTGTCACAACTAAGCCCAAGAGCACAAAATGTTCCACCGAGACAATTCTACCCCTTGGCCCACAAGTGGTAGGCACTCTCGTCCATCCAACAAGGTGTGGTGTGCTTAGGTTATGGGAACTAGTTAGCTGCCTCTCCCTAGCATATTTCCTCCAATTCCACATATGATTCCTCGAAGGGCAAGGAACAAATAAATTCATTAATTTTAGAAATGTAAATAGATTAGCAAATTCATTAATGTTTTTATCAAAGACACACACACACACACACATATGTACGTATGATTGTTCATCCATATTGCATACCAATTCCTTACTGTATTACCAGTGTGCTGCTTACTGATTGCAGATTTGTATATCTGATCTGATTTCTTCCTTGTCTTCTCCCAATGCATTGGTCCTCCTCTTATACCTTCTAACGACAAGGAGAGACACCCCTCCACCTTACAAGGGACATCTCCTTTCAAAGCTAATCTCTACTTATTAGTTAAAAAAATTTAAAATAATTGTTGCTTATATGGATATCCTTAATTATGGTTGGCCCTTATCAGATTAATTGCTACCTTTAATAATTTTTTGCTCTTAATTTCCTTTATCCCTGACTTTAATAATATTAATCACTGCACATTTTGATAATATCTTTGCTGTTCTGTTGTCTTTTAAGCATATCAATTGCTGCTCCATATGGATCACCGCCTTTTAGTTTACTTGATCTGCATTTCATATTTTCTAACTTGGGGTGATTGAAACACTCAAATACAGGTTTCATTTTTCATACTCCAAAGTAGATGACCTCCCTTGAAAAATTGACTTGTAAAAATTTCTTTTTGTATTTTACCCTGGTTGGCCTCTTTGTGCTTATCGCCTAGGGAATATTATTTATTGTGGCTGTGATTTTATTTTGGATAAGCAATGTCTTCATTGCGCATGTATGACATGGATTTTAATTTTAATTTTTTAAATTTGTGTTCTTAAGAAACTAGGAGCTGCTGCACCGTGTCATGCTGACCACGTTTTTGAATCAGCTGACAAGTAAAGGTTGAGTTGTAACTTTACTCAATTAAAATGTCTTTGAACTTTGAAGATGTATTACAAAGTAATTGGCAAAATACTTGCTTATGTTAACAGAGTTCAATAGATCAATATATACAAATGAACAGACGATGTTTCCTTAGGAAACGATCGTGAAGAATAGAAACTTTCTATTCTTAGTGACAACTAATTCTAATATTTACAATACATTACTAATAAATTAACCATTAAATAATAACAGACAATAATAGAAACTATCTATTATCGTAATACCCTCCCTTAATGGTTGATCTATCCACTACACCAAGCTGTCCTTTGAATTTGACAAACTTCTCTGGGCCAAGAGGCTTGGTGAGAATGTTTGCAGTTTGATCCTCTGTAGGAATGTACTGCAAGTGTATAGTCCCGTCTTCAACCAGCTGTGGAATGTAGTGACAATGAACATCTACATGCTTGGTTCTTTCATGGAAGATCGGATTGCGGGCTAACTTGATAACGCCTTCGTTATCAACAAACAGAGTTGTCGGGCTTGTTGGGGACATCTGCATATCCCCAAGCATTCGACGAAGCCAAACAACTTCACAACCTGCCTTGACTGTTCCTCTGTATTCGGCCTTTGTGGAGGAGAGAGAAACTGCCTGCTGCTTCTTACTGGTCCATGTGATGGCACCGGATCCCAAATTGAACACATATCTAGAAGTTGACTTTTTATTATCAACAAAACCTGCCCAATCTGAATCTGTGAAACCACTGAGTCTAGGATTAGAACTCCGATAGTAAAGGAGTCCATAATCAGTAATGCCCTTCACATAATGAAGCACATGCTTGGCTGCCATCCAATGATCAGCCTTGGGAGCTGTCATAAAACGTGAGATGTAGCTGACTGCGAAGCTGATATCAGGTCTAGTAGCAGAGAGGTAGATGAGGCTGCCTACTAGTTCCCTATATGAAGTATTATTAACGGGAGGAGAATCAGACTTTGCTGATAACTTCAGACCTTTCTCCATGGGTGTAGATGCAGGTTTGAATCCTGCATACGAAATTTGTCCAACAGAGCTCTGACATATTTGGATTGAGAAATGAATATACCAGTAGACTGTCGCCAAACTTCAACACCTAGGCAATAATGCATGAGCCCAAGGTTAGTCATATCAAAAGACTGATATAAATTTAGTTTGATTCCCTGAATCAAAGATGTCGAACTGCCAGTGATGATCATATCATCCACATAAATAACCATAAGGATGATGTCACTATCAGTAGTCTTGATGTACAAATTTGAGTCTGATGAACTTCTCTGGAAGCCTTGATCATTGAGGTACTTATCAATTTTCATGTACCATGCTTTGGGGGCCTGCTTCAAACCATAGAGAGCTTTCACTAGTTTGAGAACTTGGTGTTCTTTACCAACAACCTTGAAACCAGGAGGTTGCGTCATGTAGACCTCTTCCTGTAGGTCACCATCTAGGAAAGCACTCTTGACGTCCATTTGATGGACCTTCCAGCCAAACTGTGCTGCCATGGCTAAGACTAATTTGATAGTGCTCATCTTTGCTGTAGGAGCAAAGGTCTCCTCATAATCAATGCCCTGACTCTGAGAAAAATCCTTTGCAACTAAACGAGCCTTGTACTTATCCAAAGTACCATTAGACTTGTATTTGATTTTATAGACCCATTTGCAGCCAATGGGTTTCTTCCCTGATGGAAGATCAGAAAGGACCCAGGTGTTATGCTTGAGCAGGCTCTGGTGTTCAGATTTCATGGCATGTTCCCACTCTGGAATTCCTTTAGCCTCTGAGTATGTTTGAGGTTCAAACACACTGTGAATGTTTGCCATGAGAGCAAAATTAACTGTCTATGTAGGTTTGCTCTTCTTCCGAGCTGTCCTCCCATTAACGAGTTCATCATCCCGAAGATCAGCAAGTGTCTTGGCCCACCACTTAGGCTGGAGAGAAGGACCAACATTCGCATTAGGAGATGCTCTATGATCAGGTTCCTCATCAGAAGAATCCAGATCATACTCAGGTGAAGCATCTTGCATATCTGGGTGATCCTGCAGGAGAGACTGGAGGTGTTTGGACAAGACTTGGCCCACCACTTAGGCCGGAGAGAAGGACTAGCATTCGCATTAGGAGATGCTCTATGATCAGGTTCCTCATTAGAAGAATCCGGATCATACTCAGTTGAAGCATCTTGCATATCTGGGTGATCCTGTAGGAGAGACTGGAGGTGTTTGGACAAGAATTATCGGTATAACAAGAGCTACTGGAGCCCTCCCATTAGGTGGACGTAATGGAAGTCTAACTCCCAAATCATGAGCCTTCATAGGTTGATCGGCTTGATCAAGAACATGAGCAACGAGCATGAATGGTCCTCACTGCTCATCAAAGACTACATCACGATTGTACAGGAGACGAGAAGTCTCAGTGTCGATCAAGCAGTAGGCTTTGTGAAGACTACTGTATCCAACAAGCATGAGTTTTTGACTCTTGGCATCCAACTTGGTGCGTGATACATTAGGGATCCAAACATAGGCAAGAGAGCCAAAAACCTTTAGGTGACTGATTTTGGGCTTGCGACTTGACCAGGCCTCTTCTGGAGTCTTACCTTTGACCGCCACAGTTGGTGACTAGTTCAAAAGGTAAACTGCAGTGTTAACTGCTTCTGCCCAGAACTTCTTCAGAACATGTCTGTGTTCTAGCATGGATCGAGCCATCTCGGTGATTGTTCTGTTCCGACGTTCAACTACACCGTCCTGTTGTGGTGTGTGAGGTGTGGTTAACTGACGCTTGATGCCATGAATATCACATAAGCTAGAGAATTCAGTAGAACAAAATTCCTCCCATTATCTGTCCTAAGAGCAATAATAGATTTCCTAGACTCTTTTTCAACTAGAGGTTTAAACTTCTGAAATATAGGAAACACATCTGATTTATTTTTAAGAAAATATACCCACATTTTTCTATTGAAATCATCAACAAACAACAGAAAATATTTGGACCCAAGAACAGAGGGAGTAGCCATAGGGCCGCAAATATCGGCATGAACAAGCTGAAGTACCTGAGAAGCGCGCCATGAATCGCCAACAGGAAAAGGTGTGCGATGTTGCTTCCCAGCCTGACATGCATCACAAACTCCAAGTTGAGTCTGAATCTTTGGCAATCTGAGAACAAGCTCTTCCCGACTAAGCTGAGAGAGATAATGCACATTTAAGTGCCCATATATTGCTGATGAGTGAGCTGACAGAAGATCGCCGAGCAGTCATAGCTAGGTCCTGAGAATCACCGGAATCAACAAGTCTAAAAACACCATGATCCTCAAGGTCAACTGCAACAATAGACAGAGTATCCCTATCAGTGATGGTGCACTGATGTGAACTGAAGGTGATATCCAATTGTGGAGAATGTTGCAGCATGACTAACTGAGAGTAGATTGAGTTCCATCCTTGAAACATAGTACACATCAAGGAAAATGATATTCCTCCTAGCAGACTGAATTTGAATGTTGCCTTTGCTGACAACAATGTACTCTTCCCCTCCAAAATAATTGAATTTGAGAAAGGCTGGTAGTCAATGAACCATTCTCTGCGGTGGGTGAAATGACGAGAGGCACCTGAATCAATGTACCAGGCATACGACTTCACATGATCTGTAGGTCTTTTAGCCATGAAGGCGTAAAAGGTAGATTCTGTTTGCTCAGTGTGCTTTGCGTTTGCTTTGGGCTGCGAACCAGATTGATTTTCCTCGAGCAATATGTTTGTCAGTGATGCCATTGCACGTTTTCCAAAAAACATGAATATCTGAGATGATATGAATTTTGAGGCAAAAAATTGGAAGACCCCAAAAAAAATAGAGAAGCACCTAGAAGAGAGCTCGAAAAACCTAGAAAGAATATGCAGTCGGAGTTTGAATCCGTTGGCTCAAAAATTGAGGCACCCAGAAAAATCTAACGACAACCCATTTGAGATCTCGAAAAACCCACTAAGAATTTGAAATCAGAAAAAAATTTTAGTTCAAAAATTAGGGTTTCGAGCAAAAATGGCCCTTGCTGCAAAAAAAGTTAATTGACAGCCACCCAAAAAATTCTGACGACAACCCAGTTGAGATCTCAAAAAACCTACAAGGAATCTGCAATCAAAAGAAAATTCTGACTTGAACTGAAGGGTCAAAACCCTAGTAAAAAATGCAGAAACCCTAGCGGCTATGGATGAACTAGAACTTGATGCAGAAAAAAACAAATTCCTGCAAACAGATTTTTGAACACACTCGGGGCAAAAAAGCTTTGAAAATCTTGAACCAATAATTTCAAAAAAGAAATTAAAATTTTTCAAAGAGGCCAGGAATTTGCTTTGATACCATATTACAAAGTAATTGGCAAAATACTTGCTTATATTAACAGAGATCAATAGATCAATATATACAAATGAACAGACGATGTTTCCTTAGGAAACGATCGTAAAGAATAGAAACTTTCTATTCTTAGTGACAACTAACTAAATATTAGAAACATTCTAATATTTACAATACATTACTAATAAATTAACCATTAAATAATAATAGACAGTAATAGAAACTATCTATTATCGTAATAAGATGATTGGGCCTGAGGTTTATTTATGCATTTTGTGCTCTTCCAGTTTGGTATTTATATATGTACTTGTGTTGTAGATTTGGGTGCTTAAGTTCATAGAGGTCTGTATACATTGAATTTTGTTGTTGATTGCATTGGATTGGTAGCTATGTTGCATTATTATGATTGGGGATAATGTTTAGATATGGATAGCAGCATCTTATTTATGCCTTTTGTATTTACTTTTGGTTGCCCATTTTAATCTGCAGGGAACTCAGGCTGTGCATCAGATGCCATTCAAACAGTTTGGAGATCTGGTGCAACGATTTCCACCCAAACCAACTCAAGATGACAGACCAAAAGTGGTTGATGCTATTCATATCTTTAAGCAACCGGGTCGTATAAATCGACCTGATCGATTTGTTGTCATTCTCCGGGGTCTTCCTGGTAAGTTACTAAAATATATTATAGTTTTGAATTGATATAAAGTATTTAAATCAGTGATGTTGAATGGTTGGCCTTTAAGACATTGCCCAGATTTCAATTAATATGCAAACAATAATGATCAATTTTATGTTCACATTAGATAGAGACAGGCGTTTGGGTTAGATTTTGGTTAGCTAAGGATACCCACAATATTGATTACGGTGTAACTATTATATATATATATATATTCAAATATGTTATTATGACAAAGTCTATCTCAACTTTACATGAACTTGCATGATGGATCAGTAAAATAAACTGCTGAAGGATGTCCTAATTCACTCCTGTCTTTCAAGTTTCCTTGTTAGCCAAAAAATAAGCTTCTCATGGATGATTTTCTCCATTTCAGGTGCCAAAGTGACATTCTGAAGTTTGAGGCAAATCTCATCATAGTGCTTAAAAGACAATTATTTTTCTTGCTACTGTGAATATAGTTAGTTGAAAAAACATGACTGATTTAAATATGGTTAGATGCCTTTGTCAGGTTCCTGGGTCCTTTCAGACCATCTTAAATGGATGAAGACCTAAATTAATTATGGTTAATTGATTTAAATATGGTTAGATGCCTTTGCTGGGTTCTTGGGTCCTTTCAGACCATCTTAAATGGATGAAGACCTAAACTAATTATGGTTAATACATTTAAATTTGATCAATAATAAGTAATGACTAATGAGCTGTTATTCTGCCTTTTCTAAATGAGATAATAATAATAAATTAAAATATAAAAAAATAAAATATATAAAATATAATATAATTATAAAAACATAAAATTAAAGTTAAATTTAATCAAAAGCCAAGGGGCATGTGAAGAATCTTGAGTATTGAGGGAAAAAAAGATACATAAGAGACACCAAACAAGGTGAAGGAACCACCATAAGAAGTGAGCCATATTTTTATTTGATTTTACTCGTTGAGCATGAATTATGTTTCAGGTAACCCGAGGGTGAACCCCTCATGGCAGAAATTAAAGGACAAAAAGCCCTTAATTTCTATTGTCAAGCTAGTGGATATAAACCTTTGATTCAGTCAGATTCTAAGACATTTCAAAGGCATTTAAATAAAGAAAGATCACTGCAGATTAAAGGAAGATTTATAACAGAGATAAGAGCATAAGTTCAATATTTTTTGAGATACATTTTAAACATAAAATCTGAATTATGTAATAAACTGTTTAGCTACAATCTATAGGTTAATTTCATTTTAGTAATAAATTGTGCAATTGTTCTTATGAATTGAGCTTCTTTTTTTTGGTTGGTAAATTTGTATTTTATTAATTTATAATATGGAAATTACAGTAGTATCATATTGACTCGGTAGCATGACTTGGCGAGTTATGCTCATCACTTGCATGGCTCGTGCCACGCAAACAGAGTTTTGGAGACAAAAAACATAAAAAACTTTAGTTTTTTTTCATTTTACCCTAAAAAGGTCTTCTATTTGCTAGTTGTGAGAAGAATAGAGGAAAAGTGAGAGAGAGGAAAGAAAATAAGAGGCCATAGGTTCGCAACCAGCAGGGAAGAAGAGCATCAAGGAAACCACAAATCACATTGGAGAGGCCATAGATTTGCATTGAGAGCATCAAGGAGAACATAGCAAGGCTTCTCAACTCATTTGAAAGAGGTAGGTGTTAAATTTTGTAGATTTTGTTGGTTTTTTGGTATGTTTAGGGATTTTTCATTTGTTTGTTAAATTTTTTTAGTTTAACTTTCTAAATCTTGAATGTTTTCTATTCAAATGTAAATTGCTTACTTCAATGAGAGAAGTAGAATAATAGCAAAGTGCAAACCCTACATCTTTTTTTAGAAAAAAATTGTAAACATATATTTACAATTTTTTCTTACAAAAATGTAGGGTTTGCTGATTTTTTTTATTAGTTTATAACTTTATAAAATTATCTTATTGCAGCAGCTTCCACATTTTAAAAACATTCATTTTTCACAATGCCTAATAAGGATGAGGCTTGGAAATATATCGAAGAGTTTCTTGGTAGATAAAAAAATCAAACAAAATATTTTTTTCTAAAGAAATTAATTTTGGCTGCATCAATAGATTTAAATACCATATTGCCTGCATGCCTTGCCATGATATTGGGATATGTAAAAACAAACTGCCGAGGCAAAACTTTTTTGTTAGGTCTAGTCAGAAACACATGAACAAGAAAAGGAAAACTCGGAAGAGGCAATTGAATGAATTAAGTGCTATTGACTTCCATTCATCCGTAGGTTGTGTTGGAGACGGTTCTACCATGCCTCCCTTTCATTCTAGTGCTTCTGCTAGTGCTAGTGCTTCTGCTCCTCCTAGTGGCATTGTTACCTTTGGCCCTAGAGGCCGGCGATCCAAGTTGGATAGTTTTTTTGTGCCACGCACTACTCCCGGGGCACAACCCTCGCTTGAGAGCATGAGTTGGAACAAAAAAGGTCATGATGCTGCAAGAAAACAAATTTGCAAGTTTTGGTACTTCTGCAACATTCCATTTATTGCAGCCAGGTAATTCTTTTTGACTTGATTACTTTAAGTTTAAAAGTAAATTTTAAAATTTATAGTATGAAAGTTTGAAACTTTGAAGTTGAACTTTGGTTTGTCTAATCATAATTTATTTGTGACAGGTCTCCTTATTGGCAAGGCATGGTAGATGCCGTAACCATTTGTGGGTCGAAGTTTAAAGCCCCTACTGATCATGAGTTAACTTCCATTGCAAATAATCCTCATCATCTACTTTGCAAATAATTCCAACTAGTTTGCGACTTTCAAAAACAATTGGATGTTTATTCTACACGGGGACTGCTCCAATGCCTTCTTTAGATGCATCACATTCCAATTGAAATGGTAATGTAAAATTGGGGATGAAAAGAATAGGACAAGAACTCATTATGTCTTTTAAGTTCTTAAAGGCTTGTTGGGCTACTTCATTCGAAGAAAGTATTCTCTTTTTGGTTAGGTCAGTGAGGGGTGCTGCAATTTTTAAGAATCCTTTTACAAATCTTCTGTAATAGTTTCATAAGCCCACAAATCCTCTCAAATGAGTTAGGGTTCTTGGTTTTGGCCATTGTCTAATAACCTTTGATTTCCTCCTCGTCTACACATACTCCATGTGGGCTGATTTTATGACGAAGATAGAGATTCTCCTCTAACCCAAATTCACATTTTGAAGCTTTAGCATATAGCGATTCGCGTTCAAGAATTTGTAAGTCTTCGTCAATATGTCTAAGGTGCTCTTCCCATGTTTTGTTGTAGATTCATATATCATCAAGTAAAATTAATAGAAATTTCTTCAGTTACTTTGTGAAAGTATGGTTCATGCATGATTGAAATGTTGTTGGAGCATTTGTCAATCCAAAGGGAAGAACCAAAAACTTGAAATGTCGATAATGACATCTAACAATTGTTTTTGGCCCACGAAGCTCATCAATATTTCATCCACTCTAGGGATTGGGTAGCAATTCTTAATGGTCTTTTTGTTCAAAGTTTGGCAGTCCATAGACATTCGCATTGGACCATTTTTCTTTTTTACGAGCATTATTGATGATGCAAAAGGTCTTGAACTTGGTTGGATATGGCCCATCTCTAGGAATTCTTTAATATTTTTCTCTATTTCTTTATATTTTTTGGGATGTCTATAATGGGTAGTAATTAGTGGTTTTGCCCCCTTTTTTCAATTCTATAATGTGTTCAAATCTCCTCTTGGGAGGTAACCTGGGTGGAATATCGTCAAACACCTTTTTAGGTTTCCTAAGGATGGGTTGTATATCAGTGTGTACAGTTGATCCTTGTGGAGTAGATTTGTTTAGGATCATGCACTAGCAACCCACTCTCCTTGTCCATGCCTGAAGATTCTTTCTATTCTTTTGCAGGGAACTGTTGGGTAATCCTTTCAAAGTGATTTCTTGCCCCTTATGTTGGAAATAAATTTTCAAGTTAGGGAGATCAAATTGGAAGCATCCTAGGGAGTATATCCAAGGAGCTCCTAATATGATATCAATGTCCAATGGTACTACATATAAAATTATAAATCCTCCTTAATGGAGTGTTTCCCTAATGTGACCTCTTGTTTTGGGACTATTTTAGTGCATCTAACCAAAGCTCTATGGCCTGGGTTGCAGTAAATCCTTGAAGGTTCTTGGTTTTTAGTTTCATCTTTGCAACCAATTTTTCTTTGATGAAATTGTGGGATGCTCCACTAGCTACTGCATGCATTTGGAAGCTTGAGTGATGATGGCTACCATTCCATGATCTTCATCTTCATCTTCATCTTCATGCTTTTCCTTCTTACGGGTATAGTCTTTATTTTCTTTCTCGGAGTTTGCTTCTATCCTAAGAGCTCAGTCTTTGCATTTGTGCCTTGGTTCCAATTTTTCTTTACATTTGTAGCACAATTTTTCTTCTTTCAGATTCTCCTTCATGGCAATTATGCCCTTGTGCCTAAGTTGGGTTATTTCGTTGAAATACCATTGTGGATGTTTCCGATCAAATCTTTTGATGAGCTTTTGTGTGAACTCATCATAAGTAGTTATTTGTTGGTGGTCTTGGGTGATGAGGCCATGGTGCCACCACTCATAGGCTATTCCTGTCAAATGGAGCACCACAAATTTGATGGCGTTTCCTTCTGATATGGGTGTTTCCTAAGTGTCTAATTTTTGTACTCCGGTTTGATTCGCACGCGGCACAAATACTTGTAACCCTATTCGATTGACACAAAGTGGGAAGAAACTCATCTTCCGTTTGTTGCAAAAAGTGCCTGATGCCTTGCCGTCTTTTGTTTCAGGTTTTTATTTTTATTTTTAAATTTATTTACAAAATCATTTGATCTCAGTTAGTATTACTTCATATATTGCATGCCTTGTGCACTCTAGAGTCTATACATTGTTCATATGTAAATATATTTACATATCAGCTAGAGATATGTAAATATATTTACATATTAAATATAAATATATTTAGATTTTAAATATATTTAATTACATATCAGCTAGAGATATGTAAATATATTTGCATATAAAACGTAAATATATTTACATATATTTAAAAGTGATAACTTTTGATCTCATTTACTTCATAGACTTAGCTAATATTTGATCTCAGACTTACACAACTATTTGGTGACTGCCCTCTTTAAATGTTTGATAAGTTTTGATCTCTGTTACTTCATAGACTTAGCTAATATTTGATCTCAGACTAAGACAACTATTTGGTGACTGCCCTCTTTAAAAGTCTGATAAGTCTTGATCTCAGTTACTTCATAGACATAGGTGGACAGATGGTAGGAATAGGACGCTCATCAACTTTCTAGTTGCTTTTGTGGGACAGTTAGTATTTCTAAAATCAGTTGATGCCTTTGATCAAGTGTAAAACACAAAAACTTTGAGCAACATGTTGGGTGAGGTGGTGATGGAAGTGGGAGTGGGTAATGTTGTCTAGATTGTGACTGATAATGCAGTTGCATATGTGGCAGCCGTTGAGCTTTTGATGGCTGGGCATTTGACATTATTTTGGAGCCCTTGTGCTGCCCATTGTCTTGAATTGCTTGTTGACGACATAGGGAAACTGAGTTGGGTGGAGAAGGTGGTTGAAGTTGGAAGGAATATCATAAAGTACATCTATAACCACACATGGGTCCTGGGTCTTATGAGAGAGCATCCTGATGGTAAGGATCTCGTGTGATCATGAGTCACATGCTTTGCTACTAGTTTTCTCACCTTGCAAAGCATATTAGCCACATTGCGCAACCTGAAGTGGATGTTTGTGAGTGAGAGATGGTTAGTGAGTCCTTATGTTGCCAATAAGCCCGAAGCAGAGAAGGTTGTTTTTGATGTTAAATTTGCCAAGATGATGAAGGAGATCATCTATGTAAGTTTTCAAACCTTCATTGATGATTTATTATTTAATTTTTAGATTTTGCAATTTGCTGATTTTTGTTAAATTTTTTTTGTCCAGGTGTCAAAATCGTTAGTGAGGGTTCTGTGAATGGCGAATGGGGATTAAAACCCCATGGGGTATCTATATGAGGCCATGGATAGGGTTGAAGAGGTCATTCAACACTTGAATGGGTCAAATGAGACCAAATATGGACCCTATATGGCACATAATCGATTGGAGGTGGAATTGACAACTCGAACATATTCATGCTATTGCCTACTACTTGAACCCCAAGTTTTATTTCTGCAACACTTTTAGAGTAGATGAAGAGGTTTAGGTTGGCCTAGACACATGTATTTAGAGATTAGTTGATGATGAGCACCTTAGAGACCTCATACTTGCTGAGTTACAGAGCTATAAGAAGGCCGATGAGCCATTGTTTTCTTCACCTAATTGCAAATGTAGGGGAGAAAACTTGCAACTAATAAAAAATAACATGTGTTTAGTTTTATTATACCATTTATTTCGCTCATTAAGTTTATTGGAATATTTACCAAGTTATTAATGACATTTTTTATCCTTGTAGATTTTTGGTGGGAAGATTATGGTGCCACAATCTGAATATGGAGCTTTAGTCATAGACACAATTTATGATTTCTAGTTTTCATTGATATTGAAACCTGAACTTAATATGTATTCAGAAGTTGTAGTTGTTTCATGGAGTTTGACTTCGATATGTATTGAAGTTTGAACTCAATTTTATACAGATGTTGCACTTGCTTTTTGGTATATGGCTCTATGTTAATTTGCTATTTATTTACCATAGTTACCTGGAGATGGGGAGACTTGGAGACTGGTACTGGTACTGATATGACTAATTTTAAAAAATGGGAGACTTGGAGACAATTTTTGAAAAATATAATTTAACAATTTCCAAGAAGTATCATAACATAGAGCTTTGAAAGCAAGAACAATAGAAAGGTTTAAGTTTGAACATTAAAACCATTGAATCAAAATATCAAATCTGAGATTGTAATCACTAGTAGCTAAGTTACCGGTTCGAGTTCAGTTCCAAGTTCGGGTTCGAAGAACCGGTTCGCAAGTTGACAAAATTTTGAAAAGGGGTTTGAGTTCGGGTTCGAAGAACTGGTTCACGAGTTGACAAAATTTTGAAAAGGGGTTTCGGTTCGGGTTCGAAAAAACATGTAAGATTTTTTTTTAAAAAAATATATACATATTTATGAAGCCTAGAAGCATGAGTTAAAATTAGAATGTCACATAGCATCATAAAAACATTTAAAGAACGACACCATAAACTTATAATCATAGCATCATGAATCGTGATCATACCATCATATACTTCAAGTTCAACATCAAAGATTCAAATTTCAAAACATTAAAACTAAATCATAACATCAATTTCAATTGTTCAAGTATCATTGTTTCAAACTTTCAAGTTCAACTAATGAATTAAAAATGTATTAATCTTCATCTTCATCTTCATCTTCTTCTTCAACATTAGTTGACTCAGCAATAGAGCTAAGGCCAATGGGATCAGCAGTAGCAATAATAGTATTGGCGTCAAAATCTGCAAAATCATCAAGTGCAAGCCGAGAAGTGGAAGCATCCAAGTCCGCAAGCTCTGCATTTACATCCCACCTCTTCATGTCCCCTTCTTTGTATTGTTTACTCTTGTGTGAGAGAAGACACAAGTTGTAATGCACAAATACCAAGTTCTCTGCTCTTTTTGATTGCAATCTATTGCGCTTCACTGAGTGGATGAAAGAGTATGTGCTCCAATTTCTTTCTGATGCAGATGAACTAGCAACCTATGAAGACAAGACAAGGTAAGCAATTAAAATAAAATTATAAAAATTACTTGCTAGTCATGAAGATAAAGTAAATTAAAAATAAAACTTGTGATATAATTTTTATTGCAAGGGGCTGCAATGTTTGGAATCTTTGGCCATGGAGGTACCCACCAGCTATGAGCATCCTTCCTAAACCGATGACAAAGAGGATCATTACTTAGACTTCTTGCATTCACAAACTCTATGAACTCATCCGTAATCAAATCTCTTATATCATCATCAGGAAAGAGTCTTTCAAATGCTGCCTTGTATCCGTCAGACACTTCTAAATCTCTATAGGGTGGTAGCCTTCCTAGTAGATCAAGATATTGGTTGCTATAATATTTGGGCGTCAATGCATAGGCAAGCAAATGTAGAGGTGTGGTCATTTTGTTCCATTGCTCTACAATAAATGCTTGCAATTGTTTGAAGAGGGTCTCTTTGAGATCTTGCTCTTTTTCATTTACAATTTGCTTGATCTTCTCAAGTGTTGAGTCTATGCCATCATAGATCTCTCCAAGGCAAGGTCTATCCATGTCAGCGTACCTAAGCATGCTCATAATGGGCTCGGTGAAACTTAATGATATATTCCACACGTTCCCATCATATGTCATCCAATATCCTTCTCTTTATTTTGGCTGCCCTCTCATTGTTGCTTTGCTTCCATATAGCCCAATTGTTGCTGATTACCATATTGCAAAGTGCCTCTTTCACTTGCACAAGTCGTCTCAAGACGATTAAATTTGATGCAAAATGAGTTTCAACAACCTGTAACATAAATTAGAGCAAAAAAATACAACTATTAGATACATGCTTTATAAAAGAATACACCTAACACAATAAACAAAATGAAAATTAGAAATTGTAAGATACTGATTTAAAAAAAAAATTAAATTACTAACTTTAGTTCAAGTTCACTTACCTTCAGTAACTCCAAATGTGAGAACATTCTGAATATTCCTCGAGTTATGTGATGGTTTGTGATGAACATCTGGATGTCCTCAGCCTCTGCATACACCTCCTTGATCCACTCAATTGTGTTCCCAATCTTTTGTAGCATAAGATTGAGTGAATAGACTGGACAAGGTGTCCAAAAGATATGCTGATATCGCTCTTCAACCAACAAACTAGCAGCTCTACAATTCTTTGCGTTGTCTGTTATGACTTGGACAACATTACTAACACCCAATTGTTAAATGGCAGAGATGAGAATATTAGCAATAAATTGCCCATCTTTTACTTACCCCTCACAATCCACCGCTTTAAAAAACATTGCCCCTTTAGGGGACACCGCTAGGACATTGATCAAGGGATGGTTTCTAGCATCTTTCCACCCATCTGAAACATTTGTTATCCTTGTCTCGATCCATGAATCCTTTATGGGCTTCAATTGATCATCAATCAATTGACCTCTTGATCCAACAAGGTGGTTCGTATTCTCTCAAAACCGGGGCCCTGATACCCTCTTGGAGCTTCATTGACACTTTTCAACATCTGTCTCCAATATGGAGAGCGAACAACATTAAAAGACAACCCATTTGCAAACAAGCATCTTCCCACATCAATGTCGGCAATTTTCCGACTTTGATTTTGAAATGCAGTTTCTAGTGATCCCTTTCTTTTGTGTGCAAGGCCAAGGGGTTTTTTTTCAGGCTCACGGATAGCTGTGGTAGTAAAAAAGGGGCGGTCTTCTATCACAACATCTGTGGGGGGTTTTGTTACCCTTGCTTTACTTTTACTTCTATTGCCAATGCCATCAGTTGAATTTTGCCTATGTTCTCTCTCTTCTGCTGCCTCATGCTCTTCAATATACTTTAGTACAGTTTCATTGGGTACAGGTAGACCTCTTTTTCCAGGGCATTTCTTGACTTCTCTACTAGGGTACCCACACAAATGGCCTACCACACAAAAATATGAGCCATTTCTTTCTACATCACAACCCCTACATTTCCAACGGAATGCACCACCTCCTCGAAGGGCTCTTATAATATCAACATGTTTCCACAAAGGAGAATTAGAGCGGGGTTCTATTCTTTGTTCGGTATTGCCTACCGAGGAAGAGGTAGATGCCATTGTAGTTCCTTTTCCTATGGGAAGAAATTTCAAATTGTATACATATTCATTATTCAATATAAAACTTAAAACTTTAAAGCTTAAAAGCAAGAGAATGAAAAATTATTGAAAAAATGGCTAAGATCTTATGGAGAATGAAAGAGAAATGAAAAAAATAAAAACTTAAACAAAAACAAAAATGAATGAAACAAGAACTTACCTCTACTCATTGTAAGCTTGCAAAGGTGTACGTATGAGGCACAAACACTGGAAGAAAGCTCACAAACCAGTCTTCCAACTCCTCCTTGCACAACCAAGAACTTGCTCTTGCTCAAGTCAAATAATCTACTTGCACACCACAAATGAGAATGAGAAGTACAAATTAGCCTTTCATAATGAACTTTTAGTGTTGCGGATGCAAAAAAAAAAATAAAATTTTGCAAATTATGTCACTTAAGTGACGTCCAAGGTGCGAAGTTCGCCCGGGGTTTGCGATTTTTGGACCTGGTTCGCCCGGGTTTGACCGTCTGGGCCACCAGTTCGAACTGGATCCAAAAAATTGAACCTTGCCCGGACCCACAGTCGAACCGGACACGGACCACAGACCGGTTCGCACTCGGGCCGGTCCGAAGGGGTCTAGGGCCGAACCCGGTAACTTAGACTAATAGTAATGTCATTTAATATTTTGTCATATAGAGTTAAATAGTTCAAAACTCACACTGCATATCTGATTTTTGAGTATCACATATGATAATATTAGATTATCATTACATATTGAAATTAGAAAATCTATAAATAAAATTCAATCCCCCAACCTTGGTTTGTTTGTGTGTGCAATTCATGGATTCAATCAACTAGGGCTTCGAACGACTATGTTTGGGCTTCCAACAGTGATAATGATGGTAAAAATATATATTTGTTTTTAATGCCTTTTTCACTTGAGACGTGTGGGAGATGCCATAAAACATAGCATGAGACTTGGGTATGACAGGAGACTTCAAGATGAAGTCTTCACCCATTTTTGAGCTCTATCGGTACGTGTCAAGTCTGGGAGACGTGTCTCCTGGTTACTATGTTTATAACTCAAAACTTTGATTTATATATGATGAAAATCTCGAATTAGTATATGTTCTATGAATTTGGTGTATATGCGTGGCTTTTAAAGGATATTTTAAGAAATTATATATTTTCAAATGCTTGATAAAAGTGCTAATTTTTTCGCCAAAGTTTTGGCGAGACCAAGTTTTTAACTAGTCCAAGTTTTTCAAAATTTTTGGGCCAGCCAAGTTATTGCCAAGTCTGAGTTTTTCAACTATGATTTACAGTGATTCTAGATTCAATGAATTATACTTATGAATGTATGAAATTGAAACTTGAAAGCAATTTGAATTAACTATAGACTATACTATTAAAGCTTATTTACTGATGCACTCACCTAGCCTTGGGATGCTGAAGCAGATGTGTGCAGAAGCGGATGTGGGAGCGGATGCTTTGTGGTGCGCACTGGATGCATTGCTGTAGAATTCGTAGGGTTTGTGGAAATCATTTTCAGGTATTTGTTCCTTAAAATGCGAATTCACATTAGAAGAAAACAAACAAGGCATGAGTTTTGTTTTTGCCCATCCACTGATATTCTTCCTTAGCTGCAAAACCAAATCTCTTGTTAATCCAAAGCTCGGACTGAGGCATATCTATTGCATGAGCATAGGCTCCGTCTTTGTCATCTTTGTCATCTGTTGCCGGCGTCGGTCTTGAAGAAAACGAACAGGGCACGAGTTCCATTTGGCGACTATCATTTTTTTTGGTGTCGGTTTTGCAACTCTCGCCTGCCTTTTTTTCCGGTTTATCAAGTATTTTAAATTCTTAACACCATATGTTCCTAATGTCAAATATTATTTTGGTGATATTAAATTGTTTTTTAAAAATTTAATGTTTAACCTTTAATTTAACATATTTGATCTATTAGTTTATTTTGTTAACAATTTTCGTCATTTATAAACTTTAATGGTGTATTATAAATTTTTAATAATACATGTTTCAAACATTACAAATATCAAAAATTATTTTAATTAAACTAAATTGCTATTAAAAACTTTAACATTTTCTATCGGTTTATTTTTATTCTATAATTTTTTATATTAACATTTATAAATTGAATTGTCATATGTTAAATTATTCAATTTAGATTTTAAACTACATATAAAATTGAACAAATCTAAAGTATTTAATTTTAATTTAACAAATATATTATGTCTAACACACACACACACACACACATATATATATATAAAAGAAACGTACCCAAATGCATCCGCATCCCCTAAAATAAATTTTCACGCATCCGCGCACCCGAATCTCGCATCCGCATCCGAATCCGCACCTGAATCGGCAACTTAGGTATTGAGTTATATCATGTATATTAATTTATGAATTTCAAGTCTCATTTGAACCCTCACCTCAACTCAATTGCTATGTATAATGTATATGATGAATGATTTTAGATTTCTCAATGTTTATCTTATGAATATATTTGAAATTTCCCTATATATTTGAAAATTTCCCTATTTTTTATATAGCTGTCCCCTCCGTCCCCTAAAATGGCAAAAAAAAAGATTCTTGGAAACCCATACCCCTGTCCCTAAAACTCGGTGTAATGCATGTTGTATCTCAATTTCCACTGTGATTCAACATGATTTAATATATCTCAGAAAATTGGAAGTAATATCGTTGCTCAATTTTGTCATCATTGCATAATCTCTTTGCTAGAATCTTGACCTAAGTAGGATATTGAGAGATACTTTAGATTAATACTATATATGAGAAGGCCCTGGATAATGGTTGAAGATAATTGCCGTCCATTATTGGCTATGCTGTTTTATCCAGCTCAACATTACTGTGAACATATTGAATGCAGATAACAAATTAGTGAATGATTGTGTTATAGATTGGGGTGTCATAATTATCATGTTTTGTTGTTGCAATGAAAATGGATGTCCAAGCTGTCATCATCGTTAATTGATGTTTGTAGGAAGTGGAAAGAGCTATTTGGCCAAGGCAATTCGTGACCTTGAGGTCATGAATGGTGGTAGTGCTCCTAGGATTCATTCGATGGATGATTACTTTATGACAGAAGTGGAGAAGGTTTGATTGAGCACCATATTCAGTTCTGAATTTTCTCATTTTTTTCGGATGGATATTTTATCAATATTATTATTTCAAAGCAACTTTAAACTGAATATTTGATGTTCAACATGCACAAAATATAAAAAACACATTTTAGCAAACAAAAGTTTAGATCATATTCCATGTGTTATATAATAGATGGATATTTTGCATGAAGGATGATGACAATGACAATGGCTGTGTGACAAGTTCATTGTTAAGAAGCAAGAAGCGAGTGACCAAAAATGTGATGGAATATTGTTATGAACCTGAAATGGAGGAGGTGAGAGACCTTTGCTTTCTTTTGAATCAATTTCTACATTCACAGTTATTATGTATGCCCATTCTGTTCAGCTTCAAAGTATATATTCCTGTTCTGTAGAAAAATAATTGTTAACATAGCATATTTACATCCTTTCTTACAAAGGAAATGATTGGTTCCATATATTGAAACAAACATTAGAGAAAGTTACTAATTAATATGCCAGTAATTAAAATGGTTTCCTACAACCGAAAGTCTTAGACATTTGCCATCAATATCATAAAGCTGTAGAGGCCTTTGCTAGTGCTATATGAACTAAAACCTATAACATACCCATGACCTGTAAAATCAACCTTTAGGCTTCAATACCTTACCACTATTCTCGACTCATCACAAGCTGTATTCTGTTTTTAGCATACTGATTTGCACATTGCATGTAAGTGTTTATCTTCACAGCGTATAAATCTTTTCCGTTGGTAATCTATTCAGTTAGATCGGTTGGATTGCCAGCTGTAACTAATGAACCTGATATTTAGCTTTGACTTCTTGGAGCACACTTGTTGAATTATATAGAAAAGGTTCCACTTCTGTATTAAAGTTAAGATCTCTGACTGTCTTACATGCCTTAATTTATAAGATCTCTGGACGCCATTGCTTGTCTTCTTTATCAAGACAGGCACAGTCCCGTGTCTCATAAAGTCTTGGGTATGGTGGAATCCTGCTCTTCTATTTCCAATTTAATTGCATTGTCCATTATTGGCCATTTCTTCAATGCATTCCTTTGCCCTTGTCGACCAAATCTGCTGTTCCATAGCCTCTCCTTGTTTGTCATAAAGCCATGCCCTGATATATCATTGAGCTGTTTAAAATTTTGATATATGTCTTGTATTTTAAGCAGTCTTGTGAATTGCTTTCTGAGAAGATCTTGAGAAGTCTGCTGTCTTGATATGATTTGATACAATGATTAGTTTTTGCACTTTATAGGTATATGATTACTTCTATTGAGAATTGCTCTATGAATACTGATTTTGTTCTATGCATCATCCTCATTATATTAATTTCCAGGGATGCCCTTGTTAAAGTTAGTAGGAGCATGTAGTTTGTTTTTTCTTTTCCTCTTGAGGACTTGGAGGGGTCTTGTAATATTTCCAAAGCATACTGGAAATTCCAGGATATTTTTTAAGGGATGGAAGTTTTCTGAAGTTTTTGTAACATCCTGATATTTTAGAAATATTTTTGGAATTTGCCCATATTGGAGAAATCCTAAGACAGAATCTAGAAGACCATTTCCTGGAATTTGCCTTTTAAGTTTAAAGCTCTTGAGAGTGGGCCACCACCATGTTGCTGTTTTAGGCACCCTGTGGCTTTACTAGGTCAAAGTTAAAATGCAGAAAATTATTGTGCTTCTACAAGTTGTTTATTAATGTTTGGTGACATTTTGTTTCTTTAGAGGCCTAGATCTAGATCTAAGATAAATGAGCTATTTGGATTTCTCCTGTTTGAAATATATGATTGAAGTAGAATATTTTGGATTCATCAATTAATGAATGAGTAACGGGGTTATAATATCTTTGTATGTCAGGCGTACCGAGCAAGCATGTTGAAAGCATTCAAAAAGACTCTAGAAGAAGGCGTATTCACCTTTATCATTGGTAGGGATCTATATATGAATTGTTTTCTCTAGTTATCTCAGGTTTAAGCTAGTATTGGACTCTGAATGCTCAAGTACAGAAGTGATCTACTCAAATTGATAATTTCAGAATCTCAAGCCTAAAGCATCCAATAACCTAAAGCCTTAATTTCAGAATCTCAGTCATCCAACTTAAACCTTCCAATCATCTTAACATCCCTTTTAGGTGGTATGATTCTTCCTACCTGATTGATAAAAATGATATTGTGATGTTGCTTTTGTTATGTTTTGTTATTATCCTTGTTCTCCCTTCTGTATGCTTTCTGCTTGCTTTTATTTTGAATATATTTATGACAAGGACAGGGAAATAGTTTTTGTACATGCGTCATGTGGCAACCATGAGTATTGTTTTATAAAAGACTAATGTAAAATGGCTAGGTAGAGTTCCCCAATTTTTTAGACTGAGCCTGAGTTCAAGTGTGTTAGTTTAATGTTGTGATTAGTGTTAGAAGAATCTAGTGCCTATGCACTACTTTCATTTTCGCTAACCACAAATGCAGTGCTGCTCGGACAATTAACCTTTTTGTTGCTGGCATGTGTGCCTCATCTTAGTGGATGACCGCAATCTGCGGGTAGCTGATTTTGCTCAATTTTGGGCAGTTGCAAAGGTATACCCTCTTCTCTGATTTTAGAATCTAGCTGATTAATTACTGCTTGCTTGTTCATAACTGATTTTTTCCACATAAGATTTATTGACAAATTTAAACCTTCAATATTTTTTTTCCCAAATTCTTATGATTTCTGTAATGGTATCTTTTTAATCATATGGTAGATTGTACTTCGTAGTATACTTGGATCGGACATGATTCAGAGGTTCTGGAGATTGTGATTGATTGTTTTTTTACGATAAGTGCTAACATTGTCTGTATTTTTGTTCATCTAAATGTTTTAGACTATTCAGAAACAGAACAGTGAATTAATTTTTTAATTTTCTAACCAGACAACGAGAGTTTCATTTAAGTTCTGAATACACTGATTTTATTGTGGTTAAAAAAATGGTTTATGGGAATTAGATTTTCTTATTTATAAATTCAGCTCCTTTCATTAATTTATTTTCTTTGTATAATTTTTGGTTTGGAAATTATTCCAAGTAGGATCATAGATTTCAGAATGCTTCTTGATTTAGCATGGTCTCTTGGATGTGCCAGGAAAAGGTCCTTGAATCATTTGTTTTTGGAGAAGGAAACCTAAATGCTATACAAGTGGAATAATGAATTCCCTTACTAATGATGTTTATAGCCTGTTCTGATGAACATGTTTTTATTGCAAACAGAGATCGGGTTATGAAGTATACCTGTTGGATGCTCCTTACAAGGATCCTGCGGTATGTAGTCATCTTCCATCTGTGCTTTATGTTGCTATTTGAAAAATATATTCTATTGAAGAAGTGTTTTTAGTTAAGAACCTTTGATGGACAATAAAGTCACTATCTACTCTTTACACATAATTATATATTTTGTGATGAAAATAGGGATGTGCAGCTCGGAATGTGCACAATTTTACTGCTGATAAAGTGCAAGAAATGGCAAAGTGTTGGGAACCTGCCCCTCTTCTATACTTACAGCTTGACATATCGGTCTGTTCTGTTTCATTCTGTCTGAAGTTTGAACTGACTATTGTCTTCACAAATGGCTCGAGAGACTGATATCTGTCTGTTTCTATTTTTACAATTTTAACTTGCTTATTTGCAGGCTTTATTTCATGGTGACGATTTAAATGCACAAAATATCACCGAGGTAAATTCAGTTAGTTCAAAACTATAATGCTTTTTTTCCAAATTGGGAATATTTTTAATGCATTTTTCATTAGTGAATTATCCAGAATCTCAGATCGAAATATTGCTGTGCAATAGCTTAATCATGTGAACATCATACTCCATAAGTTTATCCTGATTTCTTGTCATTTGTAACTTTGGTGTCATGTTGTGTAAGTTGTAAAGATGATGGTTTAACTTCCAATCCATTCAACTTAATTTTAATTATTTATAACATTTGGTATTCTGAAGATTAAAATTTAGAGTCTATTAATTCCCTTACAACCTTTGAGCTATGGTATTCTGCATCGTATTTGCTTTGTTTGTGAATTGCTAATATCCTGGATACTATTAGGTGGAGATGGATACAGATGATACAGGACATGATGTGGAAGATCAAGATGAACGAACCGGAACAGAACCAGGGAAGACAGACTCACCTTCTGAGTTTTCACAGCACAATGGTCAGTGGTAGATGTGATTTTTAAATTTCAACCATGCCCTTTTATATATATATAATTCATACTAAATTATTTCCATTCTTTCAGTCTGTATCATGATTTCAAAGTTCAAACACAGCAGCATACAGGTTGACTTGATTACATGCTATATGGATTCTCACCTTTATATTCTTGTAGCTTCTTCTGTTGAATATACGAGTGCAATTTTTTTGGGAAATATAACTAATATTAGCAACGTGTTAATTGTATAAATCGATAAATGCTTAAAGGGGAGACATGTCCAGTGATCCTTGAAAGTGTTTTGTTCATTTAGTAAAGGGTTTTTTTTTAAAAAGAGGTGTAAATGCTTTGACCCGGA
This sequence comes from Chamaecyparis obtusa, assembly GCA_027943335.1. Taxonomy (NCBI): domain Eukaryota; kingdom Viridiplantae; phylum Streptophyta; class Pinopsida; order Cupressales; family Cupressaceae; genus Chamaecyparis; species Chamaecyparis obtusa. Next base: position 2,782,581 of record BSBK01005975.1, on the reverse strand, counting down.
GCTATGAACTGGTAAGGCAACAAATGGGGGACCTCATCCCCAATGGGATTTGAACCTTGATGGCAAGAACAACAACACAACTTAACCATCACAACATGCCACTGTCGGCATTCATTTAGTAAAGTTGACTGTGAGTTCGTAGTTGGGTTTTATTTAAAATGACTGGACTCATCATTGTAAAATAAAATCATAGCTTGTTGGCTTTCAATTTGGTTCTTGGTACAACAATTTTGGGCATGTTCTCAAAACAAAAAGCCTTGTTTTTTCTATGGTACCCCTGTTTTTATTTCAACAAAATTATAATATATTTATTAGGCTGGCTTCGTAGACTAACATCTATTATGGTTTGGTCTACTTTTAGGAGTAATTAGTCCTGGAGACAGATGGGGATTGGAAAAATTGAATGCTAGAGATGAAGGTAAGGATTTGACAAGAAGTAAGTGGTCTGATAACCATGAAGACAGCCACAACACAAATGCTAAGGAAGTAAAAAATGTTGATATTAATGCACTATCTGGTCTAATGCAAGCTTATGGCAAAGGAGACAGGCGTGTCCATTGGGCTGACCAGGTGCGTAGGCTAGATGTGTAACTGATCACTCTTTGTGTTTATTTAGCATTCTAAGATTGTCTCCAAATGGCAGGCTGGTACTGGATTCTCAATAGGGCGCATTCCGCAGAATAAGTGCTCTCTGATTATTGGGCCTGGTGGGGGATACAATGAGGTAAGTATTTTGTCTTTGGTCTGTTCTTCTGATTTGCTGCTGTAGATATGGTTTGCAGGCTTGCAGCTCACTAAGATGTTTATAACTTGATTATATAGGCATCAAACCCATTACCAGATGAAGAGAAAAATGATATAGAGTATGGTAGCAGTACTGGAGGTGAATCTAAGAGAAACACAAAAATTTTGGAACAGCTTCGTGCTGAACAAGAGACATTCCGAGCTGTATTTGATAGAAGACGTCACCGCATTGCCGTAGTGGATGAGGATGATGAGTAACATTCAATTGATGTATTGGCTCTTTTATGCATTTGTGTAATGTTATGCTTTAATATCATTGTTAAATGTGGTTGATTTGCTTTACTATGAAGTATAAACCAATTATTGGCATTTCACCTACTGGAGATGCGGGGTTTTATGAATCAAGTGCCAGTCCTAGAGCGGTAAGATATTTCAATTTGTATCGAATATTCCTTCCTTGATATCAGTTGTGATAAGTCCACTTTCTAATCAATATTTGACATTTTTTTAAATTTATGTTTCTAAATGGCAGAGATGAAATTGCAATGCGGAAAACATCAAAACCTACCAATTTTCTGACTTCATAACTGCTTTTCTGTTAGATGTTAATTTCACTTGCTATTAATTGTGTCAATATATTGCAACAGTTCTCAGAGTAAAATCCAATGCTTAAATTAAATAGAGAAGCAGGTTTGCATAATTCATGTAACAAAATGAGCTTTGATGTAGGAAATCATTTTGAATCACCAAAAACGAGGCATCAACCTCAATACTTATGAATTCCAAAATAAGTCTGCCACAATATGTCCATACTTTCCACTCTTTGGGGCGCATGATCTATATTTATATAATGCACATCACACGCGCACTTCTCGCACACCTCTAAAAAATGATTTGAATCTCTTTTTAAATCATTCATTAGCCTTGAATAGAAAGTTTGTCTTTTAATTGGAAAGACAGCTATTGTATGGTCGTGTTTTTTTAATAATGAAATTGCATTTACTTAACAAATTGCTGTTCATCATAATTGCACCTTTATTATTTTCAAATTGCACCACACATAACACCTTATTTTAACTAATAACACTTCATAATAGATCGCATAAGGAAATGACATTGCTTCTTCAAATGCTGTATTATAATCTCTTAATATTGTTTGTACTTTATCAACAATTGACTTGGAGGAATATCTATTTCTACAGAACTCCACAAATGAAGAAATACAAGTTCTGACCTCTCATTCACACAAGAAAGGTAAGAGAGGAAACTTCAAAAAGAAGAAAGACATAATCAAATGGAAAAAACTCATCCAAGAAAAGGAGAGACATGTCCAAGGTACAATGTTTCAGATGTAACAAATATGGTAACTATGCAATGAAATGTCCCGATAGGCCTAAACCTCAAGCCTTCATTGCTGAAGTTAGTAAGGCAAGCTTAGAAAAAGACTCAGAGAGGCTTGTATTTTATTCAGCCATGCCAAGTCATGTGACAACCAGCCATAACACTTGGGTTATTGCTAGTGGGGCATCACGCCACATCACGAGATTTAGAGAACACCTAGATAGCTTGGTGGAAAATTCAATTGAGGAAGTTACTATTGGAGATTATTCTAACTATCCAATGAAAGGAGTCAAAACTTCTAGTATACACTTAAAATCAGGCATCTCCCTTCAATTGATAGGTGTATTATTTGTTCCAGGAGTCAAGCGAAACTTGGTCTCCATATCAGCATTGGAAGACAAGGATACCAAATTACCTTCATGAATGGTAAAGTCCTAGCATGGCCCAAGAAGTCAAATATCAAGAAAGCTCACACCATAGGAGTTCGACATAGATGTTTATATAAACTTTGCACTACTCCTCAAGCCCTAATTCATGAATATTCAAATACATGTGAGATTTGACATAGAAGATTAGGACACCTCCATTTTCATGCTTTACCTTCAATGGAGGAAATGGTGATAGGTTTACCTAAACTTAAACAAGAACATGAAGGAACTTGCAAAGGATGTGCCTTGGGAAATAACACTAAAGACACCTTTCTTAGTAGTGAAAGTAGATCTAAACATGTGTTCGAACTTATTGATTTAGACTTATGTGGGCCAATGATTGTTAGGAGGTTTCTTATACTATGTTATTTTCATTGATGACTATTCTAGGAAAATTTGGATATATTTTTTGAAAAGTAAAGAGTCTGATGAAGTTTTTATGAGGATTAAAGAATTCAAAACTCTAGTGGAAAATATGTCTGGGAAAAGGATCAAAACCTCAAGATCAGATAATAGAAGAGAATATACCTTTAATAATTTCAAAACATGTTGTAGTAATGTTGGAATTAAGAGGGAGTTTAGTGTTCCTTATAACACCCAACAAAATGGTGTGGCCGAAAGGAAAAATAGGACCATTGTGGAAGCAACTAAAGCCATAATACATAACCTAGACCAAAAGAAAGATAAGTGGTTTCATTTAAATGACTTCAAAATCAAACATGCTGCAGATGATAATATTGAAAAATATAAATCAAGATTTATTGCCAGAGGCTTTTCTCAAAAAGGAAGGGATTGATTATGAATAAACACTTGCTCCTGTTGCTCGATATACTTTTGTTAGGATTGTGATTGCTATTGAAAGGATGGAAGATCCACCAAATGGATGTAAAGACTTTTTTTTAATGGTGTAATAGAAGAGGAAGTATACCTAGAGCAACCTAAAGGATTTGTAATACATGGAAAAGAATCTCGTGTTTGCAAATTAAAGAAGACATTGCATGGTCTTAAACATGCTTCTCGCGACTGATATGAGAGGATAGATTATTACCTTTTAGGCTTGGGCTTCTCCAAGAATGATGCAGATCTGAATCTATATTTCAAAGTAATTAATGGTGAAATGTTGATTCTCATTCTTTATGTTGATGAATTATTGATTACAAGAGAAGACCATTTCATCACTAAATGTAAACTAGAACTAACATTTGAATTTGACATGAAGGATCTAGGTCCTTTATATTATTTCCTTGGTTTAGAAGTATGGCAATAGGTTGATGAAATCATCTTCAATCAAGGGAAATATACTATTGACATTTTGAAAATGTTTGAAATGATGAATTGTAAATGAATGGCTACACCCATGGAAACCAACTTACATAAGTTAAAAGAAGATGCAACTAACTCAGACTTGGTAGAGCCCACTCCTTATAGACAAATGATCGGGTCTTTGATGTACCTAGTTATTACTAGACCTGACATTTTCTATGCAGTGAGTGCACTTAGTCAGTTTATGAGTGAACCAAGACATTTACATCTAGTGGCAACAAAACATATACTTAGAAACCTGCGTGGTACAATTAGATGCAGTCTGAAGTATAATAATGTAGACCTAAATATGCTTGGATATACTAATTTAGATTGGGCTGGAAGTGTAGTTGATTAGAAAAACACATCAGGGTGTTGTTTCAGCTATGATCTCCTAGTTTAGTAGGAAACAATCTTCAATTGCATGAAGTTCCACAGAAATTGAGTACATTGCAACATCCATGGGAGCTCAAGAAACTGTATGGTTAAGGAAACTTCTTGTAGGATTGTTTGGACAATCCTTGGATCCTACTATCATTCACTGTGACAACTAGAGTTGTATAAAGATTTCAGTAAATCATGTGTTTCATGATAGATCAAAACATATAGAAATTCCTTACCATTATGTTAGAGACATGGTGTAAATGAATGTTATTTGACTGAGATATGTTAGTACAAGTGAACAAATGAGAGACATTCTCACCAAGCCTCTCTCCAAGACAAATATTGAATACTTTTGAGGTAAGCTTGGTATGGTTGAAAATGTAACCTTATTTGAGATTGAGTCTCAACAATGCTAAATTATTGAACTAATATATTCTAAGGTGTCTAATGCAGTGTTTTGGGACTCGGCGAGTCCTGGTGAGTCCAGGCGAGTCCCGAGCCGAGCTAGGCTTGCCGAGGCTCGGTGACCTGGCTCAAGGACTCGGCCGAGTCCTGGGCGAGTCTGCAGGACTTGCCGAGTCCTTGGACTAGCCTAGACTCGGTGCGTCCAGCCACAAAAAAATGTAAAAACATAAAACATTAATACTTTTTAATGATTTCTTTTTGCTTATATGACTTCTATTTGACCGAAAAAGGCCATTCCATCATTTTGAAAGGCTTAGAAGAGAGGAAAAAGGCTTGGAAGAATATAGGGGTTTTAGACAAAAAATTAGCAAATTGATTAGCTCTCATACATTGAAGATTAGTTGAAGATTATTTATACAAGTATAACATTTAAGTATAAGTTTGATACTTTAATACTTTAATTTCTTATACTTTAAGTTATACTTGTATAAAGAAATTAGGTACCTTTCAGGATGATACATTGAAGATTATTTATACAAGTATAACATTCTTTAATACTTTCTTATACTTTAAGTTATACTTGTATAAAGAAATTAGGTACCTTTCAGGATGATTGAGATAGGTTTCAGCTTCATAGGAGTTAAGATGCAACTTCTAATTTTTCAGATTTCAAAAAAATTAGTTAAATTTTAGACTGACACTGACAGTGATGGATCTGAGGATGATGATGATTATGAGGAGGGTGAGGATGGTGAGGATGATGAGGATGCCATTGAGGTTGAGCCTCAGACACAGGGATAGAAGATGGCTGCAGAATCTTCCACGACCTATCTTCAACGTATACGCAGGAAGACATAGGGCCTTTTATTTTCATATATGTTTTGAACTTTTGATTCCATGATATTGTAGACTTTGAGTCTTTGACAGTGACACTATTTATAATATTATATTTCAGATTTGTAATGGTGTTATTTATTAACTAGTTTAAGTTGTTTAATAGTTAACTTATTTCCTTCAGTAATTCGCTTCGCATGTATACTTATGTGATTGATGTAAACTTGTCTATGTATGCAAAGTAGCTTCTATTTATGTCAATTATTGTGTCTTTGATGTTAATTGATTGAATGATGCATGCAAAAAGATTTAAATCCTTAAAAATCTCTGAATTTCTTGGGTTTTTCAATTTGCCGAGTCCGGATGCCGAGTCCGAGTCCGAGCCCGAATCCATCTTGTTGAGTCCGAGGCGAGTCCGAGTCTTGTAACACTGGTTTAATGTGTAAACTCTTTTATCTATTATAATGTCATGTGTGTGACTCCATGACTTCATGGACCCCTGTGAACATCATTGAGAGGTGACGATCTTTCAATGATGAACACTTGTATTATTGGTTATTATTGTAAGGTGACGATCTTACAATAATCACATTATCTCGAGTAATATTAATTGAATGGTGGATATCATGAGACATGATATCTATGGATAAGCCATGATGAATGATATTATTGAGATATTCTTGGTGGATATATGTGACTTAATATCCATGGTTATGCCATGAGCCAATATCCTTATGGTAGGTATCATGCGGCTTGATACCTGTGCATATACCATAGTGATGGACTTTACTCTGTGAGTTTATGGTGAATATCATGCGACGTGATATTTGTGGACATGCCATAACTCCTGATGTCATGGTGAGGTGATATCTTTCTCTCACACAATAAATGGATCTATTGTGTTCTCAACAAGGATAGAAAGTCTCCTCCCTAGCTAAGAGGGAGTGTTAAAGATACGTAGCTTCGGTCGGATCACTCTGATTGATATAATCAAATGTATAAGTTACCTATCAGCCTTGAACATTTGATCTCTATCCTTTACCCACTGGAGATTTGATTATCATTAAATTATATTATATTATGATTATGTTTATCTCATAATCATAATATAATATTATTACTATATCACTGCTGAGTATAATTATTTATTAGTAATAATAAACATCACAAATTATATGAATATTCAGTAATAACTATATTACTGAATATACATATAATTATTTATGTTTAATAATTATATTGTTCCAAACTATCGATGGGTATCGATAATGATAATGCACAACAAATAGTATCATTATCACTAAACGATAACCCTTGTTGTCATCACTAAACATTGTTACTAATGAGCCGCCTCACGTAGAGACATGACTCTACGTGAGACGACATGCTTCACAACATATATGTATTGATACCGCACCATCTCATTGGTAATACAATGAATCATAATTGTAGACAAGTGACAACAACAAATACATATTGTGTATTAATAATTGTAGATCGATACTAAATATCTTAGCGATACTTTGTGGTGAACAAAGCAACGATTACCTTTAGATCAATCCAACTGTGTAGAGTTCGATATTTGATAACAATATATCTGCATAACATTAGAAAATATAAAATCAAAATTCCTTTACATATAAATTTGATCCACTTTAACAATTATTGAAGGGAGATTAACTGTAATAAGGAAGATCATTGTTTAGAGGATAATTGTTATTTGGAATGATGTCTGCATAATTAACCTAACACTAGAGGATCAATGTTTATTGCTGTCCAAGATCACAACATATTGTCTTCTTGTCTTAACTTGTACTATGTGGATCGATATCCATAAAAGATTGCTGTCCAAAGCATGCTGTTTGTTTAGTATCTGATTATCAATTGTTTGGGCGACCTTAGGGAGTTTGAAACCTTTGCATACAATATTAGCTAATAAGTAATTTGTTGACAAAACCTTTGCATACTGTCATTACTTCCTCCACACATAAGATAATTACTGCATCTCATAACATATTTTCACATCAATGTCTTGCATAGTTTATAACATTCTAATGACAACATTTCAATTGTCTTCAATCACCAAAACTTTCCACAATCAAGATATTGATGATACCATCTCAATGATCTCCCTCTTTTTCATTGATGACAACCTCTCAATGATGTGGTCGTGATTATGCAATGCTCCCTTTCTCCAATTTCTCCTCCCTTCGACATCAATGACAAAGGGGTTTTTAGGGGCTAATTGAATAGTCCCCTTGAGCTGATTGTTCTAGTGAAACATTTAGTAAATAGGTGATTGTGATATTATTCCCTACTTCTCCCTTACATACTTAAAAACCTCTTTTGGAAGAGGCTCTATGAAAATGTCTACAATATGCTCCTTAGTAACAACATAATCCAACATTACTTGTTGCTCAAGTACTTGCTCTATTAGGAAACAATATTTGATGGATATATGCTACGTCCTAGAGTGCACAATTGGATTATTTAAAATGTTAATTTTACTGGTATTATTAGAAAATATGGAGATGACATGCTTATATACAACCTTAATGTCTTTTAAAGTTCTACGTGCAACAAGTTATTGTTACAATATACTTGGCCTTTGCGGTACATAAGGAAACTAAAATACGTTTCTTAACCAGGATACTAGATTGTTACTAACAAAAAATGCTCTTCCACTTATGTTCTTTCTATCATCAACATTGCTAGCCCGATATGCATTTGTATACATTGTGAGGGTGAATTCTTCAACTCTTAGATATCACAACCCAACATTCATTGTACCATTTAGATATTTGAATATGCTTTTGACTACCATCAATCCTATTGCTTGCATAATATTAGGTCTTGTAGGTGTCACATATAGTAAACTGCCAATGTCAAATCTGTTTAAGGTTTGATTAACCTTAGGAGATTGGCCATCCCTAATTGTAAATAGAAAGGTTTGATTAATGTACTTCCTTGATGTACATGGTTTGTGAAGTGAATATGCCTTCATTTGATTGCAATATTTGCAATCCAAGAAAGAAAAATAGTTCACCAAGCATCCACATTTCAAACTCCTTTTGCATATTTGCAAAAAATTCTTTGCATATCTTATCCTCACTATGATGAAAAATAATGTCATGCATATACACAAGGACAATCAACAAATTATTAGCTTCATTATTGATATACACAAGTTGTTGTCTACAACTGCTCACTTGAACCCTTTCTCTTGAAGATACCTTTCCAACCTTGAGTACACAACTCTTGGGACTTTTTCTAGGTCTTAAAACACAATCCTTCTTTTTCGACAACATGAATCACTCAGTTGTTCAATATACACTTCTTTCTCCAAGTATCCATTTAGAAAGGTTGATTTCATGTCAATCTGATATACTATAGGGTTTTCAAGGCTTGCTACTAATCATGCAATAGGTACAAAAGTTTCTTCAAAGTCTATTCCTTTGCACATAGTATTTACCCAAAGAAGTTGTCTTCACTTGCTTTCGTAAAGCACTTTGGTTCTATTTTGGGAAGTAAGCAAAAATGTGCATGCTCTGTTGTGTTAGCAAATCTTCTTGTTTGAATTTGTGTGTGAATCTTAAATGACCAAGTCTTCTAGATGATTCTTTTGGACAAATTTAGATGGAGTCTTGGGTGGTGCCTCTTGATGGAGTTTTAGAATTTCTTTTCTTAGGCTTCTCTTTGTCAATTTCCTTTTGTGATTCTTCTTTTTTGCAAACATCCTCTGTTTCAGGAGCATGTTTCAGGAACATCTTCTATTGGTTCTTTGTCTTCATCAATTTAACATTTTCATTCTTAACCATCTTGTGTAGCCTCTTGTTGTAGCATTTGTATCCTTTTCTTTTTTAAGAGCATCCCAAGAATGTTCCCTCATGCACTATTGTGTCAAATATACCCAAGACTATTGTAGGTTTTCTTTCCTATAACTTGTAAGGTGTACTATTTTAATTTATGCTAATTTGTGCATCATTTAAGATGTAAATTTCTATGCAAACCTTATCTTTCCAAACCTATCTTTTCATTTAAATGGCTCTAGCCATATCTCTCAATTGAATATCATATCCATATCATGTTTTTCACAAAAATACTTAAATTCATTAGAAGTGAATTGTCCTTTAATTTATTCTATACTTATTATTTGAAATCTTCAAACTTACCAGGAGCTTTAGATTCTTTTTAAAAGGTACCCTAAGCCATTCCAGGGTATATCAATTTATAGTATAAAATACTTTTCTCCTTCCATGCTTTTTGTTCTTGTTGGACCATAGAGATCTTTGTGTATGATCTCTTATGGTACCAATGCTAAGTGCTCCTTTAATTCAAAACTCAAATGAGTTTTCTTTTCAATTTGACACTATCTCACTTTCCCTCTTATCTTGTTTTTTTTTTTTTGGCCAAGTCTATTGATTTTTCCTTTCTTTTTTAAGGAACATTCTCCTTGTTTTGTTTTAAAGGCCAAGTAAAGATAGTTCTACAAAAACACATTGTATATCTAAAGTTATGGGACTTGTAACACATAATATCCTTATTCAAAATGCCAATTTGGGTTAGACTCCCCTACCTCCCACTTCATCTCTAAGTGGACTCGCTCCTAGAGGAAGTGGGTGAGGCTCTAGGTGATTTTCTTATGGTGGATATAGAGTCTTATGATATTATTCATTCCACCTATGCCCACATTTTGGTTGATATTGATGCTTCTAAGGGTCTACCAACAAAGATTAAACTCATGACTCCAAAGGGTTCTTGGATTCAACCTTTGGACTACAAAGGAATTCCCTTCAGATGTAGAAAACGTTTCAAGACTGGACATGTTGCTACTAAATGTGATTTTTTGAGAAATTTAAATTGAAGAAAACCTCTTCATGGTGGAAAGGTGCCTCTTCCCATCATTACACAGTTTTTAAGTCTTCTTCTTGGATAGTGGGGCAAGATCATTCCACTAGTGCTATGGTGCCGATTGTGGGTTCTGCTAGTTTTTCTTCTGTGGTCCCTAGGACCATTTCATTTTCATTTTTTGTGGATGTTGTCAATGGTGTTGTCCCTTTTGCTGTTGTTTTAGAGGGTACTCCTATTTTGTCTTAGTCAGAGGTAGCTATTGGTTTTGATTTGATACCTGATCATTCTACTGGATCTATCCCTGTTGCTGGTTCTGATAAGGTCCTTGCTGGTGCATCTACTGGTGCTGTCTCTTTATTTTTTCCTTCTTCCAGTGATGTGTCTGGCCCTAGATCTACTAGTTTTGGTGGTTCTACGCTTTGCATTGACCTTTCCTTAGGGGCTAGTTTTTCTATGTTGGACTCGATGGTTTGGCAAGCTGAGGCTGCTAAGGTTGAAGAAGGTTGGATTACAGTCAAAGGTAACCATTCTAAGAGGTCTTCTCCTCCTTTTGATATGACTCTTCAATCCCATAAGAAGGGATCTAAAGGGGAATCCTAATTTTGGACAGTTGGTCCTGGTTGGGGGACCCTATTTTATCCCTTTCAGATAGTTGGAACTTTGCATGCCTACTCTTTCTAAACTCCAAGATTTTTGAGGCATTGGTTGTGTTGGGAATGTTAGAGTAATAAGTTGTTTTCTTATTAATTGAATCATATTGATTTAATTATTAAGTCACTTATTATCTCTTTCTACTTAAGCTAAACTTTAGACATATAATAATTTATCCTTTTATTAATTATTATTATGCAACCTGGGTTTCCTTTTAGGGTTTTGATCTCCTTTGTTTTCATTCAGATTGTAGAATAAATTATCCGTTATTGAATTGTAACTTTTTTTTTTGCACATCAATGATTTCTCCTCTCTTGTGGATCAATGCATTCAGGCCTCCATAGCTGTTTGCTTCTCTCTTCTTTCTGTGACAGGTGTTTGCATGCAGGTGTTATTGGGAGTTGTGGGTTATTTTCTCATCAACTCCAACATGGTATCAAAGCTTCAGATTTGTTTGCATGCAGGTGTTCTTGGGAGTTGTGGGTTGTTTTATCATTAACTTCAACATGGTATTAGAGCTTTAGATATGTTTTCTCTTGTCCTCTTCTTAAGAGATTTGACCTCGTTCATCAAATCTACGTATTCATAGGGTTTTCTGTCAGATATGGGGGACCTCTTTTTCTGATCACTTTGGGCTCAAACATACCTCACCAATGCATTTAGAGCACCCAAGAACCCCTATTTCCATATAAAATTTGTCCAATTTGGACAAAATTGCATTGTGGCAATTTTTTTTGGCACCAAGGCTGTTTGACCTTAGCACGCATCCCGAGGTAGTCACTATTTTTTGGAGTACTTTGAGCTCAAACATACCTCACTATTGAGCTTGCAACCTCCAAGAACCCCTATTTTGATATAAAATTCATTTGATTTGGATAATGTTGTAGGGTGAGGCAATTTTTTTGCGTACCTGGGCCGTACGACCCTGGCACGCATCCATAGGTAGCGTGGGGAAAAGATAAAAAAATATATATAGTTTTTTACATTTGGGTGGCCACCTGGGCACCACCACTAGCGGCCTCACTAGTAAAAACTATCACAGTCTCCGCCAACGTGATTGCTGCGGTGACCACACGCTCTCCGCCGGCCATTACGACAGACCGCTAGGGTTTAGCTCCTGTTCGCTCAAGCCCATAGTCACTTGGAGCTAGTGACTGTGCACCATTTTGGGCCCTCCAAAGCTATCGTTGGTTTTTTTCTCATAACTTGAGCATACAGTGTCAAAATCGGGCAAACAAGATATTGTTGGAAAGCTCTTTCCAAGCTCTATCTAAATCTGGAGGTTTGAATTTTTAATTTTGCATTTTTGATGGTGTTTTTTTTTTTTTTTTTTCTGTCAAAGCCAAAAGTTCCTTTTAGCACTCTGGGAGCCATAACTTGCGCATTCGGACTCCATTTTTGGAAAATGATATATCGTTGGAAAGTTTATTATGTGATCTTTCTAGTGTTGTGATTCATTTTTACAGAATATACTCCAAGTATATTTTATTTGGTTTTTTGCATTTATGCACTTTGGTAAATATCTTAGAAGTTTTAGGTCCTGGGATCTCTTCCTTTTGTGGGATGGTTCATTTCATGCTGTTCTTCTTATTTCAACAGCCTTTTGTAATATTTGATCATTGTATACATCTATTGTAAGGATTCCTTTATGCAAACACACAAAGATAAAGTGCCATTCTATTGAATGTATGAAATCTTACACATGTTCGTGCTCTTTGTACTTGCACTCAATTATAAAGTGCCATGAGGCTTGATGTTTTGCCTTTGTGTTCCATCTACTTTTGTCATGTGAGCGTTCCTCCAATGACATTAGGCTCAAGATATATTTCTTTGTGTTTGTACTCTCTCTGCACCTTCGATGTTCCTAGTTCTTCATTATGCAGTTCATATTGGACATTCTTTTTAGTGTACATGTCATTTCTCCCTTGTCAACATTATGGGGGGGTTTCTACTATTGGTTCTTCTTCTTCCTTGGTTTGATAATGTGAGCTATGTATTCAGTATTTGATCCTATGTACTAGATGGATGTAGTGGCTGGGTACCTATGCATTCCAGTGAGATGGATCATTTACCATATGGACACTCTTTATTTCCTATTTTTGGAAGCACTCTTCCATCTTTGATTGATCAACTCTTCAGACTTTGGTGTTTTTATGCCATCTATATCTTCGAGTTCATGTGTTTGCCTTTGTTTTCTACCTGATTCGAGTAGTGTCATTCAAGGGCACTCGTGCAGATTACATTATTCTGTATCTTTGACTTTAGTTGTTTGCCTTTGTTTTCCTCCTGATTTGATTAGTGTCATTTGAGGGCACTCATGCATATTACAGTCTTCTTTAGCTGATCATGTTCTATTTCAATTGAGGATCTTTAGATAAGTAGTTACTTCTCAATAGAGTTTGCAACTTCTTGCTTCAGTGATGTTCTACATGTTCATCCTTGTTCCTATTTTCTAGAACATTCCCTAGTTTTGGAGGCTTCTTCAGTCCTTCAGACTAGTCTTCATCTCTTTTTTGAGTAGAGTTTTTCCCATGTGGTTTAATCTATTTCTCCACTTTATAGAGACTCTCTTTTGTACTTGGGTACCTAATGAGGCCTTTGTTGTCGGGACCCATTTGTTTTCAGTTGTTCTTTCTAGGTTTTTAGCTTCTCCCAAAGTTTATCTTAAGAGGGGGGGTGGGGGGGGTGGGGTTGGGTGTTAGAGTAATAAGTTGTTTTCTTATTAATTGAATCATATTGATTTAATTATTAAGTCACTTATTGTCTCTTTCTACTTAAACTAAACTTTAGGCATATAATAATTAATCATTTTATTAATTATTATTATGCAACCTAGGTTTTCTTTTAGGGTTTTGATCTCCTTTTATAAGGATTGATCTCTCTTGTAAACATAACAGATTATTCATTATTGAATTACAACTTTTGTTTTTGCACATAAATGATTTCTCCTCTCTTGTGGACCAATGCGTTTAGGCCTCCATAGCTCTTTGCTTCTCTCTTCTTTCTATGACAAGTGTTTGCATCTAGGTGTTCTTGGGAGATGTGGATTGTTTTATCATCAACTTCAACAAGGAAGCATGCTAGTTAAATCTCATGGTCTTATTTGTCATGAAACCATTCATTTTGGTGGGGGAAGGTCTCTAGTTTTGCTCCCCTTTTCTTGGTCTTGTTCCGTCTCATCTTCATTTTGATTCATTTTGTGGCTATTTTTGAATATCTTTAGTTGTGGGGTTCAGGTCCCTCCTAAAACCTGCCTTGTTCAGGGTTTTGGGGCCCCTTCAAAATGTGTATTCACTTAATAAAAAGCATATAATATCATAACCCTTTAGTGGAGAGAACGAATTATAATTTCTTTTAGTGGAACTAGGGGTATTCCTTGCACATATTCTACAATTTCATGTTTTGTGACTAAATTTATTACATAGAAAATAATGGTCATTAAGGGAATGAAGAAACCTAGTCATATATCTATCTTTGATGAAGGGCCTTCTGAAATTGTCTCTTGTTTCATTTGGAGGTGGATTGGTCTTTTGTGGAACTATTCTTCTACTTCTTTATCTCCTTTTTATTGTCCTTGGTTGAATTCATGAGAGCCTTGTTGTAGTTTATTTCTTTTTCTTCATCTACCTTTTGTGGTGGACCCACATTATAAGAATTTGTAGCCTCTTTTGATTGATCTTCAACAAAATCAAGACTTGTTTTGATAAGTGAAGATATTTTCAAGTTTATAAGTTCATCTAATTTGTCAATGCTCTTATTGAACTTTAAGCATCTATTCAATTGTTCCATTGATTTATCCAATTCCTTTGTTAACGAGAGCTTTAAGATCTAGTTTATCACAATTTGACTCTTTTGTCTTTAGTTAATTTTTCATGATTTCCTTCATTTGTTTGGCCTCTTCTAGTTGAACCTTTAGGTATTCAATAGTTTGTTTGACTTTTCGAGGGCATCAAAAACTTCTTAAATTTGTATCTTGTGTTTTGTGATCCTTTTCGTTAGTTTCTAATGTTGTTTATATCTATAGTGCATTGAACACTTCTAGGTGTTCAGAGGTGGGGGGGGGGGGGGGGGGGGGTTGAATCAACATGCAATAAACCATAACCATTTAACAACCATTTATTCCATTTAACTTATGTGCATAAGTAAATAATTCAAATATAAAGAATAATGCATAAGGAAACCAAGATTCTCACATGGAGAACCTAATGTAGGAAAAACCATGGTGAGAATCACACTATCTATTTAAAGAAATGATTATAATGCTTTAGGCCAAAGGCCAAAGAGTTGACTGCTCCTAATTTGGACTTTTAGACTAAGGTGTCTGTTAGCACTGCTTATTTTCCAAGTTCAAAACTCTATGTTTTGATTCTTTATATTCAACATAAGGGTTTTTTATGTTTGGTATGGTTTTTCTTTTAAAAAGTTCTTCATTTGTATCCTAAATTTTCAAGGGGAACTGGTTCTTGTTCTTAAAACCCTAGGTGAAGTCTTGTTGTTTAAACCCTTGTATTTGTTATGAGAAAAAGCCCTAGGTCATTGTTACAATTTCTAATCATTCGTTACCTTTTTCAACCTCTTAAGTTATTCTTTATGCACATGTCTTAATTCATCATCGGGCGAGGCCAAATATTTTAAGTTGTTTTACCTAGTGGACCCTTTAATATTTCCTAAGTATAAAGCCCCGACAACCTTTTAAATTTTTCCTAAAGTGTTTAATGTTATTTTCCCTAAGTCCCAAAAATTTATCAAACTTGTTAAAAACCATTTTTGATCTAATGGTGTGCATGATCCTGCAATGAAAAGATGATTGAAGATTACCGACTATGGAATCGTGCCAAACGTTAGATGCTTTAGTAAGTAAAAACCAAAGTAAGTGGGGCCAACCTTTTTAGGTTTTCTATCTACCATCCGATCAAATAAATTTAACGATACATATTTATTGTGCCCAATCGTGAAGGAATTAAGATACCATCAAATATATTTTAATCTAATGGTCGGTGTAATGCCTTGATGAAAAGTTAACCAAGGATTATCGATTGTGAGATTGCGCCAACCGTTAGGTCTTCCAGTCAACAAAGGATGATGTCAGTAGGGCTGGAGGATAAGGTTTTGTAAAGGTTTTGACAAGTCCCTTTTCATTGGACGGTTTTCATAATACCTTAATGAAAAGATGAAGAGAGATTAGTGATCGCGAGATTACACCTACCGTCCGATCATCCAGGTTAATATAAAGCAGGCCGGTGGGGTCGAATAAAGTGAAATAAAGGAAACCATTGGATGATCTTTATCGAACAATGATTGTAGAACCTAAATAGTAAGTGGGTCCGAAAGGATACATATTTTGATCGCTGTTATATCTGTTTTGATCGGACAAAAGGCGTGAAGCCTCAATGGAAAGTTTATTGATAAATATAGATCAAGGGATCACGAAAACCATCCGATGTGTTTTAAGTGAAGATCAATGGTTTTGTTTTAAACTTTCTCTATTTGGTGCGAAAAGTTTCCTACTTGTTGAACTGTAGAATTTCAAAATTTTCAAAGAGTAATGGCAGGAACGTGTGGCATGGTTGTCAATAATTAATGTTTTTTCATATGCAGTATATCATTAAACTTTTCATTTTTGGAATAAAAGCTATAGAATTTGCAAAATACTTTGGCGAAGCAAAATTGTAGAGTGTCTAGTATTTTCTGACAAATTATTAAACCGGTGAGTGTTTCTGTGAACTATTGTGTTTGTGCTACTATTTGTTTGTGATGTCTGTCATAAGGGTTTGAGAGAAGAGTTTCTGTGTGTTTTAGATTAATAATTGTTGATAAAACCCTAGTTGCAAGGATGACACCAAGAAGAGAATTTAAGGGGAAGGTAGTATACAATGAGAGGGCTATTTGTGATGACCTCTTGGAGAAACTCAATCATTCCACCAATGATGCATCAAAGATAAAGGAACTTGTGCCCAAAAACCCTAGGCTTAGCGTTACAGATTCTTTGTATGACAAGGGAAACTATATGAGAGATGCAAACATTAAGGTATCTAGTTTGGTATTGTTTGGGGTAGGTTTTGGACAAAGACATGCTTTTGCTCCCCGAAATAATGTGAGGCAGTTTGATGTGGAGAAACTGGTAGTTCCAAATGTTTTTATGGATTCTGATATTTTACTCCAGGTCACAAAAAATTATGATCATGTAGAAAGGGTTGTTAGGGATATGAATGGAAACCCTCTGATTAGTATTTCTGCTGAGGAAATTAGAGAGGTGTTTTGATTGAGTGAGCCTACCAATGACCTGGAAAGAATAGATTTTGATGAGTTGAAATAGGTGTACAATGCCTAGAGGGATTATCTCAGAAGTGGTCCTTTAAGGGAATTCTTTGATAAGGTGGAAGGATTGTCTGTAGTGGGACCTAATACACCGGAGTCCATCAAGTTAGATTATTTTAATTTAAAAACAAAGGGTATGTATTGGTCATTGTGCCAAATTTTTGGTGAAGATTGTGAAGAAGAGATGCCAGTTCATTACATGTTTATGATGGCACAAATATTGCACCCTTACCTAGCAGTCACATTTTATTTTTCTCTCTTTTTGGATGAATTAATACACAATGGGCTAATAGGAATTCAGAGGGCTAAGGTTGATAGACCTTTTGGTTGGTATTCTTTGATGATGTAAATGTTCCTATACAAAGGTTCATACTATTTTGAAAAGGATATGGACCTAATGAAAGAGAAGGATGGTGAAGAAATGCCAGTCCAATTGTGGAACCTAAACATGACATGGGACCAAAATGAAGCCAGTTTTGTAGCTTTTGATAGATGCTTTGCATCTAGGCTTGGGGCTTTATTGTTTTTAGAAAAACCAACAGTCCCGAGAATACTATTGGATTTTATTAGGCCAAAATAGTTTTCTACTGATATCAAGATTGTGCATAATTGGGGTGAGATCATTCTATACCCTGTTTCTACTATTTTCAGAGTCTATGGCTTTAGGGGGCTCCATTTATCCTACCATACCAGGTTCCTTTGAAAGTTGGTCTAGCATAAATTTTAAGGAAAATTGGAGGACTACAAGACATCACCCTCACAGGAAAGGAAGAGGAACAATATTTCCAACAATCACCATAACACACCAATTCATGATTACGAAGGGTGGTTGGACACACATGTACAAAATTTTGGAACCATACCACATGGCTACCTTAGTTGCAAGGTTTGTAGATCCTGAAATATTTTATAATGATATGTTTAAAAGGAGAGTCCGATGTGCAACCATGGATCATGTTTTTAATTTCCCCGAAGACATAATCAGGAATATTTTTGATTTACAAGAGCAGGAAATTAGAAAAGAAAAATGGCTAGTGTATAAGAAGACACTAGATTTTGTACAACACTTTGTCAGGGATTATGATCCCTTGAAATAATTTAAACCTTTTGAGAAGAAAGTTGAAGCTCTTATGAGCCATTATGCAAACCCTAAATTAGAAGAAGGACATGGTGATGCAAATAGAGCCAGAGAGGGCTAAATTAGTGCTAAGTAAGCCAACATTTGCAAGGATGGTTCCTCCGGACATGTATATTATGCAGAGAAGGACTGGGAATAGTGTGCTAGTGCCAAGGCCAAATATACAATAGAAGAGTCAAAGGGAAAAAAATATCCCTTCCTCTTGTAGAGGAGTAGGAGTGTAAGAGAAAACAATGGATTCTCTTATGTCACCAGAGAATAGACCCATTGATATTGATTCTGATTCCCCACCTCCCCCAAAGAGATAAAGATTGGAGGAAAGACCAAACCAAAGTGAGGATTTCTATTCTCCCACTCATTCACCATTGAACATTATTGACCAACAGGAGGTGACAGAGCAATTACAAAGATTGGAGAGCCTAGGTCAAATCTTCATGACCTATGAGGAAATTAATGGAGTTCCTGAGCCTCCTAAGGATGCAAAAATGGATTTAATTGTTGGAGAGTTAGCCGGAAAGGAATTGGATCCCATCACCAAGAAAGCTTGTGATGAATTTCTTGCAAATGATGCCTTTGTTAAGGCTAGGGATTTTATATAGTTCTTATGGTGAACTCGCAGAGGTCAATTCAAAGAAACCTGTGAGAAGGGACATGAAGAAAATCAAGAAAATGACCTTAATATCATTGAGGATGAGGTCAGGAAGGAAATGATGGAGAGGCTTGAGAGGTTACCCCAGAACAAGGAAGAGAGTTGGTAAGAAATGCAGGGGTACTCATCCTCCCTGAATGGGATATTTCTAATACAATTGTCCTAGATGCTGTTAGGAATCAAGTCACACTGGTGCATAAGACCAAAAAAGAAGCAAAAAAGGCCATTAAAGGTGTCACATTCAGTGATAATCACCAGGCTTTGGTCATGTGGTCTTTGAGGAAGGATGAAGGAAACAAAGGAAAAAAAGTTGTTAGGAGTGATCTTTCTGGCAGTCTATTAGTAAAAAGAGTCAGTGAGACTTCAGGGGTTGAAGCCTTAGGATTAGCCTTGGAAACTACCAAGCTTAGCATGAAGGTGGTAGAAAGAGAATCCAGGGAAAAAGAAGAATTGATAGTAAAGCTTGAAATTTTTTTGAAAGCTTATGGTGAGATGAAAAATGAGATAAGTGAAAATGATAGGATACTAGTTGAATTAAGAAGACAGTTGGGAGAACAAGGGAAAATTCAGATGCATGTTCAGTTACAAATTGCTTCCTCCCCTGCCAGGCCTACTTCATCTAGTCCTATAATTAAGTACCCTCCCTCTCCTTTGCTTCCATTTACTCATGGGGAGTTTCTTATTGAAAAGGATAAAATATTAACAGGTGAAAGATAATTATTAAATGAGGGAAATTTGGAAATTCATATGAAGTATGAGGATAAAGTAAGAGACACACTTTTGCAGTTTGCTGAGAGTGTTGAGCCAAAGGGGATTTACCAGAGTGGTGAACAATTAATGAAAATTTTGAATTCTTTTAAGGAGGAAAAAGCCACTGTAGACCTAATTTTGGATAGATGGATTTCTAGGGGGGATAGAATAAAATTATTTTATTCTTTAATAAAGGTTCAACAGGTTGTAGATGCACAAATAAAGAATACTCACAAGTTAGTCAAGAGCTTGTTTGAGTTTTCTGTCAAGAGAGAAAATGTAAAAAGGAAAGCATTAGTGCTAAGAGGGAAGTATTATCAAGATTGTTTTGAAATTTTTCTAGGTATTTTTAGAAAGAATGGAGAGCTAAAAGAAAAAGGGATATGGCTTGGACAACTAGATGATCAGTTGTTAATTAGAGTAAGTAGTATTTTGAATGCAGATAGTAACATCCTTTTTGTCCAAACAATTGAAACTTAAGAGAATGCTAGGGTACATTTTGGGTCCCTAAATAAAGAAGTTCAATAGATAAAGGTTGATTGGGATGTCTTGGTAAAGAAGAGAGATGAGGTGGTCTCTTTTCCTTGGCCAAGTGAAGAAGTCTTCAAATCTTGTGAGGATACATACACTTTCGAAGAAGAAAAGACATAGGAGACACCCACTGAGACTACAACAGATGGCACTTCCTCAGCTCCTTAAAAGAAGCAAACTGCAAGGATAAATTTTGTATGTGAGAGTAAGTACATGGACAACACTTGGAAAAGATAGAACTATTTTTGGAAACTGTTGCAGAAGCTTGGCGCACAAATCAATGGACAATTTTGTAAAGTTGCAACATAACAACTATTTTGTACTTATTGTCTTTTGCCCTGTATGATGTGACTTTTTGTCTTTTCCTAAATGATCCGTAGCTTGTTGAAATCCTTATTCTATAAAAGGATTCCCAGGATCATTTAGAAGCACTGAAACTTGAATAGTTTTTTCTTGCAAGTTCTGAGTCAAGGGTATAACATATTGTATTAGGTTACATTATTACATAAAATAGAAATTTCTTTGGTTTTTGGCCATTATTGAAGTGGTTTATGATTGAAGCATAGTGTATACATGATACATAATTCAGTATATATAAATACAAAAAATCCAGGGTTTACATCTCTCCTTTGTGTATACTTCTTTGAGTTATGAGTTTTCAAATTCATTTCATGGAGTTATTCTATGTATATGTTGCTATTATTTGCTTTGATCTAGGATCAAATTAAATAGCTTTGGATAGAACATAAATTCTTTTTGGTTTGCATGAGGATTTTTATAAGTAGTGTAAATCTAGAGATAATTTGATCAGTATTATCATAAGGTGGTAGTATTAAAAGGATCCCAAATCAATAAATTAGGTTGGTTTCTATATTTCTTACTTTGCAGTGAAATATTGCCCAATGGATAGGGCACTGGCCATGAATGAGTTTATTTTGCAATAATATTTGCTTGATAGGGTTTGGCTATATTCTTACTATTGATATAAATTTGTCAAAAGATCTTAAAGGTACTGTGACCTACAAGTTTTATCCCATCAAATGGTAATGGAGAATCAATAAACGACTGGTTATCATTTAGTATTTTCTTATCATTTATTTGCTATATTACATCTTGTTTGAAGTTATAGAGTAAAGTATATTTTGTTGGATTAGGAGCACCCTCCTTGGTTTTGTAGAGCCAAAAGTGTAGAGGGCAGTCTTGTCCCTATAGTTGGTCCAATCATCCTAGACATTCATTCTTGGAATCAACCATTCCTTACAATTTATTTGTGGATGTATTGGTTGTTGTCATAAGCATAAAGTCCATTTTGAAGAACTAACAGTGCCTAACCTTAGGGTGAGGTATAATATTTTGTAATAACTGAAGATCACTTTCTTCAGGGTAAGGTACAAGAGTAATGATTATATAGAATTATTGTGATTCAATTCAATAACAAATCATTCACTGAAATGTTGATTATAGCTTGTTGTTCATATATTTGCAATTGACTTCATTATTGCTTGTATGGACATTTGTACCTTTGCACTAAAAAACATACCATACACAATCATACATAACTCATTAAAATATCTCAATTATATTGGCCATTATATATCATCCACAAAACAAAATAACATTAATTAGGCTAGCTTAATCAGATGTAACATGCACTACTTAGATTGTCAGCCCACTATCGATCTCCGAAGAATGCATAAGGGAAATAATATGTGCAAGGCATCACATCATGTCAAAACTCCTTCCTTAAGTTCCTAATCATTTCCATTGACATCACACGCTACTGCATGGACCAAAATATCTTGTGAGCTAACCCCAAAAGATAATACTATCAATGTCTATTATTCAAGCAAACATAGAATGTAGTGCAAGCCTTCACAACTATTGTTGATGCTCAAGATTGCATCACCTGACACTAATATAACTATTTGAGAGCCATAACAATTGAACACCAAAAAGAAGAGGAATGTAAAGCATTCGTGCAAATTGTAACACTCTCTATATAATACCAAAGCTCAACATCATATGTCTTGCTGCCAACCAAATAGAACATGAAAGATAAGATGTATCAACCTTCGACAAGCACTAGTAGCATATTTCAATTACATGGTGATATAGATTAGTGCACAATGATGTAGAATAAAAAAAATATCGTTAGAACACTATCCAACACCCTAGATAAGGCCAGAGCCATCTAGAAACACCTTCTACAAACAACTCCAACAATCTCCATTCAACAATGCTAACACACATATACTCAATTGATGCTACACTACTTCAGAACACATAGGGACACTATAGAATACACATTTTGAACCATAGTTAAGTTCAATAACAAGAAGTTTGAAATCAATGATGAAACAATATTCATATTTGTAACTACCTCCCCATTTTATATTGATGGAAACATTTCTGAATTTTCTACATCATCATTATATCTCTCCCCCTTTGACATCAAGGACAAAGGATGTCCTCTAAAAATTGTATAGACCCTATTATCATACATCACTTCCTTTGAGACCAAAAATTATATCTACAAGAAAATCCTGTATATAATCTTCAATACTTGCAGAGGGAATGTACATACCAAAAAATAATGCAATAGAAATATTAAAATTGCATTACTTATTTTTTGGTGTATATATACAAAGCCAAAATTGTTATAATTCTTAAAGTGGGAAAATTATTTTGATTAGGATAGAACACCATGATGATTCACCTTCATTTGTGCCCATGTAGTTTTTCATTCATCTAAAGAAGAGGTCAAAAGGATGCATTGAAATGTAAGCCTCCCAAAATATCCTCTGCAAACTCTTGATGTATCTTCTTAGACTATTTAAACATCACCAAAATGGTGAGCTTTAGATTTACTATGTTTTTGAGGTTACCAAATTGTTTCTTTATCTTCTTTTAGGCTATACAATTTGTCACTCCAAAATGTTAATATGATACTTTATATTATTTGTGGCAATGGGCCATCTATGACAAAACTGATGCAAAACTACTTCATTCATACATTTCTCAAAACCCTTGAGAGTTTCCTATAGCTGAATGTGTGTTGTTGTGCTCTTATTTACTAACTCTTCTAGCCTTTTATCTTCCACCCCTTTTTATATATTCTTCAAAATCTTAGCCTCCAATGTGGAGGTATGTTTCTTAAATCCCTCAAGTAGCACTAGTAGTTTCTCCATACTTGACTGCGACTCATCTAGCTATACTTTTAGAAGCCCTTCATGAAGGAATTTCACAATATTATCAATCAATTGTGTTGTCCTTGTAAGTTTTTATGAACTCTGTGCAAGGTGAATGGTGAAAGATATCATCCAAGTGTAACTTATGTAAAGGAATTAGCCGCTCTAGGTCCACCTTTCCTTGCGTCACGGGCACTTGTAGCACCTTAGTTGTGATCATTGGTTCAAATTGTATTTGAAGGCCCAACATATCCAAGAAAAAATATCTGAAAGGTCTAGAAGATTCATCGCCAAGTACTTCACCTTTTTCTCCTTCAGAGGCCTTCCCATTTGTCCATTGTAGATATTTCTCCTTTTCCAAAGATGTTTTGTCTTTCTATCTTAGAGCCCTTATCAATAGTCTATGATACATCACATCCCTTCATCAAACCTATATTATCAATCTTTTACTCAACTTGATCCTTCACAATGCAACCTCCACATTGGTTACCTCAAGAATACTTGTTCCAATTTCTAGAACAAATGTATCACTCAACTTAATATTTTTATTCATTTGTTCATCAATATCCTGAACCAACATTTTTTTTCTCTGGAGGGGAAGAGACACTTCATCAACTCATTAAATTTTTTTCAGCCATATCTTGTGTTTATTTGACTATCCTCTTATAGTCATCCCTATCCTCTCCCATTATAGTGTTGACTCTTTCCTTCCTCCCGCATTTTGTACTATTTGTGTAATTTGAGCTCTCTCCAAGAAAAATGTATTTTTTTTCCAAGAAATGAGTTTTGGCATTGGATTTATTAAGGATTGATTCCTTTATTTATTTGTGGCATCCATCAATGCCTCAAGCAACTTATCAACAATATCATTAATATGCAAGTTATAGGTGCTCAAATGCCAAATTATGGCCTTCTCAATTATCACCTTATCTACTAGAGGAACATCCTTTTATAGGTCCGTGTCCATTTCCAAACCTTCATGTTGATTGATGGTATTAACTAGACTATTCAAATATAGAGTTTTATACCCTATTCAACTAGAGGGGTCTCCTTCTTTCCTTTCTCTTTCTCCTCCTTTTCTTTCTTTTCTTTTTCTTTTTCAATTATCTTTTATTTCTTCTTCTCTACCTTCTCCACCTTTTCTTCTATCAGAGAGATCTTGGATCTCCTTTTCCTCTTGAAAGGTGGCCCTTCGCCATCTTCCTATTCTTCTTCCTTCTTTGTCCTTTTGGACTTCTTCTTCATTAAGTACCTCTTATAATCAACTTCCTCATCAAAATTATTATTGTCAACAGGTACCAAGCCTATTTACTCCTTTTTAGCTTTGTGTTGTGGCCCATGCCCTTTTATTTTATTAAATACTACTCTTTAGGAGTTCTAGAGGAACCAATATTTACATGTGGAGTAGGGAAGGTAGATCCTGTTCTTCTTTATGGTGTTTTAGAAGTACCTTCTTCTAAAGGAGGAAAACCAAAAGTTTATGAGACTAGACACATGTTAAAATTTTTGTAGAGATTTTCAATTCTCTTGTCACAATCCTTATTTTATCTCTTCAGGAGAATTTTATTTAGGATCTCTGTTACTATTCCAAATCTTTCTTCTTTTGGATCTTTCTCCAATTGCAGTAACACAACTATGTTCTCCAATTATTTTTGTGATAAGAGAAAACCTAACCCATTCAGAACAAGCATATACATTCAAACATTATCCTAATAGTATATTCCTAGCATATAGTAAAAAAAATTTGCAAAGACACTTCAGATAGAGCTTAATGAGAGAACCCTGTCACCATTTGATTTTCTCTTGATTTAGGGATGTGGGTGTGCTCTCAAAGCACTTGGATCATGTCTGTAATGTAGATTAGGAAGGCTTAGGATCAAATAGGGACTATGAGAACCCCACAGTGGCACAAAATCAGGTATAGAACACTTGATTTTCCCCTAGAGCCCCAAGGAGCCTAATGAAGCCAAAATGAAGATTAAGCTAAGAATGATTATGCTAGACTAATTTTAAGCCCAAATATGAGTGTGATGTGATGAAATGATATGAAAAATAATGAAATAAACTATATTAATCCATTAATTCTAAGCTAGGATGTGAGTTAGAAAGCTTAGAAATGAACTAAATCTAACAATTAAGATTTAAGCTATGATGATCTAGAAGTAAGTTAGCATTAAAACATTACTTAATATTATTATGTGAATTGGTGTTTTCTTCTCTTGGAAGTGAGGGTATTTATAGGATTTTGGGAAGGGCTTGGGTTAGGAAGGGGAGTTAGGGTAAGAGTTATGGTTTGGGGTAGAGTTTGGGGTATGGTTAGGGGTAAGGTTAGATGGATGAGGGTTAAGGGTTTCTCACACATGTGTGAGCAACACTAGGGAAGTGTGCCTAGGGAACCAAGGTGAAAGAGAAGCCATGGGCCTCTTTATGAGGCTATAAGAGCCTTAATGAGGGTGTAAGGAGTCATTAATGAGTTTGTAAGGCTCATTAATGAGGGGGTTTGACCAAAAATCAAAGGAGGGTATTAGAATAAGAAGGTTAGGAATCACCTTCTAAGTAGGTTTAGGATGTGTTTAGAAAATTTTAGAAGGGTTTAGGGTTCTCTAGAAGTTTCTAGGGTTTTGGGCTTTAAATAAATATTTAATTTAAGGTTTGTGACATTATTTATCAAATAATGATTCAATAAATAGGGGGAAGATCATTTAAATTTGATTTAAATGATTTTGGCTAGGGTTTCTTAATTAAATATATTTAATTAAAATAGGAGAAGGGATAATGACAATAAAAACTAATTAAATAATTAATTAATTAATAAATGATGATGTCATCAGGGGTTTCTGCAAAATAAAATATTTTTATTTTGGAAAAGGCATTTTAGGTGTCTACATTTTTCCCCTCTTTGATGCAATGCTACAAGTGGCGCGGTGTCAAAGATAAGAAAATAAGATGCCCCAGGCTAGAATTTACAAGATAAGGGGGTTTTGCCCCCTCGAGAAAATAACATAAAGAGTAAATGTTGTGGAATTTTATTGAAAATAACACATAAGGGAAAGGATGAAGAAAGACGAGAAGGGGGATAAAAAAAATCCTTCCAAGAGAAAAGATGGATGAATGCAAGATGATGTGAAATGCAGGATACACGATGAAGCTATATGAAGGTTGCAAGATGCAAGATTAATCTATATGACATGGGATGATGCTATATGAAGGTTGCAAGATGCAAGATTAATCTATATGATGCAGGATGATGCTATATGCTGGATTGGGGGAGCTCCGTGTGTAAATGTGGAGAGTACCACCTAGTTTGATATAGAAACATTAGAGACTTGACAAGGTTATTAGGAACACAAGGCCTTGTCACCAGCATTGTAGAGGACTGGCACTAAAAGACATGCAAGGGTTGCCCCAACATCACGCATGAACCCAAGAGGAAGCATGGTAGAAACAATGTTGGAGAAACTAAAAACAAATGACATTTCCCAAGTGCACCATGTAACCCAGAAGATCACATGTGAAATTTGCAAGGGTCATGTCAGACTGACTCACATGAAAAAGAAAAAGATCAAAAGACCTTGCCCCAAATTGTCCTCATTCACAGTGCACCATGATATAAAGGATCGTGGTGACTTTGAGGAGAGGAACAACAAGAAGCTATGAAAGATAAACAAGATCCAAATGATAAAATCCAAGACCAAAGTGATAAATACATAAAATATCCTTTTCCAAGGAGAAGGATTGAGTTGATTGATGGGGGGAAGATTAGGTCTAAACATGGTGAACGATACATCGTCATGGACCTAGTTTGATTGATGGAAGATTAGGTCATACATGAGGAAGGAGACATCCTCAAGGACTCATTTGAATGTTGGGTGGTCCATTGGCAAATGATGAGTCAAGAATAATCATGTGATCAAGGATAGTTGACAAAAGATGTTGCTGAAGTAAGAGGCTGGGTGGGACAATGTTATCAGATAAAAGTTGTTGGAGGATTGACGAGGATATGTACAATAAGATGCGATGATATGTACAACACACATGGAGATATGTACAATAGATATGTACAAAACCTCAGGGATAGGGATATGAGGATCTCACGATATAGGATATATATGGGAAGCACAAGATTTTGGATATGAGGATCTTGATATATAAGATATAGACAAGATGTGCACAAGATTTGGGATAGGAACTGATTGCTACATTGGATAGGGTTGAGGATATAACACCTTGGGATTGATGGGCTGGTGATGGGGATGTGGATTGGATAAAGAGGACTGGATTTTGGGATGGGAGGGACCAAGTAGGCTCAAACTTACTTTTCTTCTTTCGATGTGCTTGCACTTTTTGATTTTCCTTTAGGACCATGTCGCCAAATTGGAACTATCTTGGATGGAATTTCTTGTTATAGCTCTATTTGAGTCAATTATGGTAGGCAACCAGGTGATCATATGCTTTCTGCCTCTTTTCATCTAACAGGTCCAGTTGTGTGAGGCGTGCCACGTGATAGTCTTCATCTATGGTATAGTTCTTTATGGAAACATGAAAGGATGGGAGCTCGAACTTGATGGGTAGAACAACTTTGGCACCATATACAAGATAATATGGGGTGGTACATGCGGGAGTGCGATAAGAAGTATGATAGGCCCAGAGTGTGGGATTTACTTGGAGGTGCCAGTCATGACCAGAATAATTGACAACCTTCTTGAGGATTTTCAGGATAGTTTTATTGGTTGCCTTAGCTTGGCCATTTCCTTGAGGGAAGTATGGGCTAGAGAAAAAATGGTGGATGTGGATTCTGGCACACAGATCATCCACATGCTAGTTTTCAAAAGGTGTTCCATGATCGGTGAAGATGGTGGAAGGGATGCCAAAGTGGAAAATGATATGGTATAGGATGAACTTGGATATCTGAATGCTAGTAGCGAGGATGAGCAGAATTAATTCAACCCACTTTTTAAAGTATTCTATGGCTGTTATGATATATTTATGTCCATCTGAGGAAAGGGGAGTGATTAACCCAATGAGGTCAAATCCCCAACATGAAAAGGGCCATGGTGGTGCAATGGGCTACAAGTCTTGAGCTGGAGCATGAATCAGATTGACATGCTGTTGACATGGTAAGAACTTCTTGACGAATTCAAAGGAATCTTGCTCCATTGTTGGCCATTAATACCTGAATCTAAGCAACTAATTTTCTAGGACCATGCCACTCATGTGGGCATTGAAAATTCCAATGTGAACCTCTTGTTAAGCCAAGACAACCTCATTCAAATCTAGACACCTAGAGAGGATGTTGTGATATCCTCGACGATAAAGGGTGTTGGCTACAAGAGTGTAGCGGGAAGCTCTATGAATTAGGTTTTGGTGTTGGGTGTTTGTGAGATGGGGAGATATGATACTATTTTTAAGTTATGCATGAATGTCATGGTACTATGGGGACTGAGGACTGACCAAGATGCACACCATTTCTGAATCAACGTTCTCATAAGCAGGTGTGTGTAGCTACTCAACTAAGAATTCATATTGTGTGGAGTCATGAGGGATTTCTAGTAAGGATCCAATGGTTTCCATTGTGTCAGCTTCTTTGTTCTGTAGTCTTGGTATCTATGTGAATTGTAGACTCAGGAAGTGCTCTTTTAATCTATCCACCAGTTCTTTGTAGGGTAGAATCTTGTCATCCTTTGTCTGGAATTCATCTAGGACTTGCTTGATAATCAGCTATGAATCTCCAAATACTTGCAATTCAATGATGTTCCATTGGATAGCTATTTTTGAGGCCTGAGATGAGTGCCTCATACTCTGCAATGTTGTTGGTGCAAGGGAATCCCAATTTGAATGATTTGGGGATATAATCACCTTGAGGTGTGACAAATAGGATTCTTGCCCTTGATCCATGTGATATGTAGGAGCCATCAAAGTATAGCTTCCATGTAGGCTATTCTTTGGTCATACATAGATGCTCATCAAGAAATTCCATTATTAGTGGATACGCATCCACCAAAGGTGCTTTTGCTAGCTGATCGACAATTACTTACCCTTTGATTGCTTTCTGATCTATGTACTGAATGTCAATCTCACTCAACAACATGACCCATTTTTCCATATGGCCTGTGAGAGTTGTTCGGGATAATAGATACTTGAGTGGGTCTGACTTTGAGATGAGCTTGATTGTGTGGCTAAGCATGTAATGTCTTAGCTTTTGAGTGGCGAAGACCACTGTGAGGCATGATTTCTCCATTGGTGATCAGTAATTGAGCTAATAGCCGATAAGAGTTTGAATGATATAATAGATGGCTCTCTCTTTGCTGTTGTCATCATGCTATGCTAAGAGTGCCCCCAGTGTTGTAGTCCTAAAAATGGCAGTACAAGGATGGGAGAATTGGCAAGATATTCTTTTAGCTTTTCAAATCTTCTTTGGTAGATAGGATCCCATTTGAAGCTTGTGTCTTTGCAGAGTAGATGCATGAAAGGTTGGCACTTGTTTGCCATCTATGATATGAAACAATGCACTGATTGTAGTTTTCCCTATAGGCTTCTGATATTCTTGAGTTTTCTAGGAGGAGGCATTTTCATGATGGCCTTAACCTTTTTGGGGTCAATCTCTATGCCGTACTGTGAGATGATGAAGCCTAGAAGCTTTCTAGATGTTACACCAAAGACACACTATTTTGGATTTAGCTTTAGGCCATAATGGTGTAGATGATCAAACATGCTTTCAAGGATATTGAGGTGCTCACATTGTGTCTTAGATTTTGAAAGGATATCATCCACATAGTCTTGTAGGGTTTTGTGTATCATATCATGGAAGATGGTTGTCATTTCTCATTGATAGGTGGCCCCTACATTCTTTATCCCAAATGACATCATATTGTAGCAGAAGGTAACCCATTGTGTGGTGAATGATATTTTGTACTGATCTTCCTCTTCTATTCAGATCTGATTGTACCTTGAGAAGCCATCCATGAATGAAAAAATCTCATGGCCTGCTATGAGATCTAATATCATGTTGATGTTGGGTAGGGGGAAATCATCCTTGGGACATGCTTTGTTCAAGTCCCTGAAGTCTGTGTAGATTCTTATCTCTCCCAAAGGCTTAGTGACATGCACGATGTTGGAGATCCATTATGAATAATCAATGGCTCTAATGATTTTGGCTTGTAGTAGTTTCTCCAATTCTTCTTTTACTAATAGGGCCACCTTAGGATGCATTTTGCATAGCTTCTATTTATTGGCTTGGAGTTAGGATATATTGCAAGATTGTGCACAACTAGACTTGGATCAAGCCCTGGAATGTGTACATATGACCATGCAAAGTTGATGGTAGCTTCTTGGAGGAGCTTTGTGAAAGCCATTTATTTTGCTTTAGTTAGAAATGCTATGATGTAAGTGATTCTTAGGTATTCTTCAGTGCCCAAGTTGACTGGATTTGTTTCCTCAATGATGATGGGTGACTACTCTAGTCGATAGTTCTGGATGGGATGAGGAGGCAAGTGTTAGGAATAGTCCCAAGAGATAACTAAGAGGGGGGGGTGAATCAGTTATCTACAAGATTCAATTATTTATCCAATTAAGTACAGAATAACTTTAAGCACATACACAATAAGATAACACTTAACAAAACACCACAATTTTGGTTACGGGGAAACCCAAATAGGTAAAAACCCTGACGGGAATTAGCACCCACTATAAACTACACTAGAGTATAATGATCCCTATTAGAAGATCTTACAACCCTGTTAGGAGTTGATCTTTATGATGCATGAAGTAAAATGACTTGGTCAAAGGTTGAACCCTATTAGGAGCCTTTTATAATTAACCTTGTTAAAGGTGAGGACACACTATTCAGAGTACACTGCTCAAATGGTGAAGGTTGCAACCTTTTGCATAATAGATATACACTATATTTGGATCTTGGTGAACTGGAAAGTAGACCTGCTATCTTGATCAGTTCCAATGAATAGCTTATACTCTCTTCTTCTTCACATAGATCTTTGATTGATGATTGATTGTCTTAGTACATTCGCATCTTTTGCTCTGCTATCATAATCCAATTGACTGGCTATAAGTATCTTTCTCCAAATGATATACTCAAGTCGACCTGTTAGAACTTCCTTGAAATCATAATAGAAAAACAATATAACTCCTTAGTAACATTTCCAATGGCTAAACCAAGCACGCAACATAAATAGGTTCACGTAACTCAATATGAGTAGACATGTCACTTCACATAGTCGACTCTCCCAAATTAACTGAAACTTTATTCTTATGCTAAAATACATTATGCACTCTTAACCAAACATTATTAAATCATCACCAAACACAAAACCAAACATGCATATGAAAATGATATGCACAACTACTAAAACAATATAAACACTGTTGGCTCCATCAGATAATCTCAGGAAACTGTAACTGTCAACTAGAAACATCACAACTCAACTTCAACTGCACAGCTGACTCTGCATCCATGAACGTAGCATCATACACATGTCTTCAACAAAAATATAAATGTGCAAGGCTCCATCATAACCACACTAAAAATATCATACAAAACTCTGTCTGTAACACTGTCAGGAACACTACTGATATAAACAACTACACAACTGTCTGCACTTAGAATCAACCTCTATGTCTATGATATCATGTTGATGACATATCTAAGAAACATATTCTCAAGGATCTCTACATAAGACTTCAACAAATTCTTCTTACCATATGTTTTCATCAATGAAAAACATACAGTCAATACTAGCTTGCTGGAAAATCTCCAACAATCTCCCCCTTTGGCATTCATGGAAACATATGGAATGAAAAACACCACCAATCCAAATGTAGAATTATTTTATAACATTCTCCATTTCCTCAACAAAACTCCCCCAAGGATGAATCCTCCATCTATTGCTGAATGCTTTGAATATCAACTTCTACGTCTTCTTACTAATACATACTCCCCCTAACTATTTTGTTTTTCATGACTATATACTCACTCCCCCTTTGACATCAATGGAAAAGGATGTTAAAAAAAATAAGCACCAGTACTACTCTTGAAGTAGAGTAGTCAACCATTCATCAGTCACTGAGGACTGATGCACTACTACAAACTCTAATCAGATCCAAGGAAGGGAATTACTCCCAACTTCTCCCTGAGATACTCAAATGTATCCTTCGGTAAAGGATTTGTGAATATGTCTGCTAGCTATTCTTTTGTGCTCACATAATCTAATTTTACTTCTTTTTCTATAATTTTCTATCTTAGGAAGTGATATTTTATCTCAATGTGTTTTGTCTTTGCATGCATCACAAGGTTCTTTGACATATTGATAGTGAGTAGTGTTGTCACAATGAATAACAATAGGGTAATCAATTTGAATTCCAAAATCCTTTATCATTTTCTTGATCCACACAATTGTAGAATAATTTAATGCTTTTGCTACATACTCTACTTCTTCTATGGACTATGAAATACAATTATTCTTCTTGCTTGTCCAAGTAACAAGTCTATCTCCAAGAAATATTGCTCCTCCCAAGGTACTCTTTCTATCATCCATGCAACCTGCCCAATCTGCATTTGTATACACATGAAGTTCTACATTTTCTAAATTAGGATACCATAAACCATAGTCTATAGTTCCTTTCAGATATCTAAATATCCTCTTTACTTCCATAAGATAACTTTGTTTAGGTTCTACTGCAAATCTTCCAACAATACCAACTGCATTAGAAATATCTAGTCTAGATTGAGTAAGATATATGAGTTTACCAATCATAGACTTATATAGGGTTATGTGTACTGCTGTAGAATCATCTTCTTTTGAAAGCTTGCTTCCTATTATCATAGGGGTACTTACTAGCTTGCAATCATCCATCTTGAAGTTCTTCAATATTTCTTTCACATACTTAGACTTATTAAAGAAAATACCTTTGTCTGTCTGCTGCACATTTAATTGCAAAAAGTACTTTATAGGTCCAATCATGCTCATTTCAAATTTTCTCTGCATCTCTTTAGAAAATTCTGCACTAAGCTTGTCATTACCACCAAAAATAATGTCATCAACAAAAATAGAAACTAGTAATAATCCTTCAGGTGTCTCTCTTATGAATAAGTTACAATCTGCTACTCCTTTCTTGAGTCCAATCTTAGTCAAGTAACCATCTAGTCTTTCATACCATGCTCTAGGGGCTTTCATAAGTCCATAAAGGGCTTTCTTTAGTCTACATAGCATATCTAGTTTGTCTGATAAAGTAAATCCTTTAAGCTGCTCTATGTAGACCTCTTCCTTTAACTCTCCATTCAAGAATGCTGACTTGACATCCATTTGATATACTTTAAATTCTTTGAATGTTGCATAGGCTAGAAATAACTTTATGGCTTCCAATCTTCTTATAGGGGAAAATATATTTGAATAGTCAATTCCTTCTCTCTACACATATCCTTTACATACTAGTCTTGCTTTGTTCATTACTACTGTACCATCTTCATTCATCTTGTTTTTGAATATCCACTTGGTTCCAATCACATTCTTGTCACTAGGTCTGGGGACAATTCCCATGTATCATTCTTAATTATCTGATCTAGCTCTTCTTTCATTGCTTCATGCTAATCTAAATCATTACATGCATCTTCAACACTTAAAGGTTCAATTTGTGAAAGTAAACATACCGCTTCATCAACTGTTGAAATTTTTGCCTTTGATCTTGTCATGACTTTGCTGTTATGATCTCCAATGATATCTTCTTTTGAATGGTATATAGATGTGAATTTTGGAACATTAGGTGTGACTCTCTCATCTGTCTTCTATGATTCTTCTTCACTTGTTTTAGGATCATTGAATAATACATCAATGCTGTCAAACATTTCTTCAACAACTGTTTCTCTATTGATAGGACTAGGTTCTTCTTCAATCATAGGTGCATAATCATGATATCTCTCTTGAATCATAAAATTTTCATGAATATTTACATGAGCACTTCCAATGATCTTCTTCAATCTTAAGTTAAAACATCTTTAAGCTTTTCTTTTAGTAGAGTAACCAAGACAAATACCTTCATCGCTTCTTACATCAAACTTGCCAATAGCTTCATCTCTCTTGATGTAGCACTTTCTTCCAAAGATTTTGAAGTATTTTACTATAGGTACATTCCAAAACCATAGCTCATAAGGTGTCTTGTCTATGCCTGGACTTAATTGAATTCTATTGATAGTATAGACTATAGTATTGACCACATCTCTGCAATAGCTGTGTGCAACTTTTCCTTCAATCATGATAGTGCACACTATGTCAAGTATGATCCTATTTCTTCTTTCTACAATTCCATTCTGCTGAGGGGTTCTAGGTGCACTTAGCTATCTCTTTATCCCATGTTCTTTGTAATACTCATAAAATCTATCAGAGGTGAATTCTCCTCTATTTGATCTTAGACATTTTATCTTTAATCCAGACTCTTTTTCAACTTTAGCTTTGAGTATCTTGAACTTCTCAAATGCTTTAGATTTATCTTTAAAGAACACAACCCACATCATTCTAGAATAATCATCAACAAACAAAATAAAGTACCTTTCACCATAGTATGATCTTGTTTGAGTTGGTCCACACAAGTCTGTATGCACTAGATCCAATTTGTTCTCTGCCAAATTGTGCTTGCTT
This sequence comes from Chamaecyparis obtusa, assembly GCA_027943335.1. Classification (NCBI taxonomy): domain Eukaryota; kingdom Viridiplantae; phylum Streptophyta; class Pinopsida; order Cupressales; family Cupressaceae; genus Chamaecyparis; species Chamaecyparis obtusa. Next base: position 2,747,422 of record BSBK01005975.1, on the reverse strand, counting down.
CTGAATGAATTCCTCACATATTTTCCCATCACACATTCCTTTCATATTGTATCAATTGGTTTTGCATTACTAGGAAGGTCTCTAACTACCTTTACATTTCTTATCTTTATTATATTGTCAAAATTGATGTGACATAGTCTTTTGTACCATAACCAACTGTCATCTACTTTAGCAACAAAATAAATTGCTTCTAAATTGAGCTGAAAAACATTACCTTTTGTCTTTGAACCTAATGCAATAATTACTCCTTTGTTATTAATGATGCACTTATTGTCTTTGAATTCCAACTAATATCATTTGTCAAGCAACTGTCCAACACTTAGTAAGTTATGCTACAAACCATTAACATATAGAATATCATCAGTATTATTCTTTCCATACAAGGTGATGGCTCCTCTACCTATGATAGGTTTAGGAGTGTTGTCTCCAAATAGAACCATGCTGCCTTTGTACTTATCCAGATGTACAAATCTATCTTTGTCTCCTGTCATGTGATGTGAACAACTGCTGTCAATGATCCAGTCTATTTTGATGTCTACTTGTGAAATTAATGCTAACTCTTGTGCTTTCTTTTCATCTTCAATATCCATTTCATCAAACATTTTCTCCATATCTTCAATAGAAATGAATCCAATTTCATCTTCTATTGAATCTTCATATGATACTCCATCTCCAACATAGTAACTATTAGGAAAAGTCCGAAGAGATAACTGAGAGAGGGGGGGGGTTGAATCAGTTATATACAAGTTTCGATTCTTTATCAAATTAAGTATACTTAAACATAAGGCATAACCACAATGAAAGAACACTTGAACACAACACCAATATTTTGGTTACAAGGAAACCCAAATAGGTAAACACCTCGGTGGGAATTGACACCCACTAATAATTTGCACTAGTGTATTATGATCCTTGTTAGAAGATCCTTAACCCTGTTAGGAGTTGTCTTTACAATGCATTTAGTACAGTGGCTTGGTCAAGGGTCAGACCCTATTAGGAGTCTTTTACAATTAACCCTATTAGGGGTGAGGACACACTATCCGAAAGCACACTGCTCAAAGGGGTGAAGGCTACAACCTTCTTAATAACATATACACACTATATCTAGATCTTGGTAAATTACACTTTGACCTACTATCTGGATCAGTTCCAATGTATAACATAAACTCTTTACTTGGTCACATAGACCTTTTGCTAATGGCTTAACACTTCACACTCTCTGCTCTACTCTTTACAATCAAATCTGAACCATACCTTAGCAATCACAAATGACTGCCTATAAATATCTTTCCTCCAAATGATATAATCAAGTCAACCTATTAGAACCACCTTTAAATCATATTAGAGAAACAAAAACACACTCCAATAATATCTCAGTCGGCTCTACTAAGCACACAACACAAACTGGGACCTGTCAAAATCAATAAGTGTAGGCACATGCTACACACTGTCGACTCTACCAAATTAACTAATACTTTCTCCTCAAGTTGAATTAAATAATGATCTCTTAGCAAAACCTTCTTTACTCTTCTCTTATCACTAATCCAAGGGTGCATATCGATATGATAGGTGCAACTCCTGTACCAATAAAATCTATGTCAGATCTTCTGAATAAACACATGAAACTGCAACTAGTGAATGGTGACTGCATAAATTCACTTCTACTACATATTAGACTCTGTGTCCATGAATGTAACATAAATAGCATGTATTCATCACATATCCAAAGGTGCAAGGCTCCATGGTAACTGTATGAACAATCACACATAGAATACTATTTGTCACTCTATCAGGAACACTGTTGACATAAGCTGCTACATAACTATCTATACTAACAATTAACCTCTACATCCATGATATCATGGTGATAAAATGTCCATGCTAAATATACTCAAAGCTTACTACATAAGTCATCCATGCATGCTACTTACCATATGTTGTCATCAATGACAAACATACAGTCGGTACTGGCTTACTGGAAAATCTCCAACAATCTCCCCCTTTGGCATTGATGGAAACATATGGAATGAAAAATGCCACCAATCCAAGTGAACAATTATTTTATAACATTCTCCATTTCCTCATCAAAACTCCCCCAAGGGTGGATCCTCCATCAACTACTGCAACTCCTCCTTTCTTCACATTCATTACTGAGTATGCTCCCCCTTACTGTATATCTTCTTTTGTCTTGCTTCTTTTCTTATTTTTCATGATTTTATACTAATCCCCCTATTAAAACAATGGAAAAGGGTGCCAAATTATTTAAGCACCGGTACTACTCCTAAAGTAGAGTAGTCAACCATTCATCAGTCCCTGAGGACTGATGCACTTTCCTCTTTCTCTAAGCAGAATCAGGGAAGGGAATTAGTCCCAACTTCTCTTTGAGATACTCAAAAGTATCCTTTGGCAAAGGCTTTGTGAATATATCTGCTAGCTATTCCTTTGTACTCACATAATCCAATTTGACTTCTTTCTCTTCCACTTTCTCTCTTAGGAAGTGATACTTAATCTCTATGTACTTTGTCTTTGCATGCATCACATGATTCTTTGACACGTTGATAGTGCTAGTATTATCACAATGAATAGAAATAGGATAATCAATCTAAATACCAAAGTCCTTTATCATCTACTTGATCCAAAAAATTGTAGAACATACTCCGCTTCTGCTGTTGACTAAGAAATACAATTTTGCTTCTTGCTTGTCCAAGTGACAAGTCTATTACTAAGAAACATTTCTCCACTTGATGTACTCTTTCTATCATCAATGCATCCTACCCAATTAGCATTAGTATAAACATGAAGCTCAACATTATTTGAGTTAGGATACCATAGACCATAATCTATAGTTCCCTACAAATATCTAAATATTCTTTTTGTTAATCTCTATTGAGCATTTTAGGTTGTCATTAGTATCAAAGGATATTAAATAGGTCGGTCGGCTATTTACATTGAGACAGTCGATAACTAGAAGTAAGATAGAGCAGTCGGTAAAGCCTTATACCAAGCATCACACAGTTAGCCGAGCACCATTGACATCGACACCGATGGTCAGCAAACACCAAGCATCGCAGTGTACACTGAGCAGATTATACAGTGTTTACCGATGATCACAGTGAATGGCATAGTAATCAGAAATGACACATTATTCTATGCAAAGGGTTTACCAAGATCAAGGAGCATTTATTGTAAAAGATATTCATTAAATGCAATGATTATCTTATTTGTATTAGTTGATCTAGGTTATTTTGCACCGTAGATCTTAGGGTTATGATTTTTCTTTGTAACCTAATTTTTTCTTTAAGCGGCAAAAACATAACACTATATATTGTATATGTTCACACCATTTTGTGTTGTTGTTGAACTGATATATATGAATCATGGAGCACTTGAAGAAATTGTCTATCTTCAAGACAATCAGTTTATTAAGTAGAATAGAGTACATAGGTTTTCAGATTAAGTAGAATCAGACAAGGCAACTGAGCATAATAGAGCAGAGAACCATTACAGATAAGGTGATATTTTGATAAGAACTTATAGATCTATTTCAGACAATTGAGTTATCAACTAGCAGATAGTTACTTATTACTTTCTAACAATTGTGATAGAGTTTTGATAAATCTCTTAATAGAGTAGACTTAACAGTCTTTGTATAAATCTCTTAACCGAGTACACACTTCATATAGTGTTGTTAAATCCTATAACTAGGTAGATCTAGCTAATCTAATATGTTACTCCTAACAGGGTAAGATCACCATAAGTGATCAAAACTTGTAGCCTTAACAGGCAAACCTTTTCTATCTACAGTAGTGAAGAATTTGTTGGTGTCATCCCCACCATAGTTTTTACCTTCTAACAAGGGTTTTTGTGTTACCAAAATACTTGTGTTATGTGATTGTCATATTGATTTCATATTGTTTACTTTCTTAAGTTAACTAGATGATTGGTTTATGCAATTAGATTCAAGTTATTTTGATCGGTTATCATAGTATTTAGTCATAGATCAGAAAGGTTTTGCAACTAAAGTTTTTGAAGACACTGATTCACCCCTCGCCTCTCAGTATCTATCTCTCCTAATTCCAACACTTTTTACTACCATGAGGTGACTTTGTTTAGGCTCTGCTGCAAATCTTCCAACAATACCAAGTGCATTGGAAATGTTTGGTCTAGTTTGAGTAAGATATATGAGTTTACCAATCATAGACTTGTACAATGTTGTATCTACTGCTGGAGAATCATCTTCTTTTGTAAGATTGCATCCTATTATCATAGGTGTACCCACTGGCTTGCAATCATCCATCTTGAATGTCTTCAATATTTCTTTCACATATTTAGTCTGATTTATGAATATACCTTTGTTGGTTTGTTGTACATTCAATCCCAAGAAGTATTTGATAGGTCCAATCATGCTCATCTCAAACTCACTCTACATCTCTTTAGAAAACTTTGCACTAAGTTTGTCATTACCCCCAAAGATAATGTCATCAACAAATATAGCTACAAGTAGTAGACCTTTAGATGTTTCTCTTATGAATAGATTATAATCTGGTGCTCCTAGATTTAAGAATGCTGAGAAACTTTGAAGTTTTTGAATGTTGCATAAGCTAGAAACAACTTAATGGCTTCTAATCTTCTCATTGGTGCAAAAGTGTTTGAATAATCAATACCTTCTCTTTGTGCATATTCCTTAGATACTAACCTTGCTTTATTCCTTACTACTATACCATCTTCATTCATCTTGTTTTTGAATATCCACTTTGTTCCAATCACATTCTTATCACTAGGTCTTGGGACCAGTTCCCAAGTATCATTCTTAATAATCTGATCTAGTTCTTTCATAACATCATGCCAATCTGAATCATTACATGCATCTTCAACACTTAGAGGTTCAATTTGAGATGGTAAACACACTGCTTCATTGCTTGCTGAATTCTTTGCTTTTGATATTATTGTGACTTTTCTACTATGATCTCCAATGATGTCATCCTTAGAGTGATATCTAGATGTATACTTTGGAACTTTAGGTGATATTGACTCATCTTCCTTCTAAGTTTCTTCTTCACTTATTTTAGGGTCATTGAATAATACATCAATGTTGTCAAACATGTTGGAAATTTGGCTAATGTGGATGCATAGATGTTGTCATTATGGCAACATATGATCTCTATTGAGAGTGCAAAATTTGGAATGCAAGTATGGCAAGTTGAAGGAAGAAATTGTCTAAGTATGGATACAGTGATCTTGACAGAGCACCCGATGAAGATTTAGTTGGTGACATCCACTGGAGAAATATTTTTATTTGCATAGTTAATTGAAGCTTCTAAAGAGTATGAGGATACCCCATCTTAGTGCACATAAAGTTTGGAGTAGTACGGAAAAAGTTATTCAAAGTTTACCGAAGACAGTTTTTGCAGACAGAACAGTTTTGGAGACAGTATTAGCGAAAGAGTTAAGGGATTATTTTTGCTTGTCAAAATAATGACTTAACATTATGAAGGGATGACATCCTAGATGTTACTCTTGGATAAAGATTTTGGAAGCCAACCATGTAAAGTTATTATCTCTAATAACTCATATATTAGGCATACTTGAAATGTAATGAAAATATGTATGTGATATGTAAAAAGAAAGAAAAGATAACTTGTGATAGTTGTATATTGTGATAGCAGCAAAGGCTATTGATGCAAAGTTGTTAGTACCATACTATAGTTAGAAACATTTTGTATTACCTATTTGGGCAGTGAGCTCAGCTAGTGATCAGGTTTTGTAATCTAACTCCTAATAGGGTTAAGGCTTCTAACAAGGCCTAAAGTCCTTTAACTAGGACAGATCTACTATATATTGTAAATTGACTCCTAGCAGGGTCCAATATCCCTAATAGGATACTTTTGATTAGTGATATTTGTGGGTACCATCCCCACCAAGGTTTTCCCTTGGCCAGGGTTTCCTCGAGAACATATCATGTGTTATGAGTTCTTTCTATTTACTGCTATGTTTGTTAATCAACTTGATAATCTTTGTATGCACTAAAGTAATCTGTTATATCCATAAGTGGGTAAAAGAAAAAGTTTTTGAAATACTGATTCACCCCCCCCTCTTAGTATTTCCTATTTCTAACAAAACATCTCTTCAAAAAATGTCTCACTAGTGGAAAGTTTGGGTTCTTCGTCAATCATAGGTGAGTAATCATGATATCTTTCTTAAAATTTTCATCAATCTTAACATGAGCACTTTCAATGATCTTCTTCAATCTCAAGTTAAAACATCTATAAGCTTTAATTTTAGTAGAGTAACCAAGAAAAATACCTTCATCACTTCTTGTATCAAACTTGCCTATTGCTTCATCCCTCTTTATGTAGCACTTTCTTCCAAAGATTCTGAAGTATTTCACTATGGGAACATTGCCAAACCATAGCTCATAAGGTTTCTTATTTGTGCTAGGCCTCAATTGTATTCTATTGATTGTATAGGCTGTTGTATTGACCACATCTCTCCAATAGGTGTGAGCAACTTTTCCTTCAATCATGATGGTGCACACTATATCAAGGATGATCCTATTCCTTCTCTTTGCAATCCCATTCTGCTAAGGGGTTCTAGGTGCACTCAACTATCTCTTTATGCCATGTTCTTTGCAGTACTTATAGAATCTCTCAGAGGTGAATTCTCCTCCTCTATTAGACCTTAGACATTTTATCTTTAGTCCAGATTCATTCTCAACCTTAGCTTTTAATATTTTGAACTTCTCAAATGCTTCTGACTTATCTTTCAAGAACACAACCCACATAATTCTAGAATAATCATGTACAAACAAAATGAAATACCTTTCACCATATTTTGATCTTGTTTGAGTTGGTCCACATAGGTCTGTATGAATCAGATCCAACTTGTTCTTTACTAAATTATGCATGCTTCTGAATGAATTTGTCACATGCTTTTGCATCACACATTCCCTGCAAATAGTATCAATCGACTTTTCTATGCTACGTAGGTCTCTTACTGCTTTAACATTACTAATCTTTACTATGTTATCAAAATTGATATGACATAGTCTTTTATGCCATAGCCAACTATCATCAACTTTAGCAAAAAAACAACTTGATTCTGGATTAAGCTGAAAAACATTACCTTTAGTCTTTGATCCTGATGCAATCATTTCTCCTTCCTTGTTAATGATGCACTTGTTTCCATTGAAATCCAACTGGTAACCTTTGTCAAGCAATTGCCCAACACTTAGTAGGTTATGTTTCAAACCATCAACATAAAGAACATCATCAGTGCTATTCTTTCCATCCAAGGTGATGGATCCTCTACCAATTATGGGTTTAGGAGTTTTATCTCCAAATATAACCATGCCTCCTTTGTATATATCCAAATGAACAAATATATCTTTGTCTCTTGTCATGTGATGTGAACAACCGCTGTCAATGATCCAATCTGTCCTGATGTCAGCTTGGGAAATCAGTGCTAACTCTTGTGAATTATTTTTATCTTTAAGAGCAATGAATCTAATTTCCTCTTCTACTGATTCTTCATCTGATACTTCATCTCAAGCATAGTAGCATTCCTTTGTATACTTAGGCTTGTAGTTATTCTTGAACTTTTTAACTCTTGTAGGACACTTAGACGCAAAGTGACCAATCTTATTATATGAAAAGAATTTGAATGGTAATTGACCTTCATATTTTCCTTTTCCTTTCTTTTCTCTTTTAGCAATCATAGCAATGAAATCATCTAGAGCCTTTTCTTCATCATCATCATCAAAATTACCAGAGGTGGTCAAGGATTTATTACCATGGACCGAAGCTTTGAAGGATATCTCACTTTTAGGCTCTGTCTTCAAACTTGATATCTCAAATGTAGCAATCTTGCTAATTAAAGTTTCTCTTTTGAAGTTTTCTAAAAATTGCATAGTCTCATCAAGGATGTTTATCTTGCTCTCATATTTTGGTGTCAATGTAGTTATCAGTTTATCCATGATGTCTTCTTCTAAAATTTCTCCACCATTATTTCTGATTCCAACAACTACTTCATTAATCCTTTGATTGTAGGCTCTTATGTTCTCTTCAGGTAGCATCTCCAATGTATTGTACTTTTTATTCCATGTATTTCTACATGCATTCTTTGCTTGTTTATCACCTTCAAACATGTCTTATAGGTGCTTCCATATCTTGTAGGCTATGTCTACTTTCTTTATTTTTGAAAACTCACTATCAGATAGGGCGCTAATAAGGGCTTCTTTTTCTATTGCATTTTGATGAAACAAATCCTTTTGCTTGCTAGTAGCATCATCCTTTGCAAGATCTGCTAGAGAGGGGAGCTGAACTTATTTGATAGCCACTTCAAAAACTTCAAAAGCAATGCACTGCAAATGTGTCATCATCTTGTTCTTCCAATCAAGATAATTCTCTCCATCAAACTTAGGACTGTCTTTTCTAAATAATGCCATCTGATCAACCTCAAGCTGTTAAAATTACTCTCTGAGGCACTTGGATCTGATACCAATTGTTAGGAATAGTCTCAAGAGATAATTGAGAGGGGAGGGGGTGAATTAGTTATCTACAAGTTTCAATTCCTTATCAAATTAAGTATACTTAAACATAAAGCATAACCACAATGAAAGAACACTTGAACACAACACTAATATTTTGGTTACAGGAAAACTCAAATAGGTAAAAACCCTGGTGGGAATTGACACCTACTAATAATATGCACTAGTGTATTATGATCCTTGTTAGAAGATCCTTAACCCTGTTAGGAGTTGTCTTTACAATGCATTTAGTACAGTGACCTAGTCAAGGGTTGGACCTTGTTAGGAGTTTTTTTACAATTAACCTTATTAGGGGTGAGGACACACTAGCTAAGAGCACACTGCTCAAAGGGGTGGAGGCTACAACCTTCTTAATAACAAATACACACTATATCTGGATCTTGGTGAACTGCGCTTTGACCCGCTATCTAGATCAATTCGAAAGTATAGCATAAACTCTTTACTTGGTCACATAGACCTTCTACTGATGGCTTAACACTTCACATTCTCTGCTCTACTCTTCACAATCAACTCTGAACCATACCTTAGCAATCACTAATGACTGCCTATAAATATCTTTCCTCCAAATGATATAATCAAGTCGGCCTATTAGAACCACCTTAAAATCATATTAGAGAAACAACAACACAATCCAATAATATCTCAGTCGGCTCTACTAAGCACACAACACAAACTGGGACCTGTCAAAATTAATAAGTGTAGGCACATGCTACACACTTTCGGCTCTACCAAATTAACTGATACTTTCTCCTCAAGCTGAATTACATCATGCGCTCTTAGCCAAACCTTCTTTACTCTTCTCTTATCACTGTATACTAATAAAAGTATCTTCATAGAATTAGGGTTAATCATCAACAATAAGTGAAATAATAACTAAATACAACCACAATTGAGCAACTATTTAACAAAATCAATGACTAATTGAGCATCTTATGGCTCTCTAACTAAGATGTTAATGGATGAGCTCTCAGCAAGCCCTCACTAATGACAGTCCTAGTATGAGAATGATAGAGATAAAACAATATGTTAAAGCTAACAATTATCGAGATGAATGCTAAAATTGCTCTTAAATGCCTTTCTAAACTCAAATTGCAAGAGGTTTGATGCAATTCTTAGATAGGTGGTTGATAATAACGAAGGATTTTAGCCTTCCTTTTATAGATTTTTCAATGGTAGGGGGTGTAGTTGTGTTTAATCATGGTTGAGTTGGGGTTAAGTTTTTGGTTCCACCCTTTAAAGACAAAGCAAAGTTTGTGTCCTCAAAGCTTGGGACAAGTAGACAAGATGGATGGTTAAGATTCCTTTTCACTTTGAGTGGATGAGATTCAATTTGGCTTGATCCATGTGAATGCCTTTTCTCAAGTCTCATTGGTTGATTGATTTTCTCTCCTTTGTGGTTGTTGAGAGTAATTGATTTTCATTAATTGATTTATTTTAGCCATGTACCCCTTGAATGGGTTGAATTTAATTTAATCCAAGACTATACAATTAATTGAATTAATTGTATTTTGATTTGATTGCATTTGATTAAAATGCTCTCAATTTTGATTTATCTCGAATTAGGACTTGATTTTAATTTTGATTGGCTAATTGTGCATTATGATTCAATTGATTCAATTATGTCCTTGATTTACCTTGTTTGACTCAATTTGCTTTGAATTATCATTAAATTATCTTTGTCCATTTTTAGGTGATTACAAATGCCCCTCTTTGAGTTGACGTGCGAAGCATGTCAATTCAAAGAATACTCTGTTCTGGCCTTATGATAGGTCCCGATTCATTGATGGTCAATTTTTGATGTCGTTTGATGTCTTTCGATGTTCGATCTTGATTTTTGATATGAGTTTGATGCAGATAATGATTGATATGAAACTCTCCTGGTTGATGTGGTTATGATGATCATTCTCGATATGATGATTGATTTACTAATTGATATGAAACTCTCTTGATGATCTGATATGATGCCCCTTTTGTTTGATTACAATTTTTTTTTGATAAAACCTTTTGATTTGATTTGATGATAAGTCTCTGATTTCCGTTGATGTTACTGCTGATGTTGATCTGATTATCTGATGGTATGCCCCCTCAGAAATGAAACATATTATTATTTTTGATAGATAGATTTAAATGATTGATTGATATGTTTTCATTTATGAAAAACACTTTATGATATGCCACACTTCTCAATTTTCCCTGGTTAATGCAATAGATTAATATAGGTCAAAGTCAATTCTCACCTCAAAATTAGGTCAATTTAGCTTAAATAGGTTGAAAAACCTAGATTTACTATTCATTTTTACTTTTCTCTTATGTGATTTTGCTCTGGTTCGCTTCTGCTTTCGGAGATGGTTGTGTCTATTCGAGAGCATCGATTCAAGCGGTGTTGGAGATACGCGAGGCCGCCTGACTATGGACCTTTGGTAAGTGCTTTTTGAACCTTGTTATTGCATTTATTACTCATTAGTTAGTATTTATTGCATTTTTCAATTCCATCACTGCTTTGAAATAGTTAAGTCACGCTTAGACCAATTTCACTGTCGCTTAGGACATTTAAGTGTTGCATCTACAGTTTTTAGTGTCGCGTCTGAGTAGTTTGATGTCACTTAACCCATTTTTGTTGTTGCCTAAGAATAGAATATTCACGCCTAGCCTTAGGGTTTAAAAACCAAATTCCATGTATTTTGACACTTGTGAAACCCTAGCATTTTGATGTCACATTGGAAGAATTAACTATCGCTTAGGTCAATTTAGTGTCACCTACGAGAAATTTGTCACCTAAGACAAAAGTAATGTCGCCCGACAAGAATTGTGTCGCTCAAGGGAAATGTCGCCTGCGATGAATAAAATTATGCCCGCAACATTTTTCTCAAAATTTTCACTTGTACTTGACTTTTTTTTTTGAAACATTTAGTACATGACTAATTCGAATGATATGATTAGGTCAGTTATGTTTTAACTAAACAATCGATTAGGATATCAGTATAGTAATACCAATGAAGTTGATTTGTCAACCTATTATGATAGGGTGATGATATGATATTTTACTCTCAAGATCTAGAGAGATAAAACAAAGATTTTCCTTCCTCAAGATATAGAGTTAGGAGTTTTGATGCGCTCATGATGAGAAAATGGATTTTAGAATAGCTTGATCGACTTTAGATGTTCCTTGATATAATATGCTGATATGATTCTTTTGTTTTTTTGCCAAACAAGATGACTTCCCTATATTATATATTTGATCAGTTCCATCATGGGTTATTGACCTCAGGCAGACATTGACTGATGCTGAGTTTCATGTTATAGAGCTTTGTGGTTTGAGCTTCCTTCTCGATCTTCCCCGGTTCTAGCTGAACTATGGGTTATTGATAGCTGTGGGAGAGCATTGGCACTCTGACCACAATACTTTCCATCTTCCACATGGTGAGATGATGATCATGCCTGAGGACGTGTATCATTTGCTATGAATTCCCTGTCGAGGAGAGATTGTTTATTATGATTATGTGTATGATTCTACTATCTGTCGATGAGTGTTCGGGGACAATTTGATTGATGATGATATGATCACATGGCCACAGTTTGCTTCTTTCCCTACATTGCTTGTAGTTCTAGGTGCATTGATTGGTGGTCTACTTCTTCCTGACCGATGAGGTCATGGTTTTTCCATTGGTTGGGGTAGGATTCTAGAGGATTTACTAGCACAACCTTGATGTTTTGATTGGGGTTCTTATGTGCTAGCATAGTTATATCAAAATCTCCATGAGGTGGTGTAGAGAGAGAGTTCTTCTTTATCTACCGGTGCTATTATTCTTCAGTTATGGATTTGGGAGCATCTTCCTATTACCAAGCCTATTTCTAATAGGAGACGGCCATGTGGATATCCATATGCTTTTCTATGTACGGGTATGGTGATTCAACATCATTTAGGTCATCTGGATTATTGGAGATGTTAGATAGATGATCTTGATCAGGTTACATGGTGTCCATACCTTGATTGCGATCAGTGGTGGGAGGATGATGATGAGTTGCCATATATGTTTACTCCTCATTGGATGATTGGCCGATCTAATACTATTATTGAGTGGTTTTGTTTTGGTCAAGTTTCCAGATAGTATGGTAGGATACAAGATATGCCTCTGGGCAATGCGTTATATGCACGAGTACAGGCTAAGAGATCTTTATGGGGCCCTTGTATTGATTATTAGTTTTCCATGACTTAGATTGCTGGTATGCCTTTCTATAGATGGGAGATACTGATAGGTATGTTTGATGCAGGGATGTCCCATGAGTATCAAGACTGGTGGTCTCAAAATAGGTTTATTCATTTCATAGATCCAGCGGAGCCTATTCCAACTTGACATGGTGGTGTTAGTGGTGGTGGTAGACATTAGAGGTGTCAAGGGCGTAGAGATCCTCCATCTATTGTAGGTAAAGGATGGGTGAGGGGTGGACATGGTCGAGATAGAGCCAGAGATAGATAGGTTGATGCAATCTAGGTAGTTCATCCCAGAGCAGTAGTTAGATAGGATAAAGTTCATCGACAACAAAGAGCTCAGAGACAGGCTCATGTTGAGGCTGCTAGACAGGTTCCTGGGGGTTTAGATCCTTTGGTATAGTTATAGAGAGTTCCTTGGCACAACAGGATGATGATGCTCAATAGGTTCAGGCCCAACAGGTTCCGGCATAGCAGATTCCTCCACCAGTTCAACAGCCATAGGATCATGGACATGATTCACAGGATGCTCCCACTATTGGTTCTTTAGCCCAAGATATGCAGTCTATGAGGACAAATATGTCTACTATTGTTGGGTGTTTAGATCAGGTTGCTGCCTTGATGCAACAATTTATTTTAGCAGTGGTTGTTCAGAGTCTGAGCAAAGTGAGCACTTCTTAGGCTCCTCCTCCATAGGATGATAGAGATCTAGGTGGTTCTGGTGCTGCGGGATCATGATTGATTGATGACAAATTCATTTATCATTGATGTCCTCTATTGCACATTTCATGTTATTTGATTGATCAGAACCTTTGATGTACCACTTTCATGATATTGTATCTAGATATACTTTGATGTACTGGATCCTTTGAGAAATATTTTTTTGATGATATATGATGATCTATTCCTTCGTTCTTATTGATGAGTTGATTTATGAGATTGTCTTTATATGCAGCTATATGATGTTTATGATGCATTTTACTTTTGATTATATGCAATGGATGCAATGTATCTTATTTCTATGATATAGATAGATGGATGCATTGATGTATGAATATTATGAGATGTTTTCTATTTTTCAATGTATGGATGCAAATTGTTTGATGGTCATATGGATATGGATGATCCTATGTTTTTGTATTTTCAAATGTATGCAATTCTATCCATAACTACATGTATGCAAATGATTTATGAGTAATGATTCTTTTTTTTTTTTCTGTCTATTTATGTATAATGACTAATGATTAATGCTATGCATGAATGCAAAAGATAATCTCATTTTTGTTGTTTTGAATCTAAAATCATGATGTTTGAATTGAACCCCACCCATTTCATTTTTCCCCTTGAAATTTAAGCTAAGAAAGGAAAAACAAATATATACAATGCACTTAATCTAACATGTATGCAGCTAACTATCATTATTCAAGATTTAGAGCTTATAATCATCATTGAGCATTTTGGAATTCCATTTTTGAGTACAATCATCACTAGTTCAACTATGATGATATGAATAATTTTGCCTTTTTCTTTTCTTTCCCATCGGTCTCTTTAGTATGACTATCACCGATTGAAGCCAATCATGAGAGTGCGAATACCGATTTTGTCAGATTCTATGTTGCAAGTGGATGTTGGTATTATGATATTGAAGATCAAAATAACCAAGGTATCCATTTGCGTAAACAAGAAAAAATATCCATTTTATCCTATGTACAAGTCCTCGATGATTCTTTGATGATCATGTCCTTAGACAAATAATACATGATTTAAAACTTTGATTTTAAGACAGTCATTCAAAAATCAAGAAAAATATCATCCTTTCATCATAGCTTGTCTAGTCTAAAACTTTCATTGATTCACTAGAAAGGAATGATTTCATCAATTGAGTCAACACTTAGAAAATTTTTTGCCATGTTTTTCAAATCCATAGTTCAAGTGTAGTTCTATCCATTTCATACTTTTAATCCTAATAAAGGGGTAAGTTCATTTAAGTTCTTGGATCAAATTTTCATTTTAGGCTCACATTGGATTGGGACGTAGATTTGATTAAGTGTTCCTCTTTTGAGTGTGATGAATTGATTCTCTGATTGAATAAAGCTTGTTGATGAATCCTTTCTTCTTGAGAGTAGATTGCCCCTAGTTTAATATTGATTTCATTTATGGGACTTAGGAAAATTTTTCAATTAGGTGACCAAAATCTTAAGGTACTTACAAATGCAACTATGGGGTTTTATTATGCAATATATACAAATGCTGGCAAATGCAATATTGACAAGGTGACCTTCTAAGTATGCAATTGACTTGGACTTTCAATGGTGCTTGTTTACCAGGTTTTCACCGATTGAATGGATCAAGCTCTTTTTTTCTATTTTTAAATCTTTTCTCTTTTTTTGCTACCAAGGTGCCTATTTGCTAGGTTTTCACCAAGGCACTTTTCTTCTTTTTGATTTTTTTGTATTTTTCTCTTTTTCAATTTTTTTCCATATTATCAAGGCACATATTTGCTAGGTTTTCACCAAGAAAACATCTTTTTTGAGGATAATATTTGAATGTTTTTCCTTTCTTCATGCTCAATTTTCCACTGTTTTTAATCTTTTGTGCTTTTTTCAAATGTTTTTGATATTTTAAGCTTTTCCAATGTTTTTGGTATTTTCAAGATCTCTTTTGAACTATGTACAATAAATATGATGCTCTCCATCTGATACTCTTTATACTCTTTCATCCACCTCATGTATATAACCTCTTGAGATGTATGCTATTTGTAGGTTCTTGTAGCTCTTCACCATCACAATTTGATAACTTGTATGTGCCGGTCCCAAAATCTTCAACAATGAGAAATGGTCCTAACCAGTTTGCTTCCCACTTTCCTTTTTTCTCTCATTCTTCTTGGTTCTTGGGATTTTTGCGCAACACTAGGTCACCTATTTGGAATGTCCTTGGCTTGATGTGTTTATTGTAAGATCTTGACATTATATTCTAGTACACCTTTAAGTGATCAAAGGCTTCTTTCTATTTTTCATCCAAGAGTTCTAGTTCTTGTAGCCTAGCAACCCTATAGTCTTCCCCATTTATCAATCCATGCATAGATATCCTCAAGGATGGAAGTTCTACCTCCAAAGGCAAAACTACTTCTGTTCCAAAGACTAAGGAGAAGGGTGTAGCCCCTATTGGCATCCTTATGCTTGTTCTATAAGCCCACAAGGTCGGGTTTATCTTGATATGCCAATCTCTACTAGAATTATCCACTGTTATCTTCAAGATTTTCAATATGTTTTTGTTTGTTGCTTTGGCTTGTCCATTACCTTGAGGGTAATAGATTGAAGATGAATGATGTATCATATAAAATTTGGTGCACAATTCCATTATGTCTTTGTTCTTGAAATGCCTGGCATTATTTTTTATGATGGCATGAGGTACGCCATATCTAAAAATTATATGATTTAGGATAAACAAGGATATCTATTTTCCTGTTGAAGTTGATAGGGGTACAGTTTCCACCCACTTAGTAAAGTATTCCATAGCTGTTATGATGAATTTATGCCCATTCGAAGATGGTGGATGAATCATTCCTATTAGATCTAGACCCCACTGATAGAATGGCTAAGGTATTGTCATTGGATGAAGTTCTTGCGCCGGCGCATGTATCAAATTTCCATGGAATAGACACTTCTTACAAGTTTTTGCAAAGTTACAAGAATCTTTTTCCATGGTAGGCCAAAAATATCCTATCCTAAGAAGTTTCTTAGCTAAAGATAATCCGTTTGAGTGTGATCCACAAATTCCTTCATGAATTTCTTGTAAGGATAAGTTTGATTCTTCCTCTTCTAAACACTTAAGGAGCATTTTGTCAAGAATTTTCTGATACAATGTTTTAGAAATTATAGTATATTTGGCGGCTTGTCTAATGAAGCTTTTTTTTTGGTTTCTGGTTTGGTTGATAGGAAGGATTTGGTCTTTCAAATAGGTGTAAATTGGTCCATACCAAGGTGAGTCAATTGTAGTAAGTAGGAAAATGGTATAAGGATGGGTTGGGTCATACACAGGTTGAGTCACTTCTTCTACCAAGAACTTGTATCTAGCACTCTGATTAGGCATCTGCAAAAGTGATGCTAAGGTTTCCATGGTGTCTGTTGCTTTGTTCTTTTCTCTCGACACTTGTTCAAATGTGATGATTATGAAATACTTCTTGAGATTATCCACCATGGTTTTGTAAGGTACTAATTTGTCATCTTGTGTCTGATATTATTCATTGAGTTGGTTTATAACTAATTGTGAATCTCCGTATACTTTTAATTTTGTCACTTTCCACTCTAATGCCAACTTGATTCCAATAACCAAGGCTTCATATTCTACTATATTGTTTGTACATGGAAATAGCAATTTGTATGACTTAGGGATAGTGGAGCCTTGTGGCGTGATTAGAAGTATGCCTACTTCTAACCCATGGTGAGTGTAGGAACCATCAAAATAAAGCTACCATGTTTTTGCCTCAACATTCACAATCTCTACATCTGGGAATTCAACTTGTATAGGATGATCATGATGAAGTGGTGCTTTTGCTAATTGGTCTGCACTAAATTTCCTTTTAATTTCTTTTTTTTCAACATATTCTATATCAAATTCACTTAGTATCATCACCCACTTTTCTAATCTTCCATTTAATGCTATTTTTCTTAGTAGATACTTCAAAGGATCAATTTTGGCAATGAGCCTTATCTTGTGGGCTAGCATATAATGGTGTAATTTTTGGGAAGCAAAAAATACAACCAAGCATGCCCTTTCCATGAAGGTATAGTTCATCTCATATTTGACTAAGGTTCTACTAATGTAGTAGATTGCTTTCTCTTTTCCATTTTCATCCTCTTGTGCTAGAAGTGCCCCCAATGAATTCTCTATTGCTGAAATGTACAAGATTAAGGGCTTGCCTCTGATAGGTGGCATTAATATTGGTGGATTCATGAGGTATGTCTTTAGTAGATTGAAAGCTTCTTCACATTTTTCATCCCACTTGAAGATTGTGTCTTTATGCAAAAGTTGGGTGAAATTCTGGCATTTTTATGCCAATTGAGAGATGAATCTCCTAACGGATTGTATCCTTCCTTGTAAAGATCTCATCTGAAAAATGGTTTTAGGTGCTTCCATTTCCATTATGGCCTTCACCTTAGTGGGGTCAACCTCTATTCCTTTTGCAGATACAATGTAACCTAGAAGTTTGCCAGATTGGACTCCAAAAGCACATTTCTTTGGGTTATATCTTACTTTGAACTCCTCTAACCTTTCAAATTTTTTTGCCAAGATAGGTAGATGTTCTTTTCTTGAATGTGACTTAGCTAGTATGTCATCCAAATAATCCTCCATGAACTTATGCATCATATCATGGAATATTGTAGTCATTTCTCTTTGATAGGTTGCTCCAACATTTTTCAAGCCAAAAGGCATGACATTCCAACAAAATGTACCCCATGCACATGTAAAGGCAATTTTATCTTGGTCTTCAAGTGCTATCTTGATTTGATTATAGCCACTAAATCCATCCATGAGTGAAAACATGGAGTGTCCCACTATTAGGTCTACAATGGCATCAATGCTCGGAAGTGGGAAATCATCTTTAGGACATGCCAAGTTTAAGTCCCTAAAATTCATGCAGATTCTGATGGACTTATCCTCTTTTGATACTAGCACTATATTGGAGATCCATTGTGCATAATCAATGGCTCTTATAAACTCCACCATTAATAGCTTCTCTAACTCCACTTTGACAAGTAGGGCTATATGAGGGTGCATTTTCCTTAGTTTTTGCTTGACCAGTTTGGCTCCTTCCTTTATATTGAGATGATGCATTATCAAATTTGGGTCTAAGCCTGGCATATCATCATAAGACCATGTGAATTTAACTTGATTTTCCTTAAAGAACTTGATGAACTCTTTTCTTTCTTCGCTTGATAGGGATGATGCTAAGTGGATGATCTTTGGCTTTGTTTCTGATCCAATGTTTATCTTTTCTGTTGGATCGATTAGAATTGGAGACCTTTATTCATAGTGATCTAGTAGAACATCCAAAATCCCTTCTATAGGTGCCTTAGTTGGGTTTTCACCTTTAGAAACATCCTTTATTTATTTTTTTCTTTCTTTTGGATCTAATGTTGCCACAAAGTGGTTTTCAACACTCGATTCTTTTCCTTTTCCTTTTCCTTTTCTATTTTTTTTTCTTGGATTAAGAGTTTGGATGCTCCCTTTGATCATTTCTTCTTAATAGTCCTTGGTAAAATAAGGTTCAATTACATTGAGGTATTGGGACAGTGTGTTGTCGTTCAAGAAAGTTGGCAAGGTATTAGGTTCAATGGTATTCCATTCAATTAAGTCCAATCGAATGAGAGTTAAAGGGTCAACACTTGGGTTTGTCTCAATTGGGTTTAAAGTGTATATCTCATTTTTGGAGGGTTCATACATTGTATCTTGAAGATCTCAGACATGGGCTTCCTCTAAATGCTCTAAAGAAGAAGGATCAAAATCCTCCTCACTAGACTCCACTATGGTTTCTATTGGATAAAACTAATGTGGATTAAACCTAGCATTTGATTCTTCCATAGTAGGTCTCCATGAAGGAACATATGGCTCACCTACCCATTTATTTATTTCAATTTCTATGCTTGGCACATCATTTGGACCCTCTTGACTAGAACTAGATGCTTGATTTGAAGTTGATTCCACCATTAGTCCTTTAATTTGGTATAAGCATAGGTATGAATGACATCAATACCCTTGTCTTGGCATGACTCATCTGATAGGGTCTCCCATTCCCATTCATTAGAATCCTCATCACTATGAGATTCTAATTGTAGTATTTGATCATATAATTTGGGATAATGTTTTTGTGTATATCCTTCTTCAAGATATCCTAAACCTATTTTCTCCTTGGAATCTCGCCATGTGGATTCTAGGGGTTCAATTAGCCCTTCATTTCTTGTGCCTAAAGGTCCTTGACCTTTGTACCCCATCTTTTGCATGATTTCAAACCCTTTACCATATTGATGAGTAGGGATGGTTATATTTTGAATGTGCCTGATGTGAGCACTTGATTCTTCATCCTTGCATAACCAATTTAGAATTTCATTAGCCTCTTCACTCATGGTGGATGGTGTACTTTCCCTTAAAAATTTTTCATTATATTTATGAGGTAGGCTTGGAGGTTTTCCAAAGGAATTTGGTGATAAGGGTAGGTCCATCATGGATAAGGAGTATTCGCCTACTCCTTGCTGTTTAATTTTGCATTGCTTATCAAAGTTTTTCATCATTTTATCCATCTTTTTATAATGGGCTTCTTTAGTATATCTTTGGACAGCTTTGATAGAGTCTTCTTTTGCTTCTTCCATAATATCATCCTCATTAACCTTCTCTTTTCCTTTAGTCGATGTAGTTTGGTTAATGAGTTTTGGAGTTTCTTTAACAACAACTTCTTCTTCCATCTTTTCTTTTCCTTTCAGAAAAGGGATGTCTTTAGAACTTTGGCCTTGTTCCCTTTGATTGGGTATAGACCCTGCAACATTGTGTGGAACCAATGAGTCATTTATAGGCTTGATGTTATTACAATATTGGAAGGGATTGAGGTCTCCACTTACCATTATTTCTTGCCCTTGATATGGGAATTTTAGGCATTGATGATAAGTTGAAGGAACAACCTACATTTCATGGATCCATGGCCTTCCTAACAAAATATTATAAGTTTATTTTAGGTCTAATACTTGGCATATGGTCTCTTTTTGCATAGGACCAAATCTTATGGGAAAGACTATGACTCCTCTTGACACTCTTTCTTCATCATTGTAGGCTTTTATGGTTATCTTTTTCTTTGGGTCAATAGCCTCCTCAAAAAATCCTAAGGCTTTTACCAAGCTAAGGGTACAAATATTTAGGCCAGCACCTCCATCTATAAGGACTCTTTTCACCCTATGCTTGTGGATCAACACTTCTATGTGTAAGGGCATATTTTGGGGATGATTAAGAGACATATCATCTTTTTCGGAGAATGATAGGAAATGAGGTGCAATTAAATGCCCCACCATGTTTTGGAACTTGTCTACCTCCAAATTTAGAGGCACATTTGCTTCCAACAAGGATTTTTCCAAGATATCCTTATGGATTGGTGATAGTTTGAGCAGCTCAAGAATAGAGATTTGAGCAGGAGTTCTTTGCAATTGGTCAACCAAGTTGTATTGTTTTGATGATGATGTGGAAGCTTGGTTTGACAACACAATTTTTGGAGCATTATTAGGTATAACAATTTTTGAGGCTTTCCCCCTAGTGACCACATTTTCTGATGCTTCTCTTGATTTTCCTTTTATTATAACAAAATTTATGCTTTGATCTTCTTCACTTATGGTATTTATTGTGTTATCATAAGTGTGGGCAAAGTTCACTTTATCATTACCATTTTTATGATTTTGATTTCTATTGGATGACTCCCCCTTTTCATGATTCAAAAAGGGGTTCTCGTAGGTTGTGTGATCCCCATTGTTTTGAGGTCCTTCAATTTGGATGGTGTTATTATTAATTAAATCTTGCACTAAGTGCTTCAATTTCATGCACTCATTGGTTGGATGACCTCTTTTTTGATGGTATTCACAATGATGAGATGCATTCCACCAATGAGGTTTGACTTCGGGTTCATAATTTGATATGTCAGGTAACATGATAACTTGATGGGCCAACAAGGTTCTTAGTACATTCTCCGAAGGTTCACCCAAGTAGGTGAATTTTGTTTTATTGTAGTTGGAGTTTGATTTTGACTTATCCCAAGTCTAATTGTTGGAAGTGTTGGAATTGTTGTTGTTATAATTGTTGGAATTATATGGAGCTTTACTTGCTTGATTAACATTGTTTGAAGAATTCTCTCCATAGGGTAGAATAAAAGGGGTAGACTTCAAGTTGTGTGACTCCACAACCCCATCATTCACAAGATTTTTATTATTATTTTTATTCCATGATTTTGATTTATCATTGTGATTGTTGGACCCCTGATTATTAAAATATTTAGGAACATAATTATTGTTATTGCTATTGTTGTTGGATTTATTGTCTTTAAATAATTTAATCTCACCTCTTTTGACCAAAACATCTTCAATCTTAACTCCATTTTCAATAAGTTTTTCAAATATTGGAGGACATTGAAGTTGTAATCGATAGTTCATTTTTGCGGTCAAGTTATTGGTGAAGATCTCCATCTTCTCTTTCTCTGGGATACTTCGTGGGTACCTTGCAAAAATGGTCCTCCAACTTTGTAGGAATCCTAAGAAGGACTCCCCATCTTTCTATTTGGTATCGCATAGCTTGAGCATAGTAATTTCATGCTCAATGTTGTAAGAGTAATGGATTATGAACTTGGAGGCTAACTCCTCAAAAGACTTTATTCCGGGGGTTAGTTTTGAAAACCACTCCATTGTGGGACCTCCTAAGCTTCTAGGAAAGAGTCTCATTAGATAAGTATCATTGTGTATGAACTCTATACTTAGGGCACAAAATTCCCTTAAATGATCCCGTGGGTCTATTTTACCCATTTATTTGTCATATTTAGGAAAGATGGTATTGAAAGGAAAAGATACCATTGCTAAACTTTTGTTGAAAGGAAAAGGACACAAAGCTTCTATGGAAAAGGCCTTAGGTTCGACTACCTTCTTCATGGTATCAATTTTCTCTTGAAAGGCCTTAATCTGCCTAGTCATAACATTCATAGGATCATCTTGGTGTTGGTATTTCTTAAGTTGGTCAATATCAAAGTCATAGGGCAGCTTTACCCCCTTTTGTGCTAGGTTTAGGAAGAAGTTCTCCCTATCTTTGTCTATTAATTTCTCCATAACCTCAAGGAAATCATTGTCTTGGGAAGCTTTGTCAACCCTTTCCTCAAGTGTCTCCTTAGGATTATAGTTGGCATTGTTGATATTGTGATAGGCTGAATTCATATCACCCATCTCTTCAAGTCTTGGTTCAAATAGGTTCGTGAAAATTTCTTCTTGATTAGGATCTTTGAACACACTTTGGTACTCCACTTCTTGCCTTGGGTTTGCAAAGATAGTGCTATCTCTTTGTAATGATCCCCTATATGTTTGTGACCACGTGGAAACCGGCATCCAACAAGGGTTCATTTTGAAATTTATCCTTGATATGAGAGTTGTTGATTTTATTATTGAGGAGATTTAAAAATATAAGATGATTTTCAATGGATATCTCTCACTTGTTTATGTATTTCAAACACAACAACCACACATTCACTTGTCTCTTTTACCCATTTAGACACAAAATGTTTGATTTGTAGAACGTTGTCACAGGTTTTTCACAAGAATGCACTTCAAGCACCTACCTAGCACAAGATTTGGTTCGTAAACATGGCTCTAGAAGGTGGTCTTGCTATTTTATCAAGGATTTAGTATATACTCCATTCAAATAGACTTTAATCTCTCATCCTCCAAGTATGTTAGGAGGCTTCCCACACACACCAAAGTACAATTTTGTACAATCCGTGAGGACTACTAGAGGAAGGTTGAAAAATTAAAATCTGTTTGTCATGCACCCCATTATGGATACATGCATTTTGTTTTAGAGTGGGTTGGATTCCCATGGAAAAAGTGAGTGTATCCCACTTTGGGCTGTCCCTCTCATTTGCCTCATTAAGGAAAACTTGGGAGGTGAGCCCACTATTGCTCTAGCATGTATATGAAAAACAAGAAATGAACTTAGGCTGACAAGTTTGGGAGTTTGTTTCACTCAAAGAGTGAAGAGCATATCCCTATTGTCTTTCTTTGTTCCACACACTTAGACACACGTTTGTTCTTTCCCAATCTCTTGACAAGGAGATTCTTAAAATTGAAGTGTGTAATTCATTTCCTATTTTATCTCAAGCTTATATAAAAAAAATGCCACAATTTAATCAAGTGCAAGCTTGAATAGAGAAATACTTTTTTCTTTTGTAGCTAGCCTAAGCTAGGGGCATTTTTAAGGGATTTCATTGTTTTCATCTCACCTTGGCAATAGCTCCTTCCAAGTGTGTTTGTCCTCCAGCAAGTTAGTCAACACTAACAATCACAATGAGGGGCAACCAAAATTGAATTTGACAAAGAAAAGATTTATGTAATGAATTTTAAGTACCTTATTTGCAAATTTTCAAACAAAAATTTGAACTAAGGACTAAAGATCCAATTAAGAGAGACAAATTTCTTTTTGTAAGCTTCAATCATAGCAAGGTATTTCTGATATACTTGATTGTCCTCCTCTTGTGTTGACTCAAGAATAGCCTTGATATGTGCTAGGTTCTCCCTTTTTATCTTCTTAGCTAGTGCCTTCCCTTCTTGATTAAACCTACTTTCTGGTTTCTGAACCTTTTGATGTCTGTTCATTTATAGTCAAAACGTACAAACATAGAGTTAAATGAAAGAATTTATGAATCTAAAAGCAAATTATGATAGAAAACTGAAAGCGACATTGTCCAGCAAATACGTGATATTAAATTATTTGTAGGTGTAACTTTGCTGTTAGTAGATGACACTTAAAAGTGTAACATGTGACACAAAAAGTTAAACAAGCGTAAGAAAATTGCTGTTAAGCGCAAAGAAACTTTAAAATTGCATAAAACTGATTAAGTCAAAGCGACACTTTAAGACAAGTAGGTGTAAAAAAGATGATACTAGGCATGACTTGTTCTCTAAAGTACTTTGCAAAGTTTGATCAGAAGCGACAACAGATTATTGGTAGGTGACACTTCTTAACTCGCAGGTGTGACTTCTTTAGGCAAAGGCAATATATCTTTATCGCACAGGCGTGATTGTTTCGATTACAGGCGATAATAAAGAATTTAAGATAGGATAGAAAGTATCAACCAGGTGCAAATGTTTAGAAAATAAGCATTGACACAAAGCTTGTAGGCATCATCCAAGTGATTGCAGGTGTGATTGAATTGACTGTAGGCATGATTTGACCTATTTCCTACAAAAATTTCATGGAAAATAGCAAATAAAAGCATACAAAAGATGATCCAAATGATAAAATTGATAAAATGAGGCTTACTGCCCCACGGTGGGCACCATTTTGTATACTAATAAAAGTATCTTCATAGAATTAGGGTTAATCATCAACAATAAGTGAAACAATAACTAAATACAACCACAATTGAGCAACTATTTAACAAAATCAATGACTAATTGAGCATCCTACGACTCTCTAACTAAGATGTTAATGAATGAGCTCTCAACAAGCTCTCACTAATGACAGTCCTAGTATGAGAATGATAGAGATAAAACAATATGTTAAAGCTAACAATTATCAAGATGAATGCTAAAATTGCTCTTAAATGCCTTTCTAAACTCAAATTGCAAGAGGTTTGATGCAATTCTCAAATAGGTGGTTGATAATAATGATGGATTTTAGCCTTCCTTTTATAGATTTTTCAATGGTAGGGGGTGTAGTTGTGTTTAATCATGGTTGAGTTGGGGTTAAGTCTTTGGTTCCACTCTTTGAAGACAAAGCAAAGTTTGTGTCCTCAAAGCTTGGGACAAGTAGACAAGATGGATGGTTAAGATTCCTTTTCACTTTGAGTGAATGACATTCAATTTGGCTTGATCCATGTGAATGCCTTTCCTCAAATCTCATTGGTTGATTGATTTTCTCTCCTTTGTGGTTGTTGAGAGTAATTGATTTTCATTAATTGATTTATTTTAGCCATGTACCCCTTGAATGGGTTGAATTTAATTTAATCCAAGACTATACAATTAATTGAATTAATTGTATTTTGATTTGATTGCATTTGATTAAAATGCTCTCAATTTTGATTTATCTCAAATTAGGACTTGATTTTAATTTTGATTGGCTAATTGTGCATTGTGATTCAATTGATTCAATTATGTCCTTGATTTTCCTTGATTTGACTCAATTTTCTTTGAATTATCATTAAATTGTCTTTGTCCATTTTTAGGTGATTACAATCACTATCCAAGGGCGCATATTGATATGATAGGCGCAACTCTTATACCAATAAAATCTATGTCAGCTCTTCTGAATAAACATAGGAAACTACAACTGGTGAATGGCGACTACATAAATTCACTTCTACTACATATCAGACTCTGCGTCCATGAATGTAACATCAATAGCATATCTTCATCACATATCCAAAGGTGCAAGGCTCCATGATAACTGTACAGACAATCACACACAAAATACTATCTGTCACTCTATTAGGAACACTGCTGACACAAGCTGCTACATAACTATCTGTACTAACAATTAACCTTGGTGTCCATGATATCATGCTGATAACATGTATATGCTACATATAATCAAAGATTACTGCATAAGTCTTCCACACATGCTACTTACCACATGTTGTCATCAATGACAAACATAGAGTCAGTACTGGCTTGCTGGCAATCTCCAATAGTAACATTCTTTTGTATACTTAGGCTTGTAATTAGTTTTGAACTTCTTGACTCTTGTAGGACACTTAGATGCAAAGTGACCAATCTTGTTACATGAAAATTTTTTAATGGTAACTAAACTTCATATTTTCCTTTTCCTTTTCTTTCTTTCTTAGCAATCATAGCAATGAAATCATCTAGCTCTTTATCCTCATCATCATCATCAAAGTTACTATAAGTGTTCAAGGATTTCTTACCATGGACTGAAGCTTTGAAGGCTGTCTCACTTTTAGACTCCATCTTCAAACTTGATATCTTGAATGCTGAAATCTTGTTGATTAAGGTCTCTCTTCTAAAGTCTTTTGAAAACTCCATAGTCTCATCTAGGATGTTTATCTTGCTCTCATATTCTTCTATTAGAGTAGTCATCAACTTATCCATTATGTCTTCTTCCAAAATTTCTCCACCATTGTTTTTGATTGCAGCAACTGCTTCATTAATTCTTTGATTATAGGCTCTAATATTCTCTTCAGCTAGCATCTCCAATGTATTGTACTTTTCTTCCATGTCTTTCTATGCACATTCTTGGCTTGGATGTCTCCTTCAAATATGTCTTCTAGATACTTCCATTTCTTGTAGGATTTATCTAATTTCTTGATCTCTAAAAACTCACTGTCATACAAGGCACTGATAAGGGCTTCTTTGGAAATTGCATTTTGAGTGAACAATTCCTTTTTCTTAATAGTTGCATCTTCCTTTGCAAGATCTGATAAAGAGGGAATCTAAACTTCTCTAGTAGCTACTTCAAAAAACTCAAAATTAATGCACTGCAAATGTGTTGTCATTTTGTTCTTCCAGTCTAGATAATTCTCTCCATCAAACTTAGGAATTTATTTTCTAAAGAATGCCATAAGATCAACCTTAAGATGTTAAAATTTATCTCCGAGGCACTTGGCTCTGATACCAATTGTTAGGAATAGTCCCAAGAGATAACTGAGAGGGGGGGGGGGTGAATCAATTATCTACAAGATTCAATTCTTTATCCAATTAAGTACAGAATAACTTTAAGCACATACACAATAAGATAAAACTGAACACAACACCACATTTTTGGTTATGGGGAAACCCAAATAGGTAAAAATCCTGGTGGGAATTAGCACCCACTATAAACTCCACTAGGGTATAATGATCCCTGTTAGAAGATCTTACAATCTTGTT
The DNA here is from genome assembly GCA_027943335.1 of Chamaecyparis obtusa. Lineage (NCBI taxonomy): Eukaryota > Viridiplantae > Streptophyta > Pinopsida > Cupressales > Cupressaceae > Chamaecyparis > Chamaecyparis obtusa. The sequence goes on along the minus strand of BSBK01005975.1, from coordinate 2,720,052 downwards.
AGGAGTTGATCTTTACAATGCATGAAGTATAGTGACCTGGTCAAAGGTCGGACCCTGTTAGGAGTCTTTTATAATTAACCTTGTTAAAGGTGAGGACACACTATTCAGAGTACATTTCTCAAATGGTAAAGGCTACAACCTTTTGCATAATAGATATACACTATATTTGGATCTTGATGAGCTGGAAAGTAGATTTTCTATCTTGATTAGTTCCAATGAATAGCTTATACTCTCTTCTTCATCACATAGATCTTCAATTGATGATTGATTGTCTCAGTACATTTGCATCTTCTACTCTCCTATCACAATCACAATTGACTGGCTATAAGTATCTTTCTCCAAATGATATACTCAAGTAGGCCTATTAGAACTTCCTTGAAATCATAATAGATAAACAATATAACTCCTCAGTAACATCTCCAATGGCTAAACCAAGCACACAACACAAATAGGTCCGCACAACTCAATATGAGTAGACGCCTCACTTCACATAGTCAACTCCACCAAATTAACTAAAAATTTATTCTTATGATGAAATACAGTATGCTCTCTTAACCAAACATTCTTAACTCATTACAAAACACAAAACCAAACAAACATATCAAAATGATAGGCACAACTACTAAAAACATATAAACACTATCGGCTCCATCAGATAATATCTCAGGAAACTGTAACTATCAACTAGAAACATCACAACTCAACTTCAACTACACAACTAACTCTGCATCCATGAACATATCATCATATACATGTCTTCAACACAAATATAAACTCACAAGGCTCCATCATAACCACACTAAAAATCTCATACAAAACTCTGTCTATAACACTATCAGGAACACTACTGATACAAACAACTACACAATTGTCTGCACTCAGAATCAACCTCTACATCTATGATATCATGCTAGTAACATATCTAAGAAACATATGCTCAAGGATCTCTACATAAGACTTCAATGCATGCTACTTACCATATGTTGTCATCAATGACAAACATACAGTCAACACTGGCTTGCTGGAAAATCTCCAACAACAAGTCTTCATCTTCTAGCACCTTAGAGAGGTTTTCACCAAAGATATGCCCTTTTTTTAAATTTTTTTATAGTTAGAATGTTCCCTAGAGGGGTTTTCACATAAGGAATCATTATTTTCTTTTTCTTTTTTGATTTTTTGACTAAAGCTTGCCTCTTCCCCAAAATATCCTTTACGAGCTTGCAGACATGAGATGATTCTTGTTCTTGATCTAATTATTGGCCTGATGCTCCCATGAATCTTAGGAGAGCTTCTGTGCTTTGGAACTTATTGATATGTGTGATTCTTAGTTGTCCCCAGTTTATGAGTTCAAGATGGATGAGGGAAAGTTCAATGATGTTAATGGAAAGTTGATGGAGGAAAAAAGTTCCTAGGAGGGTATCATCGTTGAAGACGTCATCATAAGATTTCTTTTCTTCCTCTTCATGGATGTCTTTGATCCCTACAAGGTCATCCTAGGTATTCAAGAGGAGAACATTGGGAAAATTGGTGGCCCCAGTTGCGGTATTAGGTTCTTGTATACATAGGCAAGGGGTATTAAAGTCAAGACCTTGATGCTTTGGATTTTTTGAGGCTGTGATTGGATCTTTGCTTCTGCTTTCTTATGGTCCTAGACCACCACCTTGGTATTTCCATTATTCTATGGTGTACTTGTGCGATGCTAGGTATTTTTCTTTAAAGTAACTAAGAAGCTCAATGTTAGGAGGTGGGGGATCTCTATATAGCCACCGGTTGATGTCAAGGTCCATTTTGAGACTATCTATATTTCCATGGAAAACAAATGCTAACGGTCCCAACTACTTGTTTTCATGATCAACTTGAGTAGGCTTGCTTTGGTGGCTTGGGTGCTCTTGTGTATGTGGATCAAGAGGTAGGGCCCCTACTAAAAATGTATTATTTAGGCTATACTCACCACAACCTTAGTTGTTGGTCTTGATAGAAGAAAGGGTGGAGGCTAGGATTGTTTCTGGATCGCTATGGGATCAGGATAAGATGGAAACATAAGTGCCACTTTTGATTCTAGGACAATAGGTTTAATGAGGGAATGAAGTTTCCAATGCAAGATAATATGAAAAGGGTTGGGGATATGCATGGATGGTGATCTCAGTGCCTTGATGTGGAAATTTGAGGGACTGATGATAAGTAGATGGTATAACTTTAATGGAATCGATCCATGGTCAACCGAGGAGGATGTTATATGGTAGGTCTAGATCAACAACATGGAAAATGGTGTCTTGAGTTGTTGGGCCCAACTTGATAGGCAAAATAATAGTACCTTTAGAGGCATGCTCCCAGTTATAATATGCCTTGATGGTGATAACATCATGTGAGCTATTGGCCTCTGTGAATCCCACTTACTGGATGAACTTCAAAGTGCACAAGTTTAGTGCTTAGCCATTATCTATCATGACCCTTTTAATGGAAAAGTCTTTGACCATGATGACAATGTAGAGAGGGAGATTGTGGTCAGGCTCAATAGATGGTATATCATATGGCTTGAAGGAAAGAGCATAGGATGCTGATAAATGTCCCACAAGGTTTTTGAACTGGATGATATTTATGTCTATGGGGACATGTCCTTCTTGGAGGGCTTGGTTGAGGATCTCTTGATGGATGGGTGAAGTGTAGAGAAGGTCAAGGATGAAGATTTGGGTGGGTGTATTCCTGTTGCCTGATTTTCAGTCACCCGTCATTTTTCCATGTGAAGTTGGTCGAGTCTAGGTCTAAGTCTTTCTTAGGTAGGCTTTCTTTGCCAGGTTTCCCTATCATTGCTTTCCTTCTTTGAACCGGGTGGGCTTTTCTGCAAGATCTTGTAACATTGGGTAGGTTATAGACCCCATCCTGGCAAAGAAGATGTGCTCTATTGATAATCTTGTATATCAAGATGGATGGTGTTTGTTCTTTCAGAAGAATCAAGAGGAAACTTTTTCTGTATGGAGAGTGCTAGAATTGCCGATTCGTCTGATGATATTATCAGTAGCAAAGGGTGGATAGTCATGGAGTTGATGGTATTAAAAATCTTCCTATCACGTTTTAGAACCTATGGTAGAAACAATATAACGGACGCCTGGAATCCATGTGTATCAATGGTAAAGTAGTCGCATGATCGCATGGAATAAAATAATGGTATGTGATCATCCGACAATGGAACCTACTAGGACCCGCGAAGACAACAAAGCAGCTTACGTGCACCAATAATGAAGCAGTCGCATGATCACATAGATTAAAATAATGGTACGCGATCATGTGACAGTAGAAATTCAAGGAGCTGACTGTGTTACTGGGACCCACATATGCCAAGCACGGGAGAGATTAGACAAAGGGGCCCTGCTGGAATCTATGTGTACCAATGAAGATGCAGTCGCATGATCGCAAGGAATAAAATAATGCTATGCGATCATGTGACAATGAAGTCTGTTAGGTCCCACAAGTGCCAATGATGCAGCCAACGTGTACCAATTAGAAAGGCGGTCGCATGATCGCATAGATTAAAATAATGGTATGCGATCATGCAACAATGTAATTGAGGATGCGACAATGAGGTTGCTGGGCCCCGCAAATGTCAGCAAGCTAGAACATATTAAGATTCAAAATCGACGGATGGCGCATGATCTTATGGAATCTTGTAAGCTCTTATGATCATGCGACTACCATTGGATCTGCCAAGTGTGAAGAAGTGGGTTTAGGATGTTTCATGAACACATAAGCTAGTCTGTGGTTGGTCCACGGAATGCTGAGTTGGTAGAGTGTCAGAGGGATCTATTTACATGTTGTCAGAAGGGTCCTAACATCGGCAGAAAATCTACGGCTGGCGCATGATCACAAGGAATATTCTTCCTTCTCATGATCATGCGACCACCGTCCGATGAGAATATTATCAAGGAGGCCAGAGACTTAAGGAAATCAAATGAGATGGTGACGTGTGTCAAGCATACAATAAAAGGATTAAAACTTATGATTTTAAGGATCTTGGCAGTGCTTGAATGTTATAATAAAAGGTGACGGAAGAGAATTGAAAAGAAATAAATGTCGATTTCTTTTTCAAGTCAACTGTCATGGTAAAACAGAAAGTGTCTATCACAGAGTATGTCGAAGGAAGAACAGAGAAAGAGATTGCATGATAACAGATGGTAAAGTTCTTGCCGATAGATGGCATCTGTTCACATTCTCAGGACAAATCAAAGTTAAGTGACTCCGGAAGCCCAATGAACTCTGGCTTGATAGGTGTTGATCGAGAGGTTGAGATATCATGATCATCTTCCATACCCTGTCATTGAAGATATTCCTGCTTGGTGTATAGTCTGTTTGTATTTGTGGAAGCTGGAAGGTCATGAGTTCTGACGAACTCTATGTATTGTGAAGTCTATAAATACTGGGAAGAAACTCATTGTAATGGTCGGCAAACTGGATATTTGAGCAAAGTAATTCCATTTACTATAGCAAGGTTTCTGGTTTTGTTGTTCCACTGGTAGTCAATCATATGCATTTGAATAGAAAGGATAGTTATGTATGAAGCTGTGATTACGTCTTGAATTCCATTTCATGTCTGTGGTTGCAGTAAGTGATTCCATTTACTTGTCATATGTGATTCTTCTCCTATTCATCCTGTTAGTTAAATAGTTTCATACTGGACAGAAAGTACAGTGGTGTGTAGAGCTGTGATGTATGTGTGGATTCCATTTCATGACAGAAGTTGCAGTTAAAACAATTCTATTTGTCTCCTATGCATGATTCTGCTCCTGTTCTCTTGGTTAGACTTTGCATGGTTAAAATAGGTAGATTAGAGTTAGAAGATAATAAGCATAAATCCTTGCCTGAATTGTTTGTGCCTACAAGCAATTTGGTTAAAACACATCAGAGACAACCTGGTGATCAAGATAAAAACACATTCATTGTATATCATACATAATTAGGGAGCTGTACCTATCAATTCAGATGGCAGTGATAGAAGACGTACACTGACCCAATTGTTGGTGACATCCTTTTGTTCTCTCCCATTGGGTAATTTAAGAGTCAAAGATTAGAAATCTTGAAGAGGACAAACTGTTAACCAACAATTCCTAAGATGTTCTAGAAGGTTGTATTGGGTATTGTGAGCTGGCCTTGGATTAGCACCGACGATAGATATATGACCTCTATGTGTGGTGACTGCGCACTAGCTATCTGCTCCCTTGACATGCATGACATTGACTGTGGGCTTAACTTGGGTTATGTATCTGAAAAATTTGTCATAGTTGATGTGGGAAGTAGTATAGTCTTTATGGTTAGCATGGTCTCCTTTTTTTCCTTTTCCTTGGTCTAGAGTGGAGGATTGGTATTGACTTGGTTCTTCCAAACATTGTGTTTAGGGAGCACATTCTAATAGAGTTGTAGATTGGCATTAGGTGAAGCTTGGGCTGATGTGTCCACTTGGATCTCATTTTTGTTGATGAGATCTTGGATATAGTGCTTTATTTTCATGCACCTTAGGGTAGCGTGTCCTTTAACATGATGATAGTCAAAGTACTCATGATCTTTGTACTAGTTAGGCTTGGGAGTTGCATCATTTAATTGCTACATTGGAGGGTAAGTGATTAGAATGGCCTTATCCATTCAATGGAAGATTACATCCTGTGGTTCACCAAGGGGTGTGAAGGTATGTTGCTGATGGGTCTTGATTTGAGGTCTATTTTGATTTGGGGTAGTGGATATGGCATTGGCTAGATTTTCTTGGTTTACTTGGTTTTCTTATTGTTGGTAGTTCTGTATAGGTTTTTGATTGATCTGAGGTTATTATTGTTGATATGTAGGAGGAGGTATAGGAACGTCCATAACAATTTGGACATATTTGGTGTCTATGGCTCCATCGGTGACAACATTCTTGTTCCTATTCTAGTAGCGAGGTTTGTCATTATTGGGCTTGCTATGGGAATCATCTTTGTAGTGCTAGATTGTGCCTTTGTCTAAGAGACCTCTTTCAATATCTATCCCTTTTCCTTTGATATCTTGATATGTTTGGATGAAGTTCATCCTCATGAAGTGAAATATTTTGGGATGAAGGTTATCAATTAAGATTTTTGTAAGATGTTGCTCAGGGGTTTGATATGATAACCTTTTAGTGAGGTTCTTCCATCATTGCAAGTAATTATTTAGGCTTTCTCCTCCTTTTTGTTTTGAGTTGCAAAGGTCTAACAGGGACAACTCATTCTTAACATTATGGGCATACTAGGAAATGAACTTCTCAGAGAGTTCTGCAAAGGTTGCGATGGTCCCATAGGGTATTTTGTAAAACCACTCAATAGTAGTTCCTCCCAAGCTCTTGGAGAATAAGCACATAAGGAAATTGTCACTATAGGCCACTTCTTGGCAAGCCATATATAACTCTTTGACATGGATGACTGGGTCTTCTTTCCCATGATATTTATCAAATTTGGGTGTCTTGAAGTGTTTGGGAAATGGGATAGTGGTGATGGATTTGTCAAAGGGATAGGGACATACCTTGTCAAATTTGAAGGCCTTTCTCTCTGTTTTGACCTTGAGCTCCTTAAGAGCATTATTCATGTCTTCCCATTCAAAATTGATCGATGTTGGTGTGGGTACTCCCATTGGGAAAGGATCTGATGGTGCTGGTGAATAAGGATGATTTTGTGGTGGATATTGTGGAGTGGGATATGGAGATTACCCAACAAGATAGGTGGATTGGAATAGATGTTGGGGTGATGGTTTTTGGGGAGGATATTACTGCTGAGGTGTGGAAGCATATTGCTATGGAGGATATGAAGTAGCTTGTTGCTGCTAGGGTATGATGGGATGTTGATGTTGCGATTGATAGGATGACACTTGTTGCTACTGGGGGATGATAGGATGTTGTTGCTGTTGTGCTAGGAAGTATTGTTACTATGGAGGAGGCTGATGGAATGGTGTATCTTTCTGATAGGATTGACCTTGATGCACTTGGATTTGGGTTTGGTTGATGTAGGTGGGATGCATTCCTACATTTCTTAGGGGTGGAATAGATGTTGGAAAGCTAGTGAGATGAGATGACCTCTATTGTTTGGGTGGTGGCACTACTTGAGAAGTGGTGGGCAGTATAGATAAATAGTTGGTATACAAAGGAAAAGATGAAGTTGGTAGGGATTATGATGGTGGATGTTGCACTGATTGGGGGAAAGTGGCTTGTTGGTTTGTGGGTATAGGTATGTGGGATTGGGTCGGTATACCCAAGGCTTGCATTTATGTTTGGGTGAGGCCCCAACAAGAGCTGGTTTATGGCAGGAGTTGAGATGCAAAGGATGCGAAAGTGATGATGGGATTATGGGATTTAGATGGTGGATTTTGAGGGCCCATGATGTTGTCCAAGGTCAGAGGATCCAATAAAGGACTATCCAAACTTGTAGCTAGAAACCAATAGTGTAGAATGACACAAGATAATGCTTCAATAGAAGTTTCATTAAACATGCCCGACTATAAGGCCTTCCGAGTTAGGGACAGATATAATAAAATAGTATTTCTACAATCTCCTAGCTAGTCCATCTCTAAAATAGATCATCAAATAATGGAAACACTAAGGCAGATCTAAACTTTAGCTCTCAAGCCACCAAGCAATCTCCTTGTCTCCAAGCATGCAAACCACTAGCTCTGCTATTACAATTATCAGATAAACAATCTGATCTTCAAGATCTCATAGGATCCAATTTCTATCTTTTTCTATCATTGACTCCCATCTACTCATATGCTCCTCTATTTCCTAAACAACTACCCAAACACTCCTTAAATACATTTCCTCAACCAAAAGTCGGTTGGAAGAAATAATTAACTCCTAAGCCAAGTCAGCTTCTACTACAAAAAATATTAAATGCAACAATAATAAGCTCACAAATAGCCTTATAAACAATTAATTCTCCATGTCAGCCTCTAGATACACATAGGAGAATACAACAAAAGCTACCAACATTAAATACACCAAGTCAAACAACCAAAAATCCATGAACTCTAGTCGATAAACTAGAACTACCGAGTACTAGTAAAACAACTAAGCATGCCAGTCATCACTGAGAAAGCACGTCAATCAAGAATCACAAGTATCACTAAATACATGTTCCACTGAGTGCTAGAGATTTCACTGAGTTCCTTCAGTGATCGAGCTCCTTCAATAACTGAGACCATCAATTTAAGATGCAACCGAGAAACACAGAACCACTTCAACACAACACCATGCAATTTTTTTGAATACCCAAGAATGCCACTACATCAGACACCCAAGATTTGAAAAGATGTTGTCATAGGCTGGAAGAACATCTTCCAGGATTCAACACATAAACCCCAAACTGGTTCTTCACATACAAGCCCTTCAACTCTTCACCTTGCATACTCTTCCACTTATACTTCCTCTATCTTTTCAAATCTTTCCTTGATAACACACATATCTATTCTCCATACTGATCAATCCTTTTAGATTTATTTAACTCATCTCAGCTACCAAAGCTCAGGTTTCTTCTATCGAGTGTTGTATCTAGCAAAGGCATCGGGGAAAGCTTCCTATTATTCTTCTTAATAGTAAATACATTCTTGAAATAATCATACATAGCTCTACAATCATACATCCAAGGTATACTAAGAAATATGTGACAACTATTCATCTCCACAATATCACACAAAACTTGATCCTTATACTGGCCAATCTAAAAATCAACAAGACATTTCTCCCTCACTTCTAGAGCATGAACATCTTGCAACCAACAAATCCTATAAGGATGAGGATGTCTCATTCTCTTCAAACCAAGTTTCTAAACCATATCCTCAGATACAAGGTTATCAATACTACCACTATCCACAATTACATCATAAATTTTACCTCCTAACTTGCATCAAGTTCTAGACAAATTACTCCTTTGACAAGGTTCCGCTTTTGCACCGAGTAGTGTTCTTCTAACCAGAAAGTTCTTAGATTTAGGCCCATTTTGAATGTTCTCATTCACTATAGCATTCCTTCGGTCACCAAACTTTTTCTGTGTATACTCAAAAGATCTATGTACTTCTTAACCACAATTATGACAAATACCCTTAAAGATAACCCTACCTGTCTTCTTTTTCGGTTCCACAGGTTTAGTTCATCTTCAAAAGTTAGTTTATCCTTCACTGAGTGATCAAGCTTCTCCTTCCCTCAAGAATTACCATGTTGTCTCCTCTTCAGCTTATCTTATTCCTTTAGAGCATATTGATAAGCATCTTCAACTGAATCAATCTTCAGCATACCAAGTTCATCTTGAATATTGAATCTCAAACCATTCACATACCGAGCTACCTTTTCTTTACCAAGTTCTCTGTGTCCAGACTAAATATTCAACTTATAGAACTCCTTGGTATAGTCCTCCATAGTTGAATCTTTTTGCTTCAAATTTTACAACTTCTTAAACAAGTCAAGCTCATAGTCGGCAGGTATGAAATTAGCTTTCAATTTAGTCACCATTAACCTCCACCAATTGATCTTCATTTCACCTTCATCTTCTCTATCTCTTTGTAATTATTTCCACCAAAGAGAAACATGTCCTTTCAACTTAGTCTGGACCAATCTTACTCTAAGAGGATCTTCAATTTCTTCAAGCTCAAAGAAATATTCTAATTCACCAATCCAATCAATCAAATCCTCAAGTCTCAAAGTACCAGAGAAAGTAGAAACTTCCATTCGGTAACTAGTACTTAATCGAGCTCTAGATCTATGCAACCAACTAGTTCTATCTTCACTAGATCTATCTCTTCGGTCATCTCCACTAGATCCAATAGCTTCAAAGTCTTCAACAACTTCTTCATAACCATCTTTAGTACCAAGATTCCTTGGCATACCAGCAATAGCCCTCATGACCTCAACAATCATGTCATTCTTCATCAATTCCATCTCAGATCTAAAATCAACTTTGACCTTCTCTGTAATCTTCAATACCATAGCATCATAGAGATCTGTAATTTCCCTAGGGTCCAATCTTCTTAGAGGCATCCTTCAAGATCTTCAAAAACCCAAGGCAACAAATTACCAACCAAGGTCCTGGTGCAAACTACCTCAACTCAGAGATCAGTTTACAAACTCAAGAACTTTAAGCTATGATACCACTTGATGCAATCCAAGGTTAGAGAATCTAATAAAGGACTATCCAAACATGCACCTAGACACCAATAATGTGGAATAACACAACAAGATAATGCTTCAAATTTTTTTTCATTAAATATTCCCGAATGTAAGGCCTTTCAGATTAGGGCCAAATATAATCAAAAAGTATTTTTGCAATCTCCTAGCTAGTCTAGCTTTGAAACTTATCAACAACTGTTTAAACACTAAGGAAGATCTAAACTTGAGCTTGCAAGCCTCCAAGAAATCTCCTTGTCTCCAAGCATGAAAACCACTAGCTCTACTATTAAAATTATCAGATAAACAATCCTTCAAGATCTCGTAGGATATAACTTCTATCCTTGTCTATCACTGACTCCCATCTACTCATCTACTCCTCTGCTGCCTAAAAAACTACCCAAACACTCCTTAAATACATTTTCTCAACCACAAGTCAGCTGGAAGAAATAATTAACTCCTAAGCCAAGTTGGCTTCTACTATAAACAAATATTAAATGCAACAATAGTCAACTCACAAATAGCCTTACAAAAAATTAATTCTCCATGTTAGCCTCTAGATCTACATAGGAGAATACTATTGGAAACTACAATTGAAACAATTGTTGTATTGTCATTGATGTCAAAGCTTAACTGGTAAGATTGTTGCTACTTAGGAAAGTACTATATCTATTTAAGTGTTGCTAAGGGGCTAGGCAAGGTTGGTAATAATAGTTAATTGTCGAGGAAGACAGTGTAAGTTGAGTAAATAGTTTTAGTAATGATCGAGCTTTCTACATGAAGATCGAGTAGTTGATCACAGTATTGACCAAGCATCAAAAATTTTATATTTGAAGAGAATTTAATTTTGGAGCTGACATTATTGAATTCTTGGATTATGTAAAACATGTTGACTTTATTTATTGATTGTTTGGAAGCATTAAATGCATTGTAAAATGTTTTATTGTAAATCTTTAAGAGATTTGAGATGATTCTAGAAAAGGAGCTGAAGAAAATGAAGCGGGTAGATTCAATGAATCTAACCTAACCCTAAGATCTATGAATGAGATTGAGTGACAAAAGATGAGTTAACCTGATTGAGGGAAATATAAGGGAACCTGAGATATGCAAGTATAGAGAGGAGGAGCAGAATAGAGAATGCTGGAAGAGTAAAGTTTTATTGACTATTTAAGTAGAAAAGGTTGAAGGAGAATTATGGTGATTGCTTGAAGGAAAGTTCCTAGCAGATAAGAGATGGAGATGGAAAAGTTTCAAATTCAGGAAACTAGCATTAGTGTGCGGAATCAGATCTGATATTTGCAAAGTGAGTTGTATATTTTTAGATAAATATTGCTGCTACTTTCTAACCATTGTAACAATCAAAATCCTTTTAACAGAGGTTGACCTAATAGTCATATGTTAAATCCTTTGAACAAGGTTGCATTCTAATGGAGTGTATGTAAGTCCTATGACTAGGCTCACTTTTAACAGGGTGATTGAAATCCTTTAACTGGGTCACACCTGATAGTGTGTATTGTAACCTTTGATAGGGTTGGCTTTTTACCGAGCTCACTGATGAGGCATATTAATGTCTTAATTCTAATATAAGTTTTTATAATGTGGACACACTCTTTGTGCTTTGACAAAACATTCCTGAACACTTGTTGTAATTATCTTGTGAACTTATGCCAGAAACAGCTAGAACCTACTAAACCTATGGGTAGTGTGTATGACATATTTTTCTTAATACTATACATAGAATGCAATATTTCATATAAATGTTTTAAGCTATGCTCTAATATCTAAGTAAAAGTAGGAATGTTATCTTTCATGTATATTCTGGATGTTGCTAACTTTTTAGGAGAATGAGGAGCGACACAAGGAGTGGTGATTACTGCATTTAAGGAGGAAGACAATGAAGACTAGTCATGGAAAAGAAAGCACAGTTTAGTTCCATTGAATAAGCCACACCTACAAATGAGTTCTAGAGAATATAGGGGATACAACTTGCTATATTTATTGCAAGTTGTTATTCTATTGCTTGGTAGTAGATGTGTTATGTCATGGTTGATCTTTCACCTTCTTTTTTGGTGATGTTTTCTTAAGGCTTTTATGAATGTTTTTAATAAGAATCCAATCCTATATATTGGATCTTGGATTGTCCTAGGAAGCTAATGAGAAAATAGATAATGTTGATTTAGACTCAGAAGTTACTTTTTTTGTTCTTCATGGATTATTTAGTTCCTATGTAATCAAAGAAGGATTTTAATGGAAGAAAGATTTTGAAGCACTTGTGTTATTAGTTAATTGAAACCAACCAAGGGGGGGCCCACTTGGGAGGTGGAATAGATTTAGATAGAATAGATTCATTTCTTATAGTTTCTTGTTTTCAGATAGATTTACTGGATTAGTCCTGCAACATTGTTACTGTGAAGTTCTTGCAACACTTGCAGAAAATGATCATAGTGGATGTTCTGAGTTGTTAATTAGTGTAGGTTCATTTTTGAAGCTTCCTATAATTATCTGTTAATAGCCAAGGTGTGTTTACTATTTTGTAGTAGTAGCATAGATTCTTCCAATGCATGTTTACTTTCTTGCAACATAGGTGTTATGACTCCTAAAGGAACTTAGTGCACAAACTGTGCTGGCCCATTTCAAGTCTTACATCCCTGGGTTGACAATTCAAGTGTATTTCATGATGGAATAGGTAATCTTTAGAATAGATATACTATCTTTGAAGGAGAAACAATGGCATGATTATCTTCATCTATTGTGAAACCATACATTTTTGGCGTCATTGCCAGGGATGGTGTCAAGCTAGGAACCTTCATGAGTCATTTATTTTCAGATTAGTTTGTTAGTTAGGAACTGCAAAGTTGTGAGCTTGATTAACAAGTCACCAATTTCTTGCATGATCAAAGAAGGAGAGATGTCCATGGTAGATTCCTTCCTAAGGAGCCTATGAAAGAAAAAGAAGAATTTGAAGAACCTGAATTGCCATTTCTAGATGCAAGTCCAGAGTTTACTGCATCATCATCTTCAGTAGAAGACATCTAGAAAAAATTTGACCTCCATCCATTTGAGGAAATATTGGCCAGCTTCCATACTAACTCCACTTCAGGACCACCTACTGTTCATAATCCTCTAACAATTACCAATTTTTAGCCATAGTTTCAATATCCCATAACTCCAGCTATGGCAGCTCCCACATTTCCATTTCCAATACCAAGTCTTGTCAATAATCCCAATCTCAAAAATATACCTGCATCAACATTACCAAAGTTTTATGGTCTCATCACAGAGGATCTTGATACTTTCCTATTTGAATTTGATATCCTATACCAGAGCTTTGACTATAATAATGATAGTCACAAGCTAAAATTATTCCCAGCCACACTAAAAGAGTTAGCTTTAAAATGGTTTATGGGCTTGGGGGAAAATGTAGTAGCAAATTGGGATGATATGAGACACCTGTTTCTTAACAACTATAAGGAATATTGTAGGGGAAATGATTCAAAAGGTGATGAAATTTTTAGAATGTCACAATGGGAAGATGAAACATTAGAAGATTATATATCTTGCTTCCTATTCAACTTACAAAAGAACCCACAACACACCCTGTAGGAGGAGTCCCAGAAGCTGATTTTTCTTAGAGGAGTAAATGAGAACTATCTTGAAGCATTGGATTTGATGGAAAGAGGAGATATATCCCAATCTTCATGGGATGACCTTCAGAAGATTTTCTAGAACTACTCTAGGTTAGCAGTAAAGAAAGGAAGGGGATTTCGCTCAGCAATAGCCAAAGGAAGTGGCTCAGGTATTTCAAAGATGGAAATTTCAAATTTGTTGTCTGATTTCAAGCAGGACATCATCAATGATGTCGCTACACATTTGGATACAATGGCTGCTAAGAAGAAACATGCAGAAGCTAAGGAGCAGTTAGTTGAGTACTGTCCACACTGCTGAAAACAAAAGAAAGATTGTCATTGCAAATTGGTCGCTAATGTGGAAAACCAACATCTTCCAATAGAGTACCTAAAGATAGAAGGAGAAGATGAGTAAGTATTCTTCATTGCTCAATGTTAGCCATGGGCCCCACATCAAGGTATGCCCCAAGACCCTTTACAAAATTCCAATCCATATAGTAATCAATGGCAAAACTATATTGTCCAAGGTCCTCCACAATATAATCAACCTAGTTGGAATAATGCTTGGCAAAATAATCCACAAAGTCAATGGTATCCTCCATAGTTCCAAAACCAATGGCCACAATTGCAAAACCAATGGAAACCACCCCAAGGGAATTGGCAGTCTACAAACCAATGGAGAAGACCTCATCAATGGTCTAACAATACTGGATACCCACCTTTACCACCTCTAGAAAATACACCTGCACTAATGCCACCTCCTACAATTTTTGGACCTCAAAAATAGACTTAGTTGCCTGCACAACCTTAGCCAAATCCAAATAACCAACAACCACAACAACCAATGTATGCTGCTGATGCTCAGTAGTATCCTACTTGTGCTCTAAATGTTATAGATATACATTTGAGATCTGGTACAACCTTACCAGCACTTGAACCACCTTTAATAATTGAAATACCAAATCCTCTTGCAACATCAGCACCAACAACTTCTCTGCCGCAAGTGGTTGACCCAGCAAATGTAACTAGTATAGTTCAAACTCAAACTGCAGTTGAACCTCCTTTTCCACAAAAGCTTATACAAAGTAAACTTGCACAAACAAAGGAGCAATCCTTTGACATTATTGACCAGTTGAAGAACATGCATGTCCAGATTCCTTTGTTCCAAGCTATTAAAGATGTTCCTCTTTATGGTAAAGCAATCAGAGAAGCCTGTCTTAAAAAGCCTGGGAGGAAGAAAAAGGACCCAACCATAGTCCATGTTATAGGACAAATGGCTAACATTATGTTAGGGAAATTGGTTATTCCTAAATATTCTGATCCAGGAAGTCTAGTTGTGAATATGATTATAAATGGTCAGTCAGTCAAAACTGCCTTGATTGATCTTGGAGCTGCTATAAATGTAATGACCAAGGATACTATGAAAAAGCTAAACATAGAAGGAATACAGGCTACCCCAACAATTTTGCAACTTGCCGATAGTTCTACTGTCACTCCCGATGGAATGATAGAAGACATAGTAGTAGCCCTAGATTCTCTAGAGTACCCTGTAGATTTTATGATTCTATCTCCAAAAGTCAACTTAGCTGGTTACCCTATTATTTGAGGATGACCATGGTTAGATATAGCTGATGCAAATATAAGCTGTAGGTCAGAAAATATGACCATATTGGATGGACAGGAAAGAAAGAAATTTGTCCTATATCCTCCAGCACAACCCCAACTAGATTTAAGCACACCTGTATGGCCAGATTTAGGAGATGGAGAGGAAGAGTTAAAATCTATAGTACAACTTATGATGTTACATAGATAGTCCTTTCTAAAGCTACAGGAGGAAGATTCAGTAATTCAAAGTATTCTTAATAATACTTGTGTGGTAGAAAAGGATATATCTGACAGCTCTGTGTTGGAACTAACTACATATGAGGAACATACTGAGAATTGTTTTCTGCCTAAGGAACCGGATATTATCCATCATCTTTTACCATGTGAACTACATACAAGTCCCATCTCTGAAGTTGCTATGGTTAATCTCACAACTACTATTGAGTTGTCAACAGGTCATAATCTCCATGTCAATAACAAACTGCCTCCCAAACAATTGAAATAGTTAACAAAGCTTCTCCAAAAACATGAAAAGGCTTTTGCATGGGATTATGGAGATATGAAAGGATTAAGGGCCACATTATGCACTCATAAAATATATATCAATGAAGGGTTCCTGCCACTCCATCAACCCCAGAGGCGGATAAATCAAGCACTCAGGGAAATAGTTAAAACTGAACTACAAAAATTGCTTGATGCTAGTTTCATATACCCTATATTTGATAGCCGGTGGGTCTCACCTCTAGTTATAGTACCTAAAAAGGGAGGGAAATGGTAGATTTGTGTAGATTACAGAGAATTGAATAAGGCAACAAAGAAGGATCATTTTCCTTTACCATTTATTGATCAAGTTTTGGATACTTTGGCTGGTAAGAAATATTTTTCTTTTCTTGATGGATACAGTGGTTATAATCAAATAAGTATAGCTCCAGAGGATCAAGATAAAACTACATTTACATGCCCATGGGGTACTTTTGCATACTTTATGTTGCCATTTGGCCTGTGTAATGCTCCAACAACATTTCAAAGAGCTGTAATAAGTATTTTTGCTGACATCTCACATGACTATATGGAAATATACATGGATGATTTTACAGCATTTGGAGTAACCTTTGAGGAGGCCTTGAAGAATCTTGAAAAGGTTCTTGTCCGATGCAAAGAACATAATCTATCACTTAATAGTGAAAAATGTTTCATGCTCATGCAGGAAGGAGTAGTACTTGGTCATTTTATATCAGCAGCAAGGATACAAGTGGACCCAGCCAAGGTAGAGGTAATCCTAACATTGCCCATACCTACTAAACCAAAGGATATTGTAAGATATTTTTTAGGTCATGTTGGCTATTATAGGTATTTCATTCAAAATTTTAGTCAAATAGCTAGTCCTTTGTATACGCTATTGACTAAAGAAGCTGAATTCATTTGGACACCAGCATGTAATGAATCCTTCCTATAGCTTAAGAAACTCCTCACCACAGCACCAGTTCTTAAGGGACTAGATTGGTCTATTCCATTCCATATCCATACTGATGCATCAGACTATGCTATAGGTGCTGTATTAGAACAAAAGCTTGCTAACCTTGAAAATGCAATCTACTATATTAGTAAAAGTCTCCATGGCCCCGAACTAAACTACACAGTAACTGAGAAGGAACTTTTAGTTGTAGTTTATGCATTGAATAAATTCAGACACTATGCAACTGGCTATCCTATTTTTGTTCATACTGACCACTCAGCTATAAAGTACTTGATGAACAAACCTGCTGTAACTGGCCGATTGGCAAGATGGCTACTGTTATTGTAGGAGTTTGATATTACCATTGTTGATAAGCCAAGAAAGGCCAATGTAGTTGCTGATGATTTGTCCAGACTTCAACTTGCTAATGAAGATCCAACTCCAATTGAAGATACATTTCTAGATGAGCATTTATTCCATATAGCAACCCATACACCATGGTATATAGATATAGAAAACTATCTTGCTGCAAATAAAATGCCACCACACTTCTCCCAAAAAGACAGGAAGAAGCTTGCAGAGAAAAGTTTTCATTATTCATGGATTGATAACAATCTCTTCTATACTGGACCAGATCAAATCATGAGGAGATGTGTCAGGGAAGATGAAATATATGACATACTACATGGCTGTCATGATGAACCATGTGGAGGCCATTTTGTAGGAAAAAGAATAGCATTAAAGATACTTACAACTGGATATTATTGGCCAACACTACACAAGGATGCAACAACTTATACCACTAAGTGTGACAAATGCCAGAGAATGGGCCGGCCAACAAGATCAGATGAGATGCCACTCAATCCACATGTTGTTGTAACACTCTTTGAAAAGTGGGGTATGAACTTCATAGGGCCAATTGACCCACCATCAAATGGTAAATCCTACATCTTAGTATGTACAAATTATTTAACAAAATGGGTGGAAGTCAGGGCGATGAAAAATGCAAGAGATGAGAAATTAGCTAAATTCTTATATGAAGAAATATTCACATGCTACAGATTTCCCATAGAACTTGTCATAGATCAAGGAGCCCAGTTCACATCAAATTTGATCACTGAACTTATGAAAGAATACAACATAAGGCACAGAAAATCCAGCCCTTATCACCCTCAGGAAAATGGGCAAGCAGAAGTCACCAACAAAGAAATTGAGGCCATTCTAACCAAGATAGTGCAAATACATAGAAGGGATTGGAGTAATAGATTAATTGAAGCCGTTTGGGCTTACAGAACAACATGGAAGACAACAACTGGATTTACCCCATTTGAACTTGTGTATGGAAATGCAGCAATGTTACCCATTGAAATTGAACATAAAACATTACGCACTGCTCTGGAATTAAACATCAGTCTTCCTGTAGCACAAGAAGAGAGACTTCTCCACTTGAACTCACTAGATGAGATGAGAAAGATAGCTTTGGAAAGAACAAAGATCATTCAAAAACAACAGAAAAAGTGGCATGATGCACATATCAGGAATAAATAATTTCAAGTAGGAGATTGGGCTCTTCTATATGATTCTCACTATAAGGAGATACAAGGAAAATTGTAGACTCGGTGGCTAGGGCCTTACAAAATTTAGTATGTGTTTGAAAATGGAGCCATTTAGTTGACAACTATTGATCTAGTCTAGTTCAAACTACTTGTAAATGGCCATCGATTGTGCCTCTATCATAAACCTCAGACCAAGGATGAGTTCCTATAGCAGTTCCAACCAAGCAATTTACCAACTCCTCTAGACACAGCTCCTACAGTGGAGGGTGCAAGCCTTATTCCTGCAGCCATACCATAGCAAGCCTTTGATGAGTAACACATAATAAAACCTCATTCCATATGAGGTCCATTCTTTCACTCAGCTTTCATTTTTTTTTCTTCAATTCATCTCATTTCTTTGTCTACCATCCACTCACCCTCCACGTCACCCACAAATTCTATTTTTAATGCTTTCAATAAAACATGCTGTCAACACCTTTTTAGCGATCACTAGACTTCACCAACTCATCAACTTGCATATGGATGTGTGATCTAAAAGTATTAGGTACACATTTTTACTTTCTTCTCATTTTTAGCACATAGGTTTCAATATTTATATATAATACTACATTAAATGTATGGTATAAGCCTAATGCCAATTTCCCATTCCTGTGTGAATTTTTTTAAAGTGTGGACACTTGTCAAAATTTCATGGGGGGTAGGGAAAGTGTATTTATTTCCAAGTGTCATCTCCATGTCACCCTAGTCATGTCCACATTATATGCTATACTTTGGTTGTGGTCTATTTTAATTTTTAAAATCTTTATTGTATCTACCGTACCTTTTCATTTTGATTTTGGGAAAGATCTCCTCAGTTTGACATGACTTAAAAGGACTATCATTTATACAAAGAACACTCCTAGTTAAAACATTGATGTCCTTCATAATTAATGGCATCATTATTTTACATGCCAAATATAACAGAGCTGTGTTAAGAGAATGTGGTATCAGCATTTCTTAGAAAAATCATTTTGAATTCTAAGAAGAAGGTATTTGCAAAGTGTTATCAGGGTGGTGAAAATAAAGAAATTTAAAAATAGGCATTTTGAGGATGGGAGGTCAATTGTAGAGACATGAGCTGATTGTCCATGGTATTCTACTAGTGGATGTGGAAGCAGTCCATACTTTCAATGCTTGTGGATGGCTTGGCTACTTCCTGCAGTTAACTAAGTATAATGATGAATTAGCAATGGAGTTTATGAGGACATTTGATGAAGCAGAAGCCAAATTATGGGGATTGAAAGTGGTTGCTACTGAGGAGCAGATAGAAGAAGTCACAGGACTACCAATTAGTGGAGAGCACTACCCAAATGAACATGACGCTAGGTTGTCATGGGCACAGTTTTCTCAGCCAGGTGACCCTCCATTGGAAATCTCAAAGCAAGGGTATAAGAGACTCTCTCTCCCAACACCGTATCTAGAATTGGCAAACCATATCATCAGGTATTTGACCTGCGAAGGTAGATTCTTGAACTTACATGCTCATCATTTTAAGCTGCTTAGTTGTGTAAGGCATAATATTCAAGTTAATGTCCCCAATTTCCTTTACAATATGTTGTGTATAAGTGCTGAGAAAACTCAAAAAGGAAATGAAAATTCTATTTCTCATCATGCCCTAGTTAAAATTTTAGTTGAAAGGTCTCTTCAGGATTCTTCCCCTGTATCATGGGCAAAATTTGTTGAATTTAAAACCTTGTAGCCTCAAGCCAACCCTGTCTAGCAAAATTTAGGGAATGAGGAAGAAATTGAGGGGCCTAGTCAAAATCCAACTGAAACAAAGAAAGAACCAGCATTACCTCCTACTGTTAAATTGTTGAGCCTATTTTAGAAGGTGATATACCTAGCTCTACCATAGATAAAGGAAAACATAAGGTTGATGAAGAAAGCCATATTTTTAAAAGGGAGGCCCAAAACCCTACTATTCAAGTGACAAAGAGAAATAGGTCTATTCCTACAACAACTAATCCTGTAGCATCTACCCCAGTACCATCTAGACCAAAATGGACCTGCAAAATAATAGAGGTTAAAGAGGTTCCTGTATGTCAAATCCCTCACATGCGAGGTCAAGTATCAAAACCTCATACATAAAAATAGGTCGAGAATATTCTAGATGACTCTCCTATACAGTTAGAACCCCAAAATGTGGAAACATGTGAAAATAAGCCTGATAGTGAAATGCCACAGGGTGATCAAGAAATGTGTGAGCCAAATCTTGCTGTAGTCCCAGAAAATGCCCCTGAAAGTGTTCAACCTACTTCTCCACCAGTCCCTATATACACTAATGTTTCTATCATACCTTATAAATCCTCCTGGTACACCCATTATTTCCAGCAAGTTGCTAAGGAGCGAAAGAAGAAAGCTATGGCTCAAGAATTTCCTCCGTCTACAATTCAATCTCTATTATTTGGTTTGTACAATCACTTCATCTTTCAAAAGACCTTATGGAAACAAGAAGAGACAAAATGTAAAAAATAATATTTGATAAAGATGAGGAAATTGAATCCCTCAAGGAACAGCTTGAAAAATAGAAACAAAAGATGAATAAGGCTTTGAAGATAACTAGCCAAGTCATGACCTATAGATCACCACCAAGGGTGTATTCTATTTGTCTGAAGGAATAGTTTTTGTTATTTCAATTAATGATGACAATCAGGGATATTGATTGTGAATTTAAATCTGCTCAAGAATTCTACAATGTGTATCAGACTCTGCCCACATGGCAGAAGAATTTGTTGTGTGAACTTTATCTGCATAATTTCATAATTCCACATGAAACAGAGTGGAATCCTCTACTATACATAGGAGATGTTCACCTTAGGGCTTTAATATATTGGATGCACAATTAGACAAACTATGACCAGTAGTTAAATGCCTACAAAGATCTTGAAAAATTTGAACCTTTGCCACTACGGGTTGAATCACATAAGCCTGATGATCTTTTAAGAGATTAGTTCAGATTAACTTATGGAAAACCAAAACTAGAGATCAGGGCTAAAGTGTTTGCAAAAAGAGAAAAGGTTTATAGAGATTACCAAACACTCCCAAATTTCACACAACAAAGAGCTTTTTCAGGGATCAAGAATAGGTGGAGATGACTGCCAAATGCCTTCAGAAAGGTAGAACCACATATTCCTATCAATTATGAGGTAGCTGTTCATAGGGTGACCAAATACATATAACTAGGATGACAAATTAGAAAGGAACTATGAATGCCCTTATCTTTTCAGCCTCCTACTCTTCTTTGGCCTCTTTATGATAATAATGCTACTAAAATAGACCTGTTGGTTGAGGAGCATAGAGGTGATCAATGGGAGCACAACAAAGGATTCTACTACACCTTCAGAAGTGGGAAAAAGGGGAGAACCTTAGTCAGAGACTTCAGAGCTATGGAAAAGAAGTATAATGCTTGAGGACAAGCATTTGGATAGTGGGGGGTAGATGATGAGGCATATTAATGTCTTAATTATGATATAAGTTTTTATAATGTGGACACACTCTTTGTGCTTTGACAAAACATTCCTGAACACTTGTTGTAATTATCTTGTGAACTTATGCCAAAAATAACTAGAACCTACTAAACCTATGGGTAGTGTGTATGACATGTTTTGCTTAATACTATACATAGAATGCAGTATTTCATATAACTATTTTAAGCTATGCTCTAATATCTGAGTAAAAGTAGGAATGTTATCTTGCATGTATATTCCAGATGTTGCTAACTTTTCAGGAGAATGAGGAGCGACACAAGGAGTGGTGATTACTGCATTTAAGGAGGAAGACAATGAAGACCGATCATGACAAAGAAAGTGCAGTTCAGTTCAGTTGAATAAGCCACACCTACAAAGGAGTTCTAGAGAATATAGGGGATACAACTTGCTATATTTCTTGCAATTTGTTATTCTATTGCTTGGTAGTAAATGTGTTATATCATGGTTGATCTTCCGCCTTCTTTTCTGGGGATGTTTGCTTAAGACTTTTATGAATGTTTTTAATAAGAATCCAATCCTATATATTGGATCTTGGATTGTCCTAGGAAGCTAATGAGAAAATAGATAATGTTGATTTAGACTCATAAGTTACTTTTTTTGTTCTTCATGGATTATTCAGTTCCTATGTAATCAAAGAAGGATTTTAATGGAAGAAAGATTTTGAAGCACTTGTTGTGTTATTAGTTAATAGAAACCAACCAAGGGGGCCCACTTGGGAGGTGGAATAGATTTAGGTAGAATAGATTCATTTCCTACAGTTTCTTGTTTTCAGATAGATTTACTGGATTAGTCCTACAACATTGTTACTGTGAAGTTCTTGCAGCACTTGCAAAAAATGATCATAGTGGATGTTCTGAGTTGTTAATTAGTTTAGGTTCATTTTTGAGGCTTCCTGCAATTATCTGTTGTTATCCAAGGTGTGTTTAATATTTTGTAGCAGCAACATAGATTCTTCCAATGCATTTTTACTTTCTTGTAGCATAGGTGTTATGACTCCTAAAGGAACTTAGTGCACAAACTGTGCTGGCCCATTTCAAGTCCTACATCCCTAGGTTGAAAATTAAAGTGTATTTCATGATGGAATAGGTAATCTTTAGAATAGATATACTATCTTTGAAGGAGAAACAATGGCGTGATTAGCTTCATCTATTGTGAAACCATACACTCACTTCAAAAGAGTGAAAATAATAGTAGCATGTTACAAAGTGGTTTTTCCCAAATTGGGTTTCCACTATAAATCCTAGTGTTAATACTTGTGTGAATGTTTTGGTTTGAAAATTACTAAGTTTTACAAGTTAAGTTACAGTTGGGTAGTGGACTACATTGTTAGATGTTTCTATTATTGAATTAGTGATGATTGAGTTTGTTTTGGTTATTGGATCTGATTCAAGGATAAGTTTTTGAGATTGTTTTATACATCAGGACTTGAGAACAACTGATTCAGCCCCCCTCTCTATTGTTCTAAATCATATTAACAATTGGTATCAGAGATTTTTTGCTTATCATTAGTGTTGATAGAAATCAAGTTTAAAGGGGCTTGAAGCAAATGGTCAGGATGTATAAGAAGGAGGTACCAAAGCTGAACAAGGAAAACTTCCTTGCATGGCAAAGCTTGATGAAGCTGCATCTAGCCGATATTGGTGACTTTACAAAGTACTACATTTAAAATAGCTATGTCTCACTTGTTGCACCTTTGACTATTGAAGAAATGAGAGCTAAGAAAGAACATAATCAGGCAATGCTGGAAATTGCATCTGCCCTAAGCTATCCAAAATTTGAGGACATTAAGGACTGCATAACTGCTAAGGATATGTGGGACACTCTTGTAAGGATCTATGGTGGTGACCTAAATGTGCTGAAAGAAAAGGCTAAGAGTCTTAGAGGTAAGCTTGATGAAATGAGAATGCAAGAAGGTGAAAACATTGCACTATATTGTGGTAGAATAAAGGAAGTTGTGAATGCTATTAGAGGAGAAAATGGGGCTATTGATGATGAAAGTATAATTGGGAAAGTACTAAGAACCCTACGTCCTATATATGCTATTAAGATCTCAGCTATTCAGGAATCTAGATGTAACTCTGCTCATGTGCTTACTTTGGAAAGTTTGGTTGGTAAGCTAACTGCTTTTGAACTCTCTAACTAGGATAATTTCACTGTTGGAAGCATTGGAAATGTTGAATCTACTTTCAAATCACAACTAGTTCTGAACAAGCCAAAGAAAGAAAAAGAAAGATGCATAAGTGAAAGTGACAGTGACACTTCTGATGAAGACCTAGAAGATCTAGAAGCTCTTATGGCTAGAAGACTGAGAAGGGGAAAGGAAAGTATAAAGGTAAACTCCCTATTATATGTTTTGCATGTAATAAAGTTGGTCATATAGCTGCTAAATGTCCTGATAGGAAGGATAAAGATGATGAAAGGAAAAGAAAACACAAAGATAGAAAAGATGACAGAAGCTACCGATGGAACAAAGACTACAAAGGAAAAGGTAAGAAATCTTGTTACATTGTTGAAAAAGAAACTGACACTGATAGTGATGATTTTGAAATTGAGGTAGTTTATGTTGCAATGAAAGATGAATCTGATGAGGATGAGAAAATTGCTTTGATATCTTATGTGAACAAGAATGATAAATGGATTATTGACAGTGGCTGTTCACATCACATGACTGGTGACAAAAATAAGTTTGAGACCTTACATCATTATAGAGGTAAAAGTGTAAAATTTGGTAATGATGCACCATGTCCTATTAGAGGAAAAGGTTTGATTAAACTAACTGATAAGATATCTTGTGAAAATGCATATTGGGTTGAAGGACTTAATTATAATTTGTTAAGTGTTGCTCAGCTTAACAAAACTAGTTATCAAGTGAAATTTCATCACAAGCAAGCTAAAATATTTAATGCTACTAGAGAATTGATTGGAAGTGGAGATCAGACTAGAGGTAATTTATTCTATCTTGACCTATCTGAAGAAACATGTTTAATTGCACAACCTGATGATATTTGGTTATGGCATAAAAGGCCGTGTCATGTTAAATTTGATAATTTGGTAGAGATAAGTAAGAAGAAAAAGGTAAGAGGTCTACCTAGATTGAAGAAACCTGAGAATGTGATGTGAAAGGAATGCCAGTTAGGAAAAATGACAAAGTCAAGTTTCAAGAGAAAATCCTTTACTTCTAAAAATATTTTAGATTTGGTTCATATTGACCTTTTTGGAGCTATGGGTGTACAAAGTTACTGTGGTGCTAGATACTTTATCTTATTTGTTGATGATCACACTAGGATGATGCATGTGATGTTTCTAAAAGAAAAATTTGAAGCTTTTCAAAATTTTAAGTGGTATTTGGCTAAAGTTGAGAAGGAGACAGGTAGGAACCTGAAATATCTTAGATCTGATCGAGGTGGAGAATTTACATCAAATGAATTTAATCTATTTTGCAATGATAGATGAATTAAATTAAAGATAGATGTCTGCACCTATAACACCTCCATAGAATGGTATAGTAGAAAGGAGAAATAGATCTATCTTGGATTGTGCAAGGACATTGTTGATTGAAAAGAATGTGGCACAAAAATACTAGAAAGAAGCTATAAGCACTATTGTCTACACTCTTAACCAGGTATAGATCAAGAAAGGTACAAATTTGACACCCTATGAATTATGGCATAGGCATGCACCAAGTGTTAAATACTTTAGAATCTTTGGAAGTAAGTGCTATTTATTAAAAGACACTAGGAATGGAAAGTTTATTGCTAAGAGTGATGAAGGCATATTCCTAGGGTACTCACAAAAAGTAAAGCTTATAAGTGTTTGAACTCTAACACTAACAAAATTGTGGAAAGTGTGAATGTCAAAATTGATGAGTATGTAGAAAGAAATTAAGCTGACAACAAAAGAGAATTAGAGATTATAGATCTTTTGTGTACATTGAGGAAGAAGAAGAGGCAAGTAACAAACTTGCACCTGATGCTGAGTCTTGGGTAAGCAATGCCGAGTGATAGACAAACACTGCCAAGTATCAGGAAAAAAATGCCAAGAGAGAACAAGAACATTCTGAGCTACAAGAAAATGCTGCTAAATATTAGGAAGAGGTTGCCAAGCATTCAAAAGTTGAATCTAACAATCTTGCTAAGGAACATGATGAAATAGAGGAGAGAGGAGCTGAACCTATTTTGGAAAAATATGTAAGAAGACATCACAAGTTTGAACAAATAATTGGAGACAAAAATACTAGAATTCAGACCAGAAGTAAAACTAAGTATCCAACATGCCTATTGTGTGAATTTGAACCCAAGACAACTAGAGAGGCATTGGAGAATGAAGACTGGATAAAAGAAATGAATGAAGAGATTGACCAGATTGAGAAGAATGATACTTGGACTCTGGTGCCGAGACCTGAAATCAAAAATGTTATAGGAACAAAGTGGATGTTTCAAAATAAGATGAATGAAAATGGTGAAATCACTAGGAACAAAGCTAGGCTGGTATGCAAAGGCTACACACAAGAAGAAGGAATAGATTATGGGGAGACATTTGCCCCTATAGCTAGATTGGAAGGAGTAAGAACTCTACTTGCATATGCTGCTTATAAAGATTTCAAGGTATATCAAATGGATGTCAAGTCTAAATTTTTGAATGGTATACTAGAAGAAGAAGTTTACATAGAACAGCCAAAAGGTTTTATTGATCCAAACAGAAGACACATGGTGTGCAAACTAAACAAAGCATTATATGGATTGAAGCAAGCTCCCAGAGCATGGTATGAGAGGTTGCACAACTACTTGATATAGATTGGATTTTCAAGAACAAATGACACAAGTAATCTATACATGATGGATGAAGAAGGTAAAGGTATCTTATTGGTAAAATTTTTTGTGGATGACATTATTTTTGGTGGACAAGATGCATTATGTAAAAGTTTTTCAAATGAAATGCAAACTGAATTTGAAATGAGTATGTTTGGTGAGATCAAATTCTTTGTTGGTTTACAAGTATATCAGAGGAAGAATGGAATTTTCATTACATACTCTAAGTATGTTAATGAAATACTGAAAACTTTTGGGATGGAAGATGCTAAATCAGTGGGAACTCCCATGGTTACTAAACAAAAGTTATCTAAGAATGATGATGCTGTAGAAGTGAATCAGACTTTGTATAGATCCATGATTGGAAAATTACAGTATGCTATACATAGTAGACTAGATATTGCATTAGCTATTGGGATTGTGGCAAGATTCTCTGCCAATCCTAAGGAAACACACATGATGGCTGTGAAAAGAATTATGAGATACTTGAAAGGAACTGCTAACTATGGTCTATATTATAAGAAGGATGACAAATTTGAACTCAGAGTTTATACAGATGCTGATTGGGTAGGAAATGTAGATGACAGAAAGAGTACTAGTGGTGGAGCTTTCTTTCTTGGACAGAGATTAGTCTCCTAGACAAGCAAGAAACAAAATTGCATTTCCCAATCTACTGCCGAGGCTGAGTATGTTGCTGCTGCAGTCAACTATTCAAATTTGGTATGGATAAAACAATTGTTGATAGGCATGAAAGAAGAAATCACTGAACCTATTGTTATTTTCTATGACAACACAAGTGCTATCAATATTTTTGAGAATCCAGTGATGCACACTAAGACCAAGCACATTGCAATCAAGTATCACTACTTGAGAGAATTAGTACAAGATAAAGAAGTCTAAATGGAATATGTGAATACAAAAGAACAATTAGCAAACATATTCACTAAAGCTTTACCTAGAGAAGCTCATGAGTATTTGAGAAGTCAATTAGGGGTTCTTCCCCTAACTGAGGCTACCTAGACAAGCTAGGAGCACTACATCAAATGTGCTACAACAGAATATTTGACAATTTGATGTAGAAGATTGTCACACTTTAGGGCTGGCCTAGAGTTGTGAAAAGAAGCAAAGACAAGGAATCAGTCATAAGCAAGATGACAGAGGGAGAAACACCGAGCTGCACAGATATTATCTACATCTCATAGATGTATGTTTTAGTTGCTACTTTGGCATTTTTGTCAAAGAGGGAGATGAATTGATATGATAACACATGACCCTGAAAGGTAAGAGGGAGATGAACTGATGAAACTGAAGACAAGGATGATGAACTAAAATGAAGGATCAGGAAAAGGGAGATCTGAATACTTCTGGCAGTCATAGAAGTGAGGCTTATAGGATTCTAAATTAGAATGAAGCTAAGGATATTATAAATAATTCTCTGATGAACATATAAGTTTTTGGATTGGTTGGTAATCCATGTGTTATTTAGGTGATATCATATGGTGTTGCCATCAATGCCAAAGAGAGAGATTGTTGGAAATTACAATTGAAACAACTGTTGTATTATCATTGATGTCAAACCTTAATTGGTAAGACTGTTGCTACTGAGGAAAGTACTATATCTATTTGAGTGTTGCTAAGGGGCTAGACAAGGTTGGTAAAAATAGCACCTAAGGAAAGGTTGAGTTATCTTGATACTACAAAGTGTACTTGACTATTTTGCACAATGATGAGACAATGTATTGTTTATCTTAGTAAGACTGAAGACTAAATTGGTAGGCTTAACCGAGCAAAGAATGGAAAAATCATGTTTAAGCCGAGTAATGTTAGTGTCGACCGAGTTGGTATATGATGAGAAAAATTATAGTGTCAACTGAACAATAGTTAATTGCTGAGGAAGATAGTGTAAGTCAAGTAAATAGTTTTAGTAATGACCGAGCTTTCTACATGAAGACCGAGTAGTTGATCACAGTATTGACCAAGCATCAACAATTTTATATTTGAAGAGAATTTAATTTTGGAGCCGACATTGTTGAATTCTTGGATTATGTAAAACATGTTGACTTTATTTATTGATTGTTTGGAAGTATTAAATGCATTGTAAAATTTTTTATTGTAAATCTTTAAGAGATTTGAGATGATTCTAGAAAAGGAGCTGAAGAACATGAAGCGAGTAGATTCAATGAATTTGACCTAACCCTAAGATCTACGAATGAGATTGAGTGGCAAAAGATGAGTTAACCTAATTGAGGAAAATATAAGGTAACCTGAGATATGCAAGTGCAGAGAGGAGCAGAACAGAGAATGCTGGAAGAGTAAAGTTTTATTGACTGTTTAAGCAGAAAAGGCTGAAGGAGAATTATGGTGATTTCTTAAAGGAAAGTTCCGAGCATATCAGAGATGGAGATGGAAAAGTTTCAAAGTTAGTAAACCAGCATTAGTGTATGGAATTGGATCTGATATTTGCAAAGTGAGTTGTATATTTTTAGATAAATATTGCTGCTACTTTCTAACCATTGTAACAGTCAAAATCCTTTTAACAGAGGTTGACCTAATAGTCATATGTTAAATCCTTTGAACAAGGTTGCATTCTAATGGAGTGTATGTAAGTCCTATGACTAGGCTCACTTTTAACAGGGTGATTGAAATCCTTTAATCGGGTCACACCTGCCAGTGTGTATTGTAACCTTTGACAGGGTTGGCTTTTTACCGAGCTCACTTCAGAAGAGTGAAAATAATAGTAGCATGTTACAAAGTGGTTTTTCCCAAATTGGGTTTCCACTATAAATCCTAGTGTTAATATTTGTGTGAATGGTTTGGTTTGAAAATTACTAAGTTTTGCAAGTTAAGTTACAGCTGGGTAGTGGATTGCATTGTTAGATGTTTCTATTATTGAATCGATGATGATCGAGTTTGTTTTGGTTATTGGATTTGACTCAAGGATATGTTTTTGAGATTGTTTTATACATCAAGACCTAAGAACAACCGATTCACCCCCCTCTTTGTTGTTCTAAATCATATTAAAAAATAAAACAAAAGATACCAACATTAAATACACCAAGTCAGCCAACCAAAACTACAAGAACTCTAGTTGGTAAACCAAAACTACTGAGCACTAGTAAAATAACTGAGCACTCTAGGCATCACTAAGCAAGCACGTCGATCAAGCACCACAAGCATCATTGAGTACATGTTCCACTAAGTGCTAGAGGTTTCACCGAGTTCCTTCAGTGAATGAGCTCCTTCAATAGCCAAGACCGTCAGTTAAAGCTACAATTGAGTAACACAAAACCACTTCAACATACCACCATGCAGATTTGCTGAATACCCAAGAATGCCATTGCATCAGCCCATGAAGGGCATCCCTATTGTAAAGGAAGTTTTCTAAGCTTTTGTATGAGAAATAAAAGGTTGAGGTGGAATGTATGCTTGGGTGAATCCTTGCTGAGACGTGGAAGAAGGTGCTTGTGTTCCCCATGGGAAGGATGATGCTGGTGTGGAGGCATGCCGAGGGAAGGAGGGAAACAATTGCATTTTTCCTTAGAAATAATGGTATTCATGCAGAATCTTGCTAAGTGAAAGAGGGAAATGATTGCATTACCCCCAAAAAGGATGATGCTACTTGGCTTATGAAAGGTGGAGGAACTGCTTGCATGGCGGCTTGCATGGGAGCTGGAGGTTGATTTGGTGTGAAGCTTTGGGCCTGAGTAGCATCTTGGGATGTTGTGAATGATGGTGGCATTCTCACAACAAAAAAGAGGATGCATTATGTCATTGCTTGTGTTGTAGGATTAGCAAAGCCATTTTGCAAGAGTTGGGGGATAGGTGAGGCTTCCTGAGATATGTGCAAGTTAGGATCATGGATTTTTTGGATGATGGGGGTATAGGTTTTAGATGGGATATGGATGGTGTTTATGGGGATGAGGGGTTGGAGATGTGGTGGAATGGAAGTACCCTCTTGTGAAAAGTTTTCCATTATAGCTCGTCGATTCTAATCAATGATCACACTTACCATTTGTGCATACCCTGGATGGATCATGAAGGTTTATATGGAAAAAGATGTGGGGGTTTCAATTAGATTTTCCCACAAATTCTCAACTTGTGGGATTTTTGGATTATAGGTCACCATCGCGCTGGTAGGATTGTTAGGATCGGATGAACTAGTGGCTAGATTGGGCTCCATATTATTTCTCCTCTTGGATTGTGTCTCGGTAGGCATGGAATGGAGATCTAAGAATGAAGATGTAGATGATGGGAAAATGAATGATGTTTATAATAACTCTAAATATTGATGGATGTAGATCCAAAGAAACTCTAAGGATGGTGGATTTCTAGGATATGATGCAAGGATTTGGATCAATTGAAGGATGGTGAAGGATGGTGGGATGCTTGATTTGGATTGAGGATGATGGAATATTGGTGGAGGATGGTGGGAGATTACTAAGTGTCGGTCAAATGAGTTGCTATTTCTTGATGTAGGATCAAAGAGGATTGGATTGTCAACCTAAGATAGACCAATAATATTTAGAAGATGATATTTTTGTCAATGCATGCCAATCTATTGCTCGAGATGATGAGGCTTACAAGGATAAGTATAGGATTCCCTAGACAATTATTAGTCAAAGGGTGAAGATTTTTGATTTGGGATAAGGATTAAGCAGACTAAAAAGATAGGACATGAAGTGTTTGGAATTGGATCATTGGATTTGGTTCAAGGATGATGGTTTATGACTTGGATGTTGGGTTCTAGATTTGGATCAAGGATGATGAGATTAGATAAGGATTTTGATTATGGATTGCTGATGGAAGGATGATTAAGGATGAATTTTGATGCTATTATAAGAGGATGACCTAGATGTAGCTAAAAAGGATAACCTATAATAAAACTAAGAAGATGATAAAAATGCAAGCATGGATGGTGATGCAATGATGAATCTAAGGATGATCTAGGATGAAAGGATGCTGAGATAGGATGTGGGATCTTTGAAGGAATGATGGATATGCAATGGGCCAAAATATTCTAATCTTTCTAGATTGACATAGTGACGATTGACCTAGAACTGGGATGCAAATTGTTTTACTCTTGCATTATAGCCTATGTTATCCAATTTCTCTTGATACTTTTTTTATGCTTAGATTGCTTTGAGAGAATGTTGGTGATCTTTCAGGTCTCTTTTTGGAATCTTATTCTCTTGATAGACTCGAGAATTGGGAAGCTTAGCTTTCTTGTGTTTGATCAAATTAGACATAGCTTGGAAATATGTGGCAATTGGATTGAAGCAATTCTTTGGATATCTGATTTTGAGGAATCTTTCCGCAAGGATGCCTGGATAAATTTGATCAAGATTTGGATCAATTTTGATGTCTCCAATGGAAAAGGACAAACTCAATAGAGACACTTTGAAAGAAATCTTGACAAAGGACAAAGCAACTTTGTGGGATACAAGCAAATGATTGAACATTGATTCTGATAGTGTTCACAAAAAGTATGTGTGTTCTGACATATGTTTTCACTGAGTTTTGGAACTTTGAAAAAAATATCAAATAGAACTACCTAAGGACAAGATAGTATCAAAATACTTTCCCACAACTTTGTACCCCAAAAGGGATACAGATGGTGAGTAATATTCATGTGATCTGAGAAACTACTTGGATTGATCCTTGCATAAAGATTTTGATACCTTCGGAAGTAGAGTAGGAAGCCTATGATTTAACAAGTGTATATTTGGGTCTATGGTGTTAGGAATGGGAACACTAAGAGGGGGGAGGGGGTAAATCAATGTTCTATAATTGATTTCTGATACTTGAAACTTAACTCAATTACTTAAATAATGAAATGAATAGTAAAGAAAATAAAGTAATCAACCATAACACATAACACAAGATATGTTTACGGGGAAACCTTGGCCAGTGGAAAATCCCAATGGGAATTAGTACCCATAAATAATTGCACTTTGTATTATGAACCTATTAATGTTCCTTTTCCCTATTAGGAGAAGTCATTACAATGCTGATTATAATGACTCGGTTAAGAGTCTATAAGTAAAAAACCCTGTTAGGGGTGGATGGCTCACTACCACAACTTATTTCTCAATGAAGAAGGCTACAACCTCCTAGTTATTAGATACACACTATATTTGCAAGGTGAATTTCTTGTTTGACACTGCTGTCTGATCAGTTCCTTTTGTGTGCTTATGCTTTAACCTCTTGTAAAGCTCTATATCATTCTTGCTTCTCTAATACATAATTCACATACTTCTTCTCATCTCTATATGCCATCTCATACTCAAATACAAAAGCTGATGTAGGAGCATCTTGGATGTAAGAGCAATCTTGCATCACCCAAAAATATTTCTATTTTTGTATTCAATAAGGGCTATCTTGTGCAGAGCTGCTATTTATGGAAACTTGCTATTTTTAGTAAGTTGGTCATATGATCTCAGAATGTTCTGACTTGACATGTGGAGGTTCATCTCAGTCATATCAGCCTGCCAGTAAAGTTTCATGGCTAGATCAGCTCTAGTTTTGAAGATATTGAAGATTTTCAGTAGTGGCAGTAGGGTATAGAAACTTTGAACTCAGTTTTGAAGGCTTTAGAGGCCCCGAATGAGGTTGAAAATTTGGGTGAAAAACACTTGCGCAAGTCAATCCTGTAGAGTGCTTTGTGGCCTTTCTGAAATGGGGTTATAATAGTCAATCAGGTCAACTGGTGATGACTTATGGTCTCTGAAAGTTGGGCCACCTGAAATGGCAGATAATAATTTTCCTTCAAAATTTATGTTCGGGTTTCGAAAGTTATTTTGAGCTGACTTTGATGTAATAAATTGAAAAATAAAATAATTCTATGTTTGGTCGGCCCTAAGGGCTAAATTTCTAGAACCTTCTTAGGCGGTGGAAAATGCCTATATAAAGAAGGCCCATAGTGTTGTCTAGGGTAGTTCTAGGTAGAGATTTGGGTATTGATTCGAGGCTTTTTCCTACATAATATTGTAAGGGAATGCCCATGTGGCTTTGCATATTGTAATTCTGAAAGTTTGTAATTCCACATTTGTGGACATAATAAGAAGCCAATTTTCTATTCTTTCATATCATTTTTGTTTCTCTATTTCTGTTATGTGTTTGTGATATTAAGGGGAGCACCCTTCATCAAAAGTGCATGTCACTTATATACATGCTAAATAGATGCAACCAAAGCTAACTACTAGGTTGGCCTATAACTTGACACATACAACACTTCCAAGTTAATTAGCTCAAGTGTGTTTACATACAATGATATTAACATGTTTATAACATAATTACAATAGGCACATAGCCTTTACAAAAAAAAATAATATTCGCTAATCAAAATACTATTTGTCAGCTTCATGCTCTGTTCTATTCTACCGCTTACTGACTGTGTCACTTAGACGTGCTGTAACTTCTTTGTACTGTCATATCTGACCATGCATTCTTAGACTTAGCATAGTAACATACTCAAAAGCTTATATCTAAGGGTGCATACCAAAAATTGATCATACACACATGCACTGATGCTCTGATCATTAGGTGCTTCTCTATCTACTTTGTCTTCCATACTTGGCCAAATTCTGATCTTCTAAGCTAGTGCACTGACTACAAAACTTCATATGACTTTGTTTCCATAATGAAAACATTATACTTAATCATATATACTAGTAAAGTCAACTTTCCAACAATCTCCTCCTTTGTCATTAATGGAAACAAAGGAATATGGCGAAGTTTGTAAACTACATCTTTACACAAATACTTTCTATCCTTTATCTTATCTTATACTATATATTGTACATCTTCTATCTCCCTTATCTCCCTTAATCCATATACTCTACTCATACTCTACTCTCCCTTAGACATTAATGAAAAAGGTTCTAAAAAATGAATCTTTAAGTACTTACATAGAAATTACATCTGGGTATGCAATCTGAAGGTTAGTTATTTCTTGCTGCCAAAAAACCTTGAGTGCATCAACTATCTATAGATGGGCACATAATGAATAGGTTAGCTTCTCCATCTTTTCTAAATTTTTATAGGGACCTTGATTATATGTTACAATAGTGGCATCTATCTCCTTGATGTTCTGATTCAAAACATCTAGAGAGGGCACTAATGCATGTCTTAGCTGAGTTTTTTAGGCCCTTATCTTTGCCATCTCTTTTTCTTCCTTCTCAATCTTATCTATCTGTCCTTGATAGACATTATTGCACATGTTTATATATTGAGTGGGATCTTCCATTGATTTTCTTACAACTTCCATCATAGATTCTGCTTCCTGAATCTTCTTAAGATGATCTACAGTGAGTTTGTCTTTATTCATGCAGTCAACAATTATCTTCCTTCCTTTTGTTGCTAATTCTTTTAGCATTGCTTGACTGACCTTCAGAGAATTAAGGTCAATTGAGAAATTGCTTATCAATTCATTCAGCCTTTTCTTGCTGTATTTCTCTTCTACAATCTGGGATGCTGATTCTTCAAGACTTGAGAAATTTTCTTTGAAGCTTGATAGGATGCTACTAACATCATCAACTGAATGAACACTTATCAGTTTCTTATCGTTGGGAAGTAGATTGTTCAGTATGATTACTGATTCAACAAATAGAGGATCCCTCATTACTTATTTCTCTTTAGCTTTCTCCATATCTAAACACTTATTTTTATCAAATCTTCTTCTCCCCATGAGTCTAAACTAGTTGTATTGGGAGTCAAACTTGACAACAATGATATAGAAGACTTAGGAGTAAGGAGTGTTCCTTGACTTACATTCATTATCTCAATCTTTACCTTCACTGGGATCTCAACAGAAGGCTCTTCTTTAGGTTAATCTTCCTTCTCGCTTTCTTGTCCTATTAAGTTCTCAATTTGGACTTCTTCTTACTGCTTAGGTATTCTTCACTACATAGAATCTCAACTTCCTCAATATTGAAAAAAGTTTCTTCAAACTTATCCAGTTCATTATTAGTTGCCGCCATGGTGATTTCAACATTATCAATCACAATTGTTTCATCCTTAGCTTCAGACATGGGTGTAGACTCCTGTGGACCTATCATAGGTGCATTAGGGATCTCTGATTCCTTTTCTTTCTTGGAGGAAGCTTAAGTCATAGGCGTAGAGGGAGGATACATGTGTCTTTCCAAGAATACCTTCTCAAATGCCTTCTTTTTTTCCTTCGCAACTAACTCATACTATTTTTTCATTATTTGCAGAGTTCTGGTTTTGGTTCTTATATGTGGCTTTAGAAAATCTAGCAACAATGTTTTATCTTCCAATGAACAGTTAGGAAGGTTGTCATCTAGTGTCCTTTCTCTTATCCTAAAATCCTCTACTATGGATTGTCTCTTCAAAGAATCCAAAATGTTCCATACATTATTAGGAATGATTGTCTTAAGTTCCAAAACTATCTTTTTGAACTTAATCATGTGTATGATAATCATAGAATGAATCTTTGATTTTTCAATCTCATGATACTTGTCATAAAACTTTAATATTTGATCTATCCTTCCTTCATCAACTACTCTAGTTATCAACACTTGTAAATTTAGTTAGAATCCTACCTTAGGAGGTGCTTGAGTGTTTTTCCCTTTTCTTCTAGTTGTCCTTGAGGATGGGTGGCTTGCACTGGCCTGCTTCTTCCTTTTAGACATCTTACTTGGCTCAGGAGGTGGAGTGGACTCCAGATAATTGTGGTTGTAGGCGCAAAGGTGCTATCATCAGTCTTTTTCTTTTTCTCCTTCAGATCATCAGATTTCTCTATTTTCACTTCAGATGAGGGTGTGCTCTCAAGTTGCATGGAAATATTGGCTTCCCTTCTTTATCCAAGTCTTCTTGGGTGACACCATGAATTTTCAGAATGTCTAAAGTAATCCTTGATACTTTTCTCTTTCTCACAACACTGTATAAGATAGAGTCTACTTGTCTTGTCTTTTCTTCATAAGTTCCCCATCTAGGTTCATTGGGATCCTTAGGCACTGATAAGAGGACTTGTGCATAAGCTTCCAAAATGTGTTTCTCTACTTCATATCCAAGTGGATGAATCCACTTTGTCCTAGGCTTAGCTTCTTCCATGCATGTGATATCAGTTTCCACCATGAAGCATATAGTATCTTTATACTTCTCCACTATACTCTCAGGTATCCTGTACCTTCTATGCATCTTAATTTTGAATGTTTTGATTTCAAGATCTATGAAATCCTTCAAGGTACTCTCTAATGTTTCCTTAAATGAGAATTGAGGCAATGTAGGTAGGCTCTTGTCAAGATAAAGATCAGAGACTTTATCGACAATGTGAAAGTATAAGTAGATGATCAGTGAACCAAATATGAACACTTTTCTTTTGTCATGATTTATGGCTCTAATGTTGTCTAACAACTGTGTGTGCATGATTTCACAGAGGTTAAACTCTCCATTTTATCTCACAATCCTTATAGCTGCCAGAATTGTTGCATCGAATACACTGTTCACTCTGTTAGCATGATGAAACTTGTAACCAAGTATCATAGCCATGAGTTTTATGTCCCTTTCCTCAATGGGCTCAATTTTCATGCTGTGCTTGGCACTCCAAGACTTACAAGCCTGCTCAACTTGTTTCTTGACATCTTTACCTGCTGGAAGGATGACACCAGTCTTAGAGAGTCCAGTCATCTCATGAATGAGATTTGTGGTTATGCAAATAGGAACTTCTCCAATCCAAAATAGATCACCATGAATTATGATAAGAAGGATTTTGATCCATTCTGAATCATAGAACTCATAAGTAGTCACATATTCAATTATAGGGTTATTTGATAAGTGCAAAAATTCATCCTTGAATGTCATGTCTGGATTAACCATTGTCTCTATGTGAAACCTTATCATGTCTACTCCTACAGGTTCCTTCTTATAATAAACGTAAGTATGAATGTCTTCTACATGCATAACTCCCATCAGAGTTTCAGAGAATGCTCCTTCTAGGTCATCTAGGACTAACTTAAATGGATGCTTCTTGAAAACATATCACTTCCTCTCTATAAAATCAAATAAAACTAGAGTGGCCATTACTTACTTGATTCAATGCTTAGGTTTTTGAAATGTCATGTCTGAACTAGGGTTCCACAATAATTTAAAACCCATTTCTTATGAAAATAACTTCAATCTTTCAACACTAGCTTCTATGATCTCCTCTGCTCTCCAAAGGATTGATCTTGAATGTAAAAGTGAAGATAATCAATCTTCGATGACTTATAAATCAGCTTTCTACAATTAATGCTTACCATGTAAACATGGGTTGCAATAGTGAATTTCAATCTCCATCCTTGCTATCAATCAGGCAGTTCATGTTATGTATGTGGAGCCTAATCATACTTTTCTATGGGGTTAAGGGGCAGAGCCCCTTGTGGGGTCCTGGGGCAGCACCCTAGGTGGGGTCAAGGGGTAGAGCCCCTGATGGGGTCAAGGGGTAGCACCCCTTGTGGGGTCAAGGGGCAACACCCCAGGGCAGGGTCGAGGGGCAGCACCCCTCGATGCCAAGAATGACTTAATAATATTGTAAAGTGTTGGCCATTTATTTTCAATTAGTCAGAGTATTTTTTCCCTAATTTCGTTATGTCAAAAATACTTGTAAAAGGGCTTAGGGTTTTGAGATTCATTGTATGAGAGATTATTGTAGCTTCCTATGGTGGAATTGAGTTGTAGGTTTTAGATTGTAATCACTAGATAGTAATAAAGATATTGGACTCATTGTTGGTGGACGTAGCCTAGGGATTGGGCAAACCATGTTAAATATTGTGTTATTGTGTTCTCTTTTGTGTGTTCATATTTGCATTTTTTTGCTTATTATTCTAACAAGTGGTATTAGATCAAGGTTATTTTGTTCATTCTTTCATCTATTCTCTGAAGTAGGTCTCATAAGTTAGCGGGAGAGTCTCTCGGTTAAGTGGGAGAAATGGCTGATGAGGGTAGGTTGAAGGTTGATAAGTTTAATGGGAAGAACTTCTAGTTATGGAAGATGCAAATGGAAGACTATCTCTATCAGAAGGATCTATGGTGGCCATTAGAGGGAATAGCCAAGAAAGAGGCAACAATGTCTTAGGATGATTGGGATATTTTGGATAGGAAGGCACTAGGGAGTATTTGTCTATGCCTGGCACAATTGGTGGCATTCAATATTACTGGAGAAACAAAAGCTAAAGATCTGATGGACACCCTAGCAAAGTTGTATGAAAAGCCTTTAGCTTCAAACAAGGTATTTCTTATGAAGCAATTATTTGATATGAAAATGGTAGAAGGTGGATCAGTCACTGATCATTTGAATGAGTTTAATACAGTTACAAGTCAGTTAGCCTTAGTTAAAATTACTTTCGATGAAGAGGTTAGGGCTCTCTTGATTTTGTGTTCTTTGCTAGAAAGCTGGAATGGCTTGGTAATGGCTGTTAGTAATTCTATTTCTATTCTAATACCCTAAAGTTTGATGATGTTATTGGTGTTATATTGAGTGAGGAAATTCATAGGAAAAGCTCAAGGGCATCCACATCAGGTAGTGTATTGAATGTAGAAAGCAGAGATAGAGAAAGAGATAGAGGAAACAACTCTAGAAATCATGGAAAATCATGAGGGAAGTCAAAGGGAAAGAGGTCTCAGTCAAGAGGACCTAGCGACTGCTGGTACTGTGGAAAACCAGGACATAAGAAGAAAGATTGTTGGTCTCAGAAGAAAGATCAAGGAGACAAACATGATGGAAACAAGGAGGCAAATGTGGTAAGTAACAAATCTGAAGAGGATGCTTTGCTCTTGTCTTTAGAAAATGTTGATGATTCATGGGTGTTAGATTCGGGGGCTTCATTTCATGCTACAACCCATAGAGGTTATTTTTTTGATTATGTGCAAGGGGATTTTGGGCTAGTTTATTTGGGAGATAATGAACCCTGTCAAATTGTTGGAAAAGGGAAAATCAAGATTAAGTTGCATAATGGGAATCATTCGCTACTACAAGAGGTAAGACATGTTCGAAGGCTGAGTAGAAATTTAATTTTAGCAGGGCAACTGGGTGATGAGGGTTGCACAGTTAGTTTTAATGATAAAAATTGAAAGTTTTCAAAAGGTTCCTTAGTAGTAGCAAAAGGTGTGAAAGTAGGCACCTTATATCTTTGTACATGTCATACTGTTCCCTCTACTTTAATTGTTTAAGAGAAAAATGAATGTTCAGGAACAATTGCTACAGTTGAGCAGGTAGAACAAGAGACAATAGCTGGAGATTCTAAAATAGCACTGTGGCACAATAGACTTGGGCACATGAGTGAAAAAGGTATGAAATTACTTCATTCAAAGAAAGCTCTACCAGGTCTAAAATGTGTTAATATGGATTTCTATGAAAGTTGTGTGTATGGAAAGCAAAAGAGAGTTAGTTTTGTAAAGAGTGGGAAGGAAAAGAAAGATGAAAAAATTAGAGCTTGTGCATACAGATGTGTGGGGTCTAGCTCAGGTATCTTCCCTTGGTGGCTCTTAGTATTATGTTACATTCATTGATGATGCAACTAGGAAAGTATGGATATATTTCATTAGACAAAAATTTGATGTATTTGAAACTTTTAAGAAATGGAAAAGCTTGGTTGAAAATGAAAATATAAAAAAATTAAAATGTCTCAAATCTGATAATGGTGGTGAGTATTGTAGAAAAGAATTTGAAGATTATTGTGCCTCTACTGGTATTCATAGATAGAAAATAGTTCCAAGGACTCCACAGGAAAATGGAGTGGCTGAACGCATGAACAGGACAATAATGGAACATGCTAGGAGAATGAGGTTGCATGCTAGGATCCCCCTAAACATGTGGGCAGAGGCTATAAATACTACTATATATTTGATAAATAGAGGTCCCTCTACTCCCTTGGGTTGTGGTATTCCAGAGGAAGCATGGGCAGGTAAGAAGGTGAGTTATTATTTTCTCAGAACCTTCGGTTGTGAAGCATTTGCACATATAGATTCTGAAAATAGAACCAAGCTGGAAGCTAAATCTAAGAAATGTATATTTTTTGGATATGGTATTGATGAATTTGGTTATAGGCTTTGGGATTTTGACAATCATAAAATTGTAAGAAGCAGGGATGTCATATTCAATGAGAAAGTGTTGTACAAAGATCTGTTGCAACAACATGAGAAGAAAGAAAATGATTATGTAGTGCTGGATGATATTCCAAATGATAATGTTCCAGAAATTCCTTATGCTCCACAATAATAGCAACAACAAATACCACAGACCCCAGTGAATGTTAGATGGTCAACAAGGCTAAGTAGACCTCTAGATAGATTTTCA
Source organism: Chamaecyparis obtusa (assembly GCA_027943335.1). NCBI lineage: Eukaryota > Viridiplantae > Streptophyta > Pinopsida > Cupressales > Cupressaceae > Chamaecyparis > Chamaecyparis obtusa. The sequence goes on along the minus strand of BSBK01005975.1, from coordinate 2,679,043 downwards.
CCTTCTTTGTATTCTATCTTATTAACTAATGCTGGTGATCTTGAATGTTATAATGAAGCTATGTAGGTGGATTCAAAACTTTAGTGGGAGTCTGCAATGACAGATGAAATGGACTCCTTGCTGAAAAATCAGACTTGGGATTATGTTAGTTACCTATAGATAAATGAGCTTTGCAGAATAAATGGGTTTATAGGTTGAAAGAAGAAGATGGAGGTAAGAAAAGATTTTAAGCCAGATTAGTCATAAGAGGATTTGCATAGAAACATGGTATTGATTTTGATGAGATTTTTTCTCCAGTTGTTAAAATGACTTCTATTCATACTATTTTAAGTATTGTGGCTACTGAAGATTTGCATTTAGAGTAGCTTGATGTTAAAACAACCTTTCTTCATGGTGATTTGAATGAAGAAATTTATATGGTACAACCACAGGGATTTGAGGTCAAGGGTAAGGAGAGTTTAGTGTGCAAATTGTAGAAAAGTTTATATGGCTTGAAGCAAGCACCTCGACAATGGTATATTAAATTTGATACTTTTATGAATGAGAATGGATACACTCAATGCAATTTTGACCATTGTGTTTATTTCAAAAGGTTAAATAATGACAGCTACATTATTCTATGTTTATATGTTGATGATATGCTTGTAGCTGGATCTAACATGGATCATATTAAGGGGTTGAAACAACAATTAGCAAAATATTTTCCTATGAAGGATTTTGGGGTAGAAAAAAAATCCTTGGCATGAAAATTTGCAGAGATAGGAAGAGCAGAAAATTAACTCTATCTTAGGCTGATTATGTTGAAAAGGTGTTGCAGAGATTCTACATGAAGGATGCCAAAGCTGTCACTACACCTTTGCTTGGTCATTTGAAATTGACCAAAGAAATGTGCCCCAAGACACTAGAAGAAGAGGCAAAAATGTCCAAGGTACCTTATGCTTTAGCTGTAGGGAGCTTAATGTATGCTATGGTATGTACTAGGCCAGATATTGCACATGCAGTGGGAGTCATTAGCTGGTATATGAGTCACCCTGAGATTGAGCATTGGAATGCAGTCAAATGGATTCTTAGATATTTGAGAGGTACATCCAATAAGTGTTTACACTTTGGGGGCTCTTCTACTACTGTTCATGGCTATGTTGACTCAAATTTGGTATTAGATATTGATACCAAACGAAGTACTACAAGTTATGTATTTACTATTGGTGGGACAGTAGTGAGTTGGATTTCTCAGTTGCAAAAGGTGAATGCTTTATCCAAGACAGAGGCATAGTATGTTTATGCTATAGAGGCAGCCAAGGAGATGATATGGCTTCAATTCTTCATGGGAGAATTGGGACATCCACAGGCAAATAATTATTTGTATTTAGATAGTTAGAGTGCCATTCATCTTGCAAAGAATTCTACTTTGCACGAAAAAATAAAGCACATACAATTATGATATTATTTCATTCAGTCAGTTTTGGATGATGGATAGTTAAGGTTGGAGAAGATACATATAGATAATAATCTAGTAGATATGTTTACAAAGGAAATGACAAGGGAGAAGCTAAATTCCTCTTCAGCTTCAGTTGGTCTTCTAGACTAAACATAATAAAAGAACAACAAAGTCCAAGGTGGTTTCATTATTCCACTGGGAGCTACATGTTTTGGTCGATCAGTCTCCAAGTGGGAGGATATTGTTGTGGAGTTTGATTAGTCTCCAAGTGGGAGATTGTTATGTATGTGGAGCCTAATTAGAATTTTCTATGGGTTCAAGGGGCAGAGCCCCTTGCGGGGTCCTGGGGCAACACCCCAGGCGGGGTCAAGGGGCAGAGCCCCTGATCGGGTCAAGGGGCAGCACCCCTTGCAGGGTTGAGGGGAAGCATCCCAAGGTGGGGTCGAGGGGTAGTGCCCCTTGACACCAAGAATAAATTAATAATATTGTAAAGAGTCGGCCAACTATTTTCTATCAGTCAGAGTATTTTTTCCCTAATTTTGTTATGTCAAAAATACCTGTAAAAGGGCTTAGGGTTTTGAGATTCATTATATGAGAGATTATTGTAGCTTCCTATGGTGGAATTGAGTTGCAAGTTTTAGATTGTAATCACTGGATAGTAATAAAGATATTGGAATCGCTGTTGGTGGATGTAGCCCAAGGATTGGGTGAACCATGTTAAATATTGTGTTACAGTGTTCTCTTTTGTGTTCATATTTGCATTTTTCTACTTATTATTCTAACAGTTTGATCTTGCATATTGCATCAACTAGTAACCAAACAACTAAAACCAAAGGTGCATACTAAGAGGGTGAGTATACCAATCGTGCAGGGGTCTAGAGCTTATCTAGCTCCCCCTATGACCATGAGGGTCATTCATCCAGAAGTAGGAGGTCCATCCACTAAGGATGCATCTAATACTATGGTACTAACATTATCTTACTTTACTTCCATCCAAATCTTGCTTGCATCTTCTGTAGCTTTCATAAACTTGGTGTCTCTAGATTCATCCAAAATTGATCCTTGAGACTTATGAGGTCTTTCTTATCTTTGCACCTCTAATCTGCAAAACTTTGAGATGTAGCCAACCTTGTTACAAGAGTGACAAATGACTAGAGGCCTTATATTCCTTAGTGCATTCATGTGAGTTACCATATTGCATTGTCTAGCTGTGTGACCATTGTAATTGCATATCTAACATGTAATTTTTAAAGGACTTCTAATACTTTGCTGAGGTTGATTTCTTTGATTGTGAGGTGTCTTTCTTCTTTGATTTGATCTACAATTCATAGCTCTATGACCAAATTTATTACATGAATAAAAATAACCATTGAAAGGTCTTACCTCTTTACAGTCTCTTTCTATATGTCCATTTTTGTTATAGGCATAACAAGTTCAGTTTACTGGCTTGCGTTCATCTTTAGATGGTTCTACTTTAGCTTCAGTATGATTTTTAGTATTCTTAGCTTCTTAGATTCTTCTAGTGCTTTCATTCTTTCTCGCATATCATTGATTTGATTTTGTGCTTCATTGAATCCAATACCACTGGTATCTCCTTTAATCTTTTGTGCATACAAATGTGACTCTATTAGATTAGTACTTGTGTACAATTTGTCAATATGGTTCCTTGCTTCTGTCAGCTCAGATTCCATCTTTTTCTTGATGTTTTCTAACTCCAAGATTTTCATGTTTGCTTGCCTAAGTTCTTCATCCAATTATTTGTTTTCTTTGATCTATTCTTCATAGGCTTCCTGATTGTTAGTTAGCTTTTCATCCAAATATTCAATCCTATCTTTCAGAGATGTATTTTCTTCATTCAACTTTTTGACCATTTTTCCCAAATCATTTGTTGAACAATCTTTCAAATCTTTTCTTAGTTTATTGATGAATACTTGTGAACCATTGACCTTAAATTTTAGTTCTTCAATTTCTTTTTCAGATCTATCAATATCTTAAAGAGCTGCTTCAAGATTCTTCTTTAGATGTTTTACTTCTTTTGAAACCATGATCTCCTCAAGTGGTTAAACTTATCTTCAGAGGACCAAAGCTCTGATACCAATTGTTAGGAATGGGAACACTGAGAGGGAGGGGGGGTGAATATCTATTCTATAATTAATTTATGATACTTGAAACTTAACTTGATTACTTAAATACTGAAATGAATAGTAAAGGAAATGAAGTAATTAACCATAATACATAACACAAGATATGTTTATGGGGAAACCTTGGCCAGAGGAAAACCCTGATGGGAATACGTACCCATGAATAATTGCACTTTTTATTATGGACCTGTTAATGTTCCTTTGCCTTGTTAGGAGAAGTTATTACAATGCTAAGTACAATGACTTGGTTAAGAGTCTATAAGTAACAAACCCTGTTAGGGGTGGATGGCTCACTGCCAGAGCTCACTACTCAATGAAGAAGGATACAACCTCTTGGTTATCAGATACACACTATATCTACAAGGTGAATTGGTGCTTTGACACTACTGTCTGATTAGTTCCTTTTGTGCGCTGATGCTTTAACCTCTTGTAAAGATCTATATCATTCTTAATTCTCTAATAAATAATTTTCATACTTCTACTCATCTCTATATGCCATCTCATACTCAAATACAAAAGCACATGTCACTTATATACATGCTAAATAGACGCAACCAAAGCTAACTACTAGGTTAGCCTATAACTTGACACATACAATGCTTCCAAGTTAATTGGCTCAAGAGTGTTTACATACAATGATATTAACATGTTTATAACAAAATTACAATAGGCGCATAGCCTTTACAAAACAAAATAATATTCACTAATCAAAATACTATCTGTTGGCTTCATACTCTGTTCTGTTATGCATACTCTGTTCTGTTATGCCACTTACTGACTGTGCCACTTAGACTTGCTATAACTTCTTCATACTATCATATCTGACCATGTGTTCTTAGAATTAGAATACTAACATACTCAAAAGCTTATATCTAAGAGCACATACCAAAACTGGATCATACACACGTGCATTGATGCTCTGATCATCAGGTGCTTCTTTGTCTGCGCTGTCTTCCATACTTGGCCAAATTATGATCTTCTAAGTTAGTGCACTAACTACAAAACTTCATATGACTTTGTTTCCATAATGACAACATTAGACTTAGTCATATATACTAGTAAATTCAACTTGCCAATAATCCAGTTTCTCTTGATACTTTTTATATGCTTGGATTTCTTTGAGGGAATGTTGGTGATCTTTCAGGTCTCTTTTTGGAATCTTCTTCTCTTGATAGACTCAAGAATTGGGAAGCTTAGCTTTATTATGTTTGATCAAATCAGACATAGCTTGGAAAGATTTGGTAATTGGATTGAAGTAATTCTTTGGATATTTGATTTTGAGGAATCTTTCCGCAAGGATGTCTGAATAAATTTGATCAAGATTTGGATCAGTTTTGATGTCTCCAATGGAAAATTTACAAACTCAACAAAGACAATCTAAAAGAAATCCTAACAAAGGACAAAGAAAATTTGTGGGATACAAGTAAATGATTGACCATTGATTCTGATAGTGCTCCCAAAAAGTGTGTGTGTTCTGACATATGTTTGCACTAAGTTTTGGAACTTTGAAAAACACAAAAAATAGAACTACCTAAGGACAAGATAGTATCAAAATATTTTCCCACAACTTGGTACCCCAAAAGGGATACAGATGGTGAGTAATCTTCATGTGATCTAGGAAACCACTTGGATCAATCCTTGTACAAAGATTCTGATACCTTCGGGAGTAGATCAAGAAGCCTCTGATTTAACAAGTGTGTATTTGGGTCTATGGTGTCCTCCCAATTAGTTTGTACATGCATTAATCACTTAAGAGGCTATTTAACCATGCTGAAATAGTAGGGATATTCACCTACCTCAGGCTACCATGAACAAGCATCACCCGAGCTTGAGGGGATAAAGAAAGAGTTTTCTCAACACTTTATTTCTATACCATCTAGGGAAGTAATGGTTTGAAGTCATTCTCCAAAGAGGAAGATCTTTTCTCTCTAGACAAGCTTCTCTAGAAGTAAAACAAGTGAACTCGTCCAAGTTCAACCTTTTTTTATGTCACTTAGCTAACAAGGATTTTGCAGAATTGAAACTCCTAGAATCAAACCATGAAGATTTATTTTGCCAAATTGATTTAGTCACTAGCAAATTTTACCTTATTTTTTGATGACCATTAGTCAAATTTTTTATAACAATTGGTTGAACAGATGACTAAAACTCTTGTCAAAGTTTTTTCATCGATTATTCTACAGGAAAACCCAATGTCAAAATTTTGACGTACGTAGTGGTCTAATTATCGACTGACTCTTCGTCGAACTAATGGCTTGAAGTTGGCAGAATTGAGGCCAACTTTGTCGACATTGACGTCAAAGTTGAGATGAAATATTTGACTAATATTCGATGAAATTGACGTTGAATGCATAGCATTCTCATCAAAATTAATGGTTTTTAAAGGTTGAAAAATTGACCAATACTAATTTTTGGTTTAAAAAAAATGTGATGGTGATTGAACAAAGCATTTTCATTGTGTATATTCAAAGCCTCAAGAAAATTCAAATTGACTAAGAAAGCTTTGTTTACCTACAGATTTGTGTGCTTGTCTGAGTTTGATACGCAGATCAAGTTGTAAAACCTTCACAATAGATCCTGTTCAAGTAAGGTCATACAACTTGATCTACGTATCAAACTCAGACAAGCACACAAATCTGGAAGTGAATTTTGATTAAATATTTTAATTTTAATATTAGTTTAAAAGGCTATTTAAATGTTTTGACAGTCTGATAAGAACAAAATTGGTATTCAGATATAAATTATTGAGCTTCTCTTTGTTTCGATAATAGTTTAACATTCTCTACTTAATAGGGCCAACCATGTGAAGGTGGAAGATCATCTGGCCCCTCCTAGGAGCCTCTTATGACCCTTTACAACATTTTAAGACCTCTAAGATGTATTCTTAGAGGTTGTAAATGGTTGTAAAGGGTCATACGGGGTCTTGGGACACAATAGTTGAGAAACATAATTGTAGGCATCATGGTCACAATGTTTTGGAAACACAACATAATTGAGTGGTATACCCAGATGATGCAACGCAACCACTACTCTTGTAGTTCTAAGTTGACATTACGGGATCCAAAAACCAAAGATAAGGAATCTATATATGGTTTTTGGATCCAAAATGTCAACTTAAAACTACAGGAGTAGTGGTTGTGTTGCATTTTCTGGGTATAGCATTCAATTATGTTGTGTCTCCAAACAATTGGGACCATGATGCCTTCATTTATGTTTCTCAGCTGTTGTGATACCTACATTTATGTTTTGTAGCTATCATGTTTATTTGTATGTTCTTTGTGTTTGGCTTCTCTCCCTTGCATCGAAAATAAGATTTTTCCCACTCTGAATCAAGAATGTGTGTGCAACACAAGCAGAATATGCACAGATAGCAGGTGGAGTTGAAAAAACACAAGTTTACATTTTCGCGATGGTCTATAACTTAAAATACACAATTAAAGACCTTTATAAAAAATTCAACCCTGTTGTGTTTTTCAACTCCACCTAATATCCTATGTTTATGAATTGAGATTGCATATTGAACTAGGCTTCTCTTTCTGCATTGCTTGAAACCAAGAGACTGTCACAGTTAACATCTAAATGGTGCATCTCATCATCACAACTAATCCACCTTAAACAATTGAATATGTTTTCTTGTATTAAATATTCATTAATCAAAATTTGAATAGAAAATGTATACCTTGAGTACTACAATTCACATTAGAATTGATGCCTCCATCATGCTCAACCGGTGCAGTATAAATATCAGCAGGTTGCATTCCAATGTAAATAAAATAGATGTAGATTTAGATGATGATATCGTAGAAATCCCTAATTCACAGTCTATTTTTTGTTAGCAAATGCAAACACTAAATTAGGGATTTATATGATATCATCATCTATATCTACATCTATTGCCTCTGTTGTTGTAGGTTCTTTTCCCCTATTTGATATTTATCTTCAGGTGTCCACACTCATTCTGTTGGTTGTTGCCAGCGGGTCACAATTATTGAGCTTCTCTTTGTTTCGAGAATAGTTTAACATTCTTTGAGAAACATAATTGTAGGCATCATGGTCACATTTTTTTGGAGACAATGTAATTGAGTGGTATACCCAGACGATGGAGAGCAACTTCTGCACCTCCAGTTCCAAGTTGTTCTCCATCCCGCAGTGTCAAATTGGAATCGAAGGTGCAGAAGTTGCACTCCGTCTGGGTATACAACTCAATTATGTTGTCTCCAAAAAAATGTGACCATGATGCCTAAAATTATGTTTTGAGAATACTTTAATTAATATTCTCTACTTAATAGGGCCAACCACGTGAAGGTGGAAGCTCATCTGGCCCCTCCTAGGAGCCTCTTATGACCCTTTACGATATTTTAAGACCTCTAAGATGTATTCTTAGAGGTCATAAATGGTCGTAAAGGGTCATAAGGGGTCCTGGGACATAATAACTAAGAAACATAATTATAGGCATCATGGTCACATATTTTTGGAGACAATGTAATTGAGTTGTATACCCAAGCGATGGAGTGCAACTTCTGCACCTCCGATTCCAAATTGACACTACGGGATTCAAAGACCATAGATAAGGAATAAATTTAGAGAGCAGAGGAGGGCCATAATGACAAAAATAATATAGGAAAAACCTCAAGTTAAATGAGGCAACTACAAACATTTTAATAGATTTTTATTATTAAATAATGAAATTTGCATATACTAGTGTTCTAAGCCCCCTCATTACATGATTTATTATTGTAAGCCTTGTCTAACTTACGCATCTAGAAAATGAAACAACCTATTGGGATTGAGACAAACCTTATAGAACAACAACAGCTAGGAATGATCACTTTACAACATCTGTTGAATACATCTATTGGAGGACCTTGTATTCATGAGCTACACCTTGTATTCATGAGCTACAAATGTATTCAAAAGATGTATTCAACAAATGTTGGAAAGTGATCATTCCTAGTTGTTGTTGTTCTATAAGGTTAGTCTCAATCCTAATAGGTTGTAGTTTCATTTTCTAGATATGTAAGCTAGAGGGGGATTACAATAATAAATCATGAAATGAGGGGGCTTAGAACACTAGTATATGTAAATTTCATTATTTAATAATAAAAATCTATGAAAATGTTTGCAGTTGCCTCATTTAACTTGAGGTTTGTCCTGTATTATTTTGGTTGTTATGGACCTCCTCCACTTTCTAAATTTATTCCTTATCTATGGTCTTTGTATCCTATAGTGTCAACATGGAATTAGAGGTGCAGAAGTTGCACTCCATTGCTTGGGTATACAACTCAATTACATTGTCTCCAAAAATTTGTGACTATGATGCCTACAATTATGTTTCTCAGCTATTGTGAAATCTGCATTTATGTTTCTCAGTTGTCATGTTTATACCTTCTCTCATTTGCTGGTGTAATTCCTCTTTGAGTATCCCCATTCTCCTTTGCATCCAAAATGAACTCATTCCAATCCCTCACTGGAATAAAGGGAGACTTCATACCATGTTGCACTCAAACTTTAGTGAGATTTCATACCATGCAGCATCCATAGATTATGTCCAATGCATTATTTACACTTGTATTGGTGGGAAAACTCTTTAAAACACACAAAAGAGATTGCATTCAACCATTCTAAAAAAAGATGTAAACCATATATATGCGCACTTGAGGCAAAGTGAAGTTATGTCGTATCAATATTAAAATATTAGTTACAATATGAAAATACTAAACTAACTAATTCCTGAGTTCATCTCTGCATATGGTCGCAACAAAGATATGTGATTACAATATAGAGAAGGCATCGTAAAAATATAATTTCAGAATTTTCCCTAGCCTGACATGTTTTGCACTCAAATCCTTCATCACAGATAAGTGGAGATGGGTAGATAGATGCAGATGAGTTGTCATCGACCCAAGTAAAGTATCTGCAGCCATTATTTCCTTATGATACCTAGTCTACATTAGCTATTATATTATAATGAATAGTATTTACATTAGAAACTTTAAATATATACACATTAGCAACCTTTTTTCGATTAGGGCAGCACCAAAATTATCGACCAGGGTTGTTCAATGTCCGAGAAGTCTTCAACACATAGTTCCCACCACCACATTGATAGTTTGGCACATTGACAAGAGTCATCAAACCTATATCAATAATCCACCGCACCATTGTTACTAGATTTATTATTGTCATCAAAATATTGAAGGATTGTGACTCTAAAATAAATGTTCAAAAGGAAATAGTTTAATATCCATATTGAAGAAGGGTCATCATATGAAGCTTGCAATTGTTGTTATGAATAGAAAAAGAGCTTCATTAATCCATGAGACTCAGAGATTACCTCCCTATTACAAAATGACAAGAAGAGAGAGGCATGTGACAGTCAATATGTAAGCTTGTGTGGACTAAGAAAATATCATTACACATTCATTGAGGGCACCAAAGATAGTTGCATGCAAAGGGTTTTTCTGAATTACTTGGGGCACCAGGGACAATTGCATCCCTAAAGAGGGGACCCTGTGATGCACTAGATTCTCCATTGCCACCCAAAAATTATACCCTGATTGCTCCATATTAAATTTTTTTGAAACGAGGATCAAAGTAGTTTAAGATCCTAATGCAAAAGAGCTTCATTACTCTGTGAGAATCAGAGATTACCTCCCTATTACAAAATATACAAGTTACTCTTCATAAGGAAGAGATAAGAAATTTTATAAATCAATTGCAATGCTGATAAGCATTGTGTGAAAGCAAACAATACTGTAACACATCTATGAGTCTATGAGTTAATACCATGAAATGATCATTATATGATGATCCAAATCATAATATATGCTCCTCCTTTAGACCAATCTACTACTGCTACACTATACCTACAAACTTCATCAAAGAAACCCTCATTGTTTCATTACAGGCAATGATGTTTAGCATTGTTCCTGCATAAAAGATGTTAGAATATCATAATACATGTTAGATGAATGCTTCCCATGAAATATGGGCCCTTGAAATTCATGGGAAGGCCATATCTTGGTGAGAACCTAGAATTTTGCAAAAGAAACTCAAAACTTATAGCCTGTCAAGTAACCCCAGGCATCTAAATAGTTAACATAGAATATACAAAATATATTCAGGCCAATAATTGATGACAGTGAACTTCTAATTGATCACAATGAATGGAAATAGGCTTCTAGTATATCTCTACACTTCCCACAATGAAAACTTGTTCAAATTTGCAGAGAATCAAAACATTTTATGTTATATTGTGAATGAAAACTTGTTCAAATTTGTCGAGAATCAAAATATGTTATATTGTGATTATATCAAGATTTATGTAGGTGTTGTCTTAGTTCCATATTATATGACCTCAAAATACATCAATCAATGTTTACAAACTTGTATTAATCACAATGAATATTTGAGCCATACAATCTTAGGATATTTCTCAAAGATATGCTCATTGTTTTTTATAATATCCCAGTCCCCTCATATTTCTATTTTAAAATTATCTATTTTTTATTCAAGTTTATACTATGATTAAGTATATATCCTTATATAATTAAGACTGTGACTAAGTAAAGTTACATAGCATATCCCTACTCTTATATAAACACTTAGCATATATAGAGACAATGAAATATCAACATACATATTGCAAGTAATGTAATGAATAATAGGACTCTCTTAAATATCTATAAGGAACTTTCCATGACTTTCTGATTGACCATGATAATTTCTCCATTATGAGGGAACTTCAAACATTCATGGATAGTAGAAGGCATAACTCTCATTAAAGTAAGCCAAGGATGACCTAGTCTTACTTGGAATTGATTGGATTTAGGAATAGTGACAAAGGTGACAATCTAAGCACTTCTTACCAACTTCAATAGGAAGGGTCATAAAACTTATGGAAGAACAAGTAAAACAATCATGCACCTTAACCATGACATCAAATTTTTCATAAGTTTCTTGATGAAATTGTTAGGTAAAGAGATGTTATTTGGTAATATTAGTCACCATACATAGGATCAATAAGCACTCCTCAAGAGAGCTCTCGATTAATCTTCATAGTAATGTATAGGGGTCCATCAACAACATTAATAGTTTCCTTGATATCAAAGGTTATGCAAGGTTCAAGCCTAGGTTTTGGAATAGGTTTAGGTTTCTCAATAAGGTTGACTACATTGTTTTCCGCATTATATGTAATGTCAACATTCACTGATTAGCAGGTATTTCAAGTCTCCAAGTGTGGAGTTCACTATCCCTGGCAGTTCTCTATTGGTTTACAACAGTGCTTCTTCCCATAATCAAACAATGGATTTGATTCCAACCTAAGATTACATAAAACCCCTCATAAAATTTCAAAACAATAAGATTATAGTCTTCATTCATAGTCACTGTCACTGTTCCTCAAATTAGTGATTAGAACAGGCAATTAAAATATCCCTCAAATCATTAATCAGTTAATTATTATATAAGCTCCTCAAGAATGAGTTGGAGAGGACTACATCAAAACCAAAAACATTAATCAGTTGATTATTATATAAGCTCCTCAAGCATGAGTTGGATGATGTGGATTATGTAGATATAAGAACTAATGTATCCACATCATCCAACTCATGCTTGAGGAGCTTATATTATTTACTGTCTCATAATAGTAAGATTGGTACCTATCCTAGTAAGTCATTATGAGATAGTAAATATGATCTACATCCAATCTTGGTCCACAAGCATGAGTTGGATGATGTGGATTATGTAGATATAAGAACTAATGTATCCACATCATCCAACTCATGCTTGAGGAGCTTATATTATTTAATGTCTCATAATAGTAAGATTGGTACCTATCCTAGTAATTCATTATGAGACAGTAAATATGATCTACATCCAATCTTGGTCCATGTTATATCTCCAAATAATCCACATCATGATATTACAATAAATAGCTAGCCTTACAATGCTAGCCATCTCCTTTATATAATCCTTCTCCTAGAAACATAATGGATGTGTAATCCCTATAAAGGCCTAATTATCATCTAATATAACTAATTACAATAGTTATCCACATGACCCAACATGTCTTCTCATGGAATTTGATCATCGCAACTTACAAAAGACATGGTTTTTCCATCACGTTGACACAAATGCTCCAATCATGTGACCAATTACATCACACTATTAAAATTATCCAATAAGATCAGATTCATTGATCACCCAAATAACTACAATCTCAGTCTACAAACTGATCCATTCACAACTAGAACCAATCGTTGGACAACCCTTCTATCCAAAGAGTAATGATTCTCACTTACTCTAATGTTCTTCAAGAAATATTCAATTCTATCAATATAATTCAAGTCTTTGAATGTCTCTAATATTTTCAGTCAAAGAGGGTTCCCTTAATTGCATATTCCTTCAATTGAGTTTATGTGACTTCCTAGAGTTACTATTCCCTCCACAAATACTAATTGTTGCTACTGTCCTACTCCAATTCTGATTTCTATTTGGTTTTATATAAAACAATTTTACTCACTTAACATTCACTGATTAGTAGGTATTTCAAGTCTCCAAGTGTGGAGTTCACTATCCCTGGCAGTTCTCTATTGGTTTACAATAGTGCTTCTTCCCATAATCAAACAATGGACTAGGATCTAGTGGAATGTTTCGGTTAGAATACACTATTTGCAATGTTTCATGTAAATTCCTTTGTATAGTTTGACCACCTACTCTAGCACTATTGACTAACACAGAATCACACTAGACTAATTGATCAAGTTAGCTAGGGTCAATTGGTTTTGGTCTGATAGTGGGTACCTAGGATGAAGGCAACCGTTTGGAGGGTTTTTGATGATTCCTAAGTTCTCGAGCCCAATTTATTCTTAGGGAACTGCTAAAAATACATTCACTCTCTTCTTGACCAAATACATGAAGTATATCTAGCCTAGGGCATTAATCTAGAAGCAATGTACTTCTTCCATAGTTTGAGTGTTTGAACAATTAAAATACATGGTCCTTCCTGCTTCTTGTCCAATGAAATTGAGTCCCAAAAGAAGAAATGCAGGTCAAGACAAAGTTTCCATGGTAGGGCCAACTATAGGGTTTCTGAGTCAAGCCATCAAGGAATTTAGAGTCTTGTGGGCACAGTACCAAAACTAAAAAATTAGCACACAAACTTCAACATCATGGATTCAAAATAGAATGTTCTCCCCACAAAGATAATAAAATAGAATAGTTCCATTTTGAACTTGAAAAAGATCACATTTTTATTGGTTTTTCAAATTCAAACCTTAGTGCCGAATCCACCCTTGAAAGTGAGGTTCCAATACATAGTGCCGATGAGCTTCCAATACACAGTGCCAATGAGGTTTCCTGCTTCTCATCCAATGACATTGAGTCCCAAAAGAAGAAATGCAGGTCAAGACGAAGTTTCCATGGCAAGGCCAACTATAGGGTTTCTAAGTTGAGCCATCAAGGAATTTAGAGTCTTGTGGGCATAGTACCAAAACTACAATAAAGTATTTACAGAATTAGCACACAAACTTCAACATCATGGATTCAAAATAGAATGTTCTCCCGACAAATACAATAAAATAGAATAGTTCCATTTTGAACTTGAAAAAGATTACATTTTTATTGGTTTTTCAAATTCAAACCTCAGTGTTGAATCCACCCTCGAAAGTGAGGTTCCAATACACAGTGCCAATGAGCTTCCAATACACAGTGCCAATGAGGTTTTGTGTGTGCACTGCAATGAAAAAATTCACTGTGATAATAATGAAATGAAATATTTTTATTTTTAAGTTATGCCCCCATGTTTGTCAAAAGTTTGAATTACGTAGTATTGGTAAAACTTTCGACTAACACGGGCATGGATTAAAAAAAAAATGAAAGTTTTCCTTCTATAATCGACCAACCAAAACTTTTTTATACCATGGTCAAAAGTTTTGGTAGAAAAACCAGGTCAAATGTACTAGTGAGTGTTTCAAATGAAAACTTGAAAACACATGTGTTTATGACTTTTATTTATTCATTCCTATGAAGACAAGAAAGCTTTAACGATATTGCAATTTTTTTACCTTTTGCACTCAAGATTGAGTTTTCTTTCTAGGATCCTGATTTGAAATTTTGAAATGAAATGAAATGCTTTTATTTCAAGTTTAGGACATTAAATATTGTGTGTGTCTTTTGGACTCAAAGAAAAAGGACTCTTTTTATTTGGACTTTGGTTCACTTCTTTAGATTCATTCAAGACTTTGTGCTCTAGAATTTAGTTTTTAGGCCCTAAATAAGTGTTTCTGGAGTGCTTTATCCATGAAAATTTAGAAAAAATTCAATATTTTGAAAAAGTAATTTTGTTTTAGCCAATAAAAAAGCATTAGGATTGATTTAGGAACATTTAGGATAGTTTAGGATTGATTAGGAACCAATTAGGAATGAGATGCATTTTTGTTCCTAGATTGCATGAAACTTGGAAAACATTTAAGATATTGGAAATGAAGTTCAATTTAGTTAACAATAATGCACAGAGTTTGATTTAGGAACACTTAGGATAGATTAGAGTTGATTAGGAACCAATTAGGATTGATATGTAGATTTCTAGTTCCTTTTAAGCACCCAAAATTTGAAGTGTTCCTAGCTTGCATGAAAACCCTAAAATCACTTAGATTTGAATGAAAGAAGTTATTTTTATCCAAATTGAAACATCACAAGTGAGTTTGGTTTATTTAGAATTCATTATTATTATATTTTATTTGTTTAGGAAAGATGCACAAATTTCTTGATTTCTAGGCATTTGAGAGTGAATTAGAGTTTATTTTAAGCCCAAGAATGAAGTGTTTTGGTTCCTAGACATGAAAAATAGTTGATTAGCCTAAAGGCCTTAGTATTTTTAGTGATCTTCATGCTCCCAATGAGATCCTACAAAACTTGGGCTTAAAAACTAAAAATTTGCAGTCTAGAGGCACCAGGAGGGCCCAATAAACCCTAAAAACCAACTAGACCCATGCATAAGGCCTTACACATGCCCCCTGTTTCCCATACGAGTAAAAAAGGTAGGGTATTTGATGCAAGATCATCTTGGGTCCTTTTCAATCTTGTGTCACCAAAAACAAGTTTGATTTTTCCCATGTTTCTGAATTTCTACTTTAACTGAGTTGGCTCGGTAGTTGCTCAGTTTCCTTTGTTAATTGAGATTGGTTGGTTAATTCACCGACACTCGATTATCTTTTCTTGGCACTCAGTTATCCTTTCTTACTGAGTTGTTTGTTTTATTTTTTTGTTGAGGCTGACTTGTGCAATTAATTATGGTCATAGATTTAATGTTGGTATCTATCATTGGGAAGCGTGTGGACCTAGATCTGGTCATTCCTTCCGTTAATGGTGGATCTAAAGGCTGAATTGTTAGGTAGCCTCTTGTTTATATAGTAATCTTTGGTTGTAGTTTTAGGACATCATTTTTAGGAGATAGAAGTTAGAAGATTGAAGATAGTTTCAGATTCTCACATGTTGGAGGACTATTGTACTTGAATTGTAATATTTGGCCCTAATCAGGAAGGCCTTACAACTTGACATGTATGAATCAATTTTAAGAAATATAAGGAGTTGATCTCCATTCTCTCTCTCATTTGTGTGTTTTTTCTTTTGTGTGTGATCTTTGTAAGGTAGATCTAGATTAGGGTGTGCCTTTGGCTCCTCTCCTCATCCTCCCTTGCATCAGGTGGTATCTGAGCTGGGGTGAGATCTGGATCTAGGTTTGTGAATCTAGGTTTGAGGGTTCCTTCTTATCAAATCCTAGTTGATTTTTTGTGTGGTATAAGATTGCGATCTGGCCTACAATTTTAGAGGGTTTCAAGATGGTTCGTGGGAGGTGAGATGTGGATCTAGGATTGGTAGACATGTTGAGACAATTTGCTGCTAGATTAGAAGCTGTTGAGATAGCCCAGTGAAGAGGAAGACATCTTGAAGATGTTAGTGATGATGAAGTTGAGGAAGAACAAGGTGATGTAGAACCTACATTGGTGATGGATCAAGGTGAGGAAAGATTTTTGAAAGCTTTGAAAAATCTGAAGTCTACACCACATTTCAATCCTCTTGAGTATAGTGGAAAATTGGATTCAGATGAATTGGTGGACTGGACCACTGAGATGGAAAAGTACTTTGAATATGAAAATGTCCCTGAGGAAAAGAAGGTGAAAATTGCAAGCACAAAGTTGAAGAGTCACACATCCTTGTGGTGGGAACTTCTACAATTGGACATAAAGAGGAAAGGCAAAGACAAAATTAAGGTATGGAATAAGATGGTGAATAAGTTGAAAGGAAAGTTTTTACCTTGTGATTATCAGATTAAGCTAGTTAGGTGAATGCAAAAAGGTAGAAAGATAGCTTGGTAAAAGATTATACTGAGGAATTCTATAGATTAGATATCAGATTTGAACATGATGAAAATGATGTGGAAAGAATTGCTAGGTACTTGAATGGATTAAGAGTTTCCATCCAAGAAGAAATCAGTTTGGTTAAATTGGAGAACATTTAAGAAGCTTGTCAATTTGCTTTGAAATATGAGGAGAAATTGAACAAAAGAAATGAGAAAAGACAAAGAGGTAGAGGTGGTAGATTCCCTAGAGGAAGAGGTAGATCTTATGGTGAAAATAATAGATCTGATCCTGAAAAGAAAAATCTGGATAAAGGAAAGACTGAGTGGAAAGGTGAAAGTTCATCTAGAGGAAGAGGCAATAACTACCGAGGTGGTTTTTGAGGAACTTGTTACAATTGGGGAGAAGAAGGACATAGATCATTTGAGTGTACACATGAAAGTAAGAAGGTCGGTAGTAGTAGAAATGCTTTGGTGCAAGAAGAGTCACCGAATGAACCTGAGAAGGAAAAGAACTTGATGGTAAGGATAACACTTTGGAGTGAAAGTAATAAAGAAGATCCAGCAAGGAAAAGTTTGTTCATGACTAGATGTAGAGTTTCTGATGAAGTGTGGAAGGTAATCATTGATAGTGGAAGTTTGGAGAACTTGGCATCTGAAGAAATGGTTAAAAATTTGTAGTCAAAAAGGTTGGAACACTCGAAGCTGTATCATATCTCATGGATCAAAGATGAGCATACACTCTTGGTAAGTGAACAATGTTATGTGAATTTGAAAATTGGAAAGTACTATGATAAGGTGTTATGTGATATCATGCCTATGGATTGTTGTCATATTTTGTTGGGTAGACCTTGGCAATATGATAAATATGCCATATATGATAGAAGATTGCATAAATATACTATTTGGGTTGATGGGAGAAGAAAAATCTTGTTACCTTTGATTGAAGAACTTATTAGTAGTGTTTGTACATTTGTAAAAGTTTTCTTGATGGAAGGAAATTTTTTTGTTAAGGATTTGAAGAAGAATGATGTATGTTTTGCTATGATTCCTAACAAACCGAGTAAGAAAATAGAAGATAACATACTTGAAGAGATTGATAAGTTACTCAATGAGTACACAAAGATCATTTATTATAATATACCTGATGGTTTTCTCCAAAGAGAAGCATTGATCATTGCATGGATCTAAGCCCTGGAGCTAGTTTACCGAATAAGGCACCACATCAGATGACACCTACCAAGAATCAAGAATTGAACTGACAGATTCAAGAATTATTGCATAAAGGTTTGATCTGAGAAAGTTTGAGTCCTTGTGTAGTACTAGCTATATTGGCACCTAAGAAGAATGGAGAATGGAGAATGTGTATAGATTCCAAATTAATCAACAAGATAATAGTGAAATATAGGTTTCCTATACCAAGAATGGATGAAATAATAGACAGTTTGACTGGAGCAAAGTATTTTACCAAAATTGACTTGAAAAGTGGATATCATCAAATCAAAATTAGAGAAGGTGACGAGTGGAAGAATTCTTTTAAGACAAAAGAAGGTTTGTATGGGTGGTTGGTTATGCCTTTTGGTTTAACCAATGCACCGAGTACTATTATGAGATTGATGAATGAAGTTTTGAGGAAATTATTAGGTAAATTTGTGATTGTATACCTAGATGATATTTTGATATTTAGTAAGACCAAAGAAGAACATTTGTTGCATGTTAAACAATATTGTAGAGGTTGAAAGAAGAAAAGTTGCTGATAAATCTAAAAAAGTGTTCTTTCATGAAAGAGGAGATTGTGTATTTTGGATTTGTGATTTTGAATTAGCCTACACCTAAGAATGCTAGTGAGGTAAGATCATTTAATGGTTTGGTAAGTTTTTGTCGAGAGCTCATTATGAATTTTAGTTCAATTTGTAATGCTTTGACTGAGACTATGAGAGGAGATAAAAGATAATTTAAGTGGACACATGGAGCTAATAAAAGTTTTGAGACTATACAGCAGAAGGTTACTGAATTACCTATGTTAGCATTGCCTAATTTCAAAAAGGTATTTCAAGTGGAATGTGATGCAAGTGGTAGTGCAGTAGGAGTTGTGTTGAGTCAAGAAGGTAAACCTATTTCATTCTTTAGTGAAAAGTTGAATGATTGAAAAAGAAATTATTTTGTGTATGATCAAGAATTTTATGCTATTGTTCAAGCCTTGAAGAAATGGAGACATTATTTGATACTGAGTGAATTTGTGTTGTATACCAATCATAAAGCTTTATAGTATTTGGGTAGTCAGAATAAGTTGAATCAGAGACATATGAAATGGGTTGAATATTTGTAGAGTTACACATTTGTGATAAAACATAAGAGTGGAGTCACTAATTGAGTTGCTGATGCATTGAGTAGAAGAAGATCTTTGATGACTGAGATGAAAATTGAAGTTCTTGGTTTTGATGACATGAGAGATTCATATGAATTTGATCTTGATTTTTCTGGCTATGGAGAAAGTGGATAGAACATATTCAAGATCATCCAAGTACTAAATGGGAAGACTATTTCATTTAATGAGGTATGTTGTTTAAAAGTATTCAGTTGTGTATAATAAGAGGATCAATGAGAATTAGTTTGATAAAGGAGAAACATAGTAGTGGTTTGGATAGACACTTTAGTGTTGACAAAACATTGAATTTTCTTAAGGAGAAATAATTTTGGCCGCAGTTGTATAAGGATGTTCAGAAATTTGTGAAAAGTTATGGAATTCATTAAGTTACAAAAGGAGTAAGTCAGAGTATTAGATTGTATACACTGATTTATGTTCCTGAGAAACCATGGATTGATATGAGTATGGATTTTGTTCTTGGCTTACTGAAGATAGTAAGAGGTAATGATTCTATATTTGTTGTTGTGGATAGATTTTCTAAAATGGCACATTTTATACCCTGTAGAAAGACATCAAATGCAGTACATATTGTAGATCTTTTATTTAAGGAAATTGTTAGATTGCATGGATTACCGAGGAGTATCATGTCTGATCAAGATAGTAAATTTGTTGGATACTTTTGGAAGACTCTTTGGAGAAATTTTGGCATTGAGTTGAAATATAGTTTTACATTCACCCATAGACTGATGGATAAACAAAAGTTGTGTATAGAAGCTTGGGTAATCTTTTGAGATGTTTAGTAGGAGACACACCGAGTAATTGGGATTCTATGTTGGCACAAGCAGAGTTTGCATACAATAATTCAGTGAATAGGAGTACTGGAAAAAGATCTTTTGAGATTGTAAATGGCATACAACCGAGAGGGGTATAATATTTGAGGGATATTGCTGATGAAGAAAAGAGAAGTGCTGAAGGAGTAAAGTTTGCTGAGTTCATGAAGACATTGCATGAAGATGTGAAAAATAAGTTGGGGAAAAGTAATTAGAAATACAAAGATAAAGCTGGTAGATCTAGAATACATAGGACTTTTTTAGTTGGTGATGAAGTAATGGTTCATTTGAAGAATGGAAGATTTCCTGTTGGAACATATATATGGAAAGTTGAAAATGAAGAAGTTTGGTCCTTGCAAAATTTTGAGAAAATTTGATAGTGGAAATTCTTATGAGATTGACTTACTTGATGACATAGATATATCACCTATATTCAACATTTCTAATTTGTATGAGTACCATGAATCAGATGATGAAATGACAATACCGAATGACTATCCTAAGAAACAAATAGAAGAAGTTGAACATATTTTGGAACAAAGAATTAGAAGAAGTACAAGAAGAAAATAATATATGGAATATCTGGTAGAATGGAAGAACAGATTGATTGAAGTCATTTCATGGATTTCATAATTTGAGTTAGATTTAGCTTGAGTTGTAACTACTCCATGATTCAAAGAATCATTTTAAATAACCCTAGGTGTCTGATGCAGGAGCATCTCGGGTCCTTGGCAATCCTGTGTCAACAAAAACAAGTTTGAGTTTTCTTGTGTTTCTTGGTTTCTACTTTACCTGAGTTGGCTTGGTAGTTGCTTGGTTTCCTTTGTTAACTGAGATTGGTTGGTTAATTCCCTAGCACTCAGTTATCTTTTCTTGGCACTCAGTTATCCTTTCTTACCGAGTTGTTTGTTTTAGTTTTTTATTGAGGTTGACTTGTACAATTAATTATGGTCATAGATTTAATGTTGGTATCTATGAGTGGGAAGTGTGTGGACCTAGATCCGGTCATTCCTTCTATTAATGGTGGATCTAAAGGCCGAATTGTTTGGTAGCCTCTTGTATATATTGTAATATTTGGTTGTAGTTTTAGGACATCAATTAGGACATTAGTTTTAGGAGATAGAAGTTAGAAAATTGAAGATAGTTTCAGATCCTTGCATGTTGGAGGACTATTGTACTTAAATTGTAATATTTGGCCCTAACTAGGAAGGCCTTACATCCCGGCATGTATGAATCAATTTGAAGAAATATAAGGAGTTGATCTACATTCTCTCTCTCATTTGTGTGTTTCTACTTCTGCATGTGATCTTTGCAAGGTGGATCTAGATTAGGGTGTTACTTTGGCCCCTCTCCTCATCCTCCCTTGCATTAGTATTTTAATGGTTTTACTCATATGAGTTAGGATGAGGGATCATACGAGTCACCTTGACTCCTAGTATGAGTAAACATGGCCAAAGGGTTTAAAAGAGGCCTAAATTACATGCAGAGGTCCCATATGAGTATTGGGAGCCTATGGTATGAGTATACATATGTAATAATACAAGAAAATAGATCCAAGGAGTTTAATCATATGAGAATCCTCCTAGAACAGAATGAGATTTGTCAAAAGGTGAGTTTTTGGCTTAAAAACCTTAAAAAAATAAGTTTTGAAGGCTTGTGGAGTCCCATCGGCTATGCCAAAATGTGATTAGAGAAAAAATAACCTATTTGGAACAATTATAGACATTCAAACATTATCGTAATAGTATATTCCTAGCATATAGTAAAAACAATTTGCAAAGACACTTCAAATAGAGCTTAATAGGAGCACCCTGTCACTGTTCGATTTTCTCTTGATTTAGGGATGTGGGTGTGCTCTAAAAACATTTGGAGCATGTCCCTAATGTAGATTAGGAAGGTTTAGGATCAAATAAGGACCATGAGAACCCCATAGTGGTAGAGAATTAGGTATAGAACACCTGATTTTCCCCTAGAGCCCCAAGGAGCCCAATGAAGCCAAAATGCAGATTAAGCTAAGAATGATTATGCTAGATTGATTTTAAGACCAACTATGAGTGTGATGTGATTAAATTGTATGAAAAATAATGAAATAAACTATATTAATCCATTAATGCTAAGATAGGATGTGAGTTAGAAAGCTTAGAAATGAACTAAATCTAACAATTAGGATTTAAGCTATGATGATCTAGAAGTAAATTAGTATTACAATACTACTTAATATGATTATGTGAATTGGTTTTTTTTTCTCTTGGAAGTGAGGGTATTTATAGGATTTTGGGAAGGGCTTGGGTTAGGAAGGGGAGTTAGGGTTAGATTCAGGGTTTGGGGTAGAGTCTGGGGTATGGTTAGGGGTAAGGTTAGATGGATGAGGGTTAAGGGTCAGTCACACATGTGTGAGTGATGTAGGGGTATTATAGGGTACTCAGTGAATCTGCATGGAGGTGTGTTGTTTTGGTTTTGTGGTACTTAGCTGTAGCTTTAACCGATGGTCTCAGTTATTAAAGGAAGCTTGGTCACTGAAGGAACTTGGTGGAACCTCTGGTGCTCGGTGGAACTTGTGCTTAGTGATGCCTGTGTTTCTTAGTGTTACTTGGATTGATTAGTTGTTTCACTAGTCCTCGATTGTTTCTCTAGCACTCAGTAGTTTTGGTTTACTGAATGGATTTCTTGAGGGTTTCTTTGGCTGACTTGGTGCATTTATTATTGGTATCTTTTGTTGTATTCTCCTATGTAGATCTAGAGGCCGATATGGAGAATTAAATTTTTGTAAGGCTATTTATGAGCCGACTATTGTTGCATTTAATATTTGTTTGTAATAGGAGATGACTTCACTTAGGAGTTAATTATGTCATCTAGTCGACTTGTGGTTGAAGATTAGTATTTAAGGAGAGTTTGGGGTAGTTGTTTTAGGTAGAGACAGAGTCAGTGGATAGAAGATTAAATCTGGATCTTGCAAGATCTTAAAGATTAGATTTTTTTCTGATAGTTTGTAATAACAAAGCTAGTGGTTGTTTTCTTGGAGGAAAGGAGATTTCTTGGTGGCTTGCAAGCTCAAGTTTAGATCTACCTTAGGGTTTCCATTAGTTGATGATTTGTTTCAGAACTGGACTAGTTGGGGTTAGGGCTTGGATCTTTATTGATCTTGCAGAACTATTTCTTGATTGTAACTAGTCATAACTCGGAAGGCCATACAACTAGGCATGTTAATGAAATTTCAGTTGAAAATATTGTCTTGTTGTATAATTCCACATTGTGGTGTTTGGCTACTTGTGAGGACTATCCTTAATTGGATCCTCCTTACCTGTCCTGTGTCAGGTGGTATTAGAGCTTGAAGATCTTGAGTGTGTAAACTGATCTCCAATTGAGGTTGTTTGCACTAGGACCTTTTCAGTGATTTATTGCTTTGGATTTTTGAAAATCTTCAAGGATGACTCCAAGAAGATTGGAGCCTAGAGTGATTACAAATATTTGTGATGCTGTGGAATCAAAGATTATAGAGAAGGTTAAAGTTGATTTCAGATTTGAGATGGAATTAATGAAGAATGACATGATCGTTGAGGTCATGAGAGCTATTGTTGGTATGCCAAGGAATCTTAGTATTGATGATGGTTATGAGGAAGCTGCTGAAGACTTTGAAGTTGCTAGATCTAGTGGTGATGACCAGAGTGAAGACAAAATTAGTTGGTTTCATAGATCTCAAGCTTGGTTAAGTACTAGTTACCAAATGGAAGTTTCTACTTTCTCTAGTACTTTGAAACCCAAGGACTTGATTGATTTAATTGATGAATTAGAATACTTGTTTGTGCTAGAAGAAATTGAAGATCCTCTTTGAGTAAGATTGGCATAGACTAAGTTGAAAGAACATGCTTCTCTTTGGGGGAAAAAATTACAAAGAGATAGAGGAGATGAAGGTGAAATGAAGATCAATTGGTGGATGTTGATGGTGACTAAATTGAAAGCTAAGTTAATACTTGCTGATTATGAGCTTGAATTGTTTAAGAAGTTGTAGAATTTGAAGGAAAAAGATTTGACTATGGAATAATATATCGAGGAGTTTTATAAGTTGACTATTCGGTCTGGACATAGAGAACTTGGTAAAGAAAAAGTAGCTCAGTATGTGAATGGTTTGATATTTAATATTCAGGATGAGCTTGGTATGCTAAAGATTGATTTAGTTGAAGATGCTTATTAGTATGCTTTGAAGGCAACAAATAAGTTGAAAAGGAGACAACATAGTAATCCCTGAGGGAAGGAAAAGATTGACCACTTGGTGAAGGATAAAATGATTGCTGAAGATGAACCGAAACTTGTGGAATTGAAGAAGATAGGTAGAGTTATCTTTAAGGGTACTTGTTATAATTGTGTTGAAGAAGGGCACTTTGAGTGCACACAAAAGAAGCTTGGTGACCGACAGACTACTGTGGTAAATGAGAACATTCAGAATGAACCTGAATCTAAGAACTTGCTAGTTTAGAGAACATTGCTCGGTAAAAAGGAGGAACCTTGTCAATGGAGTAACTTGTTCAAGACTTTGTGCAAGTCCAGAGGTAAAATTTGTGATGTAATTGTTGATAGTGGTAGTACTGATAACCTTGTTGCTGAGGACATGGTTCAAAAAATTGGTTTGAATAGAATGAAAAATCCTCATCCTTATAGGATTGGCTGGTTGCAAAATGTTCATGCTCTAGAAGTGAGGGAACAGTGCTTTGTTGATTTTCATATTGGCCAATATAAGGATATAGTGTTGTGTGATATTGTGGAAATGAATATTTATCATATATTTCTTGATAGACCTTGGAAATATGATTGCAGAGCTATGTATGATTGTGTCAAGAATGTGTTTACTGTTGAGAAGGATGTCAGGAAGTTTTCCTTGATGCCTTTGCTAGATACAACACTCGGTAAAAGAAGTATGAGTATTGGTAGCCATGTTGAGTTGGCAGATCCTAAGAAGAATGATGATCCGTATGGAAAACAAGCCTATGTGTTATCAAGGAAAGACTTGAAAGACATAGGAAGTTGAAGTGGAAGAGTATGCAAGATAAAAAGTTAGAGGACCTATATGTGAAGAACCAGTTCAAGGTTTATGTGCTGAATCTAGGAAGATGTTCTTCCAGCTTATGAGAACATCTTTTCAAACCTGGGGTGTCTCATGTAGGGGAATTCTAGGGTATTTGGTGAATATTCATGGAGGTGTGTTTTTTTGGTTCTATGGTACTTGGTTGTAGCTTTAACTGATGGTCTCAATTATTGAAGGAAGCTCAGTCACTGAAGGAACTTAGTGAAACCTCTGGTGCTCAGTGGAACTTGTGCTCAGTAATGCCTATGTTTCTCAGTGTTTCTTGGATTGGTTGGTTGTTTCACTGGCACTTGGTTGTTTCTCTAGTGCTTAGTAGTTCTAGTTTACCAACTGGAGTTATTGAGGGTTTGGTTGGTCAACTTGGTGCATTTATTACTGGTAGCTTTTGTTGTATTCTCCTATGTAGATCTAGAGGCTGACATGGATAATTAAATGTTTGTAAGGCTATTTATGAGATGACTATTGTTGCATTTAATATTTTTTTGTAATAGGAGCAGACTTGGATTAGGAGTTAATTATGTCATCCAGCCAACTTGTGGCTAAAGATTAGTATTTAAGGAGTGTTTGGGGTAGTTGTTTTAGGCAGAGAAAGAGTCAGTGGATAAAAGATTAAATTTGGATCTTGCGAGATCTTAAAGATCAGATTGTTGTCTGATAGTTTGTAATGGTAGAGCTAGTGGTTGTTTCCTTGGAGACAAGGAGATTTCTTGGTGGCTTGAGAGCTCAAGTTCAAATGTGCCTTAGGGTTTCCATCAGTTGCTGATTTGTTTCAGAACTGGACTAGCTAGGGTTAGGGCTTGGATCTTTGTTGATCTTGCAGAACTATTTCTTATTTGTAACTGGTCATAACCTAGAAGGCCTTATATTCGAACATGTTAATGAAAATTTAGTTGAAAACATTGTCTTGTTGTGTAATTCCACACTATGGTGTTTGGCTTCTCGTGAGGACTATCCTTAATTGGATCCTCCTTACCTGTCCTGCATTAGTGAGAAACACTAGGGAAGTGTGCATAGGGAACCAAGGTGAAAGAGATGACATAGGATTCATTATGAGGCTCTAAGAGCCTTAATGAGGGTGTAAGGAGTCATTAATGAGTCTGTAAGGCTCATTAATGAGAGGGTTTGACCAGTAGTCAAAGGAGGGTGGATTAGACTAAGAAGGTTAGGAATCACCTTTTAAGTAGGTTTAGGATGGGTTTAGGAAAGTTTAGAAGGGTTTAGGGTTCTCTAGAAGTTTATAGGGTTTTGGGCTTTAAATATTTAATTTATTTAAGGTTTGTGACATTATTTATCAAATAATGATTCAATAAATAGGGGGAAAATCATTTAAATTTGATTTAAATGTTTTTGGCTAGGGTTTCTTAATTAAATGTATTTAATTAAAATAGGAGAAGGGATAATGACAATAAAAAATAATTAATTAATTAATTAATTAATCAAATAATTAATTAATAAATGATGATGTCATCAGGGGTTTCTACAAAATAAAATATTTTTATTTTGGCAAAGGAATTTTAGGTGTCTACACTTTTGCAAAGATCTCATATGGTAGTTTCAATTTCCAAGCCACTCTAGGTTAGATAACCTTAATGTAACAAATGTTTTTTACGGTCAAGGAATGTTATTTCATCTTTATATTTTGGCATCAATGGTCTAGGCATTCTATCTCTATTGTATCTTATCCTGCAAGGTTATGAACCATCATCAAAATAAAGTTTTGTATTCATCCTTCCTTATTCAAGTTCCTCATGCAACTGGGGAATAGTTACCCTAGACTCTTATCATCGATACTAGAAAATATAACATCATAAATTATATCCCTATGTAATTTATCACTTGCCTATGCCTCATTTTAATGTTCTTAGCCTTCCATGTCTGACATGCTCGATCCATCTCAATTCCATCTTAACTTTTGGCTTATCCTGTCAATTTTGGACATCAAGTCCCAATTTTGGACTACATTGGAGGGATCAAGGTGCCTTGGGTACCTAGATCTTAGGAGTGAGCTGAATTGAGTGCCCTTCTCCTCCTAATCACTGTCCAAATTTAAATCACTCAACAGTTAGCTTGTTTGAGTGGGAATTCTAAACTTATGTCAACTTTCTCTAAGTTTTGCACCTCAAAATGCTTGGTGATATATAAATGAAAGTTATCCTCCCTCATTTAGAGATCTATCTACATATTTTTAAGAGTTCAATTTAAAATTCAAATTTAAGCATCTAAGACCTTCAAGAGCAATTGATTAAGCATCAAGGCATTGAAGACTAGGAGTAACTTGTAGACTTATGTATTCATGATGACACTTGTGGTGTAGGGGCAACTAGTGGTAATCATGCCTCTATGAGGAAAATTTGAGTTTTCTTGTTTTTTTTTTTCATGTTAATGTTTCAATAAGGTCCTAAGGATCATTTTTGCAAGTTTTTTTGTCAATCCATGTCCATGGAAGTCATTTTGAGTCCTAAATGTAAGAGTGTCATAAAGTTGCCATAAGGTGACAAAAAATGTAAATGATCCTTCCAGGGCCTGTCATGATGTAATAAGGGTCATTTTACCTCATTTAGATGAGTTTGAGTCATAATAAGTCCATACAGGAAAAATAGCAATAATGTGATGTTGGAAAAGTTGCATTGGTAACTTTTGCAACTTTTAGTTGCAGTTTTTAGATAAATAGTCAAGTATTCAAAAATTTCATAGACAGATAAAAATAATTGTAATGATTTTTAAGAGGCCTCTTTTGGTTGAGGCAGAAGCTAGTTGGTCAATTGGAGGAGTTTTTAAGGGAGAATTTCAATAAAGCTTTAATTATTTTCTTGTGATTTACTTCTTTTTCTACGTTGCATAGACTTATACTTTTACGTATAGTGGATCCATGATGAATAATATAGTTTTTTGTATGTGGTATTGAGTCTAGTTTTCATTAAATAAAGTCTCATCATATTTCATGTTCATTTGTAAAAGATATCACTAGTTTTGTAACAGGTGGTTGAAACCCTGACCTAGAGTAAACAATGAGTTGGAAATTTGAATAACTTTTAATCTAACCATGGAAAAATTATATAAGCTTGTGGAATGTTATATTAGGATGTATTATTGAATATTTATGTGGTTTCTGGGTAGGAAGACATGTTGGGTGAGAGAAAATTGAGGCCCTAGTTCAGTTTCCTATGTAACAGTCATGAAATGATGACAATTTGGAGTAATTTTGATACCTGTTTGTATTCATGGATAGTGGGAACCCAAAAATGATGGAAATTTTACTTTAGAATTTAATTCTAACTATTGGTGGTGGTTTTTGAGAAGTTGGGTGGATATTTCAAGTGGGCACTTTGGAAAATAGGCCTAATTAGCCCTTAAAACCTAAAAGGAGAAAACGTTGACCTATTTGGTCTAAAACAACCTATGTTGGTTCTTGGATATGTTATCAAAATCCTTAATGGGTGTCTAAAAGTGTCTTCATAATGGGATAGGGAGATTTTTTTCAAAATTTATTATTAACAAACCAATCACAAAGGGGTATTATGCCTAGTTTCAATTGAGTGAAGGAAATATGAAGTAAGTCTTGTCATGTGTAGTTTCATGGTCCCTTATGGTGTTTTTAGGAGTCCCTTAATGTACAAAGGACCACCAAATAATTTTCCATATTGAGACCTAATGTTTCCTTACAAAGTGTACTTGAGGTCTTGGGTGGTGACTAGGTGATGGTTTAGTTTGTTAAGGAAGTCCATTGATCCTTGTATAGGGTAGTTGTAGGTTTCACAAGGTTTTAGTTGGGGTCCTTTGATCTAAAAAAATACTTTAGAACAATGTCTCATTTATGTGGAATTCATTTCATGTTAAGTACATGCCTAACCATGAGGGATTGGTGTCTAGATGCCAAGTTGAGTTGTGAGTGTGTCCCCCAAAAATGAGACAACTACTTTGGCATTTGTTTTGAGATTTTTCAATGTCATCTCATCCTACTAAGACTACACATCAATTAGTATTAGAGAAAGGAAGAAGGTCCTTGAATGTGGGAGATTGAAGGGTGAGAGAGGAAAGGTTTTAAGGATGAGGGAAGCCTTGGATATAAGGGAGAGAGAACTAAGACAAGTCATAGAAGAAAATACAGCAAGGGAGAGAGAACTAAGACAAGTTAGGGAAGAAAATGTGGCAACTCAAGCAAGGTTGGCAGCCTTGGAGAGAGATCTAAGAAGGGATGAAAAACATGATCAAGAAGAGGATGATGGGGAGATTGAGAACCCTTGAGTAGAGAGTGAAGAGGAATTAGATCCTAAAGAAATGAGGATGGGGATGATTCTTAAGGTTGTTAAGGGAGATGGTTCAAGAACTAGTGTGGATTTACCAATGTATGGTGGAAGAATGGATAATGAGGAAGTGTTGGGGTGGATAGATGCCATATAGAACTATTTTGAGTATGAGGAGATGGTATAGGAAAAGGTCATATTTTCCAAGAAAAAATTGAAAGGACCAACATTGACATGGTGAAAATTTGTGCAAAGGGAGAGAGTTACAAAGGGGAAGGTGAATATTAATTCATGGAGTAGGATGGTGGCTATGACAAGGAGCCAATTTCTACCTATGGATTATGCAGTCCACACTTTTAGAAAGATGCAAACTTTGAAGCAAAATTATCTAGATGTCATGACCTATATAGATGAATTCTATAAACTAAGCATAAGGGTTGGACATAATGAAGATGACGTAGAGAAAATAGCTTTGTATCTAAATGGGATAAGATATAATATTAAGGATGAAATTGGGTTGAATATCCCCAATCCATAGGTGATTTATTCCAACTTGCAATTAGGATAGAGGAGAAGTTGAATAGAAGGAAAAAGAGACAAGGAAGAGGAAGAGGGAACACTCATAGAAGAAGAGGCACAAGGAATACCAATGAAGAGAAATGGGATACATGTAAGGGAAAGGATCAAGTTTCAACCCAAAGAGGGGATTCATAGGTTTAAGAGGAATATTTGGAGGAGGTAGAAGTTCCAACACATTCTCATGAAGATTCTATAATTGTAATGATTTTGGACATACAACATTCAAGTTCTCTGAAAAGTAGTGTTTTACATCAAGTGGAGGTGAAAGGAGAAGTGAAAGGAGGGCTCAAATTATGCAAGAAAAAGATTACCAAAGTGAGAATTCACCTTTGATACAAGTTACTTCTGAAGTAGGTGATAGATTTATGATAAGGAGGAAATCACTCAAGGTACCAATCACAAAAGAAACCCCACAAAGGAAGGCATTATTCAAGATAAATTGCAAGGCACAGGGTAAGGTATGCAAGGTAGTGATAGATTCTAGTTCAACTGATAATATACTGTCAAATGAAATGATTAGTAAATTGAATTTAAAAATAATTTATCATGAGACACATTAAAAAGTATCTTGGGTAAATCATAATTATTCAATCTTTATGATTGAATTGGTGAGTTTTAAATTGGTGGGTACAAGGATAGGGTTCTTTGTGATATTTTACCAATGGATTGTTGCCACCTATTTATTGGAAGGCCATGTGAATTTAATAGAAATTGCACAAATGATGGTAGAAACAATACCTATCAGAATGAAGAAGATGGAAAAACCTTTACACTAACACCATTGTAGGGAGAAGATAAGGAATAGTCCAAGCAACTGGGGTCATAATGTTTGGAAAGGAGTTTGTCAAGATTGAAACAAATGAATTAATAGCCACTCCAAGGCTTAAGGATGCCAATGGAGAAATAATGAGAAAAGGTTCAACGTTGAAAGGAGGAGAATGTAAGATAGTGCCAACATATGATAAAGAGAAGCCTAAGCCCACATTGCTTGAAAAAGGGAAAGATGAGTTAATAAAACATGATGAAATCTTGGTTGGAGAAATTAACTTGTTCCTTAGTCCCTAAGAAGATCAATGGGCACTCCAATTTTGTCAAGGAAATGGTGTGTAAACTTGATGGTATAGAGATCTTAAGGGTATAAAATTTGAAGACATAGATGAAGGGAAAGGATGGAGTAATTAATAAGTATGGATGGAAAGACCAAATGAGTGAGTCTAGGAATGTTCCAAGGCCTAATATGGGTACAATACATAACAAGAATTTAAAGGAATTATGTGCAGGTCTTAAAATAACTTCCACATTCTTATGTGACAAGAGAAAAGTGAGAAGGTAGTCAATAGCCTTTCAAGAAGACAACCGATCAAACAATGTCAAGAAGGATGCAAGGCTCAAGTACTTGATCCAGTGGAAAGTTAAACCAATAAGAGGTAATATTTGGAGGCTAGAGCCTAATAACATCAAGCATGCTATGGTGTAATATATTCCTCAAAGGGACTTGAGGTCTTTTTGAATCCCAGGTATATGGTGTAGGGGCACCTAGTGGTAATCATGCCCCCATGAGGAAAACTTGAATTTTATTTTTTTGTTTCATGTTATTGTTGTCAATAAGGTCCTAAAGACCATTTTTGAATTTTTGTACTTAATCCATGTCCATGGAAGTCATTTTGGGTCCTAAATGTAAGACTATCATAAAGTTGCCACAGTTTCCATAAGGTGACGTAAGTTGTAAATGAGCCTTCTAGGGCCTCCCATGATGTAATAAGGGCCATTTTACACCATTTAAGGGAGTTGAGTCATAATAATTCCATAGAGAAAAAAATATTAGCATTAATGTAATGTTGTAAAAGTTGCATTAGCAACTTTTAGTCGCACTTTTGAGATAAATGGCAAAGTATTCAAAAAACTGTCATAGACAGTTAAAGATAATTGTAATGATGTTTAAGAGGCCTCTTTTGGTTGAGGCATAAGTTAGTTGGTTGATTTGAGGAGTTTTTAAAGAAGAATTTCAATAAAGCTTTAACTATTTTCCTATGCTTTACTGCTTTTTCTATGTTGCAAAGGCTTATACTTTTATGTATAGTGAATCCATGATGACTAATATAGTTTTTTGTATGGGGTATTGAATCTAGTTTTCATTAAATCAAGTCTTATCCAATTTCATGTTCATTCATTCATGAAATCACTATTTTTGTAACATGTGGTTGAAACCTTGACCTATGGTAAATAATGAGTTGGAAATTTGAATAAATTTTAATCTAACCATGGATAAATCATATAACCTTGTGGAATGTTATATAAGGATGTATTATTGAATATTTCTATGGTGTCTATGTAGGAATAAATTTTGGGTGAGAGAGAATGGAGGCCCTAGTTCAGTTTCCTATGTAACAGTCATGGAATGATGATAGTTTGGAGTAATTTTGAAATCTATTTGTATTCATGGATTTTGGGCACCCAAAAAATATGGAAATGGTAGTTTAAAGTTGAATTATAATTGTTGGTGGTGTTTTTTGAGAATTTTGGTGGATATTTCAAGTGGGCACTTTGGAAAATAGGCCTAATTGGTCCTTATAAACCTAAAATTAGAAAAAAGTTGACCTATTCGCTCCAAAAAAAACTTATGTTGATTCTTGGATATGTTATAAAAATCCTTAATGTGTGTCTAAAAGTGTCTTCATATTGGGCGAGGGATAATTTTGTTTAAAGTTATTCTTCAAAAACTAGTCACAAATGGCTACTAGGCCCAATTTAGATTAAGTGAAGGAAATATGAAATAAGTATTGTCATGGGTAGTTGCAAGGTCACTTATGGTGTTTTTTGGAGTCCTTTCATGTACAGAGGACCATGAAATCATTTTTTATATTGAGATTGAATGTTTCCTTACAAAGTGTAATTGAGGTCTTGGGTGGTGACTAAGTATTGGTTGAATTTATAAAGGAAGTCCACTTATCCTTGTATAGGGTGTTTGGTAGGTATCATGAGGTTTTATTTTGTATCCTATGATGTAATAAAATCCTTTGGAATAGTGTCTCATTTATGTGGAATTAATTTCATGTTAAGAACATGCCTAACCATGAGGTATTCATGTCTAGGTTCCAAGTTGAATTGTGTGTGTGTCCTCCAACAATGAGATAGTTACTTTTCCATTTTATTTGAGTTTTTTTAGTGTCATATCATCCCCATAAGCCTTTTCATCAATCTAAAAACTTATTTTTCTAAATTCAACTAAATCAAGTCAATGCCAACATCTTCATGAGAATTTCAATATCAAAAAGGTCTATGAAGGCATAAGAATTTTTTTTAAAGATCTAGCCTCTACTACCTAATAGTAAACTTTCAAATACAATTCAATATATTTAAAATTAAAGGTTGATTCCTAAATTGCGGCTTGACTTATGCAAACCCCTTTCTACACAACATTTTTTCTTTTTAGTATGTAGGAATAAGTGATGGATGCACATAAAGAGTTATAGATAGATCATGCAGAGATCTACAATGTGAAATTCAGTAGATTTTAAACTAATGGGAGTGGGTCAAGTTGGGAAAATTAGTCCTAGGAGTAGGTTGACTCTTTGTCTTTGCCTAAAATTTGGACCACAAGTCATTTACAGCCTGAACTTGCTAGTTATTTTGCCAAAATTTTATTGTCAGTCTACTATCTTCCTATGCATATAAAAAAACCTCATTTCACCCTTTTTTTATTTGATTCTTTCATCCTTCATCTACAATTGCATAGTTATAGGGACAAATGGTTCCAATTTGTGCTTCACCCATCTTGAGCCTAGTGGATCATTCTCCTTTCAGTGTAAGTTATAAGAAGTAAATAGATTCCTAATTTAAATGCATGGATTAGTGAGTCCTATTTAACTTACCTTAGATAAATTTATTCATAAATGATGCAATAGAGGATGGGGAGAGGGGCCAAAGGAACACCCTAACCAGATCCATCTTGTAGAGATCACACATGGAAGAAACAAACACAAAAGTGAGAGAGAATGTAGATCAACTTCATATATTTATTTAAATTGATACATATGTGCCAAGCTGTAAGGCTTCCTAGTTTAAGCTAGATATTACAATTCAAGTACATAAGTCCTCCAACATGCGAAGGATCTAAAACTATCTTCTAACTTCTATCTTCTATCTATTCTCCAACTCTAAACCCTAAAATACAAGCAAAGATTACAATATATACAAGAGGCTACCAAACAAGTTAGCCTATAGATCCACCATCAATGGAAGGAATGAATAGATCTAGGTCCACATGCTTCCCAATGATATATACCAGCATTAAATCTATGACCATAATTAATTACACAAGTCAGCCTCAATAGAAAACTAAAATAAACACCTTGGTAAGCAAGGATAACTGAGCCCCAAACAAGCATCAACGAGTGCCAGGGAATTAACTGAGCACTAGAGAGATAACCAACCAACCTCGGTTGAAAAAGGAAACTAAGAAACTACCAAGCCAACTCAGTCAAAGTAGGAACCAAACAACATAGGAAACCACAAACATGTTTTTGGTGATACAAGATTGCCAAGGATCCGAGATGCTCCTGCATCAAACACTTGGGTTTATTTGAAAGGATTCTCCGAATCATGAAGCAAGTACAATCTAAACTGAATCCAACTCAGATTGTGAAATCCATGAACTCTCTTTAATCGGTCTATTCTTCCACTTTACCAGATATTCCATATACTATTTTCCTCTTGTACTTCTACCAATTATTTGTTCCAAAATCTACTCAACTTCTTCTATATGTTTCTTAGGATAATCATTTGGTACTATCATTTCTTCATCTGACTCTTGGTACTCATAAATCAACAATGTTGAATATAGGTGATACATCCATGTCATCAGGTAACTCAATCTCATAAGCCTTTCCATTATCAAATTTTCTCAAAATCTTGCAAGGACCAAACTTCTTCATTTTCAGATTCCCATATGTTCCAATAGGAAATCTTCCTTTCTTCAAATAAACCATCACTTCATCATCGACTACAAAAGTCTTATGTCTTCTTAATCTATCTGCTTTGTCTTTGTATTTCTAATAACTTTTCTCCAGTTTATGTTTCACATCTTCATGCAACATCTTCATGTACTAAAAAAACTTCACTCCTTCAACACTTCTCTTTCCTTCATCAACAATATCCCTCAAATTTGATATACCTCTTAGTTGTATGCAATTTACAATCTCAAAAGGTGTTTTTCCAGTTTTCCTATTCACTGAATTATTGTATGTAAACTCTTCTTGTGCCAACATAGAATCCAAATTACTTGGTGTGTCTCCAACTAAACATCTCAAAAGATTTCCCAAGCTTCTATTCAAAAATTTTGTCTATCCATCCATTTGTGGATGAAATGTATAACTATATTTCAACTCGGTGCCAAACTTTCTCCAAAGGGTCTTCCAAAAGTATCCAAAAAATTTACTATCTCGGTCAGAGATGATACTCCTTGGTAATCCATGCAATTTGACAATTTCTTTAAAGAAAAGATTTGCTATATGTACTGCATCTGATGTCTTTTTATAGGGTATAAAATGTGTCATTTTAGAAAATCTATCCACAACAACAAATATAGAATCATTACCTCTTACTATCTTTGGTAATCCAAGAATAAAATCCATACTGATATCAATCTAAGGCTCCTCAGGAACATAAATCGGTGTATACAATCCCATATTATGACTTACTCCTTTTGCAACTAGACAAATTCCACAACTTCTAAAAAATTTATGAACATCCTTATACAACTATGGTTCAAAGTATTTCTCCTTAAGAAAATTCAATGTCTTGTCAACATCAAAATGTCCAGCCAAACCACTACTATGTTTCTCCTTTATCAAATTATTTCTCATTGATCCTCTTGATATACACAAGTAAAAATTTTTAAACAACATTCCTCCTTGAATGGAATATTCCTCCCATTTAGTACTCAGTTGATCTTGAATAGGTGCTCTGCACTTTCTCCATGGCTTAGAAAAATTAGGATCAAATTCATAATAATATCTCATGTCATCAAAACCAAGACCTTCAATTTTCATCTCGGTCATTAAAGATCTTCTTCGACTCAATGCATCTACAACTTGGTTAGTGACTCCACTCTTATGATTTATCACAAATGTATAACTCTATAAATATTCAACCCATTTCATATGTCTTTGATTCAACTTATTCTAACTACCCAAATATTGTAAAGCTTTATGATCGGTGTACAACACAAATTCACTTGGTATCAAATAATGTCTCCATTTCTTCAGGGCTTGAACAATAGCATATAATTATTGATCATACATAGAATATTTCCTTTTTGCATCATTCAACTTTTCACTAAAGAAAGAAACATGTTTACCTTCTTGACTTAACACAACTCCTATTGCACTTCCACATGTATCACATTCCACTTGAAATACCTTATTAAAATTAGGCAATTCTAACACATACAATTCAAAAACCTTCTATTTTAGAGTCTCAAAACTTTTATCAGCTCCATGTGTCCACTTGAATTCTCTTTTATCTCCTCTCATAGTCTCAGTCATAGCATTGCAAATTGAACTGAAATTACTAATGAACTTTCGGTAAAAACTAGGCAAACCATGAAATGATCTTATCTCACTATAATTATCAGGTGTAGGCCAATTCAAAATAGCTTCAACCTTTTCAAGATCCATTTTCAAACCATCAGCTGAAACCACAAATCCTAAATACACAAT
The DNA here is from genome assembly GCA_027943335.1 of Chamaecyparis obtusa. Taxonomy (NCBI): domain Eukaryota; kingdom Viridiplantae; phylum Streptophyta; class Pinopsida; order Cupressales; family Cupressaceae; genus Chamaecyparis; species Chamaecyparis obtusa. Next base: position 2,642,284 of record BSBK01005975.1, on the reverse strand, counting down.
CTCCTCTTTCATGAAAGAACACTTTTTCAGATTTATCGACAACTTTTCTTCTTTCAACCTCTACAATATTTTTTTAACATGAAACAAATATTCTTCTCTGGTCTTTTTGAGTATCATAATATCATCTAGGTATACAATCACAAATTTACCTAAGAATTTCTTCAAAACTTCATTCATCAACCTCATAAAAGTACTCGGTGCATTAGTTAAACAAAAAGGCATAACCAACCACTCATACAAACCTTCTTTTTTCTTAAAAGAAGTCTTCCACTCAAAACCTTCTCTAATTTTAATATGATGATACCCACTTTTCAAATTAATCTTGGTAAAATACTTTTCTCGATTCAAATTATCCATTATATCATCCATTCTCGGTATAGGAAACCTATATTTCACTATTATCTTATTGATTTCTTTGGAATCAGTACACATTCACCATTCTCCATTATTCTTAGGTTCCAATACAATAGGTACTACACAAGGACTCAAACATTCTTAGATCAAACCTTTCTACAACAATTCTTGAATCTATCGGTTCAATTCTTTATTCTTAGTAGGTGCTAACTAATGTGGTGCCTTATTCAGTAAACTAGCTCTAGGGATTAGATCCATGCAATGATCAATGCTTCTCTTTGGTGGAAAACTATTAGGTACATTATCATAAATGATCTCACTATACTCGGTGAGTAACTTATCAATCTCTTCAGGTATACTATCTTCTATTTTCTTACTTAGTTTGTTAGGAATCACAACAAAACATACATCATTCTTCTTCAAATCCTTAACAAATTTTCTTCCTTCTATCAAAAAAACTTTCACAGATATGAAAACATTAATAACAGGTTCTTCAATCAAAGGTAACAAGATTTGTCTTCTCCCATAAGCCCAAATAGTATATTTAATCAATCTCCCATCATATATAGCATGTCTATCATATTCCAAAGGTCTACCCAATAAAATATGACAACAATCCATAGGCATGATATCACATAATACCTTATCATAGTACTTTTCAATTTTCAAATTTACATAACATTGTTCACTTACCAAGAGTGTATGCTTATCTTTGATCCATGAAATTTGATAGGGCTTCAGGTGTTCCATCCTTTTCAACTAAAACTTTGTAACCATTTCCTTAGATGCAAAGTTCTTCAAGATTCCACTGTCAATGATTACCTTCCATACTTGATAAAAAATGCTACACTTGGTCTTGAAATTTTTTTTCCTTACCAAATCTTCCTTATTACTTTCACTCCAAAGTGCTCTTCTTACCATCAAATTCTTTTCCTTCTCAGGTTCATTCGGTGACTCTTCTTGCACCAAAGCATTTCTACTACTACCAACCTTCTTACTTGCATGTGTACACTCAAATGATCTATTTACTTCTTCTCCACAATTGTAACAAGTTCCTTAGAAACCACCTCTATTATAAACACCTCGGTAGTTATTGCTTCTTCCTCTAGATGAACTTTCACCTTTCCACTCGATCTTGCCTTTGTCCAAATTTTACTTTTTTGGTTTAGATCTAATATTTTCCCTATAAGATCTACCTCTTCCTCTAGAGAATCTACCACCTCTACCTCTTTGTCTTTGCTCATGTCTCTTGTTCAATTTCTCCTAAGCTTTCAATGCAAATTGATAAGCCTCTTTAATGTTTTCCAATTTGACCAAATTGATTTCTTCTTGGATGGAAACTCTCAATCCATTCAGGTACCTAAAAATTCTTTCCACATCATCTTCATCATGTCTAGATATGATATCCAATCTATAGAATTCCTAAGTATACTCTTTTACCAAGCTATCTTTCTACCTCAAACTTTGCATTTGCCTAACTAGGTTAATCTGATAATCATAGGGTAAAACATTTCCTTTCAATTTATTCACCATTTTATTCCATACCTTAGTTTTATCTTTTCCTTTACTCTTTCTATCTAAGTACAAATGTTCCCACCACAAGGATGCATGAATCTTTAATTTTGTGCTTGCAATTTTCACCTTCTTTTCCTTAGGGACATTTTCATATTTAAAGTACTTTTCCATCTCGGTGATCCAGTCCACCAATTCATCTGAATCCAATTTTACACTATAGTCAAGAGGATAAAAGTGTGGTGTAGACTTCAGATTTGTTAAAGCCTTCAAAAATCTTTCCTCACCTTGATCCATCACTGGTGCAGGTTCTACATCGACTTGTTCTTCCTCAATTTCATCATCACTAACATATTCAAGATGTCTTCCTCTTCTTTGGGCTGTTTCAATAGCTTCTAATCTAGCAACAAGTTGTCTTAATATGTCTATCAATCCTGGATCCGCATCTCACCTCCCATGAACCATCTTGAAACCCTCTGCAATTGTAGGCCAGATGAAAATCTGCTACCCCACAACAAATCAACTAGGGTTTGACAAGAAGGAACCCTCAAACCTAGATTCACAAACCTAGATCCAGATCTAATCTGGATTTGAAACCACTTGACACAAGGGAGGATGGGGAGAGGGTCCAAAGGTACACCCTAACTAGATCCACCTTCCAGAGATCACACACAGAAGCAATAAACACACAAGTGAGAGAGAGAATGCAGATCAACTTCATATATTTATTTAGATTGATTCATACATGCCAGGTTGTAAGGCCTTCCTAGTTTAGGCAAGATATTACAATTCAAGTACCAAAGTGCTCCAACATGTGAAGGATCTAAAACTATCTTCCAAATTCTATCTTCTATCTCTTCTCCAACTCTGACCCCTAAACTATAACCAAAGATTACAATATATACAAGATCCTACCAAAAAAGTCAGCCTTTAGATCCACCATTAATGGAAGGAATGACCAAATCTAGGTCCACATGCTTCCCAATGATAGATACCAACATTAAATCCATGACCATAATTAATTGCACAAGTCAGCCTCAACAAAAAACTAAAACAAACACCTTGGTAAGCAAGGATAACTAAGCACCAGACAAGCATCACCAAGCGCTAGGAAATTAACTGAGTGCCAGAGAGATAACTAACCAACCTCGGTTAACAAAGGAAACTAAGCAACTACCAAGGCAACTAGGTCAAAGCAGGAACCGAGCAACACAAGAAAACACAAACATGTTTTGGTGACACAGGATTGCTAAGGACCTGAGATGCTCCTACATCAATAAACATGAATGAAATATAGATAATCAATGAGCTATACTTGAGCTGATACTTTATCTTTGTTTCCTCCAAATTGTTGAGTTGTTATTGATAAAGGAACTTTCACAAGTCAAACCTTTCACCTTTAATCACCATTTGATATGAAAAAGTGTATGGAAGTGGACGTGGAATAACCCTCTTGGTTCTTGTAGTAAATCTTGTATGCTACACCCTTTGTTGTATACTTGATCCTCTATTCAACTATCTTCCACTCTTATTTCCTTTCCATTGGGCTATGCACTAGTAAGATGAGAAACCATGTCATTCTTTAGTACCTTCAATACTGGAAGAGTTTTGAAGAAGCACAATATTGTCAATGCCTTAATCACATCCTTCATTATTTTGGGAAGATTATCAGGATACATTACATCTCCATGAATTCAACTCAAAATGATTTGAATCCAACCAAGCTCATAGTTGAAATACAAAGACTTCTTTTATATGTTAAGAATTAGCTTTTACTTTGGCTTGAATGTCATGAGGTTGTCTTCTTTCATAAAATTCATCCATATACTATTAAGTATTTCATTAATGATCTTTGTCAGGGTTGCATCGATGCATGCATTAACATCCTCCATTAATGAGCAACACGATTAAAAATAAACCCTCCTTATCAGTCCTTGTTGGGACAAAAGGATATGGATTGTACTTTGGTTGTGGCTTTAGAGTGGGATCAATAATGATTAATGGGTCCATTCTAATAAAAAAGTAGAATTGAAAACACATAAATAAGGAATATCTTTGAACACAGAAATTTCTAGGGTTAATGAAAATTGAAACACTAAAAATACCTTTTGTAAACAAGAGCTCTTGAATTTGTGATATTTCAAGTGATCAAGATGAATCTAAACCCTCCAATATATCTCTTTCCAATAGACACTTAAGGTTGTGGATTATTTGTTCATGAACATTGAAGATACACTAAAGTTTTCTTCTTTAAATGTCCAATGATCATAAAAACCTTTGCAGGTCTCTCCAGAGACCTAAAATTCTTTAAAAATGCCTTTATAATATTTTCCACACTAAAAACTATCCAACATCCAAACCATCAGGGGGTTCTTAAGATCTGTAGTCAAATATTCCCCTATAAAATTCTTTATGTTTAGTTTGCAAAGGAAATATCTACAAGACCAAGAGGTACGAGCACATCCTTTGATTTGTCTTCCACAATTTTTTTAGATTTCTTCACCCATGTATTTCACATATTTTCTCTTTCCATATTCAAATTAGTTTCCTTCATTTTTTTGAACATGGGTCTTCTCATTCTTTTTTTGCATATTCTAGCAATGTACCCTAATTTATTGTAGTTGTAACATATAGGACCTTTCTATGGACCACTCCCATTCCTTATACTATTAGATATGTACTTAACATCCTTGTGCCCATATTTTTTTCATGCATAACAATATCCATTGAAATATTGAACATTTCTACCATTATTCAAAAATCCATTTCTCATCATTCTACTTTTGCATTGATTTTCTTTATGTCCAAACTTATTGCAAGAATAACATTTTCCATTAAATGGTTGTGATTTGATCAGACTACTAAATTCAATAGCTTTATGTCCAACCTTGTTACATGAAAAAAACATTAGAAATATGGGCATAGATAAGAAACTAACAATATTAAAAAATTTGATAATACACGCTTCTTCATTTCAACACTCAATACATGGCTAATATATAGCCACTTACATAGCCAAACAAAATCATATTTATTAGGGAGGTGTTATGACAAATTTTTCTTGAAAGATTCACAAGTGTAACACATATATTGTTATTTCAAAAATATATGCAACTAACCATCCAAACCTATATTAGCAAGTTTTTTTTATTAAAAACATCACTATTACAATAGTAATTACCTTTCTATATATACATAATTACTATAATGTAAACATTAATTTTCCTAACATTCCCTCCCTTAATGTTTACATGGTAGAAAAATATTCATACACTCTTTTGCATTATGCTCACCCTTGTGGCATGTCCAACTGACTCATGACCTTGATCCAAAGAGAGGCTCTCTCCTCCCATGGTTTTAAATAGGCTTACCACAAACCTTGAAATGAGTAGGAACATCCACCATCTTTCCATCTCGTGTGGTTTTCTAGATCCTCCCACAAATCCTTTCAAGATCCATGAACTAACTTACTTTGGTGCTTTTGTTCACTGCTATGCTTACACATCAGGGAATGGAAATCACCATACATATCACAAATCAGGAATGGAACATTGTACATATTACCCCCACATTGTGAAACTTCCACTTATTCACACCACCTGCGACACTGAAAAAAAAACATATCAAGCTACATAAAATGCCACCAAAATTGACGAGTGGCCCCGTCATTGATGATTGAGGAGAGGACACTAATTTTCCTCCAGTCTTTGATGCCTCCAACCTCTAGTCTTGGATTTATCTAAAGCATATATTCTTCATCGCTAGGAAATGATAGCTCTTCATCATTAGCATGGTTTTCCCAATTAGTTTCTTAATCTTATGAAACATGATGATCCAATTTATCACCTAGTAGATCTTGTGCCCTCTTATTGCAATTCAAGATTACATGTCCCATCTCATTACAATAGATGAATTTTATTTTTCCTTTTGAATGAACATTTTTGGATTTGTACTTTCCTTTCCTTGCTTTGTTATGTATATATAAAGCATCTTCAGATTTTGAGTCTTCATTATGATCAAGCATAGTAGATATTACTCCTTCAAGACTAATGGTTACCTTGCTTAGTGTAAACACCATCCTAGACATACTTTTAGGAAAAATATTCAGAATAATTGCTTTAGAATCATCATCTTTTACTTTCTCATTAATCCCAGCTAGCTGATTTAGGAGAGAGTGAAACTTACTGATACTCTCTACCATTTCTATACCTTTTTTTAGCTTCAGTCCATATATTCTCTTCTTCAATGTTGTCTTGGCACTTTCTTCTTTAGATTCAAAAAACCTGTTTAATGATTCCCAAACATTTTTTGCCAACTTCACTAAATCCACATGGTGTAAATATGATTTTGATAAGCCAAGACCAATAGTTCCCAAAGCTTTCTGATTTTTTATATTCTACTTAGAAAGTTCACCTACATCAGTTGGTGTTATTGAATTTGGTTTAATGACATCCCAAAGATATTTTTCAATCAAGTGTAATTGCATTTTTATATACCAAGTATGAAAGTTTCTTCCTTCAAACTTCTCAATGAAAGTTAATTTTTCCATGATTACTCTTTTAATCAAAGGTTTTAGTCTCAACAAATAATGCACCTTCACAATAAAAATACTACAATCTTACCTCAAAATATGAATAATACTCACTATTAAATACATAAGAAAACATTGACCAGTAGTAAAGTGTATCTCTCATACATCACTTGTGATGTAATGCCCTACCAAGGAACCCAAGAGAAATTAATCTAAAACATATTACTAAGTTTACCGAATAATTTTTTTTCTTAAGAGTTTACAATCAATAATGCATAACAATGCAGAAGAAAAATAACATAAGACAATACATACTCATAAATATAACTTACTAATAGATTACAAGTCTCAAGGGTTCCAAGATGTAGAATTACATATAAGTTAACTAAACTAATAAATACATTCCATAACATAATCACATGATATATCTTACATTCATTTTAAAACCCAAATTGAAATATTCCTAATCCTTTACTTAATCATAATAAAAAGAACATGATTTGTAAAGTACACTTAACACACTCATTTCAATTAAATAATAAGATACATTAATTACATCAATGAAATCAAAGATACAATCTATAGAGTACAACTGACACATTAGGGCATACATAATAATACAACTTCCACTATACATGTCACACGGATAACAATAATACAATAAAAGTACATATACATTTCTTGAAATCAATGTCACTACACAATACATAAAATATAATACAAGATAGTCATCTCATGATGATAATAAGAAAATCTCCAAGCAATGGAAAAGAAGATAGAAGCAACATGGAGTATCTTTTGGATACAATTGTCTGAAGGAGATTGTTGGAATGATTATGTGTTGTCTTTGATGTCACATAGATGTCATATCAATTGTCAACTTAGTTGGTCAGCAAAGCAGTTACTAGTGTCTACCAAGCTCAGTTAGTCAGCAAAGCAGTTACTAGTGTCTATCGAGCTCAGTCGGTCAGCAAAGCAGTTACCAGTGTCTACCGAGACCTCTCGGGTGTCAAAAGAAAAGTATGGCAGAAAATAGTGTTAACCGAGCTTCCTCAGTTATCGAAGGAAAGTTAGTGTCTACCGAGTTCACTTGGTCTCCAAAGGATGTTGAAGAATTCACAGTACTTACCGAGTTCTCTCGATTGCCAAAGGAAATCTTCTTTGGATTAATGTTTACCGAGTAAGGTCGGCCCAGTAAAGGATTTTGTCAATTTGAGAAATAAAGTTAGTTTATTCCAGCCAACTGTTGAAATGATTAGTAATGTTTGTAATAATTATTAGTGCTGACTTGACAATCCGAATGGTATATATATAGAAGGTCAAGTCGTGAATTAAGAAGAAGTAAGAAAGAAGAAAGAGAAGAATAGTATGAGCGAATTTTGAAGGATGGTTAGATATCCTTGAAGAGTAGCAAAGATATATTTGATCGGGAAGGATCTAGTGAAGCAGAACAGAGATCTGTAATCAGCAATTCAGTTGTGACACTATTTAGGTCACTTCATTGTTACTTTCTTACCATTGTAGTAGTGATTTCAAAATCTCCTAACCGAGTTGGTTTAACAGCCATTTTGTAAATCCTCTAACAAGGTGACAGTTCTATTGAATTGTTTCAAGACCTCTTACAAGGCCACTCCTAGCAGGGTGATTAAATCCTCTAACAAGGTCACACCTAACAGTGTGTTTTGTAACCTTTTACCGGGTTGGCTCCTAACAGGGCATCACTTCAGAAGAGTGAAAATCAGTAACTAGTTACATTGGTGGTTTTTCCCATATTGGGTTTCCACGTTAAATTTGGTGTCTCTTGTGTTCATGGTATTTTCTTTATTCATGCATGTTAATCACTGATGAATGCTTAAGAACAGTTATAATTAACACTCTTTGTAATTACCGAGTTTCAGCATTTCACTGTATGTCACAGTAAATAATTTAACAGGACATCTAAGGGATTAGTGGTAATATTTTATGGTTAAATGATTCACCCCCCCTCTCAGTTACTACATCTATATTTCCAATAGTATCATCCAAGAACATAGTCATGAACATCAGATCTCAATGGTAATAGAATCACTACCACCCAACCATGTGGAACAAAGAAGTCCTCTCCCACCATACTGAGGATATAGCACCAGGCCTCACTGAAGGAAACATCCAAAAACAAGAAATACAAATGCCAAGGTACACTAGATAAAAATGTAGTAAATGGTTATAAGGTTATCAAGAATAAATAATCAAGACACAAATCAGGTGTACCAAATGCAATGTAGGAACCTAGGAAACATATAGGGAAGTCTCATCACATAAGTCAACTCTAGGGTTATCTTGGTAGTCTCTCTGGACCTTGACATCCTAGTGAATCTATGTGGAATTAGTAGTACTTTTGTACAGACAAGGAAAACCAACTATGCCAGACCTTAATGTCTCTATGGATTGGCAAGCATATTCTCCTACTCCCATCCTAGCCTATACTAGAACTCAAGGCATGGGCGGGGAAAAATTATATTTTTAATATTTTTACCCTAATAAATTTATTAAGTTATCACTTATTAAGTCAACTTACAAAGGATACCTAGGCAACCACTTTAGGGCTCTGACACCTCCAAAAAAAGCCACTTCCCCTCTATTCTCCTAGATAACCTACCCTAATTCTCCCAGCCAAAGAACCAAAGAGAAAGTAAAACCAAAACCATAAAATACTTCCATAAATTAGTAAACCATGAATGCCATCAAAGACAACTGCTAGAACATAACAAACAATATCTCATCCTATAGAAGGATCAAACTTTCTATCCCATACTGGACATCTCTAGAAATCAAGTACCAAAATACACATGGTATCATAATACAATGCCAATACTCATCAAGAGCATGAATAACATCATTCTCCAACATGGAGTAAAACATAATAAAAACCATCACTTAAGATATAGATCAACCAAAATAAAAGAGATGAGGTGACCAAGTAATTAAAATCTCAACAACATAATGGTTGTCATCTCCTCAAGCTCAAATAGAATAATGATCAAGACTTAATAGAAACATGACATCACATCACAGATGTACACAAGATAACACATGAAACAATCCTAAAATGAAAAAGGTTATGAACTCTCCATATAATAAACTCAAAAGTATACCTGTATAAATCCAATCTTCAAGGACAAAGTCCACCTAGGGCAATACTCTACCCATACAGACAAATAATTAGAACAAAGAAAAACTTCCAATCACAAATCACTATGACATAAAAGGTACGCATATGAGGTGTATTTAATATATTATCAAATTGACTATTGTTATTAATTTAGATAATCTTAAGTCATAATCAACTTAGTTACTAACATCATCGGGTTAACCATGGAAAATAGAATATCAATTTACCTTTTATAATTTAATTTGTAACACTCTTTATACAAATTAACTTATTAAGTAAAATTACTAAACAATGTTATAATTAAATTTCAATATAATTACAACCTTTTTAATGAACCTTTATAAACTAATTTATAAAAATCCTTGATATAAATTAATTTATTAAAAATAATTACTAAATATAATATAATTAAACTAATTAAGGGAACCTTATCTTTTAATTAATAATTAATATTATTAATTAATAAATATTAATATTTGATAATTATATTATTAACTATTAATATAAAAATAAAAGCCTTTCTTTTTGTTTTTATTATTATTTTTTGATCTATAACAGATAAACATTATTAATAATCAAAAGATATTACATAAAGCTTCAAGCTATTCTGATTATCCATCTACCAGATTTCAATTTCTAAAATCTAACACAGTCCTATCTCTTACTAATATAAACAGTCCATGAATTCTCTATTGGACATTACAATAAAAACTAGTTCATATTAACTTTTAGAAAAAAACACAAGTCATTTTCATCCACTAGACCGACTTTGGAAATGCCTCCTTTCTCCTACTACCTATAATTCAGTTTCATCTACTTCCACTAGACACCTTCATCTTACTGGTTCTCCGATTTCATTCCCGTAAGTTTTCCAAAACCTTTACTTTTCATGTCCCTCTTTTCAAAATTTTACATTTTAAGCTTTGGCTTCTACAACCCACAAAATTTCAAAAAGCCAAAATTCCAACTTACATAATGGGTTCTTCAATCACTCCTTTCCTACTTGCTTTCTGCATCTCTATCCCTTTTCTTTCTTGGAATATTTTCATAGACCGCTTTGTGCTTCTCATATGCTTTAACCCTGGCCTTCTCCACTTCCACCTTCAAATGTTGCTATTTATTGCCGATGTCCACTATGTAGTCTTCCTTATTCACCTTATCCCACCACCTCAGGAAAGGGACTTGACCATAAACCCTTCCCTCATTCTTATCCTCGAAACATTCCTCATAGTTAAAACCAATTCCAGGCACTACCCACTCGAGGATTTAGTGCAAGCCTACTAAATATTCCTTGTAAATATTACATTTATCACACACTTCACCTCCCTTTTTGGTTCACCCAATTGCAGTGCCCATGCTATCACCATGGAAATTACATCCACATTGGCCCACCTTTTCAATTTCCTTTCTTGGAATTATTCACCCAAAAATTCAATGGTAGCAAGAGAAACAATTTCCTCTATATTCAACAATCCCATCATCCTTTCCTTTCTTATGGGTCCCTTAAAAGCCTTTTGCTGCTTCCTTGTATCCATAGAGAAAGAAGCCTCCATAGCTAACTCTCTCACACCTTTCCATGCATTGTAATTTTGAGAAGAGAAAAATGCCTTTGCATTTACCGATGGTGGAGCCCAAGAAGTAGTTAATGCCTCAAAGAAAACTACACCTTTTAACAAAACACCTATCATTTATGACAGGTGCTTTTTACAAAGAGCCAACTTTCCAAGTTGACATCACCCATCATTTCAATCTTGGTTGATGTCAAAGGGTCTCCAACTATGTGTGTGAAAATTGGACCTAGCCGCGGACACAACACTTCAGTAAAACATTAGAGGTTAGCAAAATCAAAATTTGCAAGTAATTGAAACTAAGCTAACTAGGCAATTTACTGCCTTCTAGTAGGTGTGAGTATGATGTTCTTAGATTGAAATCGAGATCAATGACAATGCAACACCTAAACGAAGGATTTGACTGCAAAAGAATGAGAGACTGTATGGATGCAGATTAATCTATTTTTTTTTGGGATTTTGTATGCAATTAGGATGAAAAACTTGAATGAATCTAATCTAGAATGAATCGAAGTGATATGTAAATTATTCTAAGAATGATATGAATGAATGAATGCTATGATAAGAAAACTATGCAAAACTATGACGAACAGTGAAATATATCACAAATCGCCTGTCGCAAGTGCTTAATCCTTCAATCACAAATTCACCAGAGTAATTATGCAAATTCGAGGGTGGTTAATTGTGAAGAGCTGAGCTTTAGTTTTATAGAAATCCAGGGCTTGAGGATGCATTGAGAAAAGCCATAAATCACTCTTGATAAACTCAGGTTGATTTTTGAGTCAACAAGAAATTAGAAATAGATCAACTCACAAAATCATGCAAATCATGCAAAAATAGCTTTTTAACTTAAATCAAAAGTTTAGATCATTTTTCAACTCAAAATAGATGTTGAGTTTCCAAAAGATAACAACTTGAATTGATTTTCTGATTTAAAGTTTAATTGCTCCTTCAAATGTGCATAGATAATTATGAATTAATTTTAAAAATAAAGTGATTTATTCTCAACTTAACTGATTTTAAATTTAAGAATAACTGATGCATGGGTTAATCAATTATTAAATCAAACTTTTATTCAAAACTATATTATTAAATATTGACAACTGACATTAATTAATTAAATAAGAATTTAATCAATCAGTCATGAGATTTTTGATTTATTGTCAAAATTAAATAATACAATTTAAGAATAAATAGAATTAAATCTAATTAAATAATTAAGTGGTAGAATTAAATCTGATTAATTAAATATTTAGAATATTCAATTAATTAAACTTTAGGATAAATAGGATTTATCGCCAAATAATTATTAAATCAAAGATAATTAAATTAGGATAAAGGAATATTCTATGATCCAGAATTAAGATAAAATTAATTTTTGATAAACTGATGTGCAGATGTGCCTTAGGTTAGGACTTTGATGTCAATTTCGTTCGATTTGAAGATGTAAGAGGTTAATGAACCTATATCCCATTTTTGGGGTATTACATTTTGTCCCTCTTTGAATCACTGTGCGAAGCCCAGTGGTTCAAAGATTAGTTTGTGTTTGATGTAGATGTATGAAATTGATTTGAAAGATGAACCGATTCCAAGACATAAAATGATTGAAAGATTTGAAAATGTTAGGTCCTGATTGACCAAAGATAATGTTAACTATAGCAACAATGAACCGGTGATTACAAAAAAGTGTCAAAACACCTGATTCTGAACCTTATGATTACGAAGAAGTGAGTGACCCGATTCCAGACCTGAATGTCTAGAGGAATCATATTGGTATCATATCTGAATCCTTCAGTTACAAAGAACCAAAGAAATAAAACTAATGAACTGATGGTGTGATGAACCCTTTTTACCCCTAGACCGAAATTCCATCAGTTAGGCATAAATTAGGGAATCATTGAATAATTAACAACATATAACCATCACTATCATTAAAGTTAGAGGAAACTATTGAGTGATAAGCTAATGAACGTAGTCATATAGAAGATCTCTTCATATAGGGCACATGAATCTTTCTCCTTCCCTTACTATGATCATCATAAGATGGAAGACTTACAATGCCAAAGGGCACATGAAACAGACTACAAGTGGCTCCTTTTAGGATATCCGTCATGTGCCTGAAATTACTCCGCCTCTCCCTCCACAAACTCCCTATCCTAAGATATCATAGTATGAGACGAGATATATTCCTATGTACTATAATTAGAGTAATCTAGATCATATTCCTAAATCCATATATATATAAGATTCATATATCGGTATATATCATTTAAGATTCATATATCTATATATCCCTTGTAATGTTCTCAATTGGTAGTTTACTAGATTTGCCCTAGAATTCACAACTAAGATTGCAATCAGAAATATCAATTACCAATGATTAGTATATGACACTTTTGCATTTAAATCCAATTATATTAAGAACAATCTCATATATATATATATATATATATATATATATATATATATATATATATATATAGAAAGAAAGATTAGATTAGATCCTTTAGAAATATATTATATTTATATTCCAAATAGATATCTTACATATGTAGTTCATATTATTCTATGATAAAAATAAATATTTATATTCCATAATGATATTAGTACATAATTAATTATGACAAAGTTGAACCATATATTCTTGTCTTAACCAGTGAGAATACATATTAATTTAATATAATTTTCATTATTATAATTACTTATTAATTAATTAACATTAATATAATTCTCAGATATATATTAATTACATATATTTATTTTATAACCAATTATATATATAGAATTACTTATTTACTAACATATTTAAGTTACATTGTTTAACTATCTAATATGAATTAATTTCATAATAATATTAGTACATTTCAAAATATAAATAAATATATCATTGATTAAATAAACAAAAATAAAGTTACATACCTTTTATAAGAGGGAAGATTCCTCTATTCTAATTTATTTGACCGAATGCCCTACTTTCCACGTGGGCTTACTCTTTTCCTTATTTCCTTAATCTTTTGCTGAATTATCTCTTATTTTAGAAATGGAGATTCTTATTCCATTTTCTTTATATATCTTTTAGAATGCTCCGATTACTTCCTTATTTTTCTCCTTTATTTTCTCCCTCATTTTCTCCTATATTTTCTCCTATATTTTCTCCTTCAATTTCTCCTTTATTATTTTCTCCCAAGTTTTCCAAATTCCTTCTTAATATTTCTTCTTTTTTCCCTCCATGATATAATGTCTTTTCCCACTCAATATATATATAAATATGAATAGTCACATCTTTTGAAATATAGTATTATTATTAATAATTTACATTTGATTATTATAAAACTCTTTACGAGTGGTATTATTATTAATAGGCTTCTTTAATACTATTCATAGATTAATATTATATGTAGATTAGTATTATTAACTATTATATTGATTAAATTAATAGTTGATTATTAATTGATTAATATAATAATATTATTACTTAGATATTATCAATAAGGGAAATTAATATTATCTGAGTAATATTACTATATTCACAATATTTAACAATATCAATATCATTATCTCAATAATATATTATTATATATTATATTAATATTTTACTTCTATGATCGTTATTTATTATTACTAGGTTCTATCCAATAAGGGGTCATGATAGATGGTTACAAAAAGTTGATATAGTTTACAAGATAGATTAGGATACTAGATTGATATGGATCTCGATGAATCTGATATGCCCCAAGCGATGTACTCAAAGTGATGAGGTCTTTTGATGTGAATCAGTAACTAGACGTGGTTGTTGTCTTGATTTACTGAAGAAAGATTTGATTGACAGAATTAGATTTACAAACTTGAATGAATGTGCAATACCATGCCCCCTTCAGGGTGAAAATTGAAATCTGACAAAAAAGTCAGTGTTAAATGGTTTAGAATTGTGTTAATTGATTCAAGAAGTGGTTATACATGTTCGAGAACGCGTTCTGCATCGTTTGGAGGTCCTGGAGACCAAGTTTGACTAGGTTTGACCATGAGTTGACTATGGTTGACCAAGTTGAAATTTTGATAGTTTGATGGAATATAATCAATTAAGTTGAATTTTGGATTCTTTTGATGATTGAAGGTCGATTATGCAAGTAGTCAACTATCTTGGGTTTAAAAATTTGAAATTGTAATTTTGACAATATAAATGATCTTAGATTTCAATTTTGATCCTGAAAATGGGTTTAGAACGTCGAAATTATCTTGGGGTGCAATTTTTGTGGAAAACAAAGCACTTTTGAAAATTAGGTCAAAAGCTATATAAGGGCCAAAAGGGTCATTTTTAATTCATTATTCACATTTGACTTTTGAAACCTTTGTGGAGCCCTCTGAGCGAGAAAATGGCCGAGATGAAGGTACCTATTTCTTCCCATCATTTTGAGCATAGCCAGAGACATCAACGACTTCCACAGTATGGGCATCCAATAAGTGGACCTTTGTGCCTCTTTGTAAATTCCATTTTTACGTGTTTTTAGCATTTTTAGGACTTTTTTCATACGTTATAATTTTTTAATTTTTGCATGCATGGAAACTCTACAACTGTCCACTGGGACTCATATGACTTTTTACTTTCATTTAGAGTGTTGTCCCAGAACCCCTAGAAAATCATATGAGAAGGACCCAAGAGTCGTACGACATTTTGTCATGTCTCTCATATGTTGTACGGGAAGACATACATTATCGTATAACCATGGTTTTTCATCTGAGAAGCTACTAAAACTCGTATGAGTTTTGATGCCAGACTATATTGTTGTATGGAAAAAAGTGAGCTAAAAACACCTTAGGTCGTATATCCTGATGTCCATGTGTGTATATCACACTCAGCAACTCAAAGGTTATGTGTTTCACTGCCTGACCCGATGAGGGTACATCTTGCTACATGTGGCTTTGAGTCTCTTATTTGGTTTCTTGAGATTAGGGTGAACCACAGACTTCTTACTACATTGATTGAGATGTTTCACTCAGAGACTCAGACCTTCCACCTCCCTATAGGAGAGATCATAGTTACACTGGAGGATGTCTATCAGATACTCTGTATTCCATTCCATGGTCCATGCCCTAATTATGTGAGTTTGGGGAACTCTGGATTACATGCTTTCAAATGATTGTTTGGAGATGATACACAACTTACTAGTTCTATTTCCTAGGAGACTCTAGTTTAGCGCTATGGGTAGAACCATAGATTAGAGTGTATTATAGCCAACATGATAGGAGGTATTATTATGTCTAACCGTCAGTAGAACGACCTCTTGATGGGCTGGGCCCCGATGGTTGCACATTTGATGGCCACTCCATCTGAGTTAGGTTGGGGTCAGTGTATGCTGGCTCACATGTTCTTTGAGATGCACAAGATCATGTATTAGGAGAGCAATTCCTTTTCTTCTAGTGCTTTAGTACTTCAGATTTGGGCCTAGGAGTATATCCCAGTATGTAGACCAGTATGCCAGAATCAGCACCAGCCACGGGAGTTGGTGATTTATATATATTTAGGATATGTCATATAGGTGCACATGGGCCATGTTGAGCATTAGAGATGCTACCTTGATGATAGTAAATTTGTGATTTGGTGTCCATATCTACGAATAGAGGCTTGACCTACCACTTGAGAGTAGTTTAGTCACTTTTCCATACTCGAGTGCTGATTGGGTGGTCTACCATAGTGCTTGAGCATTTTATCATTACCAGAGTGTGGTGGCAGTATGGCATCATTCAGGATGCACCATAGGATCATGCTGCTTATGCACAGATAGTCAAAGAGCTTGGATTAGGAGGGGGCCCTCAATTGTCTTATGCTCTTTGTACATAGGAGTATAGCGGCTATGTCGATAGAGACTGGGACTACCATTCAGACGTCATAGATGCCAGAGTTATAGATGGATACATTTCTTGGCTTGTCGAGCATCTTATATATAGATTTTTAGATCCCACAAAGTTGATACCTTCAATGGAGGAGGCTATGGATGTGATAGGTGCTCCTATGGGTCAAGGGTAGAGATGCTGAGACATGCAGATTCCAATGCCCCAGGCTACACCTTTGAGGCCGAGAGAAGTCATGACTCCACAAAGACCATTTGGTCATATGAGACCACCTCATCCTACTAGCTCTATAGTAGGTAGACCTACAGTTTTATAGAGGAGATCAAGTAGAGGAGAGAGTGGTACATTGGGTAGTATTGGCAGTGCTGACGAGGTACTTAGTGCTGAGCAGTATGCAGGTGCTGGTCCTGATCCTACACAGGATGATATAGATTTTGATCTTGGTGCTGAGGTGAGACGCTGTAAGGTGCAAAGAGCAGAGGCTTCTGATCAGCCAGCTAGAGATACAAAGATGCCCATGGTAGATGTAGATCCTGGTGTAGCACAGAATCTTGAGGAGATGGTTAGGTGTTTGAGATTATAGGTGAGAGACTCAAGAGTATAGAGTGCTCATTTTGAGGAGCGATTCATAGAGGCTGATAGACAATGATCAAAGCTCTGAGAGGAGAACAAGAGATTATAGGTAGAGGTGACACATCAGACCTCTCAAGCTACCTACTATGTTTCTTCCTATTATGATGTTGTTCCTATTGGTCAGAGAGTATTGATTTAATCCCAGTATATGATAGCTTCAGAGGGAGCCAGGGCAACCCAAGCCAAGGTAGTACCCGATGCACCACCACCACCTCCACCAGATGCAAAGGATTAGGTAGATAACTAATTTGTCTAGATATTTTGATATTTTGTCATTTTGTTCATATATACTAATTTGTCTTCTGATAGCTCACATGAGTTCATTCTTTTGTACCTTGTGCTAGTAGTGCACCCTTTGACTATTTCAAGTTATATGATATATATGAGATCGAGATTTTGGTTATGACTTCATTTATACTTGTCATGTTTTGATTTATGATGATATCATATGATGTAAATGCTATGAGTAGTGTAGAATGTATGTATGGATTTATGCAATGCAACGATTTCTTTCAAATGTATGGATTTATGCAAATGTAACTAATTATGGAAAAATGTATGGAGATGTATGATTTTGATTATGCACATGTATGTAATGTAAATGCAATGATACACATGATATGTTTTGTAGGTATTGATGAAGACAAGTACTCAGTCTTATGTCAAAAGGATGCTTAACCCAGGATGGGGACTACTTGCAGTTCTATGAGGAGACCTTCATGTTAGATTCAACTCTTCATGTCAAGTTTATGTTTAGGTTTGAAGAATCGTTTAAGCATTTTGAGTGTATTCAAAAATTTGTGAGATCATGCAATCATGAAAAGTGCAAAATGACATGCAGAATGAAATGCAAACCTAAGACCTAGGACCTAGTCATTGATTATGTGTTGATTTGTTTTCATCATTGAACTTTTTAGGCAACCAGATAAATCAATACAACATCCACTAGTTAGGAAACTATAGACATATGAATATTGATTTGTATGTGCAAGAATCAATACAATGCCCATTGGCTAGACAACCATGGACATATGAATATTGATTTTGTTTTTGGAATGTCGGATTAGATATAAACACCAAGGCAAAAACACCAGGATGACCTAAATATCATGTCCATTTTGATATAAAAATTTGTATAAGCATCAAAACATAGATGTCATGATGACTTGAATACACCTTGCGGTCACAAACACATCAAGCAGTCAATAGATCATTCTAAATCTAGTGTGATTACCCGTAGTGACCCTTTATCATTCACATCCTTAGGTAAGATCACATTTCACAGTAGGAGTAAGAATTCACTCAAAAAGGCAATAGTTAGATCAAACTTCCTTGAATTTTCCAGGTATCAATGGTCGAGGTACTCATGGCCATCCAATATGAGATAGAGGCTCTTATAGACAGACACCATTTCAATCCAAAATTTCCAAAGTTGTTAGATTTTCACATACAAGAAGAAGACAAAGAAAAGATTGTGCCCCTAGTCATCACTTTCTAAATCCTGTAAAGGAAATCATCGAAGAGCTCGAAGGGACACAATATGCAAAATTTTTAATGTGAATCAATAAGCATACAAGGAGATAAAAGGACTCTAAATTAGATATGACATGTCTAAGATACATTGGAGGCCATAGGATATGAATGTGATTTCCCCAAAGTTTGAACATTGATAGGATATAGACACTTGAGCTGATTGGTGTACAGACTGACTTTATTGAAAATAGGAATGCAGAAACAAATCGGGAGGTATGTACAAACCAAAGCAAGACTGAAAGCTGGGAAATGAACAAGATTGCATTGATAGATAGAGCATTTTGAAACAAGTGGTGCCCATTTGCCTAGTTTTCACCATCTTGGTAGAGATTCTATTTTTTCTACCAAGGCACCTATTTCCAAGTTTTCACCAAGGCACTTTTTGTTTTTCTCATTTCTTTGTATTTTTCATTTTTTCAATTTTTTTATACTTTTGATATTTTTTGATTTTTTGGTGATACATCAAGGCGCCTATTGCTAGGTTTTCACCAGGATGATCATTTTTTTAGGACTTTTTTTGATTTTTATAATTTTTTCAGGACATTTTTGTATACTAAATGCCTTAGGCATAGAATTTCTTCAGATGGAGAATGTTGATTGGTTCTCAGAGCTGTTCTCCTTCAGTTGTTGAGAGTTGATAGGCTACAGAGCTAAAAGTAGCAGTGACAACAAAGGGACCTAGGCAGTTGGGTTCAAACTTCCCCTTGTGTTCTCTATGTGATTGATTTTTAGGATTTTCTCTCATTACTAGATCGCCAACCTAAAATTCTCTATGTCTGACTTTCTTATTGTAACCTCTAGATATTCTCTTCTGATAGACTATGAGATGATCATACGCTACTTGTCTGCACTCATCTAGTAGTTCAAGTTCTTATAGCCTAGACACTCTGTAGTCATCATTAGTTACTAGACTATGCATTCTGATTCTTAGTGATGGGATTTCAACCTTAATAGGTAGTATCACTTCAGACCCATAAACTAAAGTGAATGGTGTAGCTCTAGTGGGTGTTTTGATACTTGTTCTATAGGCCCAGAGAGCTAGATTGATCATGAGATGCTAGTCTCTTCCTATTTTATTAACTATGCGATGTTTGATTTTCAATATATTCTTATTTGAAGCCTCTGCTTGTCCATTCCCTTGATGATAGTAGATTGATGACCAATGTTGTGTAATCTTGAATTTAGCACATAAATAATCTAAGTCTATGTTCTTGAATTGACCACCATTATCTGTGACTATAGAATGTGGAATACCATACTGACATATGATGTAGTTCAAGATGAACATTGAAATTTGTTTGCCGGTTTCTTGAGTCAAAGGGATTGCTTCTACCCATTTTGTGAAATAGTCTATAGCTGTAATGATATGGGTATGCCCATTAGAAGAATGAGGATGTATGGCTCCTATAAGATCAAACACCCATTGGTGAAAAGGCCATTGTGTAGTAAAGGGAATTAGATCTCTCCCTGGTGTATGAATTAAGTTACCATGTACTTGACACTTTTGATAGTTCTTAGCAAATTTGATAGCCTCTTTTTCCATTTCAGGCCAATAGTACCCAGCCCTAATATTTTTTTGAGCTAGTGTTAAACTGTTGGAATGTGATCCACATATACCTTCATGGAATTCCTCTAATGTACATTGAGACTATTCTCATTCTAAACATCTAAGGAGTGTACCATCTAGACCTCATTTGTACAAATCGTGACCAATGATGACATACTGGGATGCATTGCGGATAAGGTATCATTTCTCATGGCGATTGAAGGTATTGGGAATGATTTGGTCTTGGAGATAGGAGAAAAGGTTTGTTAGGAATGAATGCTAGATGTTGGAATTCATTCTATAGTAGTTGTTTTTGCATTCATGACTATGATTGTCATTGATGTCAACACAGTGATCTTCTGGAGACTAGCAGAGAAGGAGATAGTGTTTTGATTAGCGCATGTGGGATATTGTAGATATAGCTATGTGATGTTGAGGTTATATTCTTTGATATGTTATTTTTCTATGGTTAAGAGCATAGAAATAAATTCATTTATTCATAAAAGTTATGAGCATTTTTGTGGAAGCAATATTCAGGTAGTGTTCCTGAGTAGCGGTTTGTGGAAATCGGATGATATCTCCTAATCGGGATGGAATCTAGTTTTGCACAATTAAAAAGAAGGTTGAAACACATTTATTATGATGTGGTTCATAGTGAAAACTTTGAGGTCACATGAGTGAAGAGTTATTACATCTGGAAGTTGACAGTTTTGTGTAATTTTTATGTAGCGTGTGGAAACTTTTATTTTGTATTTGTGTGCTGACTCATTTGTAATTATTTGAGTGTGGTATTAAGGAAGGAATGTTTTTCTTTATTGGATATACAAGGAATAAGAGTAGCAATGTGAAAGAAGTGTGAGCATGGTATGGTTGAATGCGAATGTAAGCATGAAGTGAAGAAAAGAGCTAATGAAGTTGTGAAAGAGAAATTGTGAAGGAAGACATGCAAAGTACAAAGATCTGGAATTGAGATCTAGTGTAGTAGTGAGTGTGATTTAGCATAGTAAGAAGGTAACATATTTCATATTATTCTACTAAATAATATTAAGGTCATTTGGACAGTGTGTTCAGTGATCTTACCCTGAAGCTGTTTGGGTAGTGGGTCCTTCTATCTTCCATAACTCCTAACAGGGTTAGAATCTTTTAACAGGGATTCAAAATCTCCTAACAAGGATTCATATGTACTGAATTTATTTCATAAGACTCCTAACAGAGTCCATCCTTTCACAAGGAATATTCATATTAGTGCATCTTTTGTGGACATCATTCCCACTGGGCTTTACTCTTTGATCAAGAGGTTCCCTAGTCAACATATCTTGTGTTATTGTGTCATTGTGTATGAATATCTTTCTATGGTTGGTAATTACATTTCTTACATGGTTAAATGCTGTTGAAGTTGATAAAGGTTATAATTATCAGATAACTGATTCACTCCCCCCCCTCTCAGTTATCTTGGTGGACTTTACTTTCTAACAAGGTTTTTGTATCAGGATGAATCATGACCAACAATAGTGCAGATCATGTAGGTTTTGGGGGAATCATATGCAGGATAAGATAGTGCTTCCATTAGGAACTCATAGCGTAGCTCATGTTTAGATTGCTACAATAAAGTAGATAGCGTTGCCATAGCATCAACAACCTTGTTCTCCATTCTAGGAATTTTTTCAAAGGTGATAGATATGAAATATTTCTTTAGATCATCTACCATTCTCTTTTATGGGATCAAATTTTGATCTTTCATTTGATACACATCATTGACTTGGTGTATTACAAGTTGTGAGTCTCCATGAATGTGTAGTTCTGTCACTCTCCACTCAATTGCTATTTTCATGCCATTAAGAAGAGCTTCATATTCAACAATGTTGTTTGTGCAAGGAAACTTGATTCTGAATGATTTAGGGATTGAGTATCCTTGAGGAGTGATGAACAATATGCCTACTCTAGATTGATTCTATGTATAGGAGTTGTCAAAGAATAACTTTCATGTTCTAGAAGAAAGATTCAGGATAGAGGAATATGAGAATTCCATTTTCATTGGTGTATCATCAAACAAAGGTGTGTCAGCTAGTTGATCTTATATTACTTGTCCTTTGATAGATTTTCTTTCAACATATTCAATGTTGAATTCACTTAATAGCATCACCCATTTAGCTAATCTACCCGAGAGGGCAGCTTTTCTTAGTAGGTACTTTAGTGGATCAATCTTAGCTACCAAATGTGTGGTATGAGCTAACATGTAGTGTCTCAGTTTCTATGATGCAAAGATCATAGCTAGACAAGCTTTCTTAATCATTGAATAGTTCTTCTCATATTCTACCAATGTTCTACTGATATAGTATATAGCTCTTTCCTTCTTGTTCTCATCATGCTGTGCTAGTAATGCCCCCAATGATGTATCTATAGTAGAGACATATAAGATCAATGGCTTCCCTTGAATAGGAGGCAAAAAAATAGGAGGATTTGATAGATATTTATTGATATGATTAAAGTTCTTTTCACATTCCTCATTCCATGCAAAGGTCACACCTTTATGTAATGTTTTTGTAAAAGGTTGTGATATATCTGCTAGCTGAGATATGAAGCATCTGATAGATTGTACTCTCCCTTGTAATGTTCTCATTTGAATGATATTCTTGGGAGGTTGCATCTCCATGATAGCTTTGATCTTAGTTGGATCTACTTCAATTCCTTTCTTTGAAACAATGTAGCCTAAGAGCTTTCCATAAGTGACACCAAAAGCACACTTCTTAGGGTTTAGTCTGAGACTAAACTTCTCCATTCGACCTAGTATTTTGCTCAAATCATTTAGATGTTTAGATCTTATCAGAGATTTTGCTAAAGTATCATCAACATAATCCTCCATAGTTTGATGCATCATGTCATGAAAGATAGATGTCATTTCTCTTTGATATGTAGCACCAACATTCTTAAGGCCAAATGGCATGACATTCCAACATAAGGTACTCCATGTACATTTGAAAGCAGTTTTCTCTTGATCTTCTGGAGCAATTTTTATTTGGTTGTATCTAGAAAAACCATCCATTAAAGAATACATCTCGAAGCCCGTAGTCATGTCCACTATCATATCAATGTTAGGTAGTGGAAAATCATCCTTAGGGCATGCTTTGTTTACATCTCTAAAATATGTGCATACTCTTATATATTTGTCTGGTTTTGATACAGGTACAATATTTGAGACCCATTTAGAATAATCAATAACATTGATGAATCTAGCTTTTAGTAGTTTCTCTAATTCAACTTTGACCAAGAGTGCAATACGTGGATGCATCTTTCTCAATTTTTCTTAACAGGTTTAATCCCTGGAGCTATAGATAAATGGTGCATTATAAGATCAGGATGCAACCCTAGCATATCTGAATATTTCCATGCAAAGTTGATCTTCTTTTCTATTAGGAATGTAGTAAATTTTTTCTTTTCTTCTTCTGATAAGGATTGTGCTATATGGATCAACTGTGGTTCTTTTGCTGTTCCCAAGTTGATAGATTGAGTGGGCTCAATTAGAACTAGAGATCTGTCCTATAAATAACTTGGAAGGACATCAAATATCTCATCCTTAGGCATCTTAGAGAGGTTTTCACCTTTGGATACATTGTTTATTTTTACTTTTGGAGGTTCTGAGATTGCCACAAAGTGGTTTTCACCCTCAGAACTCCTTTTATTTTTATTCTTATTCTTTTGACTAAGATACTTGATGTCTGACTCCATCATGTTAACGATCGGTTCACTAATGGAAGTCATCATAGGCTCAACTACATTGAGGTAGAAAGCAAGGGCATAGTCATTTGGAAAGGTATATATACCTTGGCTCGGATTCGTGGAGGTTTGGTCAAGAAGTTCAGGATGTTGGATAGTCAAAGCGGTGAAAGATTGGGAAATAGTGTTTACAGATATGGATCTATCATCATTGGTCCTAACCTGACTCCCAAGTTCGAAGGTGATATTATAACTCAAAACATTCAATTAGTGAATAGGCTCAATGTCATTGTGGGAGTCCACTTCAGCCATCGGTGGATCAAACTCATTAAGTTCATTATTTAACTCTAGACTTATGTTGGGTTTAGGTGCATATTGGTGAACAACATCAATATGTTTTTTATGATAAGCTCATCTTCCTCTAGAATGACTCCCCATTCATAGTCATTTGATTTATCTTCTAATTCTGGACCTCTAGGAAATCTAAGAACATGTGTAAAGTCAGGATGGATACCCCAAGAAGGGTTACCCTCAAATTCTAATTTGAATTCATACTCATGAGAATCTATCTTAGAATAGATGCCACCTTCTCCTTTGTCTATTTGGTTGCCTTTGAGATCAGCTGGTTCTTGTGGTGCAATTGTCTCTTGTTCTATAGTAGGTTCTTGTGTGTCTACTACATCGATTCTTTTAATTGGATCATCCTCCACTTCAAGAAGGTCTTTTATTTCTTTAGGAAAATGCTCATTAGGAATGAGTTCATCAATGGTGTCTAAATCATCACTGTCAGATTGTTTTGTTGTTTCTTCCTTTGGTTGAACTGCTGTGGATGGTTCAATCTGTTCTAAGACATGTGGAGAGTTTTTGCTAAGATAGAAATGCTTCTTCTTATATCCTAGACTTGTTGTATTCTTGTTTGTTCAGCCATGATGATCAAGAGGTGATAGAAGACCCTTACCTTGTAGTCCTAGAGGTCCTTTTCTAGTATATCCCATTTTTGTGATCAATTTGTCCCCTAGCCCATATGACTTCCGAGGAATTTTTCTTGAAGTAGAGTCACATTTATATACTGATTGGGATTAGAACTCATCTTTATATAACCATGAAAGCATGACTTAATCTTCCTCAAAATCTTGTGATACTTGCTCTGTGACAAAACTTCCATTGAATATGACCCGAGATTCTTTAGTTGTGGGTTTCACTTTGTCAGAAGGTTATCCAGAAGATTTAGGGGACAAAGGGAGAGATGTGAGAAATAAAATAGGTTCCATTGTGTATTCTCCCATGCCATTGTCTTTGATTTTGACTTCTTTAGAAATGTTGTACATCTTGGATGTTGAAGCAATGTCTATCTACTTAGTGGAAGATTTTTTGTTATTAGGAACAAGTTTATCAACACTTTCTTTCAATGCATTACAAGTGGTAGATAGATCAGCCAGAATTGTCACCTCTACTCCTTCATAAGGAAATTTCACACATTGATGGTATGTGGAAGGAATAGCTCTCATTTCATGTATCCAGGGTCTCCCTAGAAGGATGTTGTAAGCCAAAGGTAGATTGAGAACTTGACATATGGTGTCTCTGATAATGGGTCCTATTCTGATAGGTAAGACAATAGTTCCTTTGGAATATCTTTCTTGTTCATCATATGCTTTGATAGTTATCTTCTTCTTGGGATCAAAGGTATCTTTAGAGAATCCTAGTTGCATGATCAAGCTGTAAGAAAAAATGTTTAGGCTAGTGCCCCCATCTATCAACACATGTTTGACACGATGGTTTTGGATAAAGACTTCAATGTGCAAGGGCTGGTTATGTGGATGACTAAAGGAATTATAATCTTCTTCTGAAAAGGAGATATACTATCGAGACATTAGATGACCAACCATAGTCCGAAATCTATCTAAATCAAGGTTGTCAGGAACATTGGATCCGAGTAGAGCTTTGTCTAGAATGGCTCTATGAGCTAGAGATATCTGAAGCAACTCAAACATGGAGATTTTTGCATTTGTATGTTGGAGTTGTTGGACAATACTATATGATATTGGTCTCGTGTCTTTAGGATTTGATTTAGAGGCAGCCTTCTATTTAGAAGTAGACAAGAGATTGAAAGGCATCTTAGGGACATTTGATGAATCTAGGATTTGTCCTTGTAGATGTGCCCGAGCTTGTGATCGAGTAATTGCATTTGTTGATTGATTTTCTCTATCTTTTCTTAAAATTGTGATGACATTGCAATGCTTAGATAGGCATGGTTCAACCATATTTATGATAGCATTGTTTCTAGAGTAAGCATAATTGACTTTAGTACCCACATTAGGTTGATAAGATGAATCTCCTTGACCATGTTTTGGAAATGGTTATGTGAATGCTGTATGATCATTATTGCTTTTATGATTGTTAATTAAAATTTCTCCGTTATCAATTTTGTCTTGTATGATGTGTTTCAAGCGTATGTAGTTATTAGTCTTATGACCTTTATTGTGATGGAAGTCACATAAATCATTCTCTCTCCACCATTTTAGTTTAGGTTCAGGATCAAAGACCTTTATCTCAGGCAAGGTGATGATGTTGTTAGCCTACAAAGTTTTCATGGTAGATTCCAAGGACTCTCCAAGAGGAGTAAACTTACATTTAGGATCTGTAGCCCAAGGTTTTGTTAGGAATGAATGCTAAATGTTTGGCAGCCATTCTGTTATAGTTTTTGTTGCATTCATGACTATGATTGTCATTAATGTCAACACAGTGATTTACCGAAGACTTGCATAGAAGCAGACATAATTTGGATTAGTGCACGTGGGTTATTGTAGTTCGAGCTATGTGATGTTGAGGTTATACTCTTTGATATGTTATATATCTATGGTTAAGATCATAGATAGTAATTCATTTATTCATGGAAGTTATGATCATTTTGGTGGAAGGAGTATTTAGGCAGTGTTCCTGAGTAGCGGTTTGTGGAAATCGGATGATATCTCCTAATCAGGATGGAATCTGGTTTTGCACAGTTAAAGGGAAGTTGAAGACACATTGATAGTGATGTGGATGTTAGCACAAAATTTGAGGTCACACGAGTGAAGATTAATTATATTTTGAAGCTGACAGTTTTGTGTAATTTTGGTGTAGTGTGTGGAAACTTTTATTTTGTAATTGTATGTGAACTCATTTATAATTATTTGAGTGTGGTATAAAGGAAGGAATGTATTTACTTATTTTAGTGTGAGAAATGTGTAAGTGTGTAATTATGATATGGTAGCAGTGGTTGTGTGATGCTGTATGCATGAAGTGAAGAAAAGAGCTAAGTATGAAAGTGAATTTGTGAAGGAAGACATGCAAAGTACAGAGATCTAAAATTGAGATCTGATGTAATAGTGAGTGTAGTTTGGCATAGTTAGAGAAGAGGTAACATATTATTTTTTTGAGTAATGCAAATATTATTTGGACAGTGTGTTCAGTGATCTTACCCTGAAGCTGTTTGGGCAGTGGGTCCTTCTATCTTCCATAACTCTTAACAGGGTTAGAATCTTTTAATAGGGATTCAAAATCTCCTAATAGGGATTCATATGTACTAAATGTATTTCATAAGAATCCTAATAGAGTCCATCCTTTCACAAGGAATATTCATATTAGTGCATCTTTTGTGAGCATCATTCCCACCTGGGTTTACTCTTTGATCAAGAGGTTCCCTAGTCAACATATCTTGTGTCACTGTGTTATTGTGTATGAATATCTTTCTATTGTTGGTAATTATATTGATTATATGGTTTAATGCTATTGAAGATGATAAAAGTTATAATTATTTGATAACTGATTCACCCCCCCACTCTCAGTTATCTTGGTGGACTTTACTTTCTAATAGGTTTATAGTTAGATGGCTTCTTGTTAGATTCTATTGCTTTAGCTTCGAAAGCTTTGATGGCTTGGGTGCCAATAGTGAGATTGAAAGTGGGTACCTTAGATAGGGCACAGATAGTATCAACAATGCCATCTGTGATGATGCCTTTATTCTTGTTCCAATTTTTTCCTTTGTCTTTAGAATTAGATCTAGATTCACACTTGTCCTTTTGAAGTGATATGTCTCCTTTTTGTAAAAGTACTTTCTCAATTTTGATTGCATTTTCTACCATTTTATCAAAGGATGTATGATTTTGCATTTGCAAATGGTAGTTGAGTTCTAGAACAAGATTGTTGATGAAAATTTCTAGCTTCTCATTTTCTAGAATAGGTCGAGCATATAGAGAAAACTTCTTCCTCCATCTTTTGAGAAAAGTTAGGAATGGTTCTCCTGAGTTTTGTTTCAGATTGTAGATATCGATCATGGTGATTGGATGTTGGATGTTGTAGGAGTATTGTTGATAAAATAGTTTGATTAACTCCTCAAAAGTTTTGATTGTTGGAGGAATTTTTGAGATCCAATGAATAGCTGACCCTCCCAGAGATAATGGGAAAAGATGCATTAGGTAGGTTGGTTTCATGCATGAACTCCATGGATTGAGTACAAAATTATCTGACATGATCTTAAGGATCAGAGTTTCCATCATACTTATTGTATTTAGGTATTTCCACTCGCTTAGGGAATGGTGGCATGTACAAGTCTTTATCAAATGGAAAAGGGCATAGAGCTTCCATGGAGAACTCCTCAGGTTCCTTTTTTTTTTCAAGTTTGTTAAGTTTGACTTGCATGGCATGCATCTATTTCATCATAGCGGTGATTGGAGTTTCTTCCTCATGCGTAATAATATCTTCAACATTAAAGTTGGGAGGAAGTTTAGCACCTTGACGAGCTAACTCTAGGAAGTATGTTTCTCTATCTTCCTTCAAGAAATGCCTAATCATTTTCTTGAAGTCATCATAATTTTGATATTGAGAAATTTCAAAAGGTGTGGGCTCTTGATATTCACCATGTTGGGATTGATGTCCTTAGGACCCTTGGCTTGTGCCTCCTCCTTGAGACATAGTGTTGTTGAGAGAACTACCAAGGATTGATTGATGAGGAGTGGCTTGATGACCTGTGTGGGTTGATGTAGGAGGGGTGACGTAACCACCTATTAAGTAAAGATTTCCAAGAGCATCTTCTGCAAATTTAGTTGTGTCAAAGGATTGATGAATGGTCTGAGCAATCATAGAAGATTCCTTTGAAGAGATTTTGTCTTTTTCTACTTGTTTTCGCTGTGATGAAGCTCTAGTTTCCACCATTAACCTTAGGTGAAGCAAGAGAGAAAGATTAAGACAACTGAAGAATGGATTGATTCAAGAAGATTGAATGATGCAACCTTGTCAAGATTGGATTGATTGAAGATAAGATTGGATGTAAATGAAGGATACTGTACCCTAGTAGTATGGGTAGATGCCCAAAAGATGGCGGACACGAGCTCACAAAACTTAGCCATTTTTAGACAAAGATTGAATTGAAGATAATGTTGACAAGGTTTTGACACAAGATGAAAAAGACTCAAATCAATAAATTAGAAGACTAAATCAGACTCAAGAGACCACTTTGGGTAAATGATCAAATTCTTTCTAGTTTCTGCTCTATTCTTGACACAGGGATTTGTTTGACAGAATCTGGAAATAGGCTGCAAAAATTAGATTCCTGACAAATTTGACAAGTTTCTGACAGCTTTTTGAAAATTCTGATATGAGTTTCTCCAGGCTCGTATGAGTCTAGGTAAGCTATGGTACAATAGTTGACCAAACTTGTATGACAATTGACACCTGTGTTTAATGTTCTTGACTTTTTCTGACAAAGCTTGTACGATAATGTATAGGCTCCCGTATGCCAATCAGGGGGTTCTGAAATAACTTTTGGCAAAACACGTATGACTTTCTAAGACTATGGGACAAATTTGGACTCCAGAAAGGAATTTTCCTTCAGATTTTGCAATTTCTCAATTTTTAGAATCAGTGTGTTTGCAAGTTTTTTTGTCTAGATTTGAAGTTCGTTTCAGAATTGTTCATTTTCAATAATCAAGTAAGTAATCAAGCATGCAAAACAATAGGCAAGTGATTTCAAGCACATCTAAAAATAATGAACAGGGGACAAAGCAACCCTATGCATGAACAATCAAGTGACTTAATGTGCTAATCCCTAGGAGTTCTATTTGTGTATGTTCCAAAAAGTTTTTCAATAACACACATATTCCTAAAAAAATGAAAAATTGGCCTCACTAGGGTTTGTAGTAAGGGTCTGACTCTACAAATTTTGTGATCTTAAGAGGGAAAACTCCAATCTAGGTGCACCAGGGTTTTGACATAGTCTAAGAATTTAATCAATCAGGAGCTGCTAGGGAGATCTGACAGCCCAACAAGAGACCACACTTGTGAAGATTTCCTCCACAAGGACATTTATATAGCAACTGTTGCTACCATGGTGAAAATAGCTATCACCACTTGCGGTTCCATCCATGTGGTTGACCCAATTAAGGGAATTTCCACTACGGTTAACCCTCTCTAAAGGTGACTCACAAAAGATACCATAGGGGGACTAGATTGGATTCAAGGATCTGGGTTTCTGGTACTATCCAAAAAGGAAGTAGAGCATAATCCCCTAGCCTCTTCACTTCACCAAAAAAAGTAGATAGATTAATCTGACACACTAATATTGAAATTATCTCACCGAGATCTGTGATGTCAACAAATTATGCTCTATGAATCTCTCCGAAGAGAGAATGTATCGATCAAAAGCTGAAGACCCAAAAACCTAGTAGAATGCAAGACAATCACAGTATCCTCCCTACCTACAAGGGGTTCCTTCATCATGTTAGGAATGAATGCAAAGTATTTTGGTAGTCATTCTGTAGCAGTTATTGTTGCATTCATGACTTGGATTGTCATTGATGTCAACACAGTGATATTCTGGATATCAATAGGAAAGTAGGTACAATTTTGTTTTGCACACATGTTGTATTGTAGATTGGATTTTGCATAGTTGATGGTATGTTATTTTGTGTGTTATTAACCTATGGTTAACAATGCAAAAAGAAATTCATTCATTTATGAGAGTTATGAGCATTTTGGTGAAAGCAGTGTTTAGACAGTGTTTCTGTGTAGCGATTTTTGGAAATCAGAGGATATCTCTTAGCTGGGATGGAATCTAATTTTGTGTAGTTAAAGGGATGTTGGAGACTCATTAATGATGACATGGTTCATAGTGCAAACTTTGAGGATATGTTTGGAGAAAGTTACAGTATCTGGAAGCCGATAGTTTTATGTGAATTTTGTGTGTAGTGTGTAGAAATTATTATGTTGTAATTGAGGACTGACTCATTTGTAATTATTTGAGTTTGCTATATAAGAAGGAATTTTTTCCTTGTTGTAATAAGAATTGAGAAAAAAAGAATTGAGAAAAAGAGAATTGTAAAAAAGAGAATTGAGTAGAGAGGATTGAATTGTGAAAGTTGAGATGCGAATATATGCATGAAGTGAAGAAAAGAGCTAATTCAGTGATGAAGGAAGAATTGTGAGTATAGAGATCTAGAATTGTGATCTTGTGTAGTAGAGAGTGCGGTTTTAGCACATTATGAAGGAGGTAATATATTTCATATTATTTTGTTGAATAATTCTAAGATCTTTTGGACAGTGGGTTCAAAGATTTTGCCTTGAAGCTGTTTGGGTAGTGGGTCCTTCTGTCTTCCATAAAATCTTAACCAGGTTAGAATCTTTTAACAGGGATTCAAAATCTCCTAACAGAGATTTATATGTATCGAATGTATTTCATAAGTCTCCTAACAGGGTCCATCCTCTAACAAGGAACTTTCATTTTAGTGCATCATTCCCACCGGGGTTTACTCTTTTCAAGAGGTTCCCTAGTCAACATATCTTGTGTTATTGTGTAATTGCATATGATTATATTTCTATGGTTGATTGCTACATTGATTATATTGTTTAAAGTAGTTGAATGGTTAAATTATCAGATAACTGATTCACCCCCCCTCTCAGTTATCTTGGGGATCTTTACTTTCTAACACATCAAGAAGAGCTTCACATGTGTGAACAAGAAAAAGAAGCCCACTCTCTCAAGATCATCCACAAATAGTGTTCATAGGGCCTATTTACTATGTGTAACAGATATGCAGAAAGAAAATCTATGTTCATTTTATAGCCCAAAAATTGAAGTCTATGATATGAAAGCAGGAAAAGTCACACAAGCTTGACACAAGAGAGTTCATTTTAATCAGTTGTAAAAGAATACCTAAATTCCTCGCAATGCGCTTAGTAGATTTTACCTATTTTAGCAATTTAGTTGTGCTTTCCCAATCAAAATCAGCAAACACCAATCAGAAACAACAGAGTTCAATTGTTAGGGTTAGCCGTTAGCCCAAATATGAAAATCAAATCTGACAAACTGCCTAAAAATCTAAAACAACAATTGAATCCTGGTATCAAAACTTGTAAGACAATGGGTTACCTCTCATACAACAATCCAAACCTCATATGATAGTGGGTCACCTCTAGCATGACTTTCTAGAAACTTGTACGACAGTGGGTATCTACCCGCATGACAAAGAAGTCTCCAAATGATAATCTATAATTGCTGGTATGAGCCTCAAAAATGCCAAATGTTGTACGACACTTAGAGGGTCCTGGCATGAGTTTCTCACAAAACTCATATGAAAATTGTACGGATAGAGAATAAAATCATAGAATTGATCAGAAAATGATAGAAAATAGATAGAAATTGATAGAAAAGAAATGGAAACCTATTTCAGGGCCCCACGGTGGGCGCTAGAAATGTGTGTGTGAAAATTGTACCTAGCTATGGACACAACACTTTAGTAAAATATTAGAGGTTAGCAAAATCAAAATCTACAAGTAATTGAAACTAAGCTAACCAGATGATTTACTGCCTTCTAGTAGGTGTGAGTATGATGTTCTTAGATTGAAATTGAGATCAGTGACAATGCAACACCTAAACAAAGGATTTGAATGCAAAAGAATGAGACACTGTATGGATGTAGATTAATCTATTTTTTTTTGGGATTTATTATGCAATTAGGATGAAAAACTTGAATGAATCTAATCTAGAATGAATCGAAGTGATATGTAGATTATTCTAAGAATGATATAAATGAATGAATGCTATGATAGGAAAACTATGTAAAACTATGACCAACAATGAAAGATCTCACAGATCGCCTGTCACAAGTGCTTAATCCTTCAATCGCAAATTTGCCAGAGTAATTATGCAAATTTGAGGGTGGTCAATTGTGAAGAGTTGAGCCTTGGTTTTATAGAAATCCAAGGCTTGAGGATGAATTGAGAAGAGCCATAAATCACTCTTGATAAACTCAGGTTGATTTTTGAGTCAACAAGAAATTAGAAATAGATCAACTCACAAAATCATGCAAATCATGCAAAAACAACTTTTTAACTTAAATCAGAAGTTTAGATCAATTTTCAACTCAAAATAGATGTTGAGTTTCCAAAAGATAACAACTTGAATTGATTTTCTGATTTAAAGTTTAACTGCTCCTTCAAATGTGCATAGATAATTATGAATTAATTTTAAAAATAAAGTGATTTATTCTCAACTTAACTGATTTTAAATTTAAGAATAACTGATGCATGGGTTAATCAATTATTTAATCAAACTTTGATTCAAAACTATATTATTAAATATTGACAACTGAAATTAATTAATTAAATAAGAATTTAATCAATTAGTCATGAGATTTTTGATTTATTGTCAAAATTAAATTAATACAATTTAGGAATAAATAGAATTAAATCTAATTAAATAATTAAGTTGCAGAATTAAATCTGATTAATTAAATATTCCAAATATTCAATTAATCAAACTTTAGGATAAATAGGATTTATCACCAAATAATTATTAAATCAAAGATAATTAAATTAGGATAAAGGAATATTCAAGGAATATTCTCTAATGCAAAATTAAGATAAAATCAATTTTTGATAAACTGATGTGCAGATGTGCCTTAGGTTAGGACTTTGATGTCAATTTTGTTTGATTTGAAGATGTAAGAGGTTAATGAACCTATAGCCCATTTTTGGGGTATTACACCAATGACTCTATTTACATAAGTCTTGGAGTAGAAACCCGTGACCAAGCATTTAAAATTTTAAAAACCTCTGCACCTCCTGAGAAAAATTCCTCAAGATAAATTTCATTCACATTACTAAAAGAGGAAACCCATTTTGAGAGAATGTTTTCATCCTGATTCCCTTCATGCCTGATATGGATGATTCTAAAGTCTTGGAAAGACTGAAGAAAAGAAATAATTTTTGACACTATATTAGCTAAATGCCATGCATTGGAAACACCATTACTAATAGCATTCACAATCACCTATGAATCCCCTTCTAAATGAATTCTTTTTACCTTAAGTTTGAGATCCAATTGAATTTCTAGTAGTTTCGCCCTAACCTCAGCCACATTATTGGTCCCATCATGATGCTTCTAAGCAACAAAAACCATCAAATTCCCCTTCCAGTCTCTAGCTATGACCCCTACACTAGATGGACTAGGATTACCTTTGGAGGTGCCATCAAAATTTATTTTAATCCAATCCGTATCCAATTTAACCCACTTTAATTTATTCTCCTCCTTGACTGTATTCTTGGCTCCACTTAAATCACCATTCCTGATTCTTAAGCAATGCCACTCAACATGAAGCTTCCTATCATTTTACGAGTAGATCAGGGTACCCCTTTGGTTCAAAAGTGAAGCTTTCATGACTTTGTCAATTGAGGCATTGATTCTATCTTTTACTCTATCCAAAGATTCCTCCTTCCCCTATAAAATTCTCCCATTATGTTCCTTCCATATTTCCCAAATGAAGATGGAGGGGAAAATGTTCCAAATAGGAGACATGACTATAGTTTTAAGAGAAGTAGGAAAAAACTCATAAACCATTTTAATTATATATGGTAATGGCCCAATCTAGTTCAATTTTGATTTAATAATTTTCCAACAATCATTTTCAAATGAGCACTGAATCAACAGATGATCAACATCTTCTATGGCAAAGTTACATAATACACATTTAGTTGTCCCACAAAAACCAAACCGTTTCCTTCTTTTTGCTATTAAGATCCTTCCATGCAACACCAACCAAGAAAAAGGTACTTGCTTTAGGTAAGCAATTCTAGTCCCAACATAGCTTCAATGACCATCCCCTATAAGCATCATTGTTCTCTAAAGTCCTATAACCCAACTTTACTGAGTAGGAGACATTTTTTTCTACACACCAAATTATTTTATCATCTTTAGTTGTTCTAATCACACTCCTAGACTAGAATAAGGCCTCCATAATCCCCTTTTGTTGCTCATTTAACCCAGAGTTATCTAATCTCTTCCATGACCACTAAGGGCCCAAAGGGGTGATATTGACAACAAGGTAATCTGACACCTTATCCCCCCATCTTTTAGTCAATAGTCTACTCACCTCCTTATAAATATCTTCATTTTTAAGTGTTTCATTACCATTCCAAAAATCTCTCCAAAAGAGGGCTTTATTGCCATCACCAATATTCCATGAGATGTGATCAATAATAACACTCCTACAGTCTAGAATAAAATTCCAAATTGCAGACCCCTTTGGAGGGTTTCTAGTGGTCAGGATTCTCTCATTTTCATTAGAATCCAAATACTTATCTCTTACTATCTTGAACCATAGTCTATTAGGATTACCTTAAAGGCTCCAAACAAACTTATCCCTAAGAGCTTGGTTCATCCTCTTCTAGTTCTTCAAACCCACTCCCCCTCTGGACTTTGTGTTATGTATGTTCTCCCAAGAAATAAAAGGCCACTTATCCTCTTCATCATTGCCACTCCAAAAATATTTCCTCATCCATTTTTCAATAAAGTTGAGGAATTTATTAGGTATCCTCAAATAGCTCATTGAGAATATGGGGATAGCTGAGATCACTGTTTGCAGAAGAAGAATTCTCCCTGTTGTGGTTAGCCATTTACCCTTCTATCCATTCATCCTATTGATGAAAATATCCATAAGATCTTTCCATAGATGAGGCTTACAGACTCCTTCAAAAAGTAGCACCCCTAGATATTTTCCTAGCAATTTGTCCTGTCTGATATCCATAATATTGCATAGCTACCTTTGTTGATCTAAAATTGTGTTGAAGAAATAAATTTATGATATCAACCAATTTACACATTGTCCCAAATCTTCACTAAAAGTGTCCAAAGTGTATTTAATGACCCTAGCTTCCCTTGCTATAGCATCCCCCATTAAATATTTATCATCTACAAATTGTAGATGTGTTGTGGGTTCCAGCCCTGCAACTATAGAAATGCCTTTCCAAACTCCCTCTTGTCTTTTACTTGTTATTAAACTCCCCATGGCTTCAATCATAATAATGAAGAGGAAGGGTGATAAGGGTTCCCCCTATCTTATACCTCTTAAAGTCTCAAAAAAACCCTGTGGGCTACCATTCATACAGATAGATATTCTAGAGGTGTTAATGCAACTTGAAATCCACTTCAACCAATCCTCCCAAAACCCAAACTTCCTTAGAAAATGTATAAGGAAGGACCTATTAACATGGTCATAAGCCTTTTTGATATACAAATTAATCATCATTTTGGCCACCTTTCCTTGTCTAACTATGTGAATGGATTCATGTGCAATTATGATCCCTTAAAAAATGGATCTATTGGCGGAAAAATCGCTCTGTTATGGGGATATGATATATTCAAGTAGGGGCTTAAGTCTATTTTCTATCACCTTAGTAATAACCTTATAGGTGGTGTTACACAATGCAATAGGTCTAAAATCATCGAAGGTTTAACTATCCCCTTCTTTGGGATTAGAGAAATGAAGGTGTTATTGAAATCCTTCAAAATGAATCCCCCTTTCCTGGACTCCTCCACCTATTAGAAAGTAAAGTCCACCAAGATAACTGAGAGGTGGGGGGGGGGGGGGTGGGTGAATTAGTTATCAGATAAATACAAATTTATCACCTTTAACATATTTTAATCATGTAAGAAATGTAAGCAACAACCATAGAAAGATATACATACACAATAATACAATAACATAAGATATGTTGACTAGGGAACCTCTTGATCAAAGAGTAAACCTTGGTGGGAATGATGCCCACAAAAGAAGAACTAATATGAAAATTCCTTGTGAGAGGATGGACTCTATTAGGAGCCTCATGAAATACATCTAGTACATATAAATCTATGTTAGGAGATTTTGAATCCCTATTAGAAGATTCTAACCCTGTTAGGAGTTATGGAAGACAGAAGGACCCACTATCCAAAAAAGTTCAAGGACAAGATCACTGAACACACTGTCCAAATGATATTTGTATTAATCAACAAAATAATACCAAAAGATTACTGATCTCAACAACTTATCACTTCTCCTTTGATTGTGCCAAACCGCACCAACTGCTTCATCAGATCTCAATGCTAGATCTTTGTAATTCACATATCCTCTTACAACAAATATTGCACAATTTTTCAATTCACTTTCATACTATCTTTCATGTTCATTCTTAAAATAAAGAAAATCAATTCCTAATTTATACCACACTCAAATAATTACAAATGAGTTGGCATACAATTTACAAAATATAATCTTCCATACATTACACAATATTCCAAAATTACATAAAACTGTCAGTTTCCAAACAAGATAATTCTTCACTCGTGCAACCTTTGACCTTGCTGTCATGTCCATGTCACTATCATCATGTATTCATCATCTATAAAATCTTGCATGCTCAGATTCTATCTTGATTAGGAGATATCATCCAATTTGCACAAACCACTTCTCAGGAACACTACCTGAATACTGCTTCCACTGAATTACACATAACTGTCATGAATAGTTGAATTTTTGTATGTGCTCTTGACCATGATCTTAGGAAACATCATATATTAAGTCCTCAACTCCACATAGCTTGATCTTCAATATCCCACGTGCGCTAATACAAACACTATCTGCTTCCCTGCTAATCTTCAGTAGATCACTGTGTTAACATCGATGACAATCATAGTCATGAATGCAACAAAAACTACTACTGAATGGCTGCAAATAGTCCCCTATAGGATATATTTAGCATTCATTCCTAAAAATCTCCCCCATTGGCATTGATGGAAACATAGATGAAAAAACATCCAAGTTCCATGAATACCAACACTGCAACACTACTGCTCTAAAATGTTTTCACATTCTCTTCATCAATCAAATCTTGTTTCATTTTCCTGCTCAATTCTTTTAGTTTTCCATTTTATATTGTTTGTATCCTTCTCCCTCAAATTCTCTTTAATAGATGATTTTTCATGTATCCTTCTCCCCCATTGACATCAATGACAGATAATGCATCACTATGTCAACAACTTTAATGTCAAAAGACACTTTTTAGAAAATACATTCACTAGAGTCCTCATGACTCAACTCAAAAACACATACTTCCCCATAGAGGAAGTACCAACATCCAGTCCAGAAAAAGATAAAGCTCATATACCACTAGATTGATGCAATAATCTGCATCAATTCTGAAAAGTAGGTTGGGGCATAACCCCAAGCATACCTCTCAGATACTCAAATATATCCTTAGGCAAAGTTTTTGTAAATATATCTGCAATTTTATCTTTTTTACTTATATACTCAAGTTTGACTTCTTTCTCTACAACTTTCTCTCTTACTACATGATACTTTATTTCTATATGTTTTGTCTTAGAATATAGTACATGATTCTTAGATATACTAACTGTATTGGTTTTATCACACTGTATAAAAATAGGCTCATCAAATTTTATTCAAATATCCTTCAACATTTGTTTCATCCATATTATCTAGTTACAATTGTTTGCTGCTGCTACATATTCTTCTTTTGCTATGCTCTATGAAATACAATTTTGTTTCTTACTTAGCCAAGAAACCAATCTTTCTTTATTCCTTACAACTTCTCCTTGTTCATTCATCTTGTTCTTAAATACCCATTTAGTTCCTATAACATTCTTATCTTTAGGTCTAGGGACCGACTCCCAAGTCTTGTTCTTTTCAATTTGATCTAGTTCTTCCTTCATTTCTTTAATCCAATTTTCATCTTCACAAGCTTCACTAGTAGATTTAGGTTCAATTTGAGAAATTAAACATAGTTGTTCTTGTACCTTATTTCACATCATAAATCCTCTTTCTATGCTCCCAATAATATTCTCAACATGATGGTTTCTTGCTAGATTCCTGTTAGGTGTCACTATCTCAGTTCTTTCTTCAACTGCAGGTTCTTCTCTGATTTCCTGAATGTAGCTTTCATTCTGCAAATCACTGTCAGTTTCATAGAATAATTCAAAATTTTCTTGATCAATTCTCTGATGAGTTCCTTCATTTGATTCATAACCAAGCATTCTTTCTTGAATTTTTAAATTTTCATTAACTTTAACATTCACGCTCTCAACAATAGTTTTACTTCTTTTATTGAAATATCTATAAGCTTTTCTTTTCAATGAATAACCAAGAAATATACCTTCATCACTTCTAGGGTCAAACTTTCCAATGTCATCATCTCTCTTAATATAACATTTACTTCCAAATTTTTTGAAATACTTAACAGATGGTGCATGTCCAAACCATAGTTCATAAGGTGTCTTATCTATGTCTGCTTTGATCTATACTTTGTTCATTGTATATACTACTGTATTCACTACTTATCTCTAGAATATCTTTGCCAAGTCATTTTCAAATAGCATGGCTCTTGTTGCTTCAGTCACTAACCTATTTGTTCTTTCTACAATACCATTTTGTTCAGGTGTTCCAGGGGCTGAAAACTATCTCTTAATGCCATTCACTTCACAAAAAGTGATAAATTCTTTTGAAGTAAATTCTCCACCTCTATCTGATCTCAAACATTTAATCTTCATTCCAGATTCATTCTCAACTTTGTTCTTAATTACTCTAAACTTATCAAATGCCTCATACTTTTCTTTAAGAAATTCAATCCACATCATTCTTGTAAAATCATGAACAAGAATCATAAAATACCTTTCACCATAGAATCCTCTAGTCCTTGTAAGACCTCTCAAATATGTATGAAAAATTTCCAACTTCTCTACTATTGTAAACTTCTTGCTAGGAAATGAGCTTCTCTTCTATTTAGCCATAACACATTCCTTGCAAATCATGTTAGTAGGTTTCATAATCTTAGGCAAATCTCTTACTACAAGTGTAGTACTCACTTTCACAATGTTATCAAAGTTTATATGAAAAAATCTTTTGTACCATAGCCAACTATCATCAATCTTAGTAGTCAAGCATGTCATCTTAGTTGGATTCAATTGAAATACATTACCTCTAGTTTTTGATCCAGTTCCAATCAAATTACCATCCTTGTCTTTGATTACTCAAGTTTTTTCAGTAAACCAAACTTGATATCCCTTATCAACTAGTTCTCCAACACTCAAAAGATTATGTTTCAATCCATCCACAAAGTAAACATCATCAGTGTTAGTCTTTCCATCAAGAGTACTAGATCCTATTCCTTTTATCAAACAAGGTGCATTGTTTCCAACTCTAACAATTCCTCCATCATAATGGTTAAATTTTATGAATTTCTTCATGTCTTTAGTCATATGATGTGAACAACCACTATCTATAATCCGATCGGATCTCTTTACTACTTGAGAAACTAAAGCTTTTTCTTCTTTAACTTCTATTTCAGAGTTTTCTTCTTTTATTGCTACAAATCCTATATCATCATTCTCATCATCACTTTCACTTAGGATTTTCTCCACACTAGCCTCAAGTTATTCATCATTAGCATAGTAACATTCTTTAGATCTTCTAGATTTAAATTTCTTTCTATACTTCTTTACTCTCTTAGGACATTTAGATGCAAAATGACCATATTCTTGACAAGTCCAACATTTAAAAATTTTCTTACCTTTTGGTTCTCTTTTCACAAGCAAGGCAATTCCTTCCTCAATATTACTATCTTCTTCATTCTTAGATCTACTGCCACTAGCATAATCTCTGCTTACACTAATGCTTCTTGACAAAGTAGGACAAATACTAAGTGCACTGAATGCTATCTCCATTCTAGATAAATCTCCTGACTATCTCAAGCTTATCTCTGCTGCTTCTAATCTTCCAAGAAGGGTTTCTCTAGTAAAGTTCTCAGTACATGGTATAACTTGCTCAATCATTTGCACTATCTCCTTAAATATATGAGTTAATGTCTTTAAAATTTTTCATATCACTTCATTCTCTGTCTTGATTCCTTCATAGGATTTGATACCTGCAACAATTTTTGACATTTTACCAATATAGCTTCTAACAGATTCATCTTCCATCATTCTTATATCTTCAAATGCACATATCCAATTATGTAATCCGACTCTCTTTGCATGTTTGTCACCTTCAAAAGTAGACTATAAAGCTAACCAAATTTTATGAGATGTTTTTAGATATTTTACCTGACTGTACTCATTTTCTAGAAGGGATAACAAGAGTGCTTCTCTGGAAAGTATGTTACATATGAATAGATCTCTCTCCTCAGTAGTACATTCTTCAATTTTTTCTTCTTCAATGATAGTCTTCTTGTTCTTTGTGATTAACCAGTATCCTGGTCCTAAACAAAGCAAATGTGTCTTCATCTTTTCTTTCCAGCTGTCAAAGTTCACTCCATTAAAATTAGGGATTTCTTTCCTAAAATGACTCGCCATGGATCTCCTTAAGTTGTTAAAATTTTCCTTCAAGGACCTTCTACTCTGATACCAATTGTTAGAAAGTAAAGTCCACCAAGATAACTGAGAGGGGGGTGAATGATTTATCAGATAAATACAACTTTTATCACCTTTAACAGATTGTAACCATGTAAGCAATGTAAGCAACAACCATAGAAAGATATAAATACACAATAACACAATAACACAAGATATGTTGACTAGGGAACTTCTTGATCAAAGAGTTAACCCTGGTGGGAATGATGCCTACAAAAGATGCACTAATATGAAAATTCCTTGTGAGAGGATGGACTATGTTATGAGCCTTATGAAATACATTCAGTACATATGAATCTCTATTAGGAGATTTTGAATCTTTGTTAGAAGATTCTAACCCTTTTAGGAGTTATCACTAGTACAAAAACAACAATATATGACTAAATAAACTACCAAAAATTATAGATAAATGACCAAATTTGGTCACGTGACCAGTAGTAGTTTATTGCCGATCATTTATCTCACGACCAAATTTATGACTAAACTATTTTAGTCATTTATTTGGTCATTGATTTGGTCATATATTTAGTCATTTATTTGGTCGTTTATTTAGTCATTTATTTGGTCATTGATTTGGTCATTAATTTAGTCATTCATTTGGTTATTAATTTAGTCATTAATTTAGTCATTTATTTAGTCATATATTAGGTCATATATTTAGTCATTAATTTAGTCGTATATTTGGTCATATATCTGGTTAATTTAGTAGTTTATTTAGTTATTTATTTAGTCATATATTTGGTCATATATTTGGTTGTATATTTGGTTAATCTAGTCATTTATTTAGTTATTTTTTTAGCCGTATATTTGGTCATATATTTGGCCATATATTTGGTCATATATTTAGTCATTAATTTAGTCGTATATTTAGTTGTTTATTTAGTCATTTATTTAGTTGTATATTTAGTCATAAATTTAGTCATTAATTTAGTCATATATTTATTCATTGATGTAGTCATTAATTTAGTCATATATTTAGTCATTTAATTTGTCATAAAATGAAAAGTAATTTAAATACCATAAATTTTATAATGCTAAAAAAAAAAATCATATTAAACTTGAACTAATGCCAAAGAAACATCATATTAAATTTTATAATGCCAAAAAAACTTCATATTCAAAGTATGCAAAGTGCCAAAATATATACATAAGATGTCGAAGTTATCTAAAGAGTATATACGTAAATATAATAAAAAATATCAAAGTTGTCTCAAATATTAAAGACTGAGACAAGATGTCTAACAACTAGTACATGATAAACATGTTGATCAACTATGTCATTTTTTGCAAATATTTTAGTGGCCATGATGTGAAGGTTCCCTCTTTCTCTTTCAGACAAACAACTCCATCTATTTTGTCTTCATAAGCAAGGGGTATGTTACTTGTGACCTTTAAAATGTTTACATTTGCATGTCCTGTTCCTTTCAAGTTGATTCCATGTACAATAGATAGAGAGTGAATCTGCCCAATGCCCACAACATCACCATCATATGGATCCAACACCTTAACTTTATCCCCTTCTTTGAGTTTATCACACATTTCCGCAAAAAGAAAAAAATAACACATTATATTACATAGGTAATGCAAGGCCACAAATATAATATAATCATCAGACTCTAAATAAGAAAGACCAAAATTATTGTTCATTCTTATTGTACTTCTCTTTTTTATGTTCAAGACTAAAGGTGACACAACTTTAGAATTACCAAAAACAAAGAAGCATTTATAGTTCATCTAAATACTAAAATAGTATAGATCATCCAAATAAGAGATGTTTTAATTTCTTATTGCATAATAAATAGAAAAAATGTTCTTTATATCTGAAACTTGAAGAGAAAGAGAAATTTTGACTAGCAAATATAAACAATGAAATACATAATAAATACATAGTCATTCTAATGGTTAAATTAATTTGGTTAGTGTCCTTAATTCCAAACATAAAACATCTAGTTATGCTCTAAAACTGCAGTGATGAG
Organism: Chamaecyparis obtusa; assembly: GCA_027943335.1. Classification (NCBI taxonomy): domain Eukaryota; kingdom Viridiplantae; phylum Streptophyta; class Pinopsida; order Cupressales; family Cupressaceae; genus Chamaecyparis; species Chamaecyparis obtusa. The sequence continues at coordinate 2,598,206 of BSBK01005975.1, read as the reverse complement.
AAATTTAGTTACTAGTGTACAAATATAATTCACAAAATTCTCAAGTAGGAAAGGATCTGTTGACAGTCTGCATAAAATAGGAAATGAAATACAACTATTGTCTTTATCCATGCAAGTACAAGAAACAACGACTGACATTACTTTTTTTTATCTTTATAGTTGTTGACAAAAATGAGGTTTAGATCTTGGATGCAAGAACATTCCATTCCATTCATTAAGAAAGTGTGAACATTAAATGAAGACACTGGTAAAATGCTGGTTGGAGCTTAATTTAGGTAAAATTAATATACTCCTAATGTCAACAATTACCAACTCAGATTTGGGACTACTCGGTTGTGTTGGTGAGGATGGCTAAGTAATTGATCCACATTAGCCATGGAGATCAATAAGCAAATTTAGTGTGAGCTCATGATGTGAGTAGACTTGGAAAATAAGTGCGATGTATATAATTAGCAATGTGTGGTATATCAACGATGTATATAATCAGCAATGTGTGGTATATCAAAAAAGAAGGAAGGCTAAATGAGGTAGAGGAATTTCTTGTCGAAATGCAAGAAATAGGTCAAGTATATCATGCCTTTACTTTGTGAAAGAGTAAACCTCTTTAGTGTGTTGAGACTAATGTTATTTTCTCATACTTATCATTGAGTTGAGAAATAGTGTCATGGTGTTCAATGCACAAAACTTTTGTATTTTTAGTTAATACATGTTCGTATGCATTCTCATTCTTTCACATCAAAGACAAACCGAACTACAGCGACTCTAAAAGTTTTTCCAATATTGGATTAAAATTTGGATAACCAAACATTGCAAACATTAGTGTAGGTCAGCTTGGTCAATACATTTTTCTTTAGCAACCATCCTCCTTTCATGGTTGTAGCAGCAATTAACAGTGACCATTTTATCTTTATACAAGTTGAATTCCCTAATAGAAAAGGCATGGGTACTCTAAAGTAGGGATCATAGGTTCAAACAAAAAAGGAAGTAGGATTGCAGACAACTTGAAACAATCTCCATAAGGATAGTCCCATGAACCAAAAAACCACAAATCTTGCTATAACAAATCATGGCCACAAAGAGCTCATAATGTGACTCTCTTTAAAAACAATCCAAACAATCCCAAGAGTAATTTCTGATTATTCAATGAATGAACTCTAGTTTACTTCTTGTTATCTTTTTCATAGGACTCTTAGAAATCAAACCTATCAAAAAAAACATTATAACATACAAAAAAATATTTGCATGTTCCCATAGATTTTAGATTTTGACAAGCATGGTATCAAATGAGAACCAGTAAATGAGAGACTCATAAGCTGTATTGGAGGAAGCTGACAGGCCAACCATGAAACTAACATCCACTAGGATGATATGCTATTAATGTTTAAGTTTTCAGAAAATAATCCCATTTTACAAATTGTTGATGTCTCAAATTTCATATTACTAAGATAGTGCCTAGGAGGTATCCAATAGGTAGAGATATAAAACTAGAAGTAATAGATTATATCAATGTAGGCAAGTACTAAAGTAACTTATTCGTGCCCATTGTAGCAACATATCAGCTAGTTAAAGAGCTAATTTAGTGTTCCAGGAAACAATAGATAAAGAAAAAAAAAACAATTTGACTCACAAGAAGAAAGGTCCATCTCTACAGAAAGGTTTGTGTTTAGCTTAAAAACATTAAAAAATGTGTATGTCATCTGTTCAGCTTTAAGAATTATAACAAATGTATAGAATTATTAAAAATTCTGCCCCCTAATTAGAAGGTGCCTATGTAGATTGCCCCCTAATCATGTTGTTTATACAATAATGAGTAATGGGTTGTATAATAATATAATAAATGTTGGATGACTTAGATGCTTAATATAGGTTTTGTAGGTTTTCAACTTTGCTTCCTTTAGTAGTGCATCTATTGATGATTTGTGATTATTGTGATTTTGGCATTTTATTCCAAATTTCTAGATCAATGACTTGTTGGGGCATTGTAATTTTGAAGTCAAATTGGATGGGTATTTAATTTACAAGTAGATGGAAGTACACGAGGTATTTGAAGTTGCTTGTGAGAACAAGATTTAGCTTAACCCATAGAACTAGGCAAATGAAGTGTTGTCCTTATAAAAGGAGTTTGCTGAGAGTGTGGAAGTGGAGATCTATAAAAGACTAGATGTATATATTGTAGTCAACATAAAGACACTATTAGATGATCAATGAAAATTAGCAAAAATAGAATGGAACTCAGAACTGAACTAGTATAGTGGCAGTGCTAATTAATTGGTAAAGCTGATCAATAAGCAGAAATATAGATCTATGCATTTTTGTTCATGCAATAGAGATAGTGGTGAAAATTAATGAATAATCCCAATACTCTCTAATATCAACATGCAATGGAGAATTTGTATGATAATCTCTTTCAAATATAGAGAAACACACACCAAAATAGGGAGGACGATCAACTTTTCCAATTAAAAAGACCCAAGTATGCCAACCCAAGATGAATGTTATTTTTGTGGACCAAGTGGCTTTACGTGCCCCTAGGCTTGCAAGACCATCAAGTATGCCACCCCGATATAAATACTATGCTTGTGGGCCAAAAGGATGCATGCACCCTTAGGCTTGAGGTCCCATCAAGCATGCCACCCATCCGGGATTCAGCCCCATGGGCTGGGAGACTTATTAGTGCTCCTGGACTTGATCAAGGAGTATGGATCACCTCCAAAGTGAAATGAGGTATGAAAGCATAGCCCACCTTCCATACTTTCACAGTACAAGATAATCAACCTTCAGACTACACTTTGTAATCATTTCAACAAATTCCTATTGAGACTATTGTAGGAACCTACAATGAAAAAGGCCATGACTTATTGAATTTCAATATGAACTAAGTTTACATATACCACAATGTTTGATAATTATTGACATGATAGATAATATTATGACATATGACTCAATGTCAATTTCCAGTTACTAATATTGTGTGCGGGACCTACACTAGGATTTCTCCCATAGAAGGCATTTCAATCAGTAAATTTGTAGTCTTAAATGTTCTTTATTTCTTATTCTGATTAAATTTGTGGTTTTAGGTCAACATGTAGTAATATCCCCAAAAGGGACATTAGAACATATATCATTAAATCTGGTATTCTTAGGAGACCCATTACAATGCACTACAATTAAAACTCAATAAATGAATTAGAGAAGAATAAACTTTGCAAAAGCCTAATGAGAAATTACAGATCATAAATTTCAAAGAGAGAATCAGTATCTGCGGGAAAGTTTCCCTGCAGGAATGGTAAGTAGTAGATGAACTCCTAGTAACAGAGGAAGAAGAGTTCAAGACAATAGACCATCGAATCAGTCTATTGATGATAAGAAACATGAGGAATGGTAAGAAATCCAACAACTAAGAACTCAAATTGCTAAGGGCTGGGATTGAATTTCAGGAATGAGCAATATTTGACCATTCTAGATCACCTGAGAAGAAAGACAGGTTTGGCAACAACAAAGAATGAGAAAGGTACCGACAAACATTAAAGAAGCTTCCAAGAAATATACGAAGCTTGCCAAAAAGAACTACAGACAAGGAACCTAAACCTTCAATGGCTCAAGAACTAGACAAATTGCTAGCAACAGTCAAGTAGGAGATGACACTGAGTCATCAAGAATCCATTTGGTAAATCTAATGACTTCTAATTCAGTATGTCTACTATGAAACAAATGAATTTGACATGATCATAGATCAGAATAACCTAAAAAGGCATTACCCAATCACTTATGATGCAGAATCAATAACACGTTACACTTTATAACAGAATTAGGTTTCCAAGGATTGGTGTATATAGTCCAGTGGCCAAGTTGTTATACAAACCAATCAAGCAACCAAATAGTGATGAATCTCTCAAGAAATTCATTTAAATCAAGATCCCATGACTCAGATCAACCAGAAAATTATCAAGAAATGTGCATTTGATGACATCAGTGGCCAAAAGAGGACCATGATATGTTTGTGCAGATACAGATCAAAGAAGATGAAGAAATGAAGCCCAAATTCAGAGCTCATTATTTCAGCCTCAGTGAAACTGACATAGGAGCACAAACAAAATAAATAGCTGAAATATTAAAGAAAAAGTCAATTGAAGAATCAAAATCAAAATTCAGCTATGAAGCCATGTATCTATTGATGATTTGTGATTATTGTGATTTTGGCATTTTATTCCCAATTTATGGATCAATGACTTGTTAGGCCATTGTAATTGTGAAGTCAAATTGGATGGGTATTTTCTTTACAAGTAGATGGAAGTGCACGAGGTATTTGAAGTTGCTTGTCAGAACAAGATTTAGCTTAACCCACAAAACTAGGAAAATGAAGTGTTGTCCTCATAAAACAAGTTTGCAGAAAGTGTGGAAGTGGAGATCTATACAAGATTGGATGTATAAATTGTATTCAACATAAAGACGTTAGGCTTGGTCTCTAAAATTATTTTTTCCCTTCAAAAGTATATCATCTTTATTCAAGCATACACTAATTTTTGTTAGATGAATGTAGTAATGAAAGAAGAACTTTTTATTATTACCTTAATGGATTGAACTTTCAAGAAGGAAAGAGGTGTGCAATCAAATCCCACATGGACAGATTTGATGGCTGCAATCAAATCATGACTGCCTTTGTGAATAATTTTGGATTGTATGCTTACTATCAAATATTATTTGAACAATTAAATACACTTGAATTATTTTGCACAAATTTATGCTTACTCAAATGTTTGGCTACACCATAAGTGTAACTAAGGTCTTTTAGATAATTGACCATTATATGGCACATAATTTGTGTATATTAAATCAATGAAATGATGTATTGAAATTGTTGAACCCCAAGAAGTGCGTGTTTCTGATAAATTGATTAAATTCATGTAGTCATTAGTAATCATCTAATTTGTGATACAAATCAATTACTTCGACTCACCTTACGTAAATGAGAAGAATAACATTAGGGACTGAAATGAACAATGCTATTGAAGTTAATGAGAGAATGCTTACTTACTTTCATGATTGCCTTTGAATATACAATACCAAAAATTAGAGCTATGTGTTGTATGCTTTGCATGCTTTACAGTCTTATAGACTCTAAATAAATCCATAATTAGTGGGGCCTGGTGTAGTACCTCGCCCCTAGTCTAATTTTATTAATGTTATTATTTTAGAATGATGGATTATATGTTAGGAAACCATTGATGATTATGAATTTTACTAATCCCATACTTGCATGTGTATGGTTGATGTGTTTATTTTATATTTCTATTTGATGTGCCTGATGTGGTTGAGGGACGGAGTCGTAGTTACTTGCTTGCGAGATCCACATGATTGGCCGATCCTCGCCATTGTTTGTTATATCTCTATATATATGCACATGCTTGTCTCTTATGCAGGTTTGCAAGTATTGGGCATCGACTTCCTTGAATTGTCAGGATGAGCGTGCCCTATCGCTAGTCTCAATGGTAAAAGAGATGAGATAATATTCAGTTCCAAATCCTAACCTAAGCCAATTATTGTCCTAAAGTAGGGGACAAGATTCTGTGTTTCCACCCTTCTAAACTCGTTCAATTGGCAAGAGTTTACACCTATGTCCTGAGTATGAATGTGGGTCCTTAGGTCTTTTTGATTCTTTGATTTGTGGTGTTTGGTGTGATTTTTATTTTTAGATCATTCTATTTTTAATTGTGGAATATCTTTTAAATGGTAATTAAATAAATGTATTCATTTAGTTTAATTATTATTTTTATTAAATAGTTGATGCATAAATTAATTGGAAATTAATTATATGCTATTTTGAGTGTGGTTGGAATATTTAATTAATGTGAATTAATTAAATATCCTCACTTTTGAAATATTTAATCATGAAATTAACCTTTGTTTAATTAAATTATATTTTATTAAATTGAGGGTTATTTTGGCATGTGTTTATTATGTTAAATAAATGTTCTAATTATTAATTAATTAAATGAATTATGTTGCACATTCATATTTGAATGAAATTGAATTAATGATTTAAGTTGAAGTTTGGTTATGTGCTTTTCAACAAAAGTCAAAGTGGAGAGGAGACTCTAGTTCAACTGAACTGAACTGTAAACTAAAGTTTGTTTTCATGCAAAGCCCTTTTGATGTTGAGTTTATATTTTTGCATGGAAAAGGATATTCCTTTAAGTATAAGGGGTTTTGGCCATTATTCAGACACACAGGTTTTGGAGGAGGAATTTTGGAGACAGTTTTGTGACAGAAATTGGGAGACAATTTTGGAGAGAGAGTTCTTCGAAAAGCTCAGATTTTGTCTTCTTTGTTCTGGTCATCATCGAATCTGTATAATCTGAATTGAGGTAGGTTTTGAATTTATTACTGTTAATCTTTCTCAAAATTCTTGTAGGATATTGTAGAAAGTGTCTTCTTTGTGCTTGATGGTTTTGATTGTTTGAGAAGCAATGTTAAAATTAGTGGATGTTAAGAAAAGGTTGCATGCAATCCATTGTGTGATTTGAATTTATCTATTTGTTGTTAAAAATCTTAAAGTTGGTGGTAATTGTTATAGATCTATTGAAAACCCGGGTGGATTAGGGTTTTGATCTTGTTGTGAAATTATTGGAGATAATATTCATGTTTGGAATATTCGTATTTGTGGTATATATATATATATTTAAAACCAGTTTGTTTTTGCATAAATTTTAACTAAAATATGTTTTGGATAAAAAATATATATATTGGATGTTTTATTTTAATATGTATTGGATGATTTGATTTACTAAAAACAAAGCATTGGATAATATGTACTTGATAATATAAATATATAAAATAAAATAGAATTTTTCATTTAAAAACTTTGGTTTAAAAAAAATTGTTTGAAAGAAATCATATATCAAAGTTTTTTTAAAAATAAATGTTTTGGGCTTTTAAAAAAAACACCACCGCTCTGGCGGGCCATCAGACTAATGCTATGTGCAGTACCTAGTGGTACTAACACACAAAAGTCCCCGAGGGGGCTGCCGTGCGACAATACCGACTGGTACTGTTGCACCAGCAAAGGACGTGCGACAGGGGTGGTGCGACAGGGGTGTGGGGACCTGCGGGTACCCCCCCTTTAATATGTATTTTCTTATTTTTTTTAAATTAAAAACTTTTTTTTGTTAGTTTATAAATTATGTTATTAATTTAATTTATTAATTTAGTTTAGTTTTTATTTATATTTATTAATTTATTTATATTTAATTATTATTAAATAATTTCATTTGGTAATTAATTAATTTAATTTTATATTAAATATTAATTCTTTAATAAAGTTAGTTTAATCTATAATTTAATTCTTATGTTTTATGGGGATAATAATTGTGAATCTTTAGTTTGGACATTAAGTAATTTAGATTGGACTATTAATGTTTTTTACTTAGTTTGAATTTAAAATTGAATTGGGTAAATTATGTATTAATTGGGTTATTTAGATTATTAGATGTATTTGAGAAGTTAGATACATTTCGTAATGATTTAGATTTCTTGTATTTGATTTAAGTGTTAGGTTGAAATAGGATCTTTTGTTAGAATGGAGTTGTATATTCCTGTGTGAAATTTAGTGATGCAATCTTTAATGTACATATTTTTTTTTATGAGGACTTTTGATGCCCTTGGTAAATTTGACTTGTATTGATTTTAGGGGTTGTAGTTTTCTTTTTGCCATGTTGTTTGCCATGCATGCGTAGTTAGAGTGCATGAGTTGTTCTAACCCTAGGTGGGTTTGATCCTAGTGGTTTCTAGTCATGCATGTTGAATCTAGTTATGAAGATTCTTGAGTTGTGTTAAGTCAGAGATTAGGCTTGATTTTGTGAAACCCTAGGGTAGGTCATCTAAGTGTATATCAGGAAGTGGCTTGTGAATTGGTGCTGGAGCCCAGAAGTGGCTACCAGGAGATCCCATTACAAGTAGTTTAATAAGTGATAATTAATAAACATTGGGAATCTAAAATGAACTTAATAAGATATTTGTGCCTCACCCATGCCTAAGTTCCCAATTGAGATTGTCTAGGATGGGAGTTGAGATGATGCTTGCCGCCTTTATGGACTAGAGATGGCATAGGTAGTACCTTGTCTGTAGTACCCCTCGCATCTTACTTTTGCTGATACTATGTTTAGTTTGACACCATTTTATCTTGGTTGATTAGATCAGACATATATCACATGTTATATTTATATTTTGGTGTGTGATTAAACAATTATAGTTGGATGTTAATTGTCATGTTTGAACCTGAAACAAAACTTTACGTGATGGTTAAATCTAGTAATGATGGATTTTATATGATGTTTCAAATGCATGTATAAATTGAAGTAATTAGATGATGATTATATTTGGTACTTACCCCATACCCGCATGTGTATGGTATCATGTTTGTTATCATATATGTTTTCTTTTTTTGTTGACATGCATGTATGGTAGAGGAGGAGGCGTAGTTACCTGCATTTAGTAGGGTCCACACGTCCTAGCCATCCCTACCATTGTCTGATAGTATGTTATATATGCACATGTACATGCAATGGTTTTTATGCAGGTTGCAGGTACCGGGCATCGACTTCCCTGGCTTGACAGGATGAGCGTGCCCTCATTATGTCTCAATGGCGGAGAAGGGGAGTTAGCACCTAGGCCAATTCCCTAACCTAACCTAACCATCCTAAAACCACGGATGGGACATAACTTGACTTACCTGAATCGAATTCATTCTGGTAGAACGAATCCGATATATGTTTTCCCGGTTGAGCATGATATTGTCTTAGGTGTTGTTCCATGTCAGTGTCGCATTTTGACCTTGTGGATCTCATGTCTGATCTCTGATAGTTATTGAAATTATGTTGACACATTGGTAAATATTATGTTATTAGTATGTTATGACATAATCAGATACATATGCTTACACTATGTCCCTTATGGTTATACTTTTATTAATTGTATATATGTTAATTGTATATATATGATTATATATAAACACAGCTTACTATATAATATTGAGATATTGAGTGGTATAACTTAAACCAAATGATAAATTGAAAATAAAAAGAAAAAGAAATTCTACAATTTTAAATTGTCTCATTTTAGGTAGTTGACTTGAATAGTAGGGGGAAAATAATAAAATATTTCTTCCCTACTTTCCAAGCCAATTTAGAGGCAAAAGAGATAGACTTGTCACCACTTTTTGATATGCAATTTTTGGAGAAGAAAATAGAGGAAGAAGAGAAGGCTTGGAGAAGGAGAAGAGAGCAAGAAGAGGAGGATTGAGTTTGTGGAGCACATTGGGATCACAGTTGAGAGGCTGGCTTCATCAACCTGCTTTGAGAATCAGGTAGGTTTCGAATTCCCTTATCATGTTTCCATTCTAGTTTTAAGTTTTCCATTAATGAGAGAGCATATTTACCTTCTTTAAATGTGAAGTGAGAAAACAAAACAATGAGAAATTTAGTTTACATTTGTGAGATTTCATTGTTTCAAACTTATAAACCCTCTCAATTCAATCGTAGGAGAAACCAAATTGAAATGCAAGAGAGCTTGATGCTTCATAATCTCAATGGAAATCATTGTATTTAGATCCATTTACTTTCCATTTATTCATTTAATTGATTATATATATATATATATCATTCTGAAATTAAGAATTTAATATATTGTTTTAGAAAACAATTTGGAGGCAAAACACCATTTGCTTGGATAACAAAATCAACTAAAGTCCTTAAGAAAAAAAAGCAAGCACAAAAAAAAAAACTAAGTATTGAAACCAAAAATACACTTCCAGCTTGCTGGAAAATGTATGAGGAAAACCAGTTCCTTTCCAAAAAAAAAACACAGTCAGTATTTTAATATTATTCCTACCAACTAGTATTTTATAATATGATTAAATGCATATTCAACTCTAAAATGAATAATGCATATTCAAACTTTAAATTAAATAAGTTGTATATTCAATTCAATGCAACTCTCATTCAAACTTGGCGTGGGACCCACTTCTAATTTGGAGGACAAACCCTTTTTGAAAATAGATAAATGTATATGTAATTAAATCTACTTTGGGGGCTAAGCCCACTCCCCAACGCCACATTTCAATCTCCTACTTCTTCCCACACCTAACATGTACTTGACATGTCTCCTCACCCTTTCCCCAATGGCTTTGGGCATATTTTTAAATTGTTTTGGGCCCATTCTCCAAGTCTGACGCCCCATCCACTTGGTCATGCAATAAACATCTTTCCTTGTTTGCTTTGGACACATCCTCCAAGTCTGGCGCCCCTCCATCCACTTGCATTTACCTTGGACTTTGAACAAGTACTCCCCACTCCTTATTAATATTTATGCAGCCCCACATGAAAGTGGCGTGGGTTTCCAGCATAGGCCATGTTGCAAATTTATTGCATATTCAAAACTCTTTGACAATGGACGCCCACCTTGGGTCTTGTACCCATTTGTTTCATTTTAAATGTTTTTTTTTTATATCCACTATGATGATTTGTAGGGTAGGTCCTAGGGCTAGGTGCTAGGTGTTAGGGGTGCTTAATTATAATTGGATTAGTCATTAATAAGATATGTTTTGTTAAAACACTAAGCATGTTTTTTTTAAAAAGTTAAAAGTTGAGCAATATAAGTTGGAGATATTACTTAAATTTGAATTTAGAATATTACTTCTATTATGAGAATGATTTATTAATCATTATTTTATCCTACTAGTGAATTCATTATGGTTATTTTTGGTAGTTAAATTTAGCCTTAGCAATGGAATGTTAACAATAGATGTTATAGCATTATTATTAGTAGTTTATTGTTATCTAAGTGGCATAGTTCGAATGAGATCAGCATATGGTAATTAGGGGTGTTTGATTTGTAACATGATTAGTATTCTAAAGTATATTCGACAGTATGTCCATGATTTTAATGGTTATAATGTAATCTTTTAATTAGATAATGAATGTACTCTATAATCAATATTTATGGATATTAGGGAGATATTAGTAAGTGTTATCTCATTGTGTTTTCACTATTTTCTTATTGTGTAATTGTACGTGCATGTGAATTACATCATTGATGTAGTTGATTTGAATACGGGATAGATGGCCAATTAGGGGGTGAAATCCAGAGGCCGGGTATATGATGTGGATATCAGTTATTTATGCTGTTGAATGTTTTATGATGTGTTGCGGAATTCTGTTTTCTATTGCCTGATGGATAAAGTGTGAATGTGAGATCATGGTTGAGATATCTATTTGATCTTTGATTATTACCTCCTGGTGGATTAAATTTGAATTAGTGGCCAAGTGGTTTTATGCCTTGAATGGGATTATGATTGGTTCTTGTTTATCTATTTACTTGGAATTATTATGATAAATGTGGCCACGAACTAGGATGGGTGTTGTTGTGAAACTAGGGTAGGTTATCTAGATGTGATGTAGGGGGTGGCTTGCAATGGATCACCGAGGCCCACAAGTGGCTGACGGATCATCCATTGTCAAGTTTCTTAATCCCAGTGATAACATTATAAAAATTGATCTAGTTAGGAGAACATTAAAAAAGATAATCTGTGAGATACCTCACCCATGCCTTGAGTGCTAGTTGAGACTAAGGATGGATGTGGGAAGATGCTAGATGCATCATCGATATACTTGTCTTCATGAGAGATATCGGTGCCACGTATGATCGCTTGAGTGCCGTCGGTTCAGTGAGGAACCTTCAGGACTAAACTCAAGGGTGGATCTACGTGATGACACCTCCCTACTCACATTCTAGATAACCTACGTAGGTCAGTGCCTCTGGTAACCTGTATACCCTCTTGTTCTAGAGATATCTTCCTAGGTGATACTTGTGGATTGGTCCTTAGTGTGTGTGTGGGCCTGGTGATTATCTCCCTAGCACGGTGGGGTGGACCTCTGGGTTCCACATGGTCGGGAGGTAGTGTACTTCTCCATTGAGACTGTTGCGGATTACCCTTCGTCACTTGATTGTACACTTGGATCAGTCTATCTCTTTTGTTGCAGATTTATGTACCCAGTTGTTAGAAGATATTATCTTGTACTTGTAAGAGGTTTCATTTGATTAGTAATGATCCCTACGTGGATCCATGATGTATTTTGATACTTGTTATTGTATTAAATATCACCGCATACCCTACGACATGTGTAGCGGATGTAGGTGATCATGTGTTGTAATGTAATATTGATTTAAGTGATGTATTTAATTCTACTATGTACTTAAAAGTTCTTTAACATTCGATCATGTTAGCGTAGTGTTAGTTAGACAACGTAATTCTACGTTAGGGACCCTTGGGAACAAAACATATGAAGTGTTCATTTAAACTGATGTTTGTAGAACAATGTGATGCTTTATTCAATGTGCTTGTTAACATTAGTAAACAAAAAAAAAAGGGTTGCATAACTTAGTATAATTTTAGTGTAATTCTCTTGGGTCTCTTGGCGGGGCGTTACATTGTCTACATGAGAGGTTACTATATCCACATAGAGTCACTAGGGCACTGGGGTCTGAAGGGACTACCAGGATAACCCTAGAGTTGGCATGTGTGATGACACTTCTTGTATGCATCTTAGGTTTCCTACGTGTTTTGTTTGCCTCTAGTAGAGTATGTTATACCTTGTTGTACTTTTTGGTATCCTTGAGTTAGAAGCTTTCAGGACCTCTTCCTTAGATTGTTGTTGTTTGTTATCCGAGTGGGTTTAGATGTTATCTCCTTAGCACGGTGGGAGTGGACCGTTTAGGTTCACGAGGTCAGGTGGTAGTGGTTCTTTTACCATTTGAGATTCTGACGTTTGTGCACCGAGGCTGGATGATCCATGTTGTAGTTGTTCTTTCTTGTTCTTCTTTCTTCTTGTGATATTGTATCATTGTTTTAGATATTCAGAGATATCATGTTGTATTTCTTTTCATTTATTGTATTCACATACCCTGTGACATGTGCAGTGGATGCTTATTATTATAGTTACCTTAAGGTACCAATTGTATTTATGTAATCATGCATATGATGTTGTATTTGTCTTTTAGATGTATTCTTGGAATTCATAATTATATCTTTATCTTATCTATTAATTAACTAACTCTTTCATGATCTACATCAAGGAACCCTTTAGAGTTGTAACCTATGTTAATTTTTTATTGCTTTGCTTCTGTAATGTGAAACTTTGATGTTATTGATTGTTAACTTAAAAAAAAAAAATTCTGCAAACTTAGTTGCATGTTTAGGTTAAGTTCTTCTGGGTTCCCTGGCGGGGCATTACACTTGGTATCAGAGCACCGGGTTCTACACTGGGAACTCTGGGAAGTTGTGTGCCCATTAGATGTCTAGACTGTTAAACTTGAAACTAAACATAGACATATAACCCTTTTGTGTTTTGATAACCATTAAACTACATCTAAACATTTATGTTCTGCTTCTCCTAAATGCCTTTGAGATATCACTGGCCTAGTGATGGTCATAGGTGTTTGGCTTGTTTATTGTATATGGTTACCTTCTCTAATGCATCTAGGGTAAAGTACCTTTGGATGTCATGAAGCGATTACTCCCTTGAGTGTGGCTATCACTAGTCACCTTGTTATGTGAATGTTTTATGATTGATATCTTATTTTGGTTGATTTATGATATCGTTCGTGATGTGTATGGGCTAGCATTGAAATTTTTGAGTTTTCTTGTGATTGGATTAGTTACCTAACTCTCTCTTTTTGTTATCTATTTTGTGACACTAGTCACACTTGATTTATTGTTGAAATTGAGATCTCTTTTGATTTAATGTTGAGCTTGGAATTCCCCCACTTGGGTTTTACCTATTGACTTTTATGGTGGCTACTCTGAATGTTTTGTATTGTTGGCCCTGTTCTGTGATAAGTATTATTTCTATCATGTTCATCTTGAACCCCTGATAGTATGTATAAGGGAGGACATCACAGAGATGGTACTATATGTGCTGTGTGATATTATAATCATTGTGTATTCTTTATGATTGCATAAGTGTTGCATTAACTAGATAGTTTTTTATGTACTTCTCAAATCATTATTTGTTATAGATATGAATGTGTTCTTTATGCAATCGATCCTAGATGTTTTCTATGATGATGTATGAATAAAAGTTTAGATCTATTTTTTATTGTTATTAAATGATTGATCAATGTGATATTTTCAGTTGTTCCTAAACTAGATATTATATTGTTCTTAATGAATGCATATCATGTTCCTACCCTATGATTTGATTTTAGATGTTATGTTTTGTTTTTAGTAAATGCTTTGTGTTTGGGGGATATGTATCCTCATCTGTTGTAGGCTTCCAGGAGTAAGCCTAATCCTAGGGGGGTGGATGTAGTACCTCACCCCTAGTCTGATTTTATTAATGTTATTATTTTAGAATGATGGATTATATGTTAGGAAACCATTGATGATTATGAATTTTACTAATCCCATACTTGCATGTGTATGGTTGATGTGTTTATTTTATATTTCTATTTGACGTGCCTGATGTGGTTGAGGGATGGAGTCATAGTTACTTTCTTGTGAGATCCACACGATCGGCTGATCCCTACCATTGTCTGTTATATCTCTATATATATGCACATGCTTGTCTCTTATGCAGGTTTGTAGGTACTGGGCATCGACTTCCCTAAATTGTCAGGATGAGCGTGCCCTATCGCTAGTCTCAATGGTAAAAGAGGGGAGATAATATTCAGTTCCAAATCCTAACCTAAGCCAATTATTGTCCTAAAGTAGGGGACAAGATTCTATGTTTCCACCCTTCTAAACTCATTCAATTGGCAAGAGTTTACACCTATGTCTTGAGTATGAATGTGGGTCCTTAGGTCTTTTTGATTCTTTGATTTGTGGCATTTGGTGTGATTTCTATTTTTAGATCATTCTATTTTTAGCCTTGGAATATCTTTTAAATGGTAATTAAATAAATGTATTTATTTAGTTTAATTATTATTTTTATTAAATAGTTGATGCATAAATTAATTGGAAATTAATTATATGCTATTTTGAGTGTGGTTGGAATATTTAATTAATGTGAATTAATTAAATATCCTCACTTTTGAAATATTTAATCATGAAATTAACCTTTGTTTAATTAAATTATATTTTATTAAATTAAGAGTTATTTTGGCATGTGTTTATTATGTTAACTAAATGTTCTAATTATTAATTAATTAAATGCATTATGTTGCACGTTCATATTTGAATGAAATTGAATTAATGATTCAAGTTGAAGTTTGGTTATGTGCTTTTCAACAAAAGTCAAAGTGGAGAGGAGACTCTAGTTCAACTGAACTGAACTGTAAACTAAAGTTTGTTTTCATGCAAAGCCCTTTTGATGTTGAGTTTATATTTTTGCATGGAAAAGGATATTCCTTTAAGTATAAGGGGTTTTGGCCATTATTCGGACACACGTTTTGGAGGAGGAATTTTGGAGACAGTTTTGTGACAGAAATTGGGAGACAGTTTTGGAGAGAGAGTTCTTCGAAAAGCTTGAATTTTGTCTTCTTCATTCTGATCATCATCGAATCTTTATAATCTGAATTGAGGTAGGTTTTGAATTTATTACTGTTAATCTTTCTCAAAATTCCTGTAGGATATTGTAGAAAGTGTCTTCTTTGTGCTTGATGGTTTTGATTGTTTGAGAAGCAATGTTAAAATTAGTGGATGTTAAGAAAAGGTTGCATGCAATCCATTGTGTGATTTGAATTTATCTATCTGTTATTAAAAATTTCAAAGTTGGTGGTAATTATTATAGATCAATTGAAAACTCGGGTAGATTAGGGTTTTGATCTTGTTTTGAAATTATTGGAGATAATATTCATGTTTGGAATATTCATATTTGTGGTATACATATACATATACATACATACATATAGAAATCATATAGCAAAGTTTTTTTTAAAATAAATGTTTTGGGCTTTTAAAAAAATCCCACCGCTCTAGTGGGCCCTCGGATTGCTGCCGTGCATAGTACCTAGTGGTATTGACGCATGACAGTCCTTGAGGGGGTTGCTGTGAGACAGTACCGACTGGTACTATCACACCAACAAAGGACGTGCGACAGGGGTGTGGGGACCCGCGGGTACCCCCCTTTAATATGTATTTTGTTATTTTTTTTAAAATTAAAAACTTTTTTTTGTTAGTTTATAAATTATGTTATTAATTTAATTTATTTATTTAGTTTAGTTTTTATTTATATTTGTTAATTTATTTTTATTTAATTATTATTGAATAATTTCATTTGGTAATTAATTAATTTTATTTTATATTAAATATTAATTCTTTAATAAAGTTAGTTTAATCTATAATTTAATTCTTATGTTTTATGGGGATAATAATTGTGAATCTTTAGTTTGGACATTAAGTAATTTAGATTGGACTATTAATGTTTTTTACTTAGTTTGAATTTAAAATTGAATTGGGTAAATTATGTATTAATTGGGTTATTTAAATTATTAGATGTATTTGAGAAAGATAAATTTTGTAATGATTTAGATTTCTTGTATTTGATTTAAGTGTTAGGTTGAAATAGGATCTTTTGTCAGAATGGAGTTGTATATTCCTGTGTGAAATTTAGTGATGCAATCTTTAACGTACATGTTTTTTTTATGAGGACTTTTGATGCCCTTGGTCAACTTGACTTGTATTGATTTTAGGGGTTGTAGTTTTCTTTGTGCCATGTTGTTTTCCATGCATGCATAGTTAGAGTACATGAGTTGTTCTAACCCTAGGTGGGTTTGATCCTAGTGGTTTCTAGTCATGCATGTTGAATCTAGTTATGAAGATTCTTGAGTTGTGTTAACTTAGAGATTAGGCTTGATTATGTGAAACCCTAGGGTACGTCATCTAAGTGTATATCAGGAAGTGGCTTGTGAATTGGTGCCGGAGCCCAGAAGTGGCTACCAAGAGATCCCATTACAAGTAGTTTAATAAGTGATAATTAATAAATATTGGGAATCTAAAATGAACCTAATAAGATATTTGTGCCTTGCCCATGCCTAAGTTCCCAATTGAGATTGTCTAGGATGGGAGTTGAGATGATGCTTGCTAGCTTTATGGACTGGAGATGGCATAGGTAGTACCTTGTCTACAGGAGAGGTTACTATATCCACGTAGAGTCACTAGGGCACCGGGGTTTGAAGGGACTACCAGGATAACCCTAGAGTTGGCATGTGTGATGACACTTCTTGTATGCATCTTAGGTTTCCTATGTGTTTTGTTTTCCTCTAGTAGAGTATGTTATACCTTGTTGTACTTTTTGGTATCCTTGAGTTAGAAGCTTTCAAGACCTCTTCCTTGGATTGTTGTTTGTTATCCAAGTGGGTTCTGATGTTATCTCCTCAGCACGGTGGGAGTGGACCGTTTAGGTTCACGAGGTCAGGTGGTAGTGGTTCTTTTACCATTTGAGATTCTGACATTCATGCACTGAGCCTGGATGATCCATGTTGCAGTTGTTCTTTCTTGTTATTCTTTCTTCTTGTGATCTTGTATCATTGTTTCAGATATTCAGAGATATCATGTTGTATTTCTTTTCATTTATTGTATTCACATACCCTGCGACATGTGTAGTGGATGCTTATTATTATAGTTACCTTAAGGTACCAATTGTATTTATGTAATCATGCATATGATGTTGTATTTGTCTTTTAGATGTATTCTTGGAATTCATAATTATATCTTTATCTTATCTATTAATTAATTAACTCTTTCATGATCTACGTCAAGGAACCCTTGAGAGTTGTAACCTATGTTAGTTGTTTATTGCTTTGCTTCCGCAATGTGAAACTTTGATGTTATTGATTGTTAACTTAAAAAAAAAAATTCTGCAAACTTAGTCGCATGTTTAGGTTAAGTTCTTCTGGGTTCCTAGCGGGGCATTACATCTAGGTTGAAATTCTTTGGGTCCCCTTTCTCAAGATGTTTTTTAGGTTCCTGGTAAACAATAATATTTTATTTGTGCATGTACCATTATGATGATTTTCTTTCTATTGTAACACTTTCTGTATTATATTTCTTTATATGCATTATATGCACGGTGATTACATGGCCAGTATCATTCACTACAATGGTATGGAAACAATACTAAAAACCATGAAAATATGCTTTTATTAGATAAAAGTGGACATTGTAACTTTGTTGCATTAGATTATTATTTATTTATTGTAATTTTTATGTTTGTTCCTACTAAGTATATTAGATTGTATCTCCTCTTTGAATGTTGCAATCTCTAAGAACTGCTAGAAAATTTATTTCCACATTCCATTAACAGGCAAAAAGGTTTAAGTCTTTAGTTCTATTAGGATAATAAAATATTTGTAGCTCACAAGGACTATTGGATATCTAGTAATGTTTTATGAACATCAACATATTTATACTTGTAATATTCTATTAAAATGTGGTTGAACATGGATGAATGACTAGTATCGTCTCCTTGTTTTTTAATATTCTGGTTCTAGTATCATCTCCTTGGAAGGGTTTCTAGCATTCTTTGTCTCTTTCCCCATAGCAATGAAGTTTTCCCAACATCAGCCTTGGTTTATGTGTAGGTGGGTTGAAGGCACAGTCAAAAGTAGAATTAGTGTGGGGTAGTAGTGTTGGCAGTTATTCTTCTTGAGACCCAATCTCTTTGCTAATGTTGAGTGCCAATTGAGATCAGTTATCTTGCTAATGATAGGAATATAGTGTTGTGATTGGTGTTTTATGTAGGTGGTAGGATTTTTGCCTCAACTTCCTTGCTTAATGTGGAGGGCCAATTGACACCATAGTATATATTTGCTAGTGTTAAGTGCCAGTTGATATCAGTTTTCATACTTGTTAATGATATGAGTATAGCATTGTGGTTGGTGCTGTTTGATATGAGTGGTGTGATGAATCTAGATACCATTTTTGAATAACTATTTTTTAGTTTTTAGGTTGATTGTGTTGCAAAATCAATATGGGAGCCCTCTATGACAACACCCATTTTTATTTAAAGTTTATCTAGTTCAGATGTAGCTCTAAAATATCAAAATTGTCCCCTCATTGACACCAGAAAAGAAAAATTAAGATGAACAAAAAAATCTCCATCAAAAAAGTAATTTAAAAGAAAAAAAGAAGTAAAACAAACAATGAGTGCCACATATTTTAGGCTTCTGATTCACCTGGGTAACATGTGGCTTATATATTGCTTTGAATGCAAGGAAGGTGAAAATTGTTAATGTTTTAATAGCTAGATTTGGATTCTAGCATTATAAACCTAACTTAATATTTAATTTAAATTAAACTAATATCAAATAAAGGCTGGGCCTTAATGCTCAAACATCTATTGTATCATGGCACCAAGTTTATTAATTCAAGGTTAGCCTTGTAGGCCGACCTTACCTTGTATTTGTTTTTTCCCTCATATAAATGAGGACTTTCAGGTTTAGGAAATTCATTTTCAATTCATATATGTGAAATATGTCCTGATATTCATGTGAAATCTCTTGAGGAATCAGTCATGGAATTAGTCATTTTAATTTATGAACTATATTGCTATACATATATTCATGAATGTCTTCATTTGTTGTACAACTAATAGTTTAAATTAACAACTAACAATTAGATCCTAATCAAGAAAAATTAAAGTTTTATAGCACTCACCTCAAGTTTATCACTGCTAGTACTATAAATATCATGCACATCCTGTTTGAAATCAACATAATCACCATCATCATTGTCTTCTACTTTTCATTTTGCTTTCATATTTTTTCTCTTCATGTGGGTTTAATCATGAAAGGTTAACATAATTCAAGTAAAGAATGCAAAAGCTATTAAAAAAAATTCATAATAACTATTATATTACCTCAGCTTCAACAGAACTATGATTGGGATGCACATTCTTGTCCACTAGTTCATCATGATCATTATCGATATCAACAACTTTGTTGGCATCAAGGTGTTTTTATTTTTGTGTTGCTTTGATAAAATTGTTCTGCATGTAGTTAAAATTGATAAAAGCTTGGCAGAGAGGATCAATGCTTAGGGATAGTGTTTTGTATATAAAAATTCATAAAGACATTGATCAAAATGATTCTCTCAACAATGAAAAGCTACATTACTATGAACCAAACTTAACTCATCAATATAGCCTCTTACTTGATATGAATTCATAAAATTATGATCATTCCATGAAGAAACTATAGGCTGAACCGAGGAAGTCAACTGTGAAACTTTCTTAGTGAGACTATGTAAGTGCATCATTATATGTTCATACACTTCATTTGAGTTGACGTGATTTGCAGAGGCTCTTACTGGGAGTTCTACAGATGGCTGTGAAGTCACTGTTGATGAACTAGACTTCCACTTCATACTATTCTTAGATTTATTAGGATCTAGTTTTGCCATATAATTGACAATATCTTCTGCACCTTCTTCTCTATTATTGTTTTCCACCTAAAATACAATGTCAATTTTAACACAGTCAGTTCAATAAAAAAATTGAAATAAATAACATAATTTAAATTGAACCAAAAATTCATACACTTACTCCAAATTTGTTTATTTTGGCCTGCAACCCGCCTCGGCCAAATGTATATTCAACCTTCACACTGTCTCTTGCTCTCTTTCCTTTATTACTCTTTATCAAATATTCTTTAGAATGCATACTTTCTTTCAATTTTTCCCATTGTTTGGGAGATAGAGTTTTGTCTAAACTCTCTTTTCCCTCCATGATTGATTTTCTGCACATGTATCTAAAATTATTCATTAGAAGTCTCATCTTGTACTTGTAATATTTTCTCAAGATTTTTCCACCAATAGTGTCAAAGACATTTTCCATTTTTTGTATAACACTCTCCACATGGTGTGGATCTTTCTCTACAAAATTTGATTTACAAATATCCAAATGGGCCCTACATCACACGCCTAATTTAGAGGCCTACCTTGCAACATTTTTCCCAATGGGTTCACCATCTCTTGACACCTCAACCAAGAATGGCTTCTTCCCTTCTAGTATCCTTTCTTTTGAATGCCTCTCTATAGATCTATATAAATCTTGACTCAATTTCTTTCTTTTAACAAAAGCGGACACATCTTCTGTTGAACCACTACCAACAGGTTCACTCTAAGGTACATCAGATGCAAGCAGACTCTCTTCATGACTTTCATTAGGTTGTACATCACCATGTGCTATATCAGGTTCCACATCATCACAATTACCTTTTTCACCAACTACATTTATTGGATCAAAAAAGAATTTGCTTTTATGAATTGGAAACTTTGTAGCTTTATTTGCTACTTGTTCTTTCTCTTCATTTTCTCTGCACTCTTTTTCTTTCCTGTAAAACCAAAAACAAATATCGTATCAAGTCTTATATACATAAATATTTTGCATATAAAATTTCATTAAATAGTATTAAAAAAATAATATACTAGTTAGTAAATGTACAACTTGTCTATTTGTCAAACCAAGATGTGCAAAACATTCATTATTCTTGGCCACATGTTGTTCATGAAAGCGCTCATAATCTGTTAGTGGAATTTCAGCATTATGATCACTATCATCTAATTTGTGCCTTGAATTCTTTCTCCTCATTCCCTGATGTCCAAAAGAATAATAATGTATAAATTCCTGAAACAAGAGGTTATAAGTAGTAGCGGTGGTTATAACAAAGAGGCTGTAGAACAAGAAAACAACACACAACAACTATAAAAGTGGCACATAAAAACTACAGCAACAGGATAACAACCAAATTAGAGAAATAGTTACATCAGAAGGTACATAAGATCTTTCATTCTTTGAATTTAATTGAAGGTACATAGAATATGTTGCTAAATGGTTGTTTAATTGAAGGACTTTCTTATGGATTATTCTAATGCCATCTTGAATGTGTAATAACTACCCTTAATTTTTTTGAAATATCTCAGATCACCAAGATATCAGAAAGAGAAAGGTGATCTAGCATATGGTGTTCAGGATTACAAACAACTTAAAGCAGACTTAAGAAAACAAAGCATAAGATGACAAGCCGAATGGAACTATTTCATTTAGGCATCAAAATTCTTCCACTTGTTCATGGGTTGGATTGTTAAAGAAAGTATGCATTACTAGTTTTCTTTAGTTTACTACTCAAGATTCATTAGCCATGCAAGTTATAGAAGAGATTCTACAAGCAATAACATAATTGTTCAGCCTGACCCCATAAGACCCTGAAATTTCTCCTATGAACAAGCTTTAGATCCTGATTGGCCTCTTCACTATGATAGATATCAATCCTAAGCCTTACTACACTCATATCACATGTCATACTTGCACTTGGTCCTAATCAAGAGGTTGGTTTCAAATGCACCTTATTTTCATAGTGTAAACTTTAATATTCTTAGAAAAGAATGTGGAAGATCATAATTATTGTTTGAATTTTTTAATTTTGTAGGGACATGTTTACTTAGATGAACCAAACATATGTGCAACATTTCTTGCAAATCTAGACTCTAAAGTTGATACAACAATGCAGTTCAATGGTGTCTCCTATGATTTTCCAGCTTGGTTTGTTAGCATTCTTCCAAATTGCAAGAATGTCATTTTCAATACTGCAAAGGTCTAAACTCAGACTCATTATAGATTTGTCCTTAGACTAAAATTATTGCAAAGGATTTGTTTTAGGGAGAGGTTATTCAAAGGAGTTTTGGTTATCGTATAATACGTCTCTAAAATCTAGTATGTCTTCTTAGCAACATTTTATCTTATTCAATGCACGTTCAATAATTTATCTTGTCCAATGCACATATAGTGCTTTGTCTGGTTAGCATCCGTGCTAACTGTGTAATTCTCTGTCCATGCTACTTTGTTTTGCATTTTCATTGGTCAATATCTTTATTACTCATTGCAAGTTATGTTTATTACTACGTAGGTTTAAGCTATGGGCCTTGGATAAGTTTGGGGGGTGTCTTTAATTTTACAACCAAATGAACTGGATTTTAGTTGTTGAGATACAATTTACCCACTAACTTTGATGGAATTATTGAAATTATGATAGTGCTTTTAGCATTGTTCTTAACTCATTATCAGTCTAGCAATACTACACTAGTTTCCCCTAAGATACAAAGCCCACCTTCTGAGTAGATGATAGAAAATGGGGTTTCTTCAGATGTGCAAGAAAATTTGAGTTCTTTGACAAGGCAGGATAGCTTTGAAACATCTTTTCCTTCATTTCCAAGACTAGATGTGCATGATATTCAGAGACAAACATCAAATAACTCAGATCTGGAGTCTCCCGTGTCTCCACTCTTGACATCTGATCCTAAAAATGAACGTTCTCACTTGAAGACCTTCAACAAATCACTCTCTAATTTTGAGGAGACACATGTGCAATGCAAAGATGCTAGGGAAGCAAAAAGTCTTAGTACTCCATCTTTATGGAGACTAACAAAATTGAGCTTTCCTGAATGGATTTATGCTCTTCTGGGTAGCATAGGTTCTGCTATTTTTGGTTCATTTAATCCTCTTCTTGCATACATTCTTGTCCAGGTAGCAGAGGCCTACTATGGAAAATCTGGTAGGCACCTCAGGCATGAAGTGAATAAGTGGTGCCTTGTAATCTCATGTATGGGTCTCGTGACTATGATTGCAAACTTTCTTCAACATTTCTAATTTGGTATTATGGGGGAGAAAATGACAGAGCATGTTCAAAGAATGATGTTTTCAACAATGTTGTGAAATGAAGTAGGTTGGTTTGATGAGCGAGAATAGTGCAGATGCATTATCAATGCATTTGGTAAATGATGCCACCTTTGTTCATGCTGCATTCAACAACTGCCTTTCAATTTTAATTCAAGATTTAATAGCTGTCATTGTTGTTGTTGTTATTGGGATGCTACTAGAGTGGTGAGTAGCTCTTGTATCTTTGGTTGCATTGCCCCTTCTGACAATTTCTGCAATTGCATAGAAAATGTGGCTTGCTAGATTTGCTAAAGGGGTCTAGGAAATGCATAAAAATGCTTCCTTGGTTCTTGAGGACGCAGTCATAAATATATATACAATGGTTTCATTTTGTGCTGGTAAAATGGTGATGGATCTTTATAAATTACAGCTTAAGAAAATCCTAGTACATAGTTTCCTGCGTGGGCAATTTTGTGGATTTTCTTTTGGTACCTCCCAATTCTTGCTTTTTTCTTGCAATGCTCTCCTCTTATGGTATTTATCTATAGCTATCAAGAGAGGTCATGTTAGTTTAGTGATAGCTTTGAAAGAATATGTGATCTTTTCTTTTGCAACATTTTCTCTTGTGGAACCCTTTGGACTAGCTCCTTACATCTTGAAACGCCGAAAATCTCTTGTATCTATTTTTGGGATTATTGATTGTAAGCCTAAAATTGATTCAGAGAAGCCTTGTAGCACAAAGCTATCCAACACATCCTAAAGTGATGGTCTTAAGAAATTTAAATCTTAAAGTGATTGGAGGTCAAATAGTTGTAGTGGTAGGTGCATCAGGATCAGGCAAAAGCACAATAATTGCATGGATATAACAATTTTATGACCCTGCTTCTGGATAGATTTTTCTAGATGGGAGGGAGTTGAAATCCTTCAACTTGCATTGGCTTCAAAATCACATGGGCTTGGTTCAACAAGAGACTATTCTTTTCTCTACCACCATAAGAGAAAATATTATATATGCTAGACACAATGCAACTGAGGCTGAGATGAAAGAGGCTGCATGAATAGAAAATGCACATCACTTTATTGGAAGCTTACCACATGAGTTAAACCATGATCCCAATTTTTTGTAATAAGTCCTAATGATGTAAAACCTGGTGGCCTAGGATGGGTTATAAATCCTATGGTTCACTACGGTTGATAGGACACTAGGTGGGTAGAAATATACTAGGGGAGGTTAGATTGATTTTTTAAACATCAAGGCATTCTAAATCCACCTTAGGTAGACCCTAGGGATAGTTTTGTTGTATTTTTACAAATATTGCAAAATGTCGCCAGTAACTTTTGTTGCAAAAATTGTAAAATGTTCATCAAATTTTGAAATGTTGTTAACCAACCTCGAAAACCACCAAAAATGGTTGGAATGGATGAAACAACATACAAAATGATGGAAAAAAATCATTTGCGGGAAGTTAAGAAGTTTTTGAATGAGTACAAAGAAGTTTATACACAGAGATTGCATTTTTGGCGATTTTTGATTAGTTTTTTTTCATGCCTGAGCATCTACAAATCAATCTTTAAAGTTTGAATACATAGGAAGTTGGGGTAGGTCCCTAGCTTTCATTTGAATCCAACCAGAGGCTTTAAGGCAAAGTGAACTGGGAGAAAGTGAGAGAGACCATAACAGGCCATGTTTGTAGAGAAACTAGGGCTGTCAACTTTGAATAGACATATCTCTCAATTCAACCATGGAAAAAAAACTGATTCTAGGTTCAAATGAGAGATATGAGAACCTATTTTCATTTGAAAGTGGTTTCAGACTAAATGGTGGTGTTTCCAAGGAGATTTGACTAAAACCCTAGCCATGCATCTCTATGTGATTGGCTGTGTGGGCTATTTAGACACTGCAGACCCCATAACTTTTGATGGGTTTCGAATGGGAAGCCAAAAATTGGGGATTAATCTTATTTGAAGTCCCTCTAAATGATCCTACATCCAAATTTCTTAGTGACCAATTCTAGACTATCTTCCTTCACTGATGCTACCATTTAGGCCTCCTACCCCTTAAAGGAGATAGGTGATTTCAGGGAGTTTGGGGAAGAACCAGACCCAATCCCTTTGGAAGGATTACTATCCTAGCACTAAGATTAGGACTATATGATTGTCCCCAAGGGTTCTTTGAAAAAATTTGTGGGAAAGACCAAAACCGTGGCCTAAATAGACTTGTGGATACCCTATTTAGGAGGACAGTTTTGAATTATTTTGATGAAGTGATGTTATGTTGGGTTTTGGTTGGTTTACAAAAAGTCAATAAGATTGGATTGACTTGTGGGGAGGATCCAAAGGCCTAAGCCAGAGGGTGGTATGGCTCAAGTGAGGATGATATTCAGGGTATAGACATGTGTGACATCCAAGTAGGAGCATAAGACAGTAGATAACTCAGTGTGGAGTTATGGGGATGCTAAGTGGATGAACCGTACTTAGGCAGCATGATCATTACAATCAAGAACTAAAAGATATGAAGAGAATTCAAGGATAATTTACTATTTCCTGCTAAAATTTTACTCTTTATAAGGAACTAATATGGTTTTGTTTTCTTTGTTTAGCTTATAGCTATATACCAATAAAGTCATAGTATGCCTGAATTTTTATTTGTAATTCAACAAAACATGGCCTGCAAGATGTCGATAATTCTATTAATATGATTTAGAACAATAAAGAGGGGGGGGTGAATCAGTTGTTCTTAGGTCTTGATGTATAAAACAATCTCCAAAAACTTATCCTTAAATTAGATCCAAAACCAAAACAAACTCGGTCATCACTGATTCAATAATAGAAACATCTAACAATGCAGTCCACTATCTAGCTGTAACTTAACTTGCCAAACATATTAATGTTCAGATCTAAACATACACACAAGTATTAACACCAGGATTTATAGTGGAAACCCAATTTGGGAAAAACCCCTTTGTAACATGCTACTATTATTTTCACTCTTCTAAAGTGAGCTCAGTAAAAAGCCAACCCTGTCAAAGGTTACAATACACACTATCAGGTGTGACTAGGTTAAAGGATTTCAATCACCTTGTTAAAAGTGAGCCTAGTCATAGGACTTACATATACTCCATTAGAATGGAACCTTGTTCAAAGGATTTAACATATGATTGTTAGGTCAACCTCTGTTAAAAGGATTTTGACTGTTATAATGGTTAGAAAGTAGCAACAGTATTATCTGAAAAATATACAACTCACTTTGCAAATATCAGATCTGATTCTGTACACTAATGCTGGTTTACTGACTTCAAAAATTTGCCATTTCCATCTCTGATCTACTCAGAAATTTTCTTCAAGCAATCACCACACTTCTCCTTCAGCCTTTTCTGCTTATTCAGTCAATAAAACTTTCCTCTTCCAACATTCTCTGTTCACCATGTACATACATATCAAACATGCTCAAGTTCCCTTATATTTTCCTCAATTAGGTTAATTCATCTTTTGTCGCTCAATCACAATCATAGATCTTAGGGTTAGGTCAGATTTATTGAATCTACCCACTTCATGTTCTTCGGCTCCTTTTCTAGAATCATCTCAAATCTCTTAAAGATTTACAATAAAACATTTTACAATGCATTTAATGCTTCCAAATAATCAATAAATAAAGTTAAAACATTTTACATAATCCAAGAATTCAACAATGTTGGCTCCAAAATTAAATTCTCTTCAAATATAAAATTGTTGATGCTCGGTCAATACTGTGATTGTGCACTCGATCTTCATGTAGGAAGCTCGGTCATTACTAAAACTGTTTCCTCAGCTTACATTGACTTCCTCGACAATTTACTGATTCTCGGCTGACACTATAATTTTTCTCGGCATATACTAACTCAGTCGACACTAACATCACTCAGCTTAAACATGATTTTTCCATTCTTTACTTGATTAAGCCTACCAGTTTAGTCTTCAGTCTTACTAAGATAAACAATACATTATCTCATCATTGTGCAACATAGTCAAGTACACTTTGTAGTATCAAGATAACTCAACCTTTCCCTAGGTGCTATTGTTACCAACCTCGTTAGCCCCTTAGCAACACTCAAATAGATATAGTACTTTCCAAAGTAGCAACAGTCTTACCAATTAAGGTTTGTCATCAATGACAATACAACAATTGTTTCAATTGTAGTTTCCAACAATCTCCCTCTTTGGTATTGATGGCAACACCATAGGATATCACCTGAATAACACATGGATTACCAACCAATCCAAAAACTTATCTGTCCATCACAAAATTATTTATAATATCCTTAGCTTCATTCTGATTCAAAATCCTATAAGCCTCACTTCTGTGACCATCAAAAGTATTCAGATCTCCCTCTATCTTGATTCTTCATTTCAGTTCATCATCCTTATCTTTAGTTTCATCAGTTCATCTCCCTCTTACTTTTCAGTTCCATCAGCTCTTCTCCCTCTAACTTTTCAGTATCATGTGTTATCATATCAGTTCATCTCCCTCTTTGACAAAAATGCCAAAGCAGCAACTAAAATAGACATCCATCTGATGTAGATAATATCTATGCAGCTCAGTGTTTCTCCCTCTGTCATCTTGCTTATGACTGATTCCTTGTCTTTGCTTCTCTTCACAACTCTAGGCCAGCCCTAAAGTGTGACAATCTTTTGCATCAATTTGTCAAATGTTCTACTGTAGCACATTTGATGCAGTGCTCCTAGCTTGTCTAGGAAGCCTCAGTTAGGGGAAGAACCCCTAATTGACTTCTCAAATACTCATGAGCTTCTCTAGGTAAAGCTTTAGTGAATATGTCTGCTAATTGTTCTTTTGTATTCACATATTCCATTCAGACTTCTTTGTCTTGTACTAATTCTCTTAAGTAGTAATACTTGATTGAAATGTGTTTGGTCTTAGTGTGCATCACTGGATTCTTATAAATATTGATAGCACTTGTGTTGTCATAGAAAATAACAACAGGTTCAGTGATTTATTCTTTCATGCCTATCAACAATTGTTTCATCTATACCAATTTTGAACAGTTCACTGCAGCAACAACATACTCAGCCTTGATAGTGGATTGGGAAATGCAATTTTGTTTCTTTCTTATCCAAGAGACTAATCTTTGTCCAAGAAAGAAAGCTCCACCACTAGTACTCTTTCTATCATCTACATTTCCTACCCAATCAACATCTGTATAAACTCAGAGTTCAAATTTGTCATCCTTCTTATAATATAGACCATAGTTAGTAGTTCCTTTCAAGTATCTCATAATTCTTTTCATGACCATCATATGTGTTTCCTTAGGATTGGTAGATAATCTTGCCACAATCCCAACAACTAATGCAATATCTAGTTTTCTATGTACAACATACTGCAATTTTCCAATCATGGATCTATACAGAGTTTGATTCACTTCTACATCATCATCATTCTTAGCTAACTTTTGTCCAGTAACCATAGGAGTTCCCACTGGTTTAGCATCTTCCATCCCAAAAGTTTTTAGTATTTCATTAACATACTTAGACTGTGTAATGGAAATTCCATTCTTCTTATGATATACTTGTAAACCAACAAAGAATTTGATCTCACCAAACATACTCATTTCAAACTCAGTTTTCATTTCATTTGAGAAAATTTTACATAATGCATCTTGTCCACCAAAAATAATGTCATCAACAAATTTTTTTGCCAACAAGATACCTTTACCTTCTTCATCCTTCATGTACAGATTGCTTGTGTCATTTTTTCTTGAAAATCCAATTTGTATCAAGTAGTTGTGCAACCTCTGATACCATGCTCTGGGAGCTTGCTTCAATCCATACAATGCTTTGTTCAGTTTGCACACCATGTGTCTTCTATTTGGATCAATAAAACCTTCTGGTTGTTCTATGTAAACTTCTTCTAGTATACCATTCAAAAATGTAGACTTAACATCCATTTGACATACCTTGAAATCTTTATAAGTAGCATATGCAAGTAGAGTTCTTACTCCTTCCAATCTAGCTACAGGGGTAAATATCTCCCCATAATCTATTCCTTCTTCTTGTGTGTAGCCTTTGCATACCAGCCTATCTTTGTTCCTAGTGATTTCACCATTTTCATTCATCTTATTCCAAAATACCCACTTTGTTCCTATAACATTCTTGTTTTCAGGTCTTGGCACCAGAGTCCAATTATCATTCTTCTCACTCTGGTCAATTTATTCATTCATTTCTTGTATCTAGTTTTCATTCTCCAATGCTTCTCTAGTTGTCTTCGATTCAAATTCACATAGTAGACATGTTGGATCCTTAGTCTTACTTCTAGTCTAGATTCTAGTATCTTTGTCTCCAATTATCTGTTCAGGCTTATGATGTCTTTTCACATATTTTGCCAAAAATGGTTCAGCTGTTCTCTCCTCTATTTCATCATGTTCCTCAACAAGATTGTCAGATTCAACTTCAAAATGCTTGGCAACCTCTTCCTGACATTTAACAACATTTTCTTGTAGCTCGGTATGTTCTTGTTCTTTCTTGGCACTATTTTCTTGATGCTCAACAGCTTCTGTCTGTCACTCGACATTGCTTACCTGAGACTCGACATCAGGTGCAAGTCTATTACTTACCTCTTCTTCCTCTTCAATGTACACAAAAGATCTATAATCTTCTGGTTCTCTTTTTCTGTCAGCTTCATTTCTTTCTGCATACTCATCAATTTTGACATTAACACTTTCCACAATTTTATTCGTGTTAGAGTTCAAACACTTATAAGATTTAATTTTTGTGGAATACCCTAGGAATATGCCTTCATCACTCTTAGCATCAAACTCTCCATTCCTAGTGTCTTTTAATGTATAGCACTTACTTCCAAAGATTCTAAAGTATTTAACACTCGGTGCATGCCCATGCCATAATTCATAGGGTGTCAAAAATGTACCTTTCTTGATTTGTACCTAGTTAAGAGTGTAGACAATAGTGCTTATAGCTTCTTTCCAATATTTCTGTGCCACATTCTTTTCAATCATCAATGTCCTTGCACAATCCAAGATAGATCAATTTCTCCTTTCCACTATACCATTCTGTGGAGGTGTTCTAGGTGCAGACATCTATCTTTTAATTCCTCTATCATTGCAAAATAGATTAAATTCATTTGATGTAAATTCTCCACCTCGATCAGATCTAAGACATTTCAGGTTCCTACCTGTCTCCTTTTCAACCTTAGCCAAATACCACTTAAAGAATTGAAAAGCTTCAGATTTTTCTTTTAGAAACATGACATGCACCATCCTAGTATGATCATCAACAAATAAGATAAAGTATCTAGCACCATAGTAACTTTGTACACCCATAGGTCCACAAAGGTCAGTATGAACCAAATCTAAAATGTTTTCAGAAGTAAAGGATTTTCTCTTGAAACTTGACTTTGTCATTTTTCCTAACTGGCATTCCTTGCACATCACATTCTCAGGTTTCTTCAATCTAGGTAGACCTCTTACCTTTTTCTTCTTACTTATCTCTACCAGATTGTCAAAGTTAACATGACATAGCCTTTTATGCCATAACCAAATATCATCAAGTTGTGTAATCAAACATGTTTCTTCAGATAGGTCAAGATAGAACAAATTACCTCTAGTCTGATCACCACTTCCAATCAGTTCTCCAGTAGCATCAAGTATTTTAGCTTGCTTGTGATGAAATTCCACTCAGTAACCAGTTTTGTTAAGCTGAGAAACACTTAACAAATTTTAATTAAGACCTTCAACCCAATATGCATTTTCACAAGATATCTTATCAGTTAGTTTAATCAAACCTTTTCCTCTAACAGGATATGGTGCACCATTACCAAATTTTACATGTTTACCTTTGTAATGATGTAAGGTCTCAAACTTATTTTTGTCACCAGTCATGTGATGTGAACAACCACTGTCAATAATACATTTACTATTCTTGTTCACATAGGATATCAATGCAATTTTCTCATCCTCTTCAGATTCATCTTTCATTGCAACATAAACTACCTCAATTTCAAAATCATCACTATCAGTGTCAGTCTCTTTTTTAGCAATGTAACAAGATTTCTTACCTTTTCCCTTGTAGTCTCTATTCCATCGGTAGCTTCTATCATCTTTTCTATCTTTGTGTTTGCTTTTCCTTTCATCATCTTTATCCTTCCTGTCAGGACATCTAGCAGCTATATGACCAACTTTATTACATGCAAAACATATAATACGGAGTTTACCTTTATAATTTCCTTTTCCCCTTCTCAGTCTTCTAGCCATAAGAGCTTCTAGATCTTCTAGGTCTTCATCAGAACTGTCAATTTCACTATCACTTTCATTGATGCATCTTTCTTTTTCTTTCTTTGGCTTGTTCAGAACTAGTTGTGACTTAAAAGTAGATTCAACATTTCCAATGCTTCCAACAGTTAAATTATCATAGTTAGAGAGTTCAAAAGCAGTCAGCTTACCAACCAAACTTTCCAAAGTAAGCACATTAGCAAAGTTACATCTAGATTCCTGAATAGCTGAGATCTTAATAGCATATATAGGATGCATGGTTCTTAGTACTTTCCCAATTATAGTTTCATCATCAATAACCCCATTTTCTCCTCTAATAGCATTCACAACTTCTTTTATTCTACCACAATATTGTGCAATGTTTTCACCTTCTTGCATTCTCATTTCATCAAACTTACCTCTAAGACTCTCGGCCTTTTCTTTTAGCACACTCAAGTCACCACCACAGATCCTTGCAAGAGTGTCCCACATATCCTTAGTAGTTGTGTAGTCCTTAATGTCCTCAAATTCTGGATAGCTTAGGGTAGATGCACTTTCCAGCATTGCCTGATTATGTTCTTGCTTAGCTCTCATTTCTTCAGCAGTCAAAGGTGCGATAGGTGAGACATAACTGTTCTCAATGTAGTACTTTGTAGAGTCACCAATACCGGCCAGATGCAGCTTCATCAAGCTTTGCCAAGCAGGGAAGTTTTCCTTGTTTAGCTTCGGTACCTCCTTCTTATACATCCTGATCATTTGCTTCAAGCCCCTTTAAAATTGATTTTTGTCAACACTAATAGTAAGAAACTTGGCTTTGATACCAATTGTTAATATGATTTAGAACAACAGAGAGGGGGGGGGTGAATCAGTTGTTCTCAGGTCCTGATGTATAAAACAATCTCCAAAAACTTATCCTTAAATTAGATCCAAAACCAAAACAAACTCGGTCATCACTAATTCAATAATAGAAACATCTAACAATGTAGTCCACTACCCAGCTGTAACTTAACTTGAAAAACATAGTAATGTTCAGATCTAAACATACACACAAGTATTAACACTAGGATTTATAGTGGAAACCCAATTTGGGAAAAACCACTTTGTAACATGCTAATATTATTTTCACTCTTCTCAAGTGAGCTCAGTAAAAAGCCAACCCTATCAAAGGTTACAATACACATTGTCAGGTGTGACCCGGTTAAAGGATTTCAATCACCCTGTTAAAAGTGAGCCTAGTCATAGGACTTACATATACTCCAGTAGAATGCAACCTTGTTCAAAGGATTTAACATATGACTATTAGGTCAACCTCTATTAAAATGATTTTGACTGTTACAATGGTTAGAAAGTAGCAACAGTATTATATGAAAAATATACAACTCACTTTGCAAATATCAGATCTGATTCCGTACACTAATGCTGGTTTATTGACTTTGAAACTTTTCCATTTCCATCTCTGATCTGCTTGAAACTTTTCTTCAAGCAATCACCACACTTCTCCTTCATCCTTTTCTGCTTATTTAGTTAATAAAACTTTCCTCTTCCAACATTCTCTGTTCACCATGTACATACATATCAAACATGCTCAGGTTCCCTTATATTTTCCTCAATTAGGTTAACTCATCTTTTGCCGCTCAATCTTAATTGTAGATCTTAGGGTTAGGTCAGATTCATTGAATCTACTCGCTTCATGTTCTTCAACTCCTTTTCTAGAATCATCTCAAATCTCTTAAAGATTTACAATAAAATGTTTTACAATGCATTTAATGCTTCCAAACAATCAATAAATAAAGTCAACACATTTTACATAATCCAAGAATTCAACAATGTCGGCTCCAAAATTAAATTCTCTTCAAATATAAAATTGTTGATGCTCGGTCAATACTGTGATTGTTCACTCGGTCTTCATGTAGGAAGCTTGGTCATTACTAAAATTGTTTCCTTGGCTTACATTGACTTCCTCGACAATTTACTAATGCTTGGTCGACACTATAATTTTCCTCGGCATATACTAACTCGGTCGACACTAACATCACTTGGCTTAAACATGATTTTTCCATTCTTTACTCGGTTAAGCCTACCAGTTTAGTCTTCAGTTTTACTAAGATAAAAAATACATTATCTCATCATTGTGCAACATAGTCAAGTACACTTTGTAGTATCAAGATAACTCAACCTTTCCCTAGGTGCTATTGTTACCAACCTTTCTTAGCCCCTTAGCAACACTCAAATAGATATAGTACTTTCCTAAGTAGCAACGGTCTTACCAATTAAGGTTTGACATCAATGACAATACAACAATTGTTTCAATTGCAGTTTCCAACAAATTCTACATAAAGTACTTAACCTAGATAGGACAACCTTCCCGAAGGTCATAAGAATATAGTTATGCTAGGTTATAAGAAACTAATAATGAGGTTTTTCAACAATAGTGACATGAGTTTTAAATTGAAAATGATTCATTGCAAGTTAGTTCCCCTCTGAAATGTTTAATCCATATTTCAATTGTTAGATAACATTCATGCACATGAAAATTAGAACCTATTATTGCAAAATGTATCTATGGCACGTCCCAAATAAAGTACCAAGACTAGGTAAAGGTTATAACTTATAACTTGTTTTTATCCATGAAAAGTGGTATGGTAATAATGCAAAATATCAAGTTGGACCTTGGAGAGAGGTTCCATTTTAGGAAGTACTTCAATAAAAATGGTGTACTTCTCTTTGGAAGTTAGTTCTTCAAGAAACACAAGCTGAAAGTTGTTTAAAAAGTTCCAATTCTTAAATATTCTCTTTCTTACTCCTAGTATCCTCTATAGGGGTTTCTAAAATTTTCTTACCTTTCTTTTGTGCCTTTTTCAGTTGCATAGTTGAAATTTTCCTAAGGTCCACAAAACTTTTAATCCCTGAATACTTACTAGCTACCTTGAAGATTCACTTGATCTCTATGGTTACTCAGCCAACTGGCTCCTAGTATTACATCATACAATTTAACAGGGGCCACATAGAAGTTTACTAGATTCGTTAGAACTCTATCACCATATTGAACTGGCATTAGCAAGTTAAGAAGAGGTGCATGAAATGAAAAAAATAGTATAAGAAATGTTTCAATAGCCATATGGAAACACACTAAATCAATGATTCACAAAGCTAGCTCTACAATATGTAAATCCACCTGTCAAGTAAATAAAAAACACATATTGGTGGCAACATACAACTAGAACATTTATACAGTAACCATTTTCAAAACAAAAAGGATTAGTAAAACTATGAGTTTTGAATGGATAGATAAATAAGATGAAGTGTTGGATGGATTTGGAAATGCTTTGTATCACATATATTCTCATCTTATTCTGTGATGCCAAGTTTGTAACACCCTTAGCTTGAGTGATCATTCAAGTCACCATCACCCTCATTAGTGGTTCCATGCTTTCTAGAATTTGCTGAGTTTAAAGTGCTGGCACATTGTGGTCAATGTGCTAGCTATTAATGTTGGGAACCACCCCCAACATGCATTGCCTCTTAGGCTCTTCCCTTTGGGTAGCCCTCAAGCCTCTATTTTCCTTTCCCACTAGCTATGGAATTTGATATTCAATATGCATGCTAGGTTGTCTATTCTTTGAATTTCCAAGTTGTTCAAAGTTCAAACCCTTTATCACATGTGAAAGTAACAGATATTAAAAGATCCATTCTTAATATGTCCAACTTGGCTTAGTTCATTATGAGGTGAGAAGCTATTTGTGGCCATAAAAACTACACACAACAACTATACCAGTATGTTGCACAACAATAAAAGAAATAATAATTGAGGACAAGCATCATAGGAACAATTTAATTTACAAATAACTACAAAATAAAACAAACAATAATTTCTAGAAAACAATAATTTCCATAAAACATCAACAATAATTTCCAAATAACCACATAAAGCTTTGTTCAACATTAAATCCCTTGCATTCATATAGCAACTTTGTTCCACATTAAAGCCCTAAAACAAGTATCAGTCTGAAGGTCCATGTCCTTAAAACATAGAATAATCTAGAAACAACATAAAAGTCTTAAATAAAAGATCATAAAATTGGCCTCATCAATAATCATCTGCATTTACAGCAAGATCAGAATCCTGATCACTTGTATCTGCATCTGCTTGATTTTCTTCCTCATCCTCATTTGTGACCTGCAATACATTCCCTCTCTCAATTTCTTCATTGGTAATCAAAATCTCTTCAAACAATCCCTCATAATTTTCTTCATCCACTTCTTCAAATGTTTCTTGTAAATTAACAAATTGTCCATCAGGCATTACATTGACAACTTCCATAAAATTTCATTTTGAATGAGACTCTATTTGAATGACATATGACCAACCTAGGCTTCTTACATCATCAATTAGAAATGACTGATTAATTTGAAGAGGGGAAACATATGGCTCATCTACCTCTGATAAAAAATGTCATGTATTTGCATGTATAAATCCATACTCATCAAATTGTACTGCAGATGGTTAGATCCATTTACATTTTAATAATATAGGACTGTTTTGACCAAAATTGACTTGAATAATTTCTTGGATGAATCCAACATAAAATTTCTTCTCAATTTCATGAAGAAATTCAGCACTAACAACACAATCACAATTTGTCTTTCCTTTGTCCTTTTCTTCCACTCTTAAATGACTACCATAGGCCCACATCCCACTAAAATGTATAGCCCATATATGTGGAGATTGTGAAAGCTCACTTTCCTTTGTTGTTATATATTGACCTTCTTCTTTTGCATCATTGATTGCATTAAAAATCCATTCTTCAAATTTTGGAAAAGAATCACCTCTAATAAAATTATGACGTCTCCACTTTTGAGGTTGATGCTGCATCCAAATTTGATTCTCTTCTTCATATTCTCTACATAAAATAATGAGGTAAAAATAGTAAGACTAATAATATGAATGTGTAAATGCAATTGAGTAAAAAACTTAGTGTAATTTTTTTTACCTGCACCACTTGTCAAATGAAGATGTGTTTTGAAGAATAAAGGCATGTATTGCACTTCTTTCTTGATATGAGAGCTTGAAGTGAGTTCCATTGCCTTCTAATAGTTCACCTGCAACTCTCTCATCTTCTTCATCATCCCATACATGTTGATTGAAATTTTTAAAATCCTTCATATATTCTGTGCAAAATCCCATGGCCTCTTACATTGAATATCCCTCAGACATGCTACCTTCTGGTTTTGCCCTAGTATGGACAATTTTTTTCAAAACTTTCATATATCATTCTATAGGATACATCCATCTCATTCTTATTGGACCACAATGCTTTAGTTCATATTCTAGATGTATCAAAAGATGCATAGAAATGTTAAAGATTGTTGGTGGAAATTCTCGCTCCAATAGACAAAGGACATCAACAACCTCCTCTCTCAAACTATCAAAGTTTGAAGGATCTAATACATGTAAACTCATTCTCTTTAATATTAGGCCCAACCTTATAATTTCCAATCTTGGCCCCTTTGCCAAACCTAATATATTTACCACAATAGGTAAAATACTCAATTATGACATGATAGTCATGGGTCTTGAGGCCTCTTAAGCTATTAATGTCGGTTTGGATAATAATTTTTCTACTCACATATCCAGTGGGAAAGTGGGTCTGAGACATCAACTGTAAGAATTGTGCACGTTGTTCCTTTGTCTAGACATAAGAAGCACTAGGTTTTCTATATTTTTCATTATCATATTTTTTAACCCAAAGATTTTGACGAATCTTTATTTCTCGAAATTCTTCATGAGATGAAATAGTATCAAAAGAGCCAAAAAGAGTTTCTATAATAGCATAAGCTATATTTTTCTCAGTATGCATAAAGTCAACAGTATGCCTGATGGCTATATCCTTAAAGTATGGAAAATTATACAATATGCACAACCATTTTACACCACTTTCATTACATGGATCATATCTACTTCCATCAATCCCAACATTTTCAATAAATGACATTCTTTTTTGTCCATTCTCAACAATGTAATCACCTTTTATTAGCAATGACACTTCACGATTCTCTTCTTGACCATTGAAACGTGATTTTTATCAGTGATATGGATGATCCATTTTAAGGTAAGCATGATGTCCATAATAAATACACTTATGAAAAATTCTTGAGTGCCTCACAAAATCCTTAGATTTCCAAGCAGGACATCCATGGTATCCATGAATAGAGAGACCAGACAATGTGCCATATGTAGGAGGATCATGAATTGTAAACAATAAGGAAGCTTTTAAAGTGAATTTGATTGAATGACCATCCCTTAATCGCTGAAATGCTTCAATTCCATTCCACAATTCCATTAGCTCATCATATAATGGCTCTAGATAAGCATCTATTGTATCTGAAGTCACACTTTTCTTTCCCGGTATAATCAATGATAACATTAAGAAAAATGGTTTAGTTGCTAACCATGGAGGCAAGTTATAATTTATTAGAAACACTGGCCAAGTTGACCATTTAGTACTTTGATCTGAGAATGGGTTCACCCCATCTAGAGCCAAACCCAACCTTATATTACGAGGATCTTGAGAAAAATTAGGCCATTTTTTTATCAAATTCCATCCATGTCTTAGAGTCTGGAACATGTCATTGTTTTCCACTAGTGCTCTTATTTTGGGAATGCCACTGCATAAGTTCAAAAATGTCTCTGCACCTATACATTCAAAGTAATTATGGGATTATCAAAAAGTGGCGAAGAACCTTTCTAGGAACCACAACTGATTTCAACCCTTGTCTATACCTCGCTTCATGAAATTTCAGACATTCACTCTCATTTGCAAGATTTTTATGAAATAATACACAACCATTTAGACATGTATGGATGTTTTCATACCCCAAGCCAAGCTTACTGATTTGATTTTTACATTGACTTCATTTTTTTGGCAATGTGGAGTCAACTGGTAATAATGAACTTAATAATGTCAATAATTGATCTACACTCTCATTTGTCCAACCATGCACCACTTGCAAGTTAAGAATTTGAAGAATTGTTGTCAAATGACTTTACTTGCAATTAGCATAAACAGGCTTTAAGGAATCCTCCATTGACTTGGCCCAATCATCATTTAAACCCTCATTTAGCATTCTATCAACTTTAAACCCTTCGTAAAAAATTTCTGTCTCTTCATTTATGTTTGTTTCCCCTTGATCTCTCATTGTCTACAATTATATCATATCTTCATAATAATTGTAAGCCCAAGGGCTTATACCACTGTGCCCATATCTTACCATATCTCGATAAATCACATTTATCTTTTTCACCTTTCCACCAAGACAATTTTTACATGGACATGGATATTTTTCAATGTCCCCCTCATTAGCTACTCTCTCATCATATGCATGATATTGATCCATAGTTAACCTATGATCTTCATCCATCTATAATATTCTGCTTTCCAATAATAATTTAGTTTCTAAATTAAAGAAAAAACATCAATCTGAAAATAGAGATGCCAAAACATTGTTTAAAGTAGTCACTTTTAGTAGAGACCATAAAAGAAAGAAGAGGATATAATGATTCATTATTCTGACATCTATCTTACATTCATTTGAAGTTTACCTAGTGAGAATGGAATATGTCTGTGTTTCAAGTTTCAAATTACCTTTGAATTTGTTGTAGAGGGCCTTGCTAACTTCAAATTTGTTGTAGAAAACTTTGAATTCCTTGCCCACCTTTTCAAAAGTCTTTGAGTCCTATCTAAACAAGCTTTATCACCCATGCAAGTGCTTCAATACCTATCCATGAGAATAAAAAATGTTAACTATGATGAGCGTTTATTAATAACTTATGAATCAAATTAAAGATGAGTGGAAAATCATTGTAAAAACTATATCTTCATCATAATCTATGGGCCGATGCTGATATACAATAAAAGATTGAGCATGTTATAGTAACATAGTAACATTACCTTACATATTATTTATATGTTTCTGCATTCATTTCATTATTTTTTTTATTATTACAGTCAAGTAATAAATTGGTGGTGTAGACAGTGACTGGCATTGTAAGCACAGTTAGTAGTTAAAGGTTGAGATCCCATAAAATGTAAGGCACTCCCACCCCTGTGTTAATTGTGTGTAACTGACATTCCCACCTTGGACATTTTTGTAAAACTTCTCAACCCTCTCCACGATATTGGGAACTTAGATTTACAGTTAACTGAATGTGGACGCTCAAAAATATACAACACATTGTTACCCATTTAGTATACGATGATGTTAATTTAAACCAAATTATGAATAATATTTTTTGGTCTACTTTGGCTTTCTATTATACTGACCATGGAAAATCTCACATAATGAAATTTAGAAACAATTATAGAAATCTGATATAATTTCTACAACAAATTACTAAATGTGATCACTAATTTGGAAAAAGACAAAAAAAAAGTGTCATAGTACATGCATGCAATAGTGCATGCTTCACAGGTTAGATCTTGGATGTAATGTTGAAGTTCTCAAGGTATATCTAAGATGTGAAGCATGCAAGATCTATTGCCATTATCATGAATGAGATGGAAGATTTCCTAGACAGGTAGCAACAACATACAAACATGTAGAAACCTTGAACATGGGCTTAAAGTTTGGCCATACAAACTGCCAAGAAAAGATAGTACGTACCACCCTTGTTGTATTACGAATAATGTTGAAGAGGTATGAAATCATTTAACATTTACATGCAATGTTTAAATGTTTCCTAGGTGAGGCTGCACTATTGTACCAGGTCGTACAAGTCATCCAAGGCCAGAATGAGCTTCAATCATTTGAGCACTGCTTGCTTGAGGTATTTTTATCATTGTTTTGTGGCATTTAGCCCTGATAAGGTTATTTGGTCCTATTTGAAGGTGTTCCTTTGGAATTCAAAGGCATTTATGAGGGCCATACCATGTACCCTATGGACTTAGAGCTGGATATGAAGCTTTCAAACTAAATGATTCCTTTTAAGGGGTTTAAAATCTGATTTGGTGGAATTTTGTTAATTTCTCTTCATTGGTTGATTGTTAAGGGTTGTTGAGGGAGTGTTAGATGTATATATAGGATCCATTCAGATCTGGGTGTGGCTGGAAATAAATAATAGATCTGTAATGTTTATTGTCTAGGCATTTTAGAGGTGGTTGGAGACTGTTGGGTGTTTGGAATGCTAATCTCAAACATTTGGAGGTGTTAAATGTGTGATTGAAAGTGGTTATGATGGTAATTCATGGATACCAAGCCCTGTAATTAGGATTTTTTAAACTTGTAGTTGCATATCAGCCTTTAACAGACCTAAAACTCACTCTTTTTGAGCCTTCAAAGGGTGACAGGGATTGCTGGAAGTGCAAGTTACTATTTACAATCATTGGGAAGTCTTCTCCACTGGTTTAAAGGAGTGTTTAATGAGCTAGGCATGACTATTAAAAGGTTGCAGACTTGCAGCTGCCAATTCATTGCTCCTTTGACAGTAGTTTGGTAGAGCTAAGTTCTTATTCATCCTATCACTACAGTTGGGACACAATTAATTGTTGATGAAATGAAGGATTTTGAAGATTGATGATGGCTACCATTTCCTGTGAAGTGCTAGAGAAGATCTTCAATCAACTGTTATTCTCCATTTCAAGGTATTTTAGATTGTATTTTAGTTGCATGTTTATTTGGTGAAATGTAGCACTTTCTCCTTGAATGCATTAGTGCCTCAAACTTGTAACAGTGAAGGAAATTCCAATGCAAAAACTATAACAGACCTTGTAACATGTTGTTTATTTGGCAAACAAATTTTCAAAAAATAGAGGTGGACACTATAAAAATTCACAAAATAGATTCTTTGGATTACATCAAATCTTAGGGTCCATATCATCTTGAATTCCTACAATTATATACAAAAAAGAAACTCCCTAAGACCACTCTCTACTTTATGACATTATCTCATCACAAATATTGCAATTAATAACTTTTGTGAGAAGGGGATCAAGGAAACATCTCCTTTGGTGCGCCATTTTGGCTTAGCCTACCAGAACAAAGATTAATTGGGTGGTTATTTCCCATTAAATTTGGAAATCAAAATTTTGCAAAAGAAAATGAAATCACCTCCTAGTTTCCTCATCTTAGTTCTCAAATTTTAGTGGGTCACGAAGAGATTCTCATTATTTAGTATTCAAGAGAAGGCCAACTTTCCAAAGGCCAAGAGAGGCATAAACCACATCTAGATAAGAACTAGGTTGCATCTATGAAGAATACCTTTGAGATTATTATTGTACATAAGTAATAGCTTACTACTGTTGATGCTTAAGTTTATTTTCATCAAGAAAATACCAACAATTAGTTACACCCCACAACCATTAGGACATGAGGAGTCAAACATAGGAAATAGTTCAACTTCCTTGTGGCTCATAGCATCCACAGTATGAATCCTGGTAATCTATATATACATATCAATAACATAGTATTCATTTATGTAACCAAATGAGCATATTCATACACCTTTCTCAAAGGTATGCCGTATATAGAATAAACAATCAAATAATAATACTAACATTTTGATTCTATCTTTATTTCTTACACTATTGTGTCTCACACATAGTTACAAGACTCAAACTAACCTCAAACTCAACAATCATGTTTCAGACTCAGACTTAGACTCCACAAAAAAATGAGCAAAAACTTGACAAAGTGAAAACACAAGAAATTCAAAGATTTTTAAGGATTTTAAACTTGTTTAATGCACCCTTTATTATATTTTCTTAGAGACATGATAACATCATCAAACAAAATCTAATTTGATGACATACGCAAGTATATATCGATCACATAACTATAAACACAAATTATAGCTGAAGGAAATAACACACTTAAATATATAAACATTGTCAAATGTATACAAAACTCATGGAATATGAAATTCATGGCATCAAAACAAATA
The DNA here is from genome assembly GCA_027943335.1 of Chamaecyparis obtusa. NCBI lineage: Eukaryota > Viridiplantae > Streptophyta > Pinopsida > Cupressales > Cupressaceae > Chamaecyparis > Chamaecyparis obtusa. Next base: position 2,555,370 of record BSBK01005975.1, on the reverse strand, counting down.
CTAAAACTAAAATTAAAAGGTTATGGCCCAAAGGAGGTTGTATTACTCATCACAACTTCACAACAAGTCATGCCTTGGCATCTAAGATGGGTCCTGGATGATGACGTAGTCATGATATTTTCTTGTGTCTCAATGAATGGTCTATATATTCAAGTTGGGAATTTATTAGTAATTTGTTTTGTAAGCCTTCAATACTGCATATTTTGTTGACAAGCTCATTAACAAAGAGCAGTGATCAAGTAAAACAATAAATGGTTATGTTTTATTTTGACTTTAGCTAGGATACTAATAGATGGGATTCCTCTATCAGTTATTTGTGAAAGGATTAATTGATACATTTTTCATTAATAAAATGGAATTTCTTGCCAACTATGACTTAACTTATATTTATTTGTACAAGGATTATAGCATACCAAATTTTCCTATGGCAGTCCTTGTATACTAAACAAATTGTCCAATATTTGAAACAAGATAATCCTTGATTGTGGCTTTGACTATGAATATGTAGAGATTCACAACAAGGCATATGCATTATGTAGATTTTTATGATCATGATTTATCATTAGCCTAGTACTTGTTTAGACTTATAGTTTAATTGAGGTACGAGGGCAACACCAAAATGAGGTTGAGGGTAGCACCCCTTGTGGGGGATTGGGGTGTAAGGGAGAGAGGTGTAGAGAGAGAGAGAGATCTAGATCTTAGGGGAGAGAGGAGAGAGTGAGATAGAGAGAGGTAGAGAGAGAGGATAGAGAAGTGTGATAGCGAGAGAGATAGGTCTATAGTTTGTGGGAAATAAGAGAGTGAGAGAATGACGATATGAGCCTCCTAATTACTAAAATTTGACTAAAGCTGAGAATTTAAAAGATCTTCTAAATCTAGTATTTGCATTATAACTCCTAGAGATCTTAACCCACTCTCAAACATCCTACCAATATATACATGAAATATGACTTAAAGTATAAGTCACATTTAACTGTTATATTTCATGTATATATTCTAATGTGGAGAATGAGATTGACTTGAAGACAAAGACAGGGAATTTAATGTTATATTTCATATATAGAGTCTAGAGGCATTTCATAAACAAAAAAAAAGAGCTAAAATGGCCAATCTTAGGCCCAGTCTTGCCAATACTTGGTGAGTATGGGAAAGTCTGGGAAAGACTCACCCAAGTCTGAGTCTGAGTCTAGGTCCAGGTCTGCAAGACTTAGCAAGCTTGACTCACCTTGGATTTTGGAGAGTCTAGATGAGCCACAACAAACAACCATGTTATCTTCCCTATTTGAGAAAACAACTATGTTATCTTGCCCATTTCAAAAAATCTAAGAAAAGTTTAAAAGCTAGTTCAGATTTCAATTTCTACATAGCTGTGTGGACTAGCTTGCCACTCCAGAATTCCAAATTTTCTATTTTGGTTCTTCCAGCCAATCTACACTCACAATTTGTCATGATTCATACATCAACTCTTATTTTCATCTTTTAGCACATTCAAAATTTTCAGCACTTTCTATTCCACATTTCCATAATTAAGACATCTAATTCCATGTTTTCAGAATTTTCGCTCAGCATCATCAGTGTATTTCTAGGAATGGTCAGTATAGAATCATTATAGAAAACATATCAAAACTGTCACGAATCATTTCAAGAAGTTTCTAGCTCCACTCTTTAGGAGCTTTTGTAAGTTTCTCTTGGTTATAGGAACATTTCACAAACCAAGAAATAGTTTCACTAATTCAGAGATAATTCTACAATAGGACTCTGAATACAATAATTTTGGAATTTTTCTAAAAGAAATTACATAACCAATGCCTTGTAGATAAGGTGTCCCAACTTCTTCCACTTGCATATTTAGCTGGTACTATTTTCCAAATGGAATGATGATTTTCTGAGACTAAAACTTAACAAACCATATCAAATTTGCAAGTTAGCATTCATATTCAGGGATGATAAAATAATTTTGTACAATAGAGTGTGAAAAATAGATTTATGAGCAGTGACTATTTTTCCTCAACATCAAAAACTCATTCCCACTCTAATGAATTGTCCAAGAATTGCACATAGCAATGTTAAAGATGATAAAAAGGGTCGCACCCCATCAAACAAAGAGAACTGATAGGTATTTGAGTTGGTGTAGTGTCTCCAAAACAATTTTCATTAACTATTATCAGTATGGCTTTCACATTGTCGGTAAAGTCTGCGACTTTGTATCTTATGAATGTTAATGATGAATAACCCATTGTGTAGGCCATGAACTCTCTATTTTTATAGGATGGTCAAAATGGCCTACAAACATGTAAATGTCTTTATGTATACATAAATCTTTTAAATTCACCCCAAAAATGTTTAAAGTTAAAAGAATAAAGGATAATTCTTCACAGATATAAAGATTATTATCTATGCCTTTAGTTTGAACATATATAATCTCAGATAATAGAAATTCATTGACACGAGATCCAAAAAGGTGTAGCATCATGGTAAAAGGGTTACTCATTACTATATAATCTAGTTTAGATTCCCCTCACACCCAAAATGCGGTCCAGAGTTATAATGAACATGTGGCAAGGTTCTGGTGTAGTGAGCATGGGGGGCAATCCATCTCACACATGTTCAAAAATATCTAGAAAGTGTTTAAGTAGATGCATGCAATAATGCATGCTTCATAGCTCAGATCTTGCATGCTTCACAGGTCAGATCTTGGATGTAATGTTGAAGTTCTCAAGGTATATCTGAGCTGTGAAGCATGCAAGATCTGCTACCATTATCATGAATGGGATGGCAGATTTATGTGACTGTACACAACCTATACGAGGAACTATAAATTTCACATCCTCATGTTGTTGATTTGAATCTCCCATGTGTTTGACAAATAAAATTAGATTTGAAACATGTTAAATGTATAATGATCTTGAGTTGAATCCTTTCAGGTTCTATCAGTGTTGTTGAATCTTGCATGTCAAGAATAGTCTTGTGTTGAAACCGTCTAAATTGTGGCAGTGTAGTTTAGTGTTGTTACAAGGATAAGATCACCATTCATTTGGCTCCCTATCCTCAACCACATCACAAATACACCTGAAAATTGCTGCAGAAAGTCACATATAGGCTGTGTGTGCTTAGATTCAACATAAATCATAAAACAGGGTTTTGCAAAGCACGAATGAGGATTCAACTCATAGAGGGTTTTGGAAAGCACAAATGAAGATAATTTAAAACATGAATATAGAAAAAGACAAAGGTTTAGCTGAAAAAATAACACAATATGAAAACTCGTATAGGTACAACACTGTTCCTAAATTGCTTGGAACATCTCCTTTATGCTCTCCACCATTGGTTGTATGTCTTTGCATACATTCTTAGAAAATAGTTATTTTGCCTTTGCTTTCTCTTGATCTTTTCATTGTGCTGATCAGATTAATTCATGTTGGCAGGATTAGTTATTTGATACCACTGTTGTGAATCTAAAGCTAAAAATGTTAAAAAACTGACATAGCTAGTAAACAAATATAGACCAAAATATAGAACTAGAATATAACACTGCAAACATCTTTTCTTTATGAGAGTGACTGTAAAAAAAAGAAATTACATTTTCTCTAGCATCATCAATAAATAGAACAACCTAAGCTCTTCAGTGAGCCACCCTTATGTGGAGGCACCGTGAACTCCTCCCTTACAAAGAAGGTGAAACCCTCTCCATTGTGAAAGACCCTTTAAAAATGATTATACAACTTCTTATAATGGGGAAGGGTAGGGAATACAAGAGGAAGTCTCTTAGCAGTAATCTTCCTTGACTAAGCAATCACCCTCAATCTATGATTGACTGATCAATCATGCTCAATCTATTTCAGTGGTGTTCTACAACTAATCCCAAGTATACCTCTAATTAGGTGCTAATTGTCCTTTACTTTAGGAACTCCTACGTCCTAACTATGTACTAGCTATCCTTTTATTTTAGGTATTTAATTTGTTTATTTAGCCATGTGCACCGATCCTCATCGATTTTCTAATTTGGAACAAAACGTTCTTAATTTTTTTTTAAAATGAAACTGATTCACTCTTGACTAGCATTGACTGACTGCTAATTCATTATAGATTATTTGGATGTACTATCATTTCATTACAAAACATTTTGGTGTTGGTAGTAGTTTGAAGTTGAGTAAATCCAAATATAAGGGCTTGAGTTGTATTGGGCTAATTGTCCTTTTATTTTAGGAATTCAATCTATTTATTTAACCATGTGCATAGGTCCTAACTGAGTTTCTATTTCAGAACAAACATCCTTGATTTTAGGGAAATGAAGTTGATTCACTCTTGACTGACCTTAACTAATTGCTGGTTCATCACAGAGTATTCAGATGTACTTTCAGTTCATTATAAAGAAGTTTGGGCATTGGTGGTACTTTGAAGTTTAGTAAATCCAACTATAAGGGCTAGATTGGCCCTCTGTTGGAAACAATTGTCTGAAGGAAATTGCTACTTAAATTATGTATTGTCTTTGATGTCACACTATGTCATAGTCCGCAACATTCAGTGCCTACCGAGCTCAGTCGGTCTGCCTAGCATTAAAATTAGTGCTTACCGAGTTCACTCGGTTATCAAAGAAAAATTAGCATGTACCGAGTTCACTCGGCTATCAAAGAAATTTAGTGTTTACCGAGTTCAGTCAGTTATCAAAGAAAGTTAGCATCTACTAAGTTCAGTCGGTTATCAAAGGATTATCAGTGTTTACCAAGTTCCCTTGGTCTCTGAAAGATTGTAGAAAGTTATGGTCACCGAGCACTGTCGGCCCTTGAAGGATTTTTGAAAATAAAGTTTTCTTAATTCAGCCGACTGTTATACTAAGTAATGTTGATTTGACAAATCTAAAATCATATAAATAAAAGGTCAAATGTGAAAATAAAATATATACACAACAGAAGATATATAGAAGAAAGACAGGAAAGGTGTGTGCGAAATTGTGAAGGATGATCAGATATCCTTGAGGGGGAGCAGAGATATATTTGATCAGGAAGGATCACACTTATACAGAACATAGATCTGTAATCAGCAAGGCAGTTGCACTATTATACAGGTCATTTTCATTGTTACCTTTTTATCATTGTAACAGTGAATTCTAAATCTCTTAACTGAGTTGGTTTAACAACCATATTGTAAATCCTCTAACAAGGTGAAAATTCCATTGAATTATTCTCAAGACCTCTTACCAGGCCACTCCTAGCAGGGTGATTAAATCCTCTAACAAGGTCACACCTAACAGTGTGTTTTGTAACCTTTTACCGGGTTGGCTTCTAACCGGGCATCACTTCAGAAAAGTGAAAATCAGTATCTAGATACATTGGTGGTTTTTCCCATATTGGGTTTCCACGTTAAATCTTGTGTCTCTTGTGTTCTTAATGGTTATCTTAATCATATACAAGTGGTGATGAATATCTAAAGATAAATTTACTAATACTTTCTGCATCTACAAAGTTACTGCAATCTATTTACCGAGTGTTAAACAGATAATATTCATTAAGATATCCTAAGGGATCTAAAAAGAAATAATTATGAAGTGTTATATGGTTGACTGATTCACCCCCCCTCTTAGTCACTTCATCCATATTCCATCAATTGGTATCAGAGCTTTTGGTGCTTGCAGGAAGGGTTTCAAGGACCTAAGCTAAAGATCAGGATGTCTTACAAGAGAGAAATTCCAAAGCTCAACAGAGATAACTTTTCAGCATGGCAAGGTCTCATGAGACTTCATCTGGCTTCCATTGGTGATTCAGGATGCAAATACATTGATGAAGAATACACAGTTCCTACTAGTGCATTAACTGTTGAAGACATTGCAGAGAAAAATAATCATAACACCATGATGATAGACATTGCATCAGCTCTCAGCTATGAAGAATTTGATTAAATTAAAGAATGCACTACTGCATATGAAATGTGGATCAATCTGAAGAAAATATATGGTGGTGATGCAAATGTGAAAAGAGCCAAAGCAGAAAGCCTAAGAGGACAGTTTGACAAGATGAACATGAAAGAAGATGAAAACATTGCAAAATATGTTGAAAGGATCAAAGCAAGTGTTAGTGCAATTAGAGCTTCTGGAGGAACAATCTCTAATGAAATTGTTATAAGTAAGGTACTCAGAACATTACTCCCTATCTATGCAATACGAGCATCAGCTATTCAAGAAAGAAGATGTGAAACAAACCACAATATAACTTTGGATGCTTTAGTTGGAAGATTGACAGCCTTTGAATTAGACAACTATGACAACTATGTTCCAAATTCCAAAAATATTGAGTCAGCATTTGAGGCCAAGGTTTCACTAAGGAAGAACAAGAAAATAAAAGAAGTTCAGTCAGAAAGTGAAGAAGTATCAGAAGAAAGTTCTGATAGTGATCTTGAAATTGTAGAAGCATTACTTGCAAAGAAGTACTCTAAAGGGAAAGGTAAATATAAAGGTAAAAATCCTTTAATCTGCTTTTCATGTGAAGAAATTGGACATATTGCAGCTAGGTGCCCAAACAAGTAGGCCAAGGAAGAGAAGAGAAGTCACAAGTACTATGGCAAAAAGAATTTCAAATCATTCAAGGATAAAGGTAAGAAAACATGTTTTATAGCTAAAGATTCTGATGATAGTGAAGAAGAAATTGTCTTTATTGCTATAAAAGATGAATCTGATGATGATGAAGATAAGATGGCACTTATTTCTCATATAAGAAAAGATGATATATGGATAATAGATAGTGGATGTTCACACCACATGACTGGTGACAAGACAAAATTTGAATACCTAGAAGACTGTGATAGTGGCAATGTAAGATTTGGAAACAATGAACCTTGTTGTATAAAAGGAAAAGGAAGAATCTCATTAACCAAAGAACTCATATGTGATAATGCTTATTGGGTTGAAGGACTAAAACATAATCTTCTAAGTGTAGCATAGCTAATCAACACTGGTTTCAAGGTTGAATTCATGAATAGTCAAGCAAGACTGCTGGATGAAAAAGGAAAACTCATTGGATCAGGCAAACAAACAAAAGGTAACTTATTTTATCTTGATCTCAGTGAATATTCATGTTTTATTGCTCAAATTGAAGAAAGTTGGCTATGGCACAAAAGGTTATGTCATGTGAATTTTGATAACATGATAAAAATAAGCAAATTCAAGAAGGTAAGAGGCATTCCTACTTTGAAGAAACCTGATACTGGTCTATGTAAGAATTGTCAGATTGGCAAAATGAGTAAAATTAGTTTTAAGAGTAAGAACTATTAGTCTAAAGAGATTTTGGAAATTGTGCATACTGATTTATGTGGACCTATTGGAATACAAAGCTATACTGGAGATAAATTCTTTATTCTTTTCGTTGATGATTATTCTAGAATGATGACTGTTATGTATTTAAGAGAAAAGTCAGAAGCATTTGAAAAATTCAAATGGTATTTGGAAAGAGTGGAAAAGGAAACAGGGAAAAGATTGAAATGCTTAAGATCAGACAGAGGTGGTGAATTCATCTCCCATGATTTTAACAACTTTTGCATTGAAAGAGGAATCAAAAGACAGGTATCAGCTCCTAGAACTCCTGAGCAGAATGGAATAGCGGAAAGAAGAAATAGATCTATTATGGATTGTGCAAGGACTCTAATGATAGAAAAGAACATCGCTATAAAGTACTGGAAGGAATCTATCAGCACTGCAGTTCATACCTTGAACCGAGTACAATTGAAGAAAGACACATTCAAAACTCCTTATGAGTTATGGTATGGCTATAAACCCAATGTAAGTTACATGAAAGTATTTGGTAGCAAGTGTTATATCTTAAAAGAATCCAGAAGAAATAAATTTGATGTGAAAAGTGATGAAGGAATATTCCTAGGATATTCTAGCAAAAGCAAGGTATACAAATGTCTGAACTTGTCTACTCACAAAGTCATAGAAAGTATACATGTAAAATTTGATGAGTTTGCAAAAAAGACTGAAGAAGAAAGTAAAAGGGAACCTGAGAACTACAGAAGATTTGTTTACATTGAACCTGAAACACTGCCAGACACAACTATCAATGAGGAAACTATATCTACCGAGCCTAGCACAGTAACCGAGTCACAGGAAGAAGTTCAAACTGAGTCACAGGAAGAAGTTCAAACTGAGTCACATGAAGAAATTCAAACTGAGTCTTAGCCTGAAGTTACCGAGCAAATATCTACCAAGGCCGAGCAACCTAAAGAAGACATCCTAGAAGCCAACATGAATCATTCAAAAAGCAAGGAACCTATACTAGCCAAATATGTCAGAAGGCATCATACACCAGATCAAATCATTGGAAACAAATCAGATGGTACTATGACAAGAAGTAAGCTAAAAGGTACATGTCTACTTACTTATTTTGAACCTAGAAATATCAAAGATGCATTGAAAAATGAAAGTTGGATTGAAGCAATGAATGAAGAATTAGAACAAATACAAAAGAACAAAACATGGACTCTTGTACCTAGACCTAAAGATAAGAATGTAATTGGAACAAAATGGGTATTCAAGAATAAGCTGAATGAAGATGGTCAAGTATCTAGAAACAAAGCTAGATTGGTATGTAAAGGTTATTCTCAAGAAGAAGGTATAGATTATGGTGAAACTTTTGCTCCTATTGCAAGATTAGAAGGTGTAAGAACTCTACTTGCTTATGCAGCACATAAAGGATTTAAGGTATATCAGATGGATATAAAATCTGCATTTCTCAATGGAATTCTTGATGAAGAAGTCTTCATTGAACAACCTGAAGGTTTTGTTGATCCAGATAAAAAGGACATGGTCTGCAGGTTACACAAAGCATTGTATGGTTTGAAACAAGCTCCTAGAGCATGGTATGAAAGACTCCATAACTACCTGATTCAGATTAATTTCAAAAGAGCAAATGATAACAGCAATCTATATATTAAAGAAGGACCAGATGACAAAATTGTATTGGCAGAAATATTTGTAGATGATACTATATTTACAGGGAATGATGATCAGTGCAAAGAATTTGTAGAGCAGATGAACAAAGAATTTGAAATGTCTATGTTTGGTTTAATAAAATTCTTTGTTGGTCTTCAAATTCAGCAAAGCAAGAATGGTATATACATTACTCAATCTAAATACATTAAGGAAATACTTAAGAAGTTTGGTATGGAAGATTCAAAACCAATTGGTACACCCATGTGTACTGGACTGAAACTTACCAAAGATGATGATTCAAAAGAAGTAGATCAGACCTTATACCGATCTATGATTGGAAAATTGCAGTATGTAGTACATACAAGACCTGATATTGCCTTAGCAGTCGGTATAGTAGCAAGATTCTCAGCAAAACCTAAGGAAAATCATATGATGGCAATCAAAAGAATCTTAAGGTACTTAAGAGGAATTGAAGAATATGGTTTGTGGTATAAATTTGGAGGCAATCTAGATTTAAAATTGTTTACTGATGCTGATTGGGCAGGGAACATTGATGACAAAAAAAGTACAAGTGGAAGAGCATTTTTTCTTGGAAAAAGACTGGTATCCTGGACCAGTAAAAAGCAAAATTGCACATCTCAATCCACAGCTGAAGTGGAATATGTTGCTGCTGTAGTAAATTGTTCAAATATTGTTTGGTTTAAACAGTTATTACAAGGTATGAAGGTTGAAATCAAAGAACCAGTTGTTATATTTTTTGAGAATACAAGTGCAATAAACATTTCGAAGAATCCAGTAATGCATTCCAAAACCAAGCACATTGCTATTAAATATCACTTTGTTAGAGAATTGGTGAAGGACAAGGAAATCAGATTAGAATATATTCATACAAAAGAGCAGATTGCAGACATTTTCACCAAACCATTACCTAAGGATGCATTTGTGTATCTAAGAGGTAAGTTAGGGGTCATTCCCCTATCTGAGGCTCACTAAATATAGTTTTAGTGATGCATCAACCAGAACATGATTGAAAATCAACCAGTTGATGCAGCATATTCAAGGAATCATTGCATATGAATCAGTACTTGAGGTACATTAGTTTACATCGGTAATATGTGAATTGTCTTTGGCATGTGTTGTCAAAGAGGGAGTGTTTTCTATGTCTTTGCTATTACTTCAAGAAATTTTCAATAGTCAGAAGGAAGAGTTTTTTTTTAAGAAAAAGGAAGTTTGCTGACAGAGGGAGATTTGAATCTGAACCGAGCTAATTCTTTCAAATTTCTTATGCTATGACATATTGTGTTGCCATCAATGCCAAAGAGGGAGATTGTTGGAAACAATTGTCTGAAGGAAATTGCTACTCAAATTATATATTATCTTTGATGTCACACTATGTCATAGTCTGCAACATTCAGTGCCTACCGAGCTCAGTCGGTCTGCCTGGCATTAAAATTAGTGCTTACCGAGTTCACTCGGTTATCAAAGAAAAATTAGCATGTACCGAGTTCACTCGGCTATCAAAGAAATTCAGTGTTTACCGAGTTCAGTCGGTTATCAAAGAAAGTTAGCATCTACTGAGTTCAGTCGGTTATCAAAGGATTATCAATGTTTATCGAGTTCCCTCGGTCTCTGAAAGATTGTAGAAAGTTATGGTCACCAAGCACTGTCGGCCCTTGAAGGATTTTTGCAAATAAAGTTTGCTTAATTCAGCCAACTGTTATACTAAGTAATGTCGATTTGACAAATCTAAAATCATATAAATAAAAGGTCAAATGTGAAAATAAAATATATACACAACAGAAGATATATAGAAGAAAGATAGGAAAGGTGTGTGTGAAATTGTGAAGGATGATCAGATATCCTTGAGGAGCAGCAGAGATATATTCGATCAGGAAGGATCACACTTATACAGAACAGAGATCTGTAATCAACAAGGCAATTGCACTATTATACAGGTCATTTTCATTGTTACCTTTTTATCATTGTAACAGTGAATTCTAAATCTCTTAACTGAGTTGGTTTAACAACCATATTGTAAATCCTCTAACAAGGTGACAATTCCATTGAATTGTTCTCAAGACCTCTTACCAGGCCACTCCTAGCAGGGTGATTAAATCCTCTAACAAGGTCACACCTAACAGTGTGTTTTGTAACCTTTTACCGGGTTGGCTTCTAACCGGGCATCACTTCAGAAAAGTGAAAATTAGTATCTAGATACATTGGTGGTTTTTCCCATATTGGGTTTCCACGTTAAATCTCGTGTCTCTTGTGTTCTTAATGGTTATCTTAATCATATACAAGTGGTGATGAATATCTAAAGATAAATTTACTAATACTTTCTGCATCTACAAAGTTACTGCAATCTATTTACCGAGTGTTAAACAGATAATATTCATTAAGATATCCTAAGGGATCTAAAAAGAAATAATTATGAAGTGTTATATGGTTGACTGATTCACCCCCCCTCTCAGTCACTTCATCCATATTCCATCACCCTCTAGTGTTTGAGCATCATTGAATAACAAGCCTATTTTTCCAGTATTCTAATTAGTATGAGACAAAATAAAAAATCCCTGCTAAATACCAACTTTAACACCTTTTCTAATTTACCATATCAATCATATCAAATCCAATTCATTTGAATAAAAAATCCCAGCAATCTATAATCTATTTATACAATAGAAAAAATATATTGCATCAATTCAGCCTATGTTAAAAACCCAATTAACTTTACCCCTATGATTCTAGCCATTTGAAACAATAAATGTGGTCGGTCAAATCTATCCAGCCGGACTAAAGATGGAAGTGATTTGACTCACCCAAATAATCCTCTCACCATGAGAGGGTTCAGGTAGGAGTTGAGGATCCTCCTCATTTGAAGGGAAAGTGGAGTTAAGAAGAGTGTAAAGAGCATCGAGAGATCCTTTTCCTGTAGTCTCAATTTTCATACAGCTACCAAGAGTGACTCCATTAGGAAGGCCCCTTTTAGCTACATATTCCTGCAAATTACCCATGACTATTTCTGTTGGGTTCCCTGCAACTCCATGGAATTTTTTGAATCTAGTAACATGAATTATAGTCCCTGGGTGCCCCTCTGATCCCATTATTTTTGCTTCTCCAATCTGCTGGCCTAATCACCTCATGCCCACATTTGTTAGGATGAAATCATCAGGTCAGATCATTCACAATCAAAGAAAGGCTAGGGTATGGATATGAATGATTAGGTAAGTAAATATTCTACCATTTGTGCTTTGCAAAACCCTCTATGAGGAACTATAAATTTCACAACAATAGGAATTTTGCAGACCGCTTATCATTGTTCTTACAACCTATGGCAGTAATGAAATTAGGTTAAAATTTGTGAAAGTGCATTATGACCATAAGTCTTCAAAGTCGCCCAGGGCTTCATTCAAGCTTGCTGAAACCCTATATAAATTTTCTTCACAACATTGTTTTTTAAAACTATGGCATAAAGTATCATTTATGTTTAATACTATAATTTATTCCAAACCCACATAAAGCATCATAATTTTTATCATCAGTATATGCTACCAAACCCTACACCAATGTCTACCATTGCATTTTTCTTTCAGAGCCCTACATAACATTTAAAAACTATACCAATTTGAGAGTCTCTATGCCTGACTCATCTACTATAGGAAGCTTTGTATAAATGCACCATTTTAGTGCAATAAATGATATTATAGGAAGTGAGAATATGTATTGAGATATCTGATGTTGATTTTCAATGGTTGAAACACTAACTATCATACCCAAGAATCAAACCTTCATTATGTCTTACTATAAAAAAATGTTTCATTCTCTTCAAAGTTTATCTCACAAAAAAATGGTACGAAGAAAGGATGTAAAGCCTTAAACTATTAACATACATTGCATCCTCAACAGGGGACTAGCTAATATTTTAAAAAGGGGTATCGACCTACTTGGAATTCCTCCGGCTCTGGATTCAGTTGGCTCACTTTGATCCTCTCACTCTAAGTTCTGTATTGATGCCCATCTATCGATCTTTGATGACACAGAGAAAAATCCCTCCCTCCACAAATCCACCATGGCACCAAGAGCAGAGAGTGAAAAAACAAATATTAGAGACTGCGGGTAGTGTCTAGGGTTTTTAACCCAAAAATGGTCGCTTAGAGTTTTGTTTTTTTTCTTTGTTTTTATTTCTTATTTCCATTCAACTAATAATTTGTTCAAATATTTTTAGTCTTGCATTGAACTTATTGTAAAGATCTAGGGATGGTAAAAAATCACTTAGGCATGTGTAGATCCAAAATTAGAAAATTAGGTGCCTTTTAAATTTTATGATTATGATTATTTTATTTTTTTGGCATGTGTTTAAATATAAAATATTTAATAAGTGATTTTATAAATATTTTTTATTAAATATTATTTTTAAATGTAAAAATATAATAAAATAGTTTTGGTTATGGGTCATGCATTTTAGAGGAGTTTGGAAGAGTTTTAGGGTAGTTCTACATGGACTTTGGAGCCCACATAATAGGGCATTTATTATTCTTTGCATTTCAAATTTAAATGTAAAAAGTATTTATTAAGTGATATGATATTTTATCAACCACTTAATAGATACTATATTTTGATGCAAAATAATTGTATTGGTCTTCAAAGCTCAGTCAAATTGATGTAAGCGATGAGCTAAAAGTGATTGCAAATATCAGGGAGGAGAAATGAGAGAGTTTTTGAGAAGTTTAGGGTAGTTTGGTTTCAACTAATGGCTTGCATGGGTCAGTTATGACTTAAAGAGACTATTAAGACAACTAATTTATGCTTATTTCATTTTTTATATAGTTATTTAATTAATTATAACTAGTCATCCCATGAACTCCTAAGGACTTGAATTTCATGGGATGATATCTATCAAACATGTATTATACCAAACTGATCTATTTCAATGAGACTCCATGCTTTTGAATACTATTTTGAATTCATTTGGCAAGCATCTCTTTTGTAATTAGTGTGAATTATGGAAACAAAGTCATATAGTGTTTTGGAGTCAGCGCACTTGATGAGAAGATCAGAAAATGGCTAAGTGTTGAAGACTGGATAGTATACAAAGTACCCGAAGGTTAGAGCATCATCGCATGTGGGTAAAACAAAAATATGGTATGTGCCCTAGGATTTAAGTTGCTAAGATCATATTCATGCTAAGTCTAAGAGTGCATGATTAGACGATTCAGTATGAGGAAGATACAAAGAGTTCAAGTTGCACAGACAGTGAATACCAGAGAAGAACAGAACAAGCAGCCGACTGTTGGTATTTTGGTTAGTGGTTATATTATTATGAAGTAAAGGCTATGTGATTATTGTAATTAGGTTGTAGACATATAATTAACTTTTTTTGTAAAGATGCTTGAGCCAATTCAATTGGAAGTGTTGTATGTATTCAGTTAAAGGGCTGACCTAGTTAATTATTTTGTATACGCATATAAATATTAGATGCACCGTTGCAATGATGTATGGAAGTTGTCATAGAGTTGAAATAAGCAAAGTAGAAGTATGGAAAGAGTTGATAAGATGTATTAGAGCTTTGCAAGAGGTCAAAGCATCAGTGCATCAAAGGAACTAATTAGACAAGAAGTGTCACAGTGCCAGTTCATCCAACAGATATAGTGTGTATCTGAGATCAAAAGGTTGTAGCCTTCACCACTTGAGTAGTGAGCTCTAGGAAAATGAGTCCACACCCCTAATAGGGTTATTGTAAAAGACTCCTAACAGGGTCTGACCCTTGACTAGGTCACTGTACTAAATATATTGTAAAGAAACTCCTAACAGGGTTAAGGATCTTCTAACAAGGATAATAAAACACTAGTATAAATTATTAGTGGGTGTCAATTCCCACTGGGGTTTTTACCTATTTGGGTTTCCCCGTAACCACATTGGTGTTATGTGTTGCGTTGAAGTTTTCTATTTATGTTGATCTTCATTTCAGTTCTTAAGCATTCAAGTTAAGTTTAAGAAGTAAAGTAAAAAAAATTAAATACAATGAACACTGATTCACCCCCCCTCTCAGTGTTCCCATTCCTAATAGCTTCATCAGATTTCAATGCCAAATCTCTACAATTCGCATATCCTCTTACAAAAAATATTGCACAATTCCGCAATTCACTTTCATACTATCTCTCATGTTCATTATTATAATAAATAAAATCAATTATTCATTTATACCACACTCAAATAATTACAAATGAGTCAGCATACAATTTACAAAATATAATCTTCCATACGTTACACAATATTCTAAAATTACATAAAACTGTCAGCTTCCAAACAAGATAATTATTCACTTGTGAAACCTCTGATCTTGCTATCATGTGCATGCCACTATCATCATGTCTTCATCATTTTTACAACCTTGCATGCTCAGATTCTATCCCAATTAGGAGATATCATCCAATTTCCATAAATCGCTTCTCAAGAACATTGCCTGAATACTGCTTCCACTAAATTACACATAACTATCATGAATAGTTGAATTTATGTATGTGCTCTTGACCAACATCTCAGGAAACATCATATATTAAGTCCTCAACTCTGCATAGCTTGATCTTCAATATTCCATGTGCACTAATACAAACATTGTCTACTTCTCTGCTAATCTTCAGTAGATCATTGTGTTGACATCATTGACAATCACAGTCATGAATGCAACAAAAACTGCTATAGAATGGCTATGAATACTCCCCCATAGGATATATTCAACATTCATTCCTAACCCCACCACCTCCCACAAATCATCACCCAGAATATTCCATGTTATTTGAAAGAAAATAGTAGGAAAGCCATTTGGCCTCGGGGCCTTATCACTCCCTAATCCACACAAAGATTTCTTCACCTCCTCCTTTGAAATTGGAGCCATTAAACTATTGTTTTGAGCCTCTATTAATATTTTGGGAATTATGTTTAACAAATCCTCTATTCCCCTTAGCCCCCTTGTGTTATTAACAACCTCCTGGTTTATTTGCTATGCATCAATGATTAAGTCACCCTATGCATTCTTAATAGAGAAAATTATGTTCCTTGCCCTTCTCACTTTCACAAGCTTATGAAAGAATTTTTTGTTACAATCACCCTCTTTAAGCTATGTTCTCTAGATTTTTTCTTCCAAAAAGTCTCCTCCCTAGCCAATATTTATTTATACCTTCTATGGAGATCCTTTTCCTCATAAGATTTCTCATCCATTCCAAAATAAATAATCTTGTTGTTTAACACAGCTAAATTATTTTCCAAGTTCAATTTTTCAACAAAGATATTTTAAAAAGAAACCCTATTCCAAATTTTTAGTTGATCTTTAAGGAATTGTAAACACTTGAAGAAGACAAAATATTTTTTTACCTTCTCAATAAGGGGCCTTTGTCCACCATTTATATATTCTAATCATGAACTCTACATCCCTTAGCCACATTGATTTAAATTTGAATGGTGAACATTCTGGAGTAATGTCAAATGTTGCAACATATAGGATAGTGATTTGACCTTGTGATTAGGAGGATTTACACACTACATAACCAATTTCATTGATCCTACTATCCATCTTTCATAAACCTATCCAATTTATTAGCAATATTAAGGTAGCCTTTCCTTCTATTAGTCCAAGTGAAATCCCCCAACCTAAAATCAATGTCTACTAAACCATTATGCATAACAAAATTAGAAAAGTCTCTTTGACTATTGCCTGACCATCCTTTTCCTTCCTTTTTTTTAGCTAGGCTCAGAATAGCATTCAAATCACCTCCTAATAGAAAGAGATCACCCCTCCTTGATTCCAAAAAACTAGAGATAAATTTCCACAACTCTTTTTTTTTCCAAAGAATTATGAGGTCCATAAATATTGAAAACAAAGAACTTAGAAACAAGTTGTTTGGATGTAACTTCAATCCATTGCCAATTAATAGATTGGCTAATGAGTCGAACATCAACAACACTCTGATCCCATAAAACATAAAGCCCTTCCGAGTCTCCCCTTTGAATCAGAGTAAAAACCTCCCCATCTACTAAAATATATCCTAAAAAAATATTAGCCTCCTCTTTCACCTTGGTTTCTTGCATTAGCACTATGTCCACCCTTTCTTGATCTAGACCTCTCTTAATAAGACAAATCTTGTTAGGGGAATTGCAGTCCCTAAAATTCCATGAAATGAGCCTCATTTCTACCAAGAAAAGGCATAGCCTTTCCTGGATCTCAACAATTTTGTTTGGTCTACTACACACCCAACCATTTCAAGTTTTTCTCTATTAGAACAAGCATCTCTTTTTATTATCTCTCCTAAATTTGGTCTATTAAGCATAGAGTCTAATTTTTATAAACCTCTTGGGTCCATGATGTTTGGGGTTGCATTAATGCCCAATCCATCCTGCTCACCTTCCTCACTATGTGAGTTATAGATAGTGTTAGATTCAATCAGGTCCCCTCCACTATCTCTTACATCAACAAATAGACCTTCTAGATTGCAGATCAGAGAGATCCTTCCATAAGTGGCTTCCCTTTGACTAGTCTCATCCTTCCAACTCTCTCTTAGCCTAATCTAGAAATATTCACTATCACAGTGTTCCTCCTCTATAGGATTTTCCCCTCTGTTATCATCCATTTGTATCATGACATCAAGTCTTAGGTCTAAAGAGGGGTAAGTGTTAGGTATGCAGTTTCCTTCCCCTAAATTATTGGTTGGACTTACTTCCTTTATTATACATTGTTGTAAGTCAATTGCTTTCATTGTTTGGATACTATTAGATTCTTCATAAAGATTTTGTTTTCAAGTTGACTATACTAGTTTATATGACTAAGTTTAGTGTTGTCATTATGGCAAAAAAGTCATATGGAGTTTTTGTGTTAGCGCACTTACTCAGAAGATCAGAGTTTGGCTATGTATGGAAGATAGAGCAAACAGTTAAGTACTTAATGAATAGAGCATCAACGCACATGCATATGACCGAGTTTTGTTATGTGCCCTTGAAGATAAGATTTTGAGTATGTAATCATGCTAAGTGTAAGAATAGATGATCATATGAGCTAGAATGAAGAAGTTACAGTGAGTTGAAGTGACACAATCAGTGACCGACAGGACAAGATAGAACATGTAGCCAAAAAATAGTATTTTTGATTAGCGGTTATTATTTTTTTTTGTAAAGGCTATGTGCCTATTATATTTATGTTGTAGAAATGTTAATATCATTTTATGTAAACACGCTTGAGCCAATTCATTTGGAAGCATTGTATGTAATAGATTATAGGATGACTTAGTAAATAGTTTTGGTTGCACCTATATATAAGGCATGTGCTTTTGTATTAGAGCATGAGATGGATAGTGAAGATGAAATAGAAGAGAAGAAGTATGAAAAGTATGTGTTAAGAGTAGTAAGAATGTTGTAGAGCTTTACAAGAGGTTAAAGCATCAGTGCACAAAAGGAACTGATTAGATAAGTAGTGTCATAGAAATAGTTCACCATTGCAGATATAGTGTGTATCTGATATCCAGGAGGTTGTAGCCTTCCTTATTAATCAATGAGCTCTGGCAGTGAGCCTTCCACCCCTAGCAAGGTTTTTTACTTCAAGAATCCTAATAGGGTCCGACCCTTGACAATTTTATTGTACTAAATCATTGTAAAGACTGCTCCTAACAAGGAAAAGGAACATTAATAGGTTCATAATACACAAGTACAATCATTAGTGGGTATTAATTCCCACTGGGTTTTTTCCTTTGGCCAAGGTTTCCCCATAATCATATCTGGTGTTATGTATTATGGTTGTTTACTTTACTTTCTTTAATATCCAGTTCAACAATTAAGTTATCGAGTTAAGATTCAAGTATCAGAAATCAATATTATAGAACACTGATTCACCCTCCCCTCTCAGTGTTCCCATTCCTAACAATTTGTATTAGAGCTTTGGTCCTCTGAAGATGATTTTAACCACTTGAGGAGATCATGGATACATGAGAAGTGAAACATTTGAAGAAGAATCTTGAAGATCTTGACATATCTAAAAAAGAAATTGAAGAACTAAAATTGAAGGTCAGTGGTGCACACGTATTTATCAAGAAACTCAGAAAAGATTTGAAAGATTGTTCAAAAATAATTTGTGAAAAATGGTCAAAAAGATGAATGAAGAAAACATGTCTCTGAAGGATCAGATTGAAGAGTTGGATGAAAAATTATTCAACAATCAGGAAGACTATTAAGAGTAGATCAAAGAAAACAAATAGTTGGATGAAGAACTGAGGCAAAAAAACATGAAAAACTTGTAGTTAGAAAACATCAAGACAAAGGTGGAATCTGAATTGACTGAAGCAAACAATCATATTGAAAAATTACACACAAGTAAGGATCTAATAGAGTCACAGTTGTATGCACAGAATATTAAAGGTGATACCACTGGTATTGGATTCAATGAAGCACAAAATCAAATCAATGATATACGAGAAAGAATGAAAGCACTAGAAGAATCTATAGAAGTTAAGAAGATTGAAAATCATACTGAAGCTAAAGCTAAACCATCTAAGGATGAACACAAGCTAGTAAACCGAACTTTTTATGCTATTAAAAATCATGGACATATAGCAAGAGATTGTAAAGAGGTAAGACCTTTCAATGGCTATTGTTATTCAGGCAATAAATTTGGTCATAGAGCTATGAATTGTAGATCAAATCAAAGAAGTCAAACTTAGCAAAATTAGAGAAATCAACCACAACAAAATGTTAGAAGTCCTCTAAACATTACATGTCAGATATGCAATTACAATGGTCACACATCTAGACAATGCAGTATGGTAACTCACATCAATGCACCGAGGAATATAAGGCCTCTAGTCATTTGTCA
Source organism: Chamaecyparis obtusa (assembly GCA_027943335.1). Taxonomy (NCBI): domain Eukaryota; kingdom Viridiplantae; phylum Streptophyta; class Pinopsida; order Cupressales; family Cupressaceae; genus Chamaecyparis; species Chamaecyparis obtusa. The sequence goes on along the minus strand of BSBK01005975.1, from coordinate 2,535,598 downwards.
TTCTTGTAACAAGGTTGGACACATCTCAAAATTTTGCAGATCACAAGCACAAAGACAAGAAAGACCTAATAAGTCTCAAGGATCAATTTTGGATGAATTTGGAGAAGTCAAGTTTGTGAAAGCTATAGAAGATGCGAGCAAGATTTGGATAGAAGTAAAGCAAGATAATGTTGATGACTATGTAGTGGATGCATCCATAATGGATGCACCTTCTACTTCTGGATGAATGACCCTCATGGTCATAGGGGGAGCTAGATTAGCTCTAGACCCCTGTGTGACTGGTATACTCACCCTCAGAGTATATTCCTTTTGTTTTAAAAGTTTGGATACTAGTTGATGTAGTATGCAAGAGCACACAACTTGATTGATAGTAGGAATGAAGATTGAATTCTCTTTTGCATTCCATATTATGGCGGCAAGCATTAATTACAATTTTTTTTTTATAGTCACCAAAAATTTATTATCCACACATTTGCATTCAAGTTCAAGCCTTTAGAGAGCATAGGAGATCAAGTAGTTAGTGTTGGAAGATTTCAGTTGGTTACGAAACCCTTGTTCGGACATGATGGTTTAGAAAACCTTTGGAAACCTATTTAAGTGATTGATCAAGTAAGTAATGGCCACTCCAGTTGTGTTTGATGTTACTGAAAGGAAGAGATACATTTTAAAGAAGCATCCCTTTAAGTCAGTCCTAGAAGATTTGGAAGGGGAATTTTCTAGAACTCCGATGGGAGTTATGCACGTAGAAGACATATGTGCATACATATACTACAAGAAGGGACCTGTAGGATTGGACAGGATTAGGTCACACCTTGAAACAATGATGAAACCAGACATGACATTCATGGATGAGTTCACACACCTTTCAAATCACCCAATTATTGAGTATGCGACTGCATATGAGTTCTATGAATCCGAATGGATTAAGATCCTACTAAGAAGAATACATGATGACCTATTTTGGATAGGAGAAGTTCTAGTTTGCATTAATTTAGATCTCATTTATGAGATGAAAGGACTATCCAAGATCGACACCATTCTTCCTATTGGTAAGGATGTCAGAAAACTAGTTGAGAAAGATTTTAAGTCATGTAGTGATAAGTGCAGCATGAAAATTGAGCTGATAGAAGAGAAGGATATAAAGATAATGTCTATGATACTTGGTTATAAGTTCCAGCATGCAAACAGAGTTAATAGTGTGTCTGCAGCCACTATTTTGGTAGCTATAAGGATTGTAAAGGAAAATGGAGAGTTGAACCTGTGTGAGATCTTGAGCACACATTTGATAGATAACATAAGGGCTATTAAGCATGAAAAGAGAAAGATATTCATATTTGGGTCACTAATCATTTACATGTACTTCCATATTGTTGGTAAAGTATCAGATCTTTATCTTGACAAGAGTCTACCCACAATACCACAAATTTCATTCAAGGCATCATCTGAGAGCACCCTAAAAGATTTCATGGACTTAGAAATAAAGACATTCAAAATTAGAATGCAGAGAAGGTATAGGATACCTGAGAGTTTAGTGGAGAAGTATAAGGACAATATATGTTTTATGGTGGAAACTGATATCACATGCATGGAAGTTGTAGCACCTAGGACTAAGTGGATTCATCCACTTGGTTATGAAGTGGAGGAACATATTTTGGAAGCTTATGCACAAGTCCTCTTGTTAGCACCTAAGGATCCCAATGAACCAAGGTGGGGTACTTATGAGGAGAAGACAAGACAAGTAGATTTAGTCTTATATAGTGCAACAACAAAAAGAAAAGCATCCAAGATAACATCAGACATAGTGAAAATTCATGGTGTTACATAAGAAGACTTGGATAAATCTAGGGAAGCCAAGATTGTGATGCAACTTGAGAGCACACCCTCTTCTAAAGTGAAATCAGAGAAGACTAATGATCCTAAGGAGAAGAAGAAAAACATAGAAGAGAACACTCTTGCGCCCACACCTACTATTGATCTAGAGTCTACTCCACCTCCTGAGCCTAGCAAGATGCCTAAGAGGAAGAAGCAGTCCGGAACAAGCCACCCATCCTCTAGAACAACAAGAAGCAAAGGAAAAAAAACTCAAGCACCTCCTGATGTAGGATTTAGACCTAATCTTGAAGTGTTGAGAACTAGAGTAGTAGATGAAGGAAGGATTGATCAAATAGGAAATTTTTATGATAAATATCATGAGATTGACAAATCAGAGATTCACTCTATGATCATAAAGCACATGATTAAGTTCAAGAAGATAGTTCTAGAACTTAAGAAAATCATTCCAGATAATGTATGGAACATTTTGGATTCTTTGAAGAGATAGGCTATAGAAGAAGACTTCAGGATAAGGGAAAATACACTAGATGATAACCTCCCAGTGTGTTCATTTGAAGAAAAATCATTGTTGCTAGATCTGGTGAAACCTCACCTAAGAACCAAGCTGAGAACTCTGTAGATTATGAATAGGGATTATGATTTGGTTGCAAAGGAGACAGAAAAGGCATTTGAGAAGGTTTTTTTGGAAATACACATGTATCCTCCTACTATACCTACAACTCAAGTTCCCTTTGATCAAGCCAAGGAGTTAGAGATCCCTGATGCACTGATTATAGGTCCATAGGAGTCTGCACCCATTCTTGAAGAAAAAGAAGATACTATAGTGATTGATAATGTAGAAATATCAATGGTGGCTATAGACAAGGACTTAGATAAGTTTGAGGAAGCATTTGTGAGCACTAAAGAAGTAGAGATTCTATGTGCTAATGAATCTCCTAAGTAGCAAGAAGAAGTTCAGATTAAAGACATAACTAGACATGAAGAAGAGAAGGAAGATGAACTTGCATATGAGCCCTCTGTTGAATTACCAATGAAGGTAAAGACTGAAATCATGGACAACAAAATCATCATACCCAAACCCTCAATTTCATTGTTGTCAAGTTTGACCCCTGATACAACAAGTTTAGACTCATGGGGAGAAGAAGACCTGATAAAAATAAGTGTGCTAGCAATGGAGAAAGAAAAAGATAAATAAGTAATGAGGAATCCATTATTTGTAGAATCAGTAAGCATACTAAATAGTCTATTGCCTGAGGACAAGAAAGTATCAAGTGTACATTTAGTGGATGATGTCAGCACCATCTTGACATGCTTCAAAGAAAATTTCTCAAGTCTTGAGGAATCATCATCCAAGATTACATAAGAGAAATATCTCAAGAAGAGGTTGAATGAATTGATAGGTAACTTTTCACTTGACCTCAATTCTCTTAAGGTTGGTCAAGCTATGTTAAAGGACATAGTAGCAAAAGGAAGGACAATAATAGCTGATTGTATGAACAAAGACAAACTCACTTCAGACCTTACCAAGAAGATTCAAGAAGCTAAATCCCTAATGGAAGCTATGAGAAAATTAGTATAAGACCCCTCCCAAGATATCAACATGTGTAATAATGTCTATCAAGGTCAAATAGACAAGATTGAAAAGACAGAGAAAGAGATTGCGAAGATAAGGGCTAGGAAAGCACAATTAAGACATGCACTTGCACCCTCATTGGATGTACTCAATTAGAATATCAAGGAGATTGATGTTTCCATTGTAACATATGATCAAGGTCCCTATATAGAATTAGAGAAGATGGAGAAGCTAACCTATGTATTATGTGCCCATCTCTAGACAATAGATGCACTCAAGGCATTTTGGTAGCAAGAGATCCAAAACCTTAAGATTGCATACCTGAATGTACTCACTATGTAAGTACTTGAAGTTTCATTTTTGAGCACCTTTGTCATTAATGTCAAATAGGGAGTAGATTAATATGGAGTAGTAGAAGGATAGAGTAATATGGAGTAGTAGAAGGGAGATATAAGATAGAGTATATGATGTACACAAAAAGATAAGGATATATGTTAGAAATTTTTTTGTGAAGATGTAGTTTAGCAACTTTGCCATATTCCTTTGTTTCCATTAATGAAAAAGGGGGAGGTTTTTGGAAAGTTGAATATGCTAGTGTATATGACTAAGATTAGTGTTTCAATTATGGCAACAAATTCATATGGAGTTTTGATGTCAGCACACTTACTCAAAAGATCATAGCTTGGCTAAGTACGGAAGACAGAGCAGACAATTAAGTACCTAATGAACAAAGCATCAACACATGTGCGTATGATTGAGTTTTAGTATGCACCCTTGAAGATAAGCTTTTGAGTATGTAATCATGCTAAGTCTAACAACTCATGATCAGATGAGTTAGTATGAAGAAGTTACAACGAGTTGAAGTGACATAGTTAGTGAGCAACAGAATAGGACATAACATGAAGCCGATAGATAGTATTTTGATTAGCGGTTATTATTTTGTTTTGTAAAGGCTATGCACCTATTGTATTTATGTTTTAGACATGTTAATATCATTGTATGTAAACACACTTGAGCCAATTCATTTGGAAGTGTTGTATGTAATAGGTTATAGGCTGACTTAGTAAATAGTTTTGGTTGCACCTATATATAAGACATGCACTTTTGTATTAGAGCATGAGATGGATAGAGAAGATTAAATAGAAGAGAAGAAGTATGAAAAGTATGTGTTAAGAGTAGTATGAATGTTATAGAGCTTTACAAGAGGTTAAAGTATTAGTGCACAAAAGGAATTGATCAGACAAGAAGTGTCATAGCAATAGTTGACCATTGTAGATATAGTGTGTATCTGATATCCAAGAGGTTGTAGCCTTCCTTATTGAGCAGTGAGCTCTGGCAGCAAGCCTTCCACCCCTAATAGGGTTTTATACTTCAATACCCCTAACAGGGTTTGACCCTTGACAAGGTCATTGTACTAAAGCATTGTAAAGACTACTCCTAATAGGGAAAAGGAACATTAACATGTTCATAATACATAAGTGCAATTATTAGTGGGTATTAATTCCCACTGGGGTTTTTCCTTTGGCTAAGGTTTCCCCATAATCATATCTGGTGTTATGTATTATGGTTGTTTACTTTACTTTCTTTAATATTCAGTTCAACAATTAAGTTATTGAGTTAAGTTTCAAGTATTAGAAATTAATATTATAGAACACTGATTCAGCCCCTTCTCAGTGTTCCCATTCCTAATAGATTTGCTTGCTTACAATCCACTAAATCCAAATCTTTGATTCTTCTCTGAGAAAAAGAGAAGGGAATTTCACACACCATTTGGTTTGACATTTAATCTTGGGGTTCCTCCTTCTATAGGTGAAAATCCATCATTAAACATTTGTCAATCTCTTTCTTCTGCCCTCTTTCTGCATAATCCTACCATATGACCATTTTGTAGTCCTTTTTCTTGAAGGCCTCTGGGTAAAAAATTGAGATGTCTAAGGGTTCCATGCCTTCTTTCAAATTTAATAAACAATCAACCATTCTTGATTCCTCTATAATCTTCCCTCTATCCATGTTTCCAACTTGATCTATTGTGACCATCCCATCACTCTTCATTTATTCTTCTACCAGGGGCTACCACCAATCCCCATTTTTAGTGTGGATGATGATGTGGGATGGTAGGTCATAACACGTTTGTCACCAGACTGGGATCCTTGAGGTAACTGAATAGTTCATTGCATTGATTCCTTCCTCATATCTTACATATTTTCCCAATGACTCCCCTAAAATATGCATTATTTATGCTCCCCAATATTCCTGTGGCAAGTTATCCATTCTAAACCATATTGGGGTTTCCTTCACAATTTCCTTTTCTAGGTTAAATTTTATTGTCCATTTCTTAAGGTAGAGACCTTTTCCATTGATCATGTAAGGACAATTTCAAAGGATCCATTCTTTATCCTCCTTAGAGGAGCATATAATGAGGTAAAATCCATTATGCATAGTTTTCAGTGAAATAAAGGAGCCTTGTCATTGCTGCTCACACCACTATTTGATTTTGCTATAGGATGGCCACAGTCCTAGCCATTTCAGGACTAAAGATTTATCCTCCAGCAAAGCTCTATTCTCTACCCACTAAAGATTATTTAGCACTACTTTTGTATAAAATGTGGCTACTAAGACATTGTCACTCACCTTTTCATAAATATCTTGTGTTTGAATCAGAGCCCTATTCGGCTCTGAGCTAACAATGCGCTTCTTTCTCCAAAACTTTCAAGAAATTTGTTGAAACTTATAACCATTCTCGATTGGTGGAGAACCTTTGTAGCCCATCGCCACATGCTTCCTATTATCCCACCTCCATCCATTCCTTCTATCAACAAACTGGCAATTACTCCGCGAGCTGGTTTCATTCCTCTCTCAAATGAAAGTGATGTAAGAGTTTTGACCCCTTCTGTTGAAAGGCCATCTTTGTTGTGACCTAAAACTAGATCGATATCTCCCTTGCTGGTTGCGATCTCCATTTCTCACCCTTGGTTTCCAATCCGATCGTTGTAGACGCTCCATGAATATTTTAAGAGATACAATTCCTTTTTGTTTTTATTATTATTATTTTTTTAATATATATATTTTAAATTTATTTTCCATCAGAAAATAATTGTGCCAAACAACGAGATCTCTTTTTTTTGTGAAAATATAATTCTTCCAAAATACCTATTTGATAAATATATATATTTTAAATCAGATAAACATACAATATTTTTATATCTTAATGCAACAATCTTTTTTTTTTTTATATATTGAATTTACATTCTAAATTGTACAATATATCCAATTGATCCATGATTCCAATTTGGTTTAATTTCAAGGGTTTTTATCAAATTTAAAATTAAACCCTAGTTGATTTAATTTCACGCTTTCTTATTGTTTTCAAACAAAGGTTAAGGTTTTCACAAGTTCAATACAATAAGGTTTTCTTCACTCAATCAAAAGAACAAATCTATGAGATTTTTAAAAACAATCCTACCTTATTCCACCAATTGATAGAAGCCACAAAGAATTGCCAAAGCTTCGACAATCCTAAGATTACACAAATCCCTTCAATTCCAATCCAGAGCCAGAACTTGTCTCCCTAAAACCTGTATATCTAAAATGAGAAAAAATGACTCTAATATAGAAAACCCAACAAACCGAACTCAAACATGCAACTCACAATCAAGAATTAGAACTCAACTATTAAAAATAATTAAATAAGTTTACTCAAAATTAAAAAAATCAAAACTCAACTCCAATCTTGTTTACATCACTTTTGTTTATTATTTATTTTTAATTAATAATTTTCATTTTTGTAAATCACTCAACTTTCAACTTAATTTTATATTTTAATTTTATTAAACTGATGGTGCAACTTTAATTACATATTAATATTTAATTAATCAATTAATATTTAAGCATATAATAATCATGCAATTGATAATTAAAAACTAATAAATTAAACATGCTTATAAATTTAATTTTGGATTTAATAATTAATTAAACCCCTTTATTCCAAATTAGACTTTTAATTAAGTTTTTTAAAAATAATCAATGATATTTAATTTAATTATCATTATTTAAATACCTATATATTTAATATTTCCATATTCATAAGGCATTGGCCTGCAGTGCAATGGTTGCTACTTCTCTTTGTAATAGCAAGATCTTGAGTTTGATTCCCGAAATGGGAGCTTAAATAAACTTAATATAAAAAAAATATCTCCATATTCATAAGATACAATTATTTTAATCTCATAATTGATCTTAATTAAATCTTTATTTCATTAATAACATAAAATTCACATCAAGACACTTGACAAACAAACATGAAGGAAAAACTCACCAAACCCATAAAGTAATAATCAAGCTCAAAGAAAGGGTTCATGAATGATGTCACCTTGATGAATTTGGAGGGCAGTAGTTAAGATACTTGTGCACTTTTTGAGGAAAATAAATGGATTAGGTTGAGATTTAGACCTGGATGTTATCTCCCCTCTCTTACCATTGAGATATTGTGATAGTGCACACTCATCCTAGCAATTCGGGGAAGTCTATGCCTGGTACCTAAAATCTTGCATAGAAGACGAGCATGTACATACATGCATAAATATATAATATACAATGGAGGGGATCAACCTATCATGTGGATCTCGCAAGCAAGTAACTAGGAATCCATCCCTCAACCACATTAGACACATCAAATAGAAATATAAAACATACATGCCAACCATACACATGCAAGTATGGGGTTAGTAAAAACTATAACATAAGTAACATCATCAAATGTAAATAACCCTCAGCATCTAACTAACATGATATAAATTAAATGATTAAACCAAATCATTAAATGTCACCGAAGATCTAATATTCATAAAAGTGGTCTAAATGGGTTGGCATCATAAATATAAATGGAAGTAAAGGGGTGGGCATTACATGTGAAAAATATAAATGCATGTCAAAGAGATTTTCTATCAAAGAAAAATATTAATGATATAGAAGTCATGATTGGAGAATTACACATTCTTTCCCAGATTAGATCACAAACTACCAGTGGAGACAATTGATATACAAATCTAATATTAATTTCCTTCAACTACACCACATACTCACTATTTGGAGAGATACATCAACTTGAAAAGTTGAGAAAAATACTACCCACTTTAGAACATAAAGGATACTAAGAGAGATATAAAATATTCTTCTCTCAATGGATCAACCATAAATTAATAAACTCGATCTGCCTCCTATAATAAAAATCACAACCATTAGTGAATGTGCTTGGTTACAAGGAAGGCTTGTATCAAATTGAAATGAGTGTAGATCTGATGGAAAACATCAATATGAAAATATATGTGCTAGCCCAATCAAATGATATATCTCCCACCATTAAAAAAAAATAAAATAAAATTTCAAGCATGATATTAAAAAATATAAGAATGTTCCAATCATAGAGCAGGCCAAAAAAGAGAGTCACTAGGCATCAAAACATTGAGTAAGAAGACTCGATCACCTTGTCCAATGACAAGCATATGAAAACCAAATAGAAACTCACTATTTGTCAGCACATCTAACACATTCGTAGACACAAACAAGGCTTCTTTCTTTGATAATTACACCGAAACAATCAGATTTGGAGCAGCAATATAGGAGGTCTTACTCTCTTATTAGAATTCCACACTATCAAAGATTTGAAAGATAAATATGTATGCAATTTTTTTTTAGCTCATTATCACTAAAGAATAGGCATAGAGATCGATGTTTCTTTGATACCATATTAGAACTACATTGGAAGAGATAAGAAGCTAAAATAACTAAAAAATCAATAATAGGTGCTTCTTCATTTCAACACTCAATACATGGCTAATAAATAGCCACTTACATAGCCAAATAAATTCCTATTTATTAGGGAGGTGTTATAACAAATTTTGCTGAATAAGATTCATGGGTATAACACATATATTGTTATTTCAACAATATATGAAACTAGGCATCCAAACCTATATTAGCAAGTTGTTTATTAACAAAATTACTATTAAAATATTAATTACCTTTCTACATTTACATAATTACTATAATGTAAACATTAATTTTCCTAAAAAGAAATACCAAAAGATAAATGATACTTAGTTTTAGTAGGGGTAGAATTTTTAATTCATTCTTCTTGGATTCATCTTTGACCTTTTCCTTTCCCTTTGCATACCTATTTAGAATCTCAGAGATTTATCCTTTGTGAAATCCAAGTCCACCTTTGTCTTGAGAAGGATTTTGGAAACCAAGCATCTCATCAAGATGATCATTGCCATTTTTATGTTTTAGGTTCTTTTCAATATGTTTCTTTGCATGTCTCAACTCTTTTTGCAACATCACAAGCTCATCTTCAAGTTTAGAGTAATCAGTAGGATTTCTTTCCTTTTTAGCTTCTTTTGACTCCTTCCTCATTATGGAAAATTATTTCTCAAGCTTTATGCATTCTTTGGATTTGATTTACAATTTTTTTCCAATGTTTTCAATGGACTTGTTTCATTCTTCAACATCTTTCTTTAACCTTGTAATCAATTCTTATGCCTTCTTCCATTTTTATTGGGATTCATCCATTTCAGGAAGTGGGAACTTTGATTATCCTTCAAGGTCCACTACTACATCAGGATAAGTGCACAAAGATGGGGGACCAAAAAGGGGGTATAGGATGCCATGTTTTTATGAAATAAAAAAACTCTAAACTTTGAATAGAAATTGAAGATAGCTAGGCTCAAAATTTCAAGGTTCAACAAGAACAAGAGTTGTAGTACTATGAATCTAGTTTCCAAAATACTAATTTATTTTTATAATGGTGGAGATTAAGGCCCTAAAAAATGGGGTGCAAAAAAAGTGGTCCTATTTTTTGTGAAAAAATATAACATAACATCTGGTGTGCTCCCCCTAAAATGTTAACTTTTTAAAATTTTTTTTTTAATCTCTCTAGTGAGAAGTTAGCTAACACCACGTAGTTTATCCTGGATCTTTCTACTAATTTTTTGATGAATGCATAATATTTTTTTATGAATTCTCAAAGTGGACACATCCTAAAAACATGAAATTTGTGTGTGCCCCCTAGAAATCATTGAAAACTAATAAAAAATCAAAATGTATTTTTTAAAGAAGTGTGTAGAATGGAGTCTAGTTTCTAAAAAAGAAACTTGTTTAAAATTTTGATTTAGTGAGCCAAAATCTAAGGCTAAAATAGTATACGTTGGTTTTTGACAAAAATAAGACATACTTACAAAAGAAATTAGAGATGAAAAGCTTAACATAATTAGAATTAAAAATAGTTCATATGGTTAGATAGCTAACAAAGAGATCTAGAACATCATGTTGTTTTATTTTTTTGTTGTTGAGCCACATGCAAACCCGATTGGCAGCACACATGAAAAAATGTTTTTTTTGTATGTTTGCTGGAAAACATAGCCCAAACCTACTTGAATCTTCCAAGCCTTTGGGTTGGATGGCCATGGAAAATACAAGCCTTAGGCTTGGTGGATCCCAATGTAGTTAAAAGGGTGCACACCCTATATATGTGAAAATGTTGTTGCATTCGGTGCAATATTTTACTTTCAATGTTTTACATCTAGGGCATATGCATTATAGGAGCACACTCTATAGGGAGTATGAAAAATGTAAGAATAGGAGGAGAGAGAGAGAGAGAGAGAGAGAGAGAGAGAGAGAGAGAGAGAGAGAGAGAGAGAGAGAGAGAGAGAGAGAGCCTTTATGCTTTCAAATTCTTGACATCCCCCATCTCAATAAATTTGAATTGACCCTTTTGATGTGTTTTTCCCCACCAACTTCTAAGGATAAGCCTATTGTTTTGCAAATTTATATAGATACAACATAATGAGTTGTATAACCAAATGATGCAAAGAAAATTTTGTACCCCCAATTCTAGAGAAAAAAGAAAGGATATTTATCGCATTTGGATAAATAGGCTTCAAAATAGAAAGATGGTATCCTACCATTTCTACTTGGAAATAATTTCCAAGGGAGTGTATGTGCTTAGTCCTAGAAGAAGAGCCACATGTGTGACCTACATCATATCCTAACACACACTCCATTTCATGAGGTTCTCTCTAATCTAATTGATCTGGAAAAATCCATACCAATTTCTACTTTTTAAATTACAAAAGTACAATATCCTTCTCTTTAGGGGCGAGTTCTCTATTAGAAATCTTGACAATATCCCTAAGTCTATCACATAATGGAATCATTTTTGTTTTTGTTTTTATGTAGTTTAGTTTAGTTCTCTTATCCCACGATGGCCAATAATTTTTATTGAAGAAATACCTCTTCAATTGTCATTGGTGGAAACCCAATCTGAGAGAGAGAGAGAGAGAGAGAGAGAGAGAGAGAGAGAGAGAGAGAGGTCATAATATGGGTCCTCAGACACATTAATTTGTCATAGGACCTCTTAACAACCATTTAGACCTATAAGATGTAGAGAGAGGGGTCCTAAAGGGCCCTAATGGATCATAAGGGGTCCTCAGACACATTAATGCACCCTAGGGACCCTTATGACCCATTAAGACCCTTTAGGACCCCTCTCTCTACATGTTATAAGTCCTCAGGGTTGTTAAGGGGTCCTAGGACACATTAATATGTCCTAGGACTCCTTAAGACCCATTAGGACCCCTTAGGATTCCTTACCATACATTAGTGTATGGTAAGGTGTCCTAAGGGGTCTTAAGGGGTACTAGGACATATTAATGTTTCCTAGGAGCCCTTAAGACCCCTTACAACCCCTTAGGATGCCTTACCCTACATTAGAGTATGGTAAGGGGTCAGAAGGGGTTTTAAGGGGTCCTAGAACACATTAATGTATCATAGGACCCTATAAAATACATTAAAACCCCTTAGGACCCCTTACCATACATTAGTATATGGTAAGGGGTCTTGTTAGCACTTGCAAAACTTTCCTCTGGTCCCTGCAGGTTTTTCCTTTGTTTATGGCCTTAAACCCTAGGTTCAAAATTCAAATTTCTAGTCATTGGAAGGTTGAAACCCTAAATTATCTTGGCCATGTTCTATTCTATCATTGCCTTTTTTGGACCACTTAAGTGATTAAAAAGCATGTGCACATTATAATGCCTCTTAGTCACCAGATCTCTAGATCTCTAGATGTGGTGGTTAGTCACCAGATCTTGACAGTTAAGAATGACATTTAGTGACCCTACTGGTGGTTAGTCATGTAGTTGCAGCAGTCATGGATAGCATCTAGAAACTTGCCTGGTGGTTAGTCACCAGGTCTCCATATCTTGGCAGTTCATTCAGAGAATTAGATTTTCATATAGTCGCCAGATCTCCAGATAAAGTCAAAGTCAGCATAAGGTTTAGAGATCTAGTGACTAGCATCAAATTAGGATTGTGTGGTGGAGATTTAGTTGTTGAATCTCATAAAGGTTGATCCAATCAGAAGGAATGGTATAGGTGGATCCAGTGTCAAATGGGGCTGAGGTGTCCGATGACTATTGGTTGTAGGACAGTGAGTTGGTAGTTGTCAATGGGCCCGAGGTCTTCAATTTATGGAGTAAGTTAAAGTTCATTCAGGATCTATGGTTGTCATATGTTCTCAAGAAAAAGATGCACAATGTTTATCCTACGTGATCATGCAACAACTGTTGATCTTAGTGTGCTTAGAGTTTATAAAGAGAAATTTAGTGATCTAGCGACTAAGGGAGTTTTAGGTCTCCAGATATAACCCTGGTTAATAAAAAGATTATGAGACTCAGTGAAGCCTTTAGTCATGTGATCTCTAGATAAAGTCAAAGGGTTTCAAGATAGTTAGTTTACCTATAGTCGCGTAGTCTCCTGATAATGATGCAGTTAGTGATTTTGTCTCGTGACTTAGAATCTCTTCAGTCACGTGATCTCTAAAAAGTTTGGTGGTTAAAGAGATGATTGCGAGATTATGAGACTACAGTCACTGAGTCTCTAAAGGTAACTAAGGTTAAAAGGAGTGATTGGCGATCTCGTGACTAGGGCAAAATGTAAACCAAGATTCCTATTAGAGTTAAATTGTGAAGCCTAGGAAAAGTGAGATGATCTAACGGTGATGATATAAAGTAAGTCTAGATTTGAATGCTAACCATTGATTTACTGTCTCACACCATGCAAGTAGCTGTTTCTTCCAGATTTAAAATTATTAGGGGTTTCAATGACAAAAGAAATGGTATTCAATGCTTGAGTGGATGGATCTGGTAGATATGATTTTGTCAACTATTACAGTGTGGTCCAGGGAGTATGATGATTGATGCAAAGGGTTTGTATCGTAAAAGAGTGGGTATTACAGTAGTTCAAGGCATGATGTAGGTGATTGATCAGATTGATTAGCATGGTAGATTCATGATCTTTGGTACATTGCTCTAAAATTTCTCATAAATGAAGATCATTCTTGGATCTGATCAGACCAGGTTACTTGGTTTTCCTCCAATGTAATAAATTCTTGATTAAATTTAGTTGGTTTGGTGGGTGAAAACCCTAACCCTTTCCATAGTCATCCGAAGCTTGTTGCATCTTGATTTTTGGGATTCCAAGATGACTAGTGGTATATATTGTAGTAGTTTTGTCTTTTTGTTGTTGTTGATGGTGTTATGTTGATAATCAATGTAAAAGACTGGACAAGGAGAGCCTAGATTTAGGGTTTGTTTCCTAGCATTTTTTTGTATGGGTAATGTATTGATTCTGCATATTTTAATGAGAATACATTTGAATTCCAATCTTGGATTTATGTTTGTCTTCTTGTTTTGATCTTGGGTTCATATATTCTAATGTCACAAAGTGAGTTAGCATATGGTATACAAAGTATATTGTGGGATTATCTTTGAGTTCCTGACAAAGTTAGGATTAAAGTCTTTAAGGTAGTTTTAGTGAGTTCATGGTTGGATAAGAATTTGATGATCAGGTTTGGGAGTGAGAGGGATAATAGGCAAAGCATTTATTTTGAGTTCAAGAGTGTTTGACTTAGGGTTTTTAGTTGATATATGTTATTGAGTGACTCTATGCCCTAGTTTAAGGCACTGATCCATTCTCTAGAAGTAGTTCATCATCATCAATCACAAATATAAATGATAAAATATTTAAATCAGTTTGTAAAGGGTATAGTTCTATAATATTTTGTGAATCCTTTGAAGAAGTGAGTCAAAGGTACACCCGCCTAAGCATCTAGGCTCAAAGTGTAGGAGGATCCTTGTTGATCCTTGTCAATTGGACCTTTTCCTTGCAGACTTTGAAGTGGTGATAGAGTCAGTGACATTAAGTTGTCAATCATAGTGTAAACCTACAAGTAGAAAGAGAAGGGGAACCAACAGGTCCTAAGGGGTCCAATGGGGTCCTAGGAAACATTAATGTATGCTAGGAACCCTTAATACCCCTTAGGACCCCTTACCATACATTAGTGTATGATAAGGGGTCCTACAATACATTAATGTGTCCTAGAACCCCTTAAAACCCCTTCCCTTTGGATCTCTTACCATACACTATCATATGGTAAGGGACCCTAAGGGTTCTTAAGGGGTATTATGGGGTCCAAGGACACTTATGGGGTCCTAAGACACATTAATGTGTCCTAGGATCACAAAATATCCCTTACAACCCCTTAGGGCCCCTTACCACATACTAATGTATGGTAAAAGGTACTAAGGGGTTTTAAGTGGTCTTGTGGGGTCCTAGGACACATTAATGTGTCATAGGACCCTAGACAACCCTATAAGACCCCTTACCATACACTAATGTAAGGTAAGGGGTCCTAATGGGTCTTAAGGGGTCCTAGTACACATTAATATGTCCTAGGACCCCATAAGACCCCTTATGGTACACTAATGTATGGTAAGGGGTCCTATTTTATTTTATGGGGTTGTAGGACACATTAATGTGTCCTAAGACCCCATAAGACCCCTTAGGACCCCTTACCATATATTTGTATATGGTAAGGGGTCCTAAGGGGTCTTAAGGGGTCCTAAGACACATTAATGTGTCTCAGAACCCCTTAAGATCCCTTACCATACACTAATGTATGGTAAGGGGTCCTACGGGGTCTTATGGTGTCCTAAGAAACATTAGGGGTTCTAAGGGGTATTATGGGGTCGTATGACACATTAATGTGTCATAGGACACCTTAAGATCCCTCATGACCCATTACCATACATTAGTGTATGGTAAGGGGTTCTAGGACACATTAATGTATCCTAGGACCTATTAAGACCCATTACCATACATTATCTAGGACACATTAATTTGTCCTAGGATCCCATAAGACCCCTTAACACAACTTAGGATCCCTTACCATAGATTAGTGTATGGTAAGGGGTACTAAGGGGTCTTATGACATATTAATGTGTCCTAGGAACCCATAAGACCCATAACCATACAGTAGTATATGGTAATGGGTCTTAAGGGGTCATCTGACACATTAATATGTCCTAGGACCCCTTAAGACCCATTACAATCCCTTAGGACCCCTTACCATACAATAATGTATGGTAAGTGGTCCTAGGACACATTAATGTGTCCTAGGACCCCTTACCATACATTAGTGTATCGTAAGGGGTCCTAAGGGGTCTTAAGGGGTCTTGAGATACATTAATGTGTCCTAGGACCCTTTAACAACCGTTAAAATCCCTAATGTATAGAGTGAGGTGTCCAAAATGGTCCTCTCTCTCTCTCTCTTCCTATTCTTACATAGGGCATACACCCTATGTAAAATACTAAAAATGGTTAAAAAGGCAAGTAACTCATGACTGAGGCCCACAATTTTTTGAATTCTATCTAGTTTCTTTGCATTATCTAAAAAACATACAATTTTCATGGTGTTGAATGTCACAAAAAATTATATTCTATCAATTTGTCACCACCTTTTTGTTCAAAAATCAACATAGAAGTGTGAAAGTCAATGATTTGTAACTCGTGATTGAGGCCCACAATTTTTTGAATTCTATCTAGTTTCTTTGCATTATCTAAAAAACATACACTTTTCATGGTGTTTAATGTCACAAAAAAATATATTCCATCAATTTGTCACCACCTTTTTGTTAAAAAATCAACATAGAAGCGCGAAAGTCAATGATTCTTTAGAAAAATTGATCATTTGAGGTAAGTTTTCATTTTTTACATGTGAGATGTGAATAAGGAGTTTTTTTGTTTATAATTGTTATAATATGGACTTTTTATTTTCATAATTTTACTTATTTTAATAGATTTTTATTTACAATTCAACTTTAAATTAGAAGGAACATGTCTCAAAGCTCAAAATTTTAGAGTTTCAAAGTAATTTTAAAATTGTAATGAACAATTCCAATTTGGAAGGTGGATTGGACATAAATAGAAGTTGTCAAATGATCTCTAACTTACTTATACACACATGTAGAATTCATCATCTTGATAATGAAATGAGAAAATATTCTAATACTGAAAGAACATGAAGTAGAGAAAGAGAAGAAAAGGGAAAGAATGAGACAAATTTGTGAACAAACGAAACTTCTTACCATACAAGAAGATTTTCCTTTGGATGAGTAACATGAAACATCAATAGAAAGTAAGAGATAATTGGAAATGGAAACAAAGAGACAACATATGAGAAACTTGCGTACAATAAGACAATTGAATTACAAAGATGTAGGAACATCATCTATGAGATACCAAGTTGAAGGAACACCATCATACCATATTGGAGGCACACCATTGTATCACATTGAAGACACACCATACTATACAATCCAAGGTGTAGGTACACCATCATATCATATTGAAGGAACATCATTGTCTACATCCCAAGGTGTAGCAGGCCATTGTATCACATTGAAGGCACACCATTATCTACATCCCAAGGTGTATGAACACCATTGTATCATGCTTAAGACACACCATTATCTACATCAAAAGGTGTAGGCACACCATCATGTCATGTTTAATACATTCCATTAACCCTAAAGTTGGCAAGGTTCTATCTTTCACATATCAATTCCAAGGCACATCATCTTTGGTTGAAGGTACACAAGCCATCCCTAATGTTGTTGATGCTTCCAATGTTGAGCCCACTCAACACTCGAGAAAACCTCCTCTAATTTTGTATATAAAGCCAAAATATTTTATTGATATTGATACTAATATTTTGAAACCAATGCCTGGAAATATTCCCAAGCGTACTTGTCAAAGATATGCTAACCACGTTTGGAGATTATTTTTTGAGAATTTAAATGTGATAGGAAGATGTCAACTATTTGTTGAAATGATGATAAATCTAAAATTTAGGCCCATCATGAAGATTCTTGGGAAAAGAATGAAGGACAAGTCAAGTGAAAAATCTATTGTAAAGAATTTAATGATTTCATATGAGAGTGTGGGTTCTACATCACACACAAAATATAGTAATGTCACAAGAAATGTACTTACATCAACAATAGTAAGCACTCAAATGAAGAAATCTCAATTCATTAGAAAGAAAAGAATAATGAGAGCCTTGGGAAGGCGTCAAAGAGTGGAAGATCAAAATAGAAATGAGTTATGGGTATTTTGCGGTAGACTACTCGTGAAAAGATAAAGAAATTGTTGAAGTTTTGAAATCCTTGATTGAATTTTTTTGGAAGAATAACTCACGAGTATCTCCTAATGAAAGAGATGTTGTAAGAATGAGGATTGGTAGTTGAATGAATGATCCACATCCAAAACATTTTTTAGATTCAACTCAGACATAATTATTTACAAAATTTATAGCTATGCATCCTTAAATTAAAATTAGTCAAATATATTTTGAAATGGCTAAACCTTTTTATGTCAAGATAAATCACACACACACAACTTGTTTTGTAGGTCACATATAAATTTTCTAACTATTATGATGTTTATCAATGTATATGTGTATATTTCCATTATAACAATGTTTTGCAAAATTGTAACATAAAGGACCCACCTAGATATTCAAGGGAATTAATATCTACCATTTTATGTGAAAGAGTGGATGGTCAAAAAAATTTCAATCTCTCATGCTTGGATGGTACATACATAAATTGCAGTGGTTTGCAACATTTACCAATTTGTCAGCATATGGAGAGTATACATGCAATTGGAATGAAATAGTATAATTTGGAAAATATAAGACCATGGAATACAATCCAAAATATGAAAAGAGGCTAAAAGATGTGATTAATAATTAAAAATATTTTGGTGTATTAGTTCATGGACAATTTTCATGAAAAAAATGTTTATGAGTATGCAAGGAATATTCATAGAGCTTGATGGTTGGATTTCAAATTTAAGTTGTTCAAGGACATATTACCACTTGATACCATTATTTTAGTTGTGTGCTTCATAGAGAACTACACACTACAACCACAAAAAGAGGTACAAGTAAAGTATTAAATCTCTCAACAACTTTCTATGTTTATTCATATAGAATTCATGTAATGACTTGACAATATAGAGGAGAACATGAAAATATCGAGGGAGTATCGTTTTTACATCAATGATGATTTCTCACATTATACAAAGTTTTTACATGGTTTATTTCATCTATTTTATGGTGATTTACTAATAGGGGCATATCATATCATCAACACATCATATGGTTAGACAATTGTGCATCACAGTTCAAAAATCCTTGGATGTTTTATTACTTAAGAAGGATGCATAAGATCACTGGTATTCAGTATATGTGGAATTTCATAGAGGCTGATCATGGAAAGGGAGATAATGATTGTGCATGTGCATATATGAAAAGAGATTTAAAACATGAACAATTAAATCATAAAAAGAAATTAAAATTGTCAAATGCAAGATGTATTGTCCAGTGGTGTAATACTAGAATGGGTCTAGGTAATGAAGGTGAGTCTATGGTTTGTAGATTTTTTGGTTGATAGATGAAACTAATATTGCACCATATGAGGATTGTTTTACATTGACAGGATCGAGTGAGCTACACTATTTTAGAAGCTCTAATGTAGGTTCATGGAGTATCCACACATGACATATGGCATGCTCTTTTTCATCATGTATAGATGAATATTAGGATGAGTTTGAGTCAAAGGAGTGGGTTGAAGAATGATGTACATGAGTTTTGATCCCACTTGACTCATATTGTCCCCTAACAACACTGCCATTGACACAAATGGAATCATTCAATGAATTTGATAGCTTGTCTAATCTAGTGCAACTTGTAAATTTTCCATGTACACATGATCTCATATTTAGTACTTTATCCTAGCTATTTTGTTAATTAATCTCCTCATTATGCTTCTATCATTGCAAGCCATGTTTTTGCTATTATTGTACCTGAAGAAAATGAAGAAGGTATCTATTATTATTTATCTCATTGTGTTGAGGAATAAAATAAACTGGATCACTTAGTTATAGATGGTGAAGAATTATAATACCCTATAGGAGCAGTGGTTATAAGTAGTACATGTCTTAGACGGTATCATATGAAGAACCCTAGGTTGTGGTTGTTCGAGGATTGGGAGATACATAGGAAAATCCTTCATTATTCCAACCTTGTTAATGCATCAAATATCCATTTGATCAAATATGGAGGTAAAAAACACAATACGACTCTTTGGAAGGTTCATGAGTCAGACCATGAGGCAATACTTGAGGCAATAAAGGGTAGGGCAGATCCAACTAGTTCATTGGACTGAATGTCAATACAAAATATTGTAATGTCAAATTTATTTGAATGCATGTACATATGACATGTATATTTTTATAGGAATAAATTCCATCATCCACATTGAGTAGATTGTAAATTTCTCATGCATTACCCTATATGTATAATGGGAAGTTTGTAAGTTTTAATGACTATGTTTCTCTTATATGTTTTTGGGCAAGACTAGACGTTTTCTCCACTGAGTTCTTTGCTACCGGTGCCACTAGTGAGCTGAGCCATAAATAGGTTTTTAATTATTAATAAAATTATTTGGCTTTGACCTATTGCCTATAAAAAAAAATATGTATATTTGTAAAAATAAAACTTACATTAATATCATTAATATACAAAGATGAATATTTATTTCTGATTTGTTGATTTTTGTATTTTTTGAAACTTTATGCATCTTTTGAATTTTTTGACCCTACATGACTCCCAAATTCTAAAACATGTCAAATGAAGTCAACTAACATGTCTGACCTGTCAAGAATCATCCATAATGTGACCAAATCGAATTTGCCTCACAAATAACCTATATGCTAATAGCCCTCTATATGGGATTTTTGAACCATAAATTCATACAAAGTGGGATGGTACCACAAATAATAATATATTTAGATACCCATTTGAGGGATGTACAACAAATATCATACCCACTATATGGTGTTTTGGAACAAGTCAATGAAAAATTGTTGATTTCACTTTTTAAGATAAATTCCATAAAACATAAGGTTGGGGCATCAATTTCCCCCCTCTACACACAAAACCTTATAAAAACCTAAAAACACTTACACATAGATCTAATTGGCTAGGTAAACACTAGGAACAACCTTTCTTCTCTCTCCAAGTTGCTCGAGCATTCTGGACCACTCTGGACCGAAGTGTCCCTTAAGATGTACTAAGTATGAAAGTCAGTGATATTTGGTGGTCCATTTATCAGAGCTCACACAATGTATTAGGGATATTTTAGGTTCTATGATATTATGTTGATTCTACCCATAAAAACCTATTTCAATTTTGGTAGATCTGGCCCCATTTGAAATTGGCAACCCAATTTCGGTTGTTGCCAAAACTTGTGTTGTAACTCAATTCAAAGTTACAACTGTGGGTATATTTCAAATAGTTCTTCATGGCCTCAAACCATTTGTACAAATAGCTCCAGTTGGCTTGGTAAATTCTAGGAACAACCTCATTTCTCTCCCTAAGTCACTCGAACATTCTAGACCACTCTAGATTGAAGTCACCCTTAAGGTGCACATAGTATAAAAATACACAATCTTTGATAGGCCATTTATTAGAGCTTGTGTGACGTATTAATGATCCATTAAGTTGTTACAAGTAGTGGTTTCCATTGCACCAAAAGATTGACCTATTAATGCACGATATAACCGCTAGACTTATAGAAGACACATGAGGTGGTTAAGCCATGTCATGAATCCCGAGGAGAGTGCTGACCATTTTTACAACAATCTCCCCCTCAGTGTTACCTGAGGGGATTTGAACCTATGACCAAGCTCTAATACCACTTGTTACAAGTAGTGGTTTCCGTTGCACCAAAAGATCGATCTGTTAATGCCCGATACAACCACTAGACTTATAGAAGACAAAAGAGGTGGTTAAGCTATGTCACGAATCCCGAGGGGAGCGCTGACCATTTTTCCAACACAAGTTCTATAGGATTTATTTTCAAACACCCACAAGAACTTATCTTGGTTTTTGGAGATTCAATCCCATTTGAAATTAAAAACCCAATCTTAGTCGTTTCCAAAACTTGCACTATGACTCAGTTGAAAGTTGCAACTATGCATATCTTTCAAAAAGTTCATCATGGCATCAAAACATCTATGAAAATAACTTCAGTTGGTCAGGAAAATTCTAGGAACAACCTTTTTTCAGCTCCCCAAGTCCCTCAAATGTTCCTGACCACTCCAGACCGAAGTGTCCCTTAAGGTGCACTAAGCACACAAGTTAGCGATCTTTGGTGGGATATTTATTAAAGATCATGTGAAATATCAATAATATGTTAGGTTATATAGCATTTTATTTATGCTTCCCACAAAACCTATCTCAGTTTTGGTATATTCGATATCGTTTGAAATTGGCAAGCCAATCTCAGTCGTTGGCAGCCAGAATTTGCACTATGACTCAGTTGTTAGTTGCAACTATGCATATATTTCAAAAATGTTGTCATGTCTTTAAACCATCTATACCAATAGCTATAGTTGGCCGAGTAAATGCTAGGAACAACCCTGTTCAGCTCTACATGTTTCTCAAACGTTCCCGACCACTTCAGGCCTAAGTTTCCCTTAAGGTGCACTAAGAATGAAAGTCAGTGATACTTGATAGGACATTTATTAGAGCTTGTGTGATGTATAAAATTTTTATTAGGTTCTATAGGATCATGTTTATGCTGCCCACAAAATAATATCTTAGTTTTGGAAGATTCAACGTTGTTTGAAATTGGCAGCCTAATCTTGGTCGTTGCCATAACTTGCACTACAACTCAGTTGAAAGTTACAATTGTGTGTATATTTTAAATGGTTCATCATGGACTCAAAAAATCTTCAATAATAGCTATATTTGGCTATGTAAATACTATAAACAACCTCATTTTTCCCCCCAATTCGCTCGAACATTCCTGACCACTCCAGACTGAAGTGTCTCTTAAGGTGCACTAAGCACAAAAGTCAATGATTTTTGGTAGAATGTTTCATAGAGATCATGTGATGTATCAATAATCCATCAGGTTTGACAAGATCCTATTGCTGAAACGCACAAAAAAATATCT
Source organism: Chamaecyparis obtusa (assembly GCA_027943335.1). Lineage (NCBI taxonomy): Eukaryota > Viridiplantae > Streptophyta > Pinopsida > Cupressales > Cupressaceae > Chamaecyparis > Chamaecyparis obtusa. The sequence continues at coordinate 2,512,774 of BSBK01005975.1, read as the reverse complement.
TGGTTTTGGAATATTTGACCCCATTTGAAATGGGAAACCCAATCTCGATTGTTGCCAGAACTTGCACTATGACTAAGTTGAAAGTTGCAATTGTACATATCTTATAAATGGTTCATCATGGCCTCAAAATGTCTATGCCAAAATCTCTATTTGTATAGGTGAATTCTATAAATAACCTCTTTTCACTTCCCAAGTTTCTTGGACATTCCTAGCCACTTCAGACGGAAGTGTCCCGTAAGGTGCACCAAGCATGAAAGTCAATTATATTTGGTGGGCTGTTTCTCAAAGACCATGTGATGTATAAATGATTCTTTAGGTGATACAAAATTATATTTATGATGTCGACAAAAACCTATCTTAGTTTTGGGAGATTCAACTCCATTTGAAATTGGCAACCCAATCTCGTTCATTTCTAGAACTTGCATTATGAATCAGTTGAAATTTTCAACTATATGTATCTTTCCAATGGTTCATCATGGATTCTAATAATCTACACCAATAACTTTGGTTGGCTTGGTAAATGATAGGAACAACCTTATTTTTCTTCCTAAATCACTTGAATGTTCTCGATCACTTTGGACTCAAGCATCCCTTAAGGTGCACTAAGAATGAAAGTCAATGATATTTGGAAAGCCATTTATTAGAGATCAAATGACATATAAATAATCCATTAGGTGCTATAGGATTGTGTTTCTAACACCCACAAAAACCTATCTAGTTTTAGGATATTTGACCCCATTTGAAATTAGCAACTCAATATCGATTGTTGCTAGAACTTACACTGCAACTCATTTGAAAGTTGCAACTATACATATCTTTGAAATAGTTCATCATGTTCGAATAACTTAGAGGGGGGTGAATCAGTTATCCAGTGTCCCAATTCAAAATGTATAATCCAAAACAACTTCTTCAATTTCTGCTTGTCGGTAAACACTAAATACTTTCACTGTCTGTGCTTTTACCGATTACCAGTCTAATGCTAAAATAGTTTACCAATCAAATCTAACATGTAACATGTTAAGAATGATAACAAACAAATATCACAATCAACACATAACACAAGAGATTTAATGTGGAAACCTTATAAAGGGAAAAACCACCTGGGACCGGCAACCCAAAAGTGTTCACTCTTCTAAAGTGAGGTCGGTTAAGACCCAACCCTGTTAAAGGTTACAAACACACTGCCAGGTGTGACCTTGTTAGAGGATTTTAGACTAGAAGTTATCATCCAACTAGCATTCACTATGGGGTTGATAGGATAACAATGTTCATTCTATGAATGATACATCATAAGACTTTTAGAGTCCACTCGGTTAAGAAATTTTGACTATATACAATGGTTAAATATGTAATAGTAAATGACCTACCCTAATACAACTTCAATTGCAGACTACAGATCAATATTTAGTCCATACAAATCCTTCTGATCAATATTTCACTTTAGATTCAATACTATATCAACTTACTATGCATCGGTAATTGCTCTCTGTAGCTTGGTAATTGCTCTATAGCTCGGTTCTTGCTTAACCAGTATGATCAAAATACATGAAAAATTTGTTCATGTGATATTCCTGTAGCTTCTTCTTCTTTCGACCTCCTTTCATAAAAGAAAATTTGTTCTCTTATATAGACGAGTAAATCATTTTCTTCTCCACCATCAGATTTTGATGCTTAACCTCATTCATAGATTTTTTCGCTTCAAAATTTCTCGGTACTTGTGTCAATAACATGTTTCAATCTTCTTTGTTAGATCTTCCCTAAATTTTGTCATCCGTCGATCTGTGTAACAAACATTATCTGTTACCTCGATGTTATACTCTTGCCAACTCATCAATCTTATCAGCTAAACTAATCATTTAATACATTTTGTTATGCTCAGTTAACAAATAAATGTGTCGTGAACACTACTTGATTAATACTATGATCAGTATACACTACACTCCATCGGTGTATACTAGAAATGCTTCATTTACCGACAACACTGCTTTGTGTCTTTCAACTCTATACTTCATCATAGATGAATGCAACATAATAAAGTCAATATCATCAAGTCATAGAATCATCAACAAGTTACTCAATGTGTTCCTTATCCTCATCTGTCATGTACATCTTTCTTCATGTAGATTTCTCTATTCTTCATCTCTTTTTCACCTTTCTTCAGATGTCTCGGTGTAGTAACTTACAAGATAAGTGTTGTCAAACTAGTTGACATCAATAACAACATAATACTAATTTAATCATATTACATATCTAATCAGCAACTCCTTAATGATCTTTAATCATAGATTCTTCAATCAGATTCCAAATCAGTTGTAGTCCAACAATCTCTCCCTTTGGCATTGATGGCAACTCAAGTAATATGAAATGTACCATACACATACCAAACATATATTCTACAACTTAGTGAAAAAAGTGCTATAAGTCGAATAGACTTAATATGTTTAATCACTACATTACTAAACAACATTAAATAATACAGCTTTACCATTTTGCAGTTGTGATCTTTTCAGTTCTCCTATTCATGCTTATGTTCTCTATAACTGATCTTTAATACTCTGTCTCATTCAGATTGTCTCTCCCTTAGATAATTCTCATCAGTGCTTGTTCCTTTTCATATTGTTTATCTCTCCCCTTTTCATTTCATATTGTTTATCTCTCCCTTTGATAGCAATACCAAAGAAACAAATAAACAAACAATTCTGTCTTCCTCTGTATCTCTGAATATTGATATTCCAATAGGTTCAAGTTCTCAAACTTAATCACAACCTTGAACATGATTCAAAGTGTGAACTATGCTGCATCAACATGAATGATCTTCAGATAAAAGTAGGCTGATGCAACAACCAGATCACCTTAGTGACTGATAGACAAGGGACAGACCCCAAGTCTAGTCCTCAAGTATTCAAATGTGTCCTTCGGTAGGGGTTTTGTAAAAATATCTATAAGTTGTTCTTTAGATGTGACAAATTCTAACTTCACTTGCTTCTCTTGCACTTTTTCTCTTAAGTAATGATACTTAATATATATATGCTTTGTCTTAGAGTGCATCATAGGATTTTTTGAAATATTAATAGCACTAGTGTTGTCACAATATATAATCACCGGTTCAGTGATTACCTCATTCATTCCTTCCAACACTTGTTTGATATATGAAATGTTTGAATAGTTAGTAGCAGTAGCAACATATTCTGCTTCAGCTATAGATTGAGAAATACAAGCCTTCTTTTTACTTGTTCATGTTACAAGTCTTTCACCAAAGAAAAATGCTCCTCCGGTGGTGCTTTTTCTATCATCCACATTTCTAGCCCAATCAGCATCGGTGTAAACTTTTAGTTCAAACTTCCCTTCCTTAGGATACCATAATCCAAAATTCTCTATTTTCTTCAAGTATCTTAAGATCCTTTTTGTAGCTATCATGTGTGATTCTCTAGGATTAGCAAAAAATCTTGCAAAAATTCCCACAACATGTGCTATATTTGGTCTACTGTGAACTACATATATTAACTTGCCAATCATGGATTAGTAGAGTGTCTGGTTTACCTCTGTAGTTTCATCCTCCTTTGTCAATTTGCATCCAGTAGCCATCAGTGTTCCCACAGGTTTAGCATCTTCCATGCCAAATTTCTTCAGTACTTCCTTTATGTATTTAGATTGTGTGATGAATATTCCATCACTTTGCTGAATCACTTGTAGTCCAAGAAAGAACTTAATCTCTCTGAACATAGACATTTCAAATTCCTTTTGCATTTCATCAAAAAATGCCTTGCTGACAAGATCTGAGCCTCCAAAGATAATATCATCAACAAATATTTCAGCAATGATAATAGTATCATCAGTATCACCTTTCACATACAGATTGTTGTTTTCACTTATTCTAACAAATCCAATACTTAACAAGTAAGTATGCAGTCTTTCATACCATGCTCTTGGTGCTTGCTTCAAACAATATAAAGCTTTATGTAATCTACATACCATGTCTTTATGGTCAGGATCAACAAATCCTTCAGGTTGTTCAATGTAGACCTCTTCTTCAAGTATACCATTTAAAAATGCTGACTTCACATCCATTTGATAGACTTTGAATTTCTTATGTGCAGCATATGAAAGTAGCATTCTAACTCCTTCTAATATAGCAATAGGTGAAAATGTTTCACCATAGTCAATGCCTTCTCCCTATGCATATCCCTTGCATACCAATCTTGCTTTATTTCTTGTGACTTCACCATTTTCATTCAATTTATTCTTGTATATCCACTTAGTACCGCTAACATTTTTATTTTTTGGTCGGGATACTAAGGACCAAGTTTTTTTCTTCTCTATTTGCTCTATTTCTTCCTTCATTGCATTAACCCATTCTTCATTCTCTAATGCAACTTTCACAGTTTTAGGTTCAAATTCACAAATTAAACATGTACCTTGTCTTGTTTTTCTTCTAGTTTTCATTCCAGAATGTTTGTCTCCAATGATTTGTGTCTTAGGATGATGTCTTCTAACAAAACTAGCCAAAACTTGGTTTTTCCTTTCTTGCTCATCTTGCTTAGGGTCATTATCTTGCTCAGTAGCTCCATCTTGTTCCTTAGTTTGTGTTGTTTTTTGTCTTGCATTGTTTCCCTGCTGACCTATTGACACAATTTGTGGTGTTGGTAGATACTCTGGATGTTCAATATAAGTGAATCTACCATAGTCTTCTAGTTCCTTTGTACTTTCCTCTTTGTGCTTGTCATCAAACTCATCAACATGAACATTAGCACTTTCAACTATCTTATTTGTAGCCTTATTCAAACATTTGTATGCTTTACTTGTAGTGGAATATCCCAGAAATATTCCTTCATCTCCTTTAGAATCAAATTTTCCATTTCTCTCATCTTTCAAAATAAAGCATTTACTTCCAAAAATTCTAAAATAACTTACAGTAAGTTTGTGTCCAAACCATAGTTCATAAGGTGTTTGATTGGAGTCCTTCTTCAGTTGTACTTGGTTAAGAACATACACAGTTGTACTAATAGCTTCCCTCCAATATGTCTGAGCAACATTCTTCTATATCATCAATGTTCTAGCATAGTCAATTATAGACCTATTCCTCCTTTCAGCAATGCCATTTTGCTGAGGTGTCCTTGGTGTATATACCTGTCTTTTGAGTCCATGCTCATTACAAAAATTAATAAATTCATCAGAGATAAATTCAACTCCTCTATCAAATCTTAAACATTTTATTTCCTTTCTAGTTTCTTTCTCTACCTTAGCTTTGTACCACTTAAACATTTTGAAAGCTTCAGATTTCTCTTTTAGGAACATAACAGTCATCAGTCTAGTATAATCATCAACAAAAAGAATAAAATATATATCACCGAAACAACTCTGGGTTCTCATAGGACCACATAGGTCGGTATGAACCAACTCAAGTATCTTCTTTATTGAATAGTCTTTGCTTTTCGAACTAGACTTAGTCATCTTACCTTTCTGACATTCATGGCACATGGCATGATCAGGTTCTGTCAAGTTAGGAAATCCTCTAACTCTTTTCTTTCTACTAATCTTGATCATGTTGTTAAAGTTCACATCGCATAACCTTCTATGCCACAACCAAGCATCTTCATCCTTTATTAACAAACAAGAAGACTGAACCATATCAAGATAGAATAGATTACCTCTAGATTATGTACCAATTCTGACAAGTCTTCCTCCATCATCATAGATTTTCACCTTTTTTCTCTCAAAAGCCAGTCGGTGGCCTGAATTGTTCAGCTGAGCCACACTTAACAAATTATAGTTTAATCCATCTACCCAATATGCATTTTCACATTGTAATTTTTCATTGATCATTAGTGAGCCTTTACATCTTACCATACAAGGTGCATCATTTCCCATTCTCATAGATCCTCCATTATATTCAACAAGATGATCAAACTTCTCTACATCACCAATCATATGATGTGTATAGCCACTATCTATGATCCATGTATCATTTCTGCTTACTTTAGAGATCGGTGTTGTCTCTTTATGTTTCTTTTCTTCTTCGGAGTCATCTTTCATAGCAACAAATACAACTTCTATATCATCATCAAAATCAGATTCAGTTTCAATATCTTCGGCTATGTAACATACCTTTTTGCCTTTTTCATCTCGGTTGTCTCTATTGTAGTGTCAGTAGCCTCCATTGACTCTTCTCCCATAGCTTCCTTCAGATCGATCTTTGGATCTATCATCATCTTTCTTCTATGGACATCTAGCAGTGATGTGACTGAATTCTTTATAGTTAAAGCATGCTAAAGGTAGCTTACCTCTATACCTTCCTTTTCCTTTGGGAAATCTTCTGGCCATAAGTGCTTCAAGCTCATCAAGTTCATCATCGATATTGTCATCACTATCACAATTCTTACTATTCCTTCTAGACTTTCTAATCTTCAAAGAAGACATGAAAGTGGATTCAACAGAAGGAACAACACTGTTATCAAATTTTTTTAATTCAAAGGTTGTAAGTTTACCAATTAGAGTGTCAAGAATAAGGTTGGATGTTGCTCTTGTTTCATGAATTGCAGAAATCCTAATTGCATAAACTGGTAGAAAAGTTCTGAGAATCTTGCGTATCACTGTTTCATCATCAATCACTCCATCAGATGCTCTAATAACATGTACCACCTCTTTGAGTCTATTTGAGTATTGGACAATGTTCTCACCTTCTTTCATTCTTATATCATCAAATTTGCCTCTCAGACTTTCAGCTCGGGCTCTTTTGACATTCAGATCTCTACTGTATATTTGTGCTAATTTATCCCACATTCCTTTGGCAATCATGCAAGTTTTGATATCTTCAAATTCAGCATCGGTATAGGTAGTAGGAAGTTCCATCATAGTAACACTATGTTCATGTTTGTCCTTCAATTGATCAAGAGTTAAGGGACCAGTGGGCGGTTGCATGTAGCCATTCTCCATCAGTTCTAGTGTAGAGTTCCCAATTCCATATATGTGCAGCTTCATTCTTCTTTTCCATACTACGAAGTTCTCTTTGTTTAGTTTTGGTACTTCCCTCTTATACATCTTGAGACCTTTATGCTTAAGTCCTTAAAACTTTGTTCCAAGCAACCAACGCTTTGATACCAATTGTTAGAATAACTGAGAGGGGGGTGAATCAGTTATCTAGTGTCCCAATTCAAAATGTATAATCCAAAACAACTTCTTCAATTTCTACTAGTCGATAAACACTAAATACTTTCAATGTCTGTACTTTTACCAATTACCAGTCTAATGCTAAAATAGTTTACCATCAAATCTAACATGTAACATGCAAAGTATGATAACAAACAAATATCAAAATCAACACATGGCACAAGAGATTTAACATGGAAACCTTGTAAAGGGAAAAACCACCTAGGACCATTAACCCAAAATTGTTCACTCTTCTGAAGTGAGGTCAGTTAAGACCCAACCCTGTTAGAGGTTTACAAATACACTGTCAGGTGTGACCTTGTTAGAGGATTTTAGACTAGAAGTTATCATCCAACCAACATTCACTATGGGGTTGACAGGATAACAATGTTCATTCTATGAATGATACATCATAAGAATTTTAGAGTCCACTCAGTTAAGAGATTTTGACTATATACAATGGTTAAATATGTAACAGTAAATGACCTGCACTGATACAACTTCAATTGCAGATTAAAGATCAATATTTAGTCCATACAAATCCTTCCAATCAATATTTCACTTCAAATTCAATATGTATCAACTTACTGTCCATCGGTAATTGCTCTTTGTAGCTCAGTAATTGCTCTCTATCTCAGTTCTTGCTTAACCAATATGATCAGAATACATGAAAACTTTGTTCATGCGATATTCCTGCAACTTCTTCTTCTTCCGGCCTCCTTTCATAAAAGAAAATATGTTCTCTTATATAGATGAGTAAATCATTTTCTTCTCCACCATCAGATTTTGCCGCTTAACATCATTCATAGATTTTTCCACTTCAAACTTTCTCGGTACTTGTGTCAATAACACATTTCAATCTTCTCTGTTAGATCTTCCCTAAATTTTGTCATCCATCAATCTGTGTAACAAACAATATCTGTTACCTCGATGTTATACTCTTGCCAACTCATCAATCTTATTGGCTAAACTAATCATTTAATACATTTTGTTATGCTCGGTTAACAAAGAAATGTGTCGGTGAACACTACTCGATTAATACTACGATCGGTATACACTACACTCCGTCGGTGTATACTAGAAATGCTTCATTTACCGACAACACTACTTTGTGTCTTTCAGCTCTATAATTCATCATAGATGAATGCAACATAATAAAGTCGATATCATCAAGTCATAGACTCATCAACAAGTTACTCAATGTGTTCCTTATCCTCATCTGTCATGTACATCTTTCCTCATGTAGATTTCTCTGTTCTTCATCTCTTTTTCACCTTTCCTTAGATGTCTCGATGTAGTAACTTACAAGATAAGTGATGTTAAACTAGTTGACATCAATGACAACATAATACTGATTTAATCATATTACATATCTAATCAGAAAATCCTTAATGATCTTTAATCATAGATTCTTCAATTAGATTCCAAATCAGTTGTAGTCCAACACATCATGGCCTTAAAACATCTATTCCAATAGTTCTAGTTGGCTAGGTAAATGATAGGAATGACCTTATTTCTCTCCCCAAGTTTCTTGAATTTTATGGACCACTCTAGACCGAAGTGTCTCTTAAGGTGCACTAAGTGTGAAATAAACAATATTTAGCAGGTCATTTCTTAGAGGTCATGCAATGTATCAATGATCTGCTAGGTGCTATGGGATCATGTTGTCTCTTCCCAAAAAAATATGTTAGATATTGGTTGGAATTTTTGCTGTTGTTACTATTCAAGTTTTATCATTGATGTCAAAATATGACATATACTTCAGTTTTGAGTTGGTTATATCAGGCATATTATGTTTCTCATTGCTATAGGTAGTTGGACATAAATGTAAGATAATTTTATAGTATTTTAGAGTATGATATTTTTTTTTTTTTATCATTCTAAAGATGTATAGACCATATGTGTAAGGTCGCATGGCATAATATGATGATTTGAGAGAGTTATAGTTGTTTTGGTAAAGACTGGTTATAGGAGAAAGACAAGGAATTTGATAGAGTTAACTGTTGAGTTTTGAGCATAATTTGGTTGCAAGATATAATTTTTTTAATTGAGATTTAGGCATAGAAGAAAACATAGGATGGGGTATACTCTAGAATTTGTGGCTTGATTGGGTCAGGCTGATGACAATGCTAGCGTATGAACTTGGATAATTTATTTTGGGAGTTGACTAGGTAGTGGAACATGTTCCATGGATTGAAAAATGTTAACTATAGATCTTGGTGTGTAAATTAATATTTGTAATTGTTTTATATTTGTATCAGGTACTGTGTGTTCCTTAGCATTGTGTAATGTAATTTTTTATGCATTGGGGAAGCCCTAAAATATTGAGAATATGGAAAGATATGTACTAAGAGGGAAGGGGTGAATCAATACCTTTAAAACTTTTTCTAACTGAATCTTTGTAAATATGAATATCATTAACCGATTGAATCCATTGCATGTAACATACATTTAAAATATTACTAAAATATAAATACATGTAATCTAATCAATAAACCATTCATGAAACTTTATACGCATAACTCAAGTATTTTGGTATCGCAGAAACCCTTGTTAGAAGGTAAAAACTATGGTGGGGATGACACCCACAAAGCTTCACTATTGTAGTAACAAAGTTGTTGGCTAAGGCTACAAATATTGTGATCACTTCTAGTGATCTTAGCTTGTTAGGAGTAACAATGAGATCATCTAGATCTACCTGGTTAGAGGATTTTAGCAACACAATCAAGTGTGCACTTAGTTAAGAGATTTACAAAAGAACTGTTAAGTTCACTCTATTAAGAGATTTTGAATCTACTACAATTGTTAAAGTAACAATGATATATGATCTAAATGAAATACAAATCAAATGACTAATACTAGATCCTTTAAGTACAATAAAGACATCACCTTGTTTTGATGTGTATGTCCTTCTGTACTACTTGGTAGCCTTATATATGTTCTGATAAACTAAATGCTTCTGTCAAAATCCTTATGTCAAAACCCTATTTGATCTTCTGATGTACTGAGTGGAGCTACTTCTTGATGATATAAAATCAAAATGGCATCTTAACAAACTTATATCAAATTGACCTTGACCTAATTAGGGTTTTACAATATCTTAGAAAACCTAAGATCTATGATAGAAATGAATAAATTAGATCAACAATACATAGGAATCATAAAAAATTTAATGATTACATCCATATAAAATTCTATCTTGATCTAGGTAAACCATTTCCTGATCAGTGTAAACCATTTTCTTGGATGTTTGTGCCATTCCAAACTGCTATGTCATTTTACTATTTCACTTAGTGTATATTGCATTCAACACTTAGTAATTTCCTAACGCTCGGTTCATATGAATGCTCGGTGACTACTGTGCTTGGTACTTGATGATCATCTAGCTCAATAAGAGTGCTTGATCAGAGCTATGTTTAGTTAACTTAGGTATTTGCCTTATGTTCTTCTTGGTGTAAAGGCTCTGTGTATTGACCAACTGTCCTATCTTGTCTCCTTTACTGACTCTATGATTGAATGACACTAATGACAACCATTTATTCTCTTTAGGAGTAACATTCTCCCCCTTTGGCATTAGTATAAAAAATTTTATTTATGTGTACCAACTTTAGAAAATTTGTACTTAACAAAAATATGAATCATATGTAAACTCCCCCTTTGTACATGCTCTCGGTGTGAAGTACGTACAAGAATATATACATACATTTTCCCCCTTTTTTGAAATTAATGCCAAAAATAATGTACTCATAGCTTGTCAAAAATATTCTGATGGGTTTTCTTCAGTGTATCCAAGAGGTTTTCCCATTACTTCTTATGGTTATCAAGAGAAATGTGATCTAAACCGACTTGTGCATGCATATCAAAATTTTTCTCTAACACTGATATCTCTGGGGTGGCAGCTAAGTCCTTTTCCTTATTCACATGTCGCTGCATTACCTTGAGATGTGGAGGAAACTTAGCTTGAAGCTTGGTTACTTGCTCTCTGATTGTGTCTTCTTGCTTCCTCAAGTCAATCCTTAACTGCTGGAGTTCTTGAACTTTTGTATAATGCTTATGAAATGCATTGGGATCAGTTAAAGAATGATTTGCACTAACCTTTATTTTTTCATCTAGCTTATTTATCTTTTCACTAAGCTCGATATTGAAGTGGTCTATAGTGCATAACTTATAAAAACATTTAATTACTTGTTGAATAATGGTGTCAAGCTCGATGATTACCTCTGATAGCTTGACTTTATTGATTTCCACTTCCTAGCTTATTTTCTTTGCTATCTTCAATTGAATTTTGGCCTCTACCCTTTCCTCTATTCATTTCTCTACATTAGTATTATGGGCATTAATGTGGCCAATTAGAGTGGCAAGTTGACCAATGATGGGAGTTTCCTCATCAACATTGATATCTGGGACTACTTGCATCAAAATATCTCTAACATCCTCTAAGACCTGTTTGATTTTACTTTCTTGGCTTAGTTTCTCATGTGCAGCCTTCATGGTGCACAATTCACGATACCTTCTTAAGGCTTTGAGGTCTAGAGTCCTAGGGTCACATGCAAGAATTTCTATAATTTCATCTAATGTGACTAGACCCTTACCATGTTTCTTCTTTTTCTTTTTCTCAGGTGTGGGGGATTTTCTATATGGTGCTAGAGATTTGGCCTCCTAATTTGACTTGTCTTGCTTGGTAGACATGCTCTCTTCCTTATCCTTCCTTGTGACTGGTGTCTCAGTGTCTTGTCCTTGGGATTCTTTCTTGGTGTCTATTGTAGATGTATCTACATGTATATTATTTTTAGGCTCTTTTATTTATGCCTCTTTATTTTTAGGCTCATTTTTATCATTTTTCTCTTCTACACCCTATTGCTCGGTTGTATCCTTCTGTTGCTAGGGTGTAGATCCCTTAGGTTCCCCTTGTGTAGAAATCTCAATTGCTTATACTAATATTGGAAAATCACTCGGTATATCAACTGTTGTTGCCTCAATAGGTTAATTTTCTTTGCTTGTACCTAAAACTATAGTGATTTCCTCATCATCTTTTAAATCATCATCAGTATCTCCATGTGTGATGTCTTCAATCAAGACATCATCTATCCCAATTATTAATAGTTGCTCATGAGCATCCTATGAATCCTCTATAGTATATCCTACTAGGTAGAAATCCATGACATATGTATCATCTTGCTGCTCAGTATTGGATATATGAATTAGGTCCTTGGTGGCTATGTCAGCATCATCTGAGTGGACTCCTTTTCCTTTTCTTGGATATTTCTTCTTAGGTATAATAGCTAGTGCAAGTTGATCAACTTCTGCCCTTGATTCTAAAATTTTAGCCCATAAAAGCTTGTTGTTCTCATCAACCTCCTCAAGTTTACCTGCCAAAATACTAAGTGCTCTACCTTTCATAAAAAATCAATTGGAATAATGCTTCATCAACTCATCAATCTCAGTAATAGATAAGGTATGCATTGCCAAAATTTATGAGTGTTCCCTCATTTTCTTATCTATGTGCAAGGCATGTGTCCACCTTGCCAAAATATTCTCATGTAATTCCTTAGGAACATATTTTACAAACTCTATCGGTAGTCTCCTAAATTTGATCATCATATGAATAATTGCCTCTTCTACCTTATCCTAATCCTCAGTTGACATGTATCTATACCAATTCATCTTAGGGTGACCTAGTCTACCTATTTCCTTTATATTTTCAACTAATTCATCTACCATCTGACTTTTATTTACAACAACCTTAAATTTACCTTATTCATATTCTTCTTTAGAGTCTACATCATATTTATCTCTTATCGTCCTTCTCCTCTTCTTAGGTTTCTTGGTGGTGACTTGGGCACATCTTTTTATTTTATGATAAGTCTTTGTGGGAGTTGACCTTGTTATTTTTGCTATTCCTTTCTTAAGGGGTGGAGAAGAAGCTATGGAGGATCTTGTCCTTTCTCTTGTAGGTGTTGCTTCTTGTTTTCTTTTCCCCGTGGCCTTTATCAATGTTTCTTGAATATCCTTATCTAACTCGATATCCTCCTCATGTTCACTATTGCCAATTAAAAGTTATTCTTCGGTTTCTTCTTCAACTATCTTAGCAGCTAATTCTTCTTCTTCTTCTTCTTCATCATCTCCAAATTGTTTTTCCAGTGTTTCCATCATCTTTTTGGATTTTTTGTTTACCTTCACTTTGACTAGATCCATCTTTATTCTTAACTTGGATTCTTCATAGGTTCCAAACCTAGTATCTTTTGGATCTTTGGGCTTGGCTAGAAGTGCCTTAATTGACCTAGAGGCTTGGCCAATGTCCAGTTCATATCCCATTGGAGGTAATCAAGAAGTCCTTGGTATCAGTATCCACTAGGAAACATATTTCTTCTTTGTGCTTTTCAACTAACTGTCCAGGAATCTTGATTCTTTTGTGTATTCTATCCTTAAATTGTCCAAAGTAATCATCCATAATAGTTACAAAATTCTGACCTAGATTATGAATAAATTTAATTATTTTCATAATAATTGGTCGGTTGATATCCCAGTCAACATTGCCGATAGATGGAAAAAATTTTTGTAGGTAGAAAAATATACAGACAAGTAGAGAACCAAAATTAAATGTGTTTGTCTTTTCTATGTGAATTGTTCTCATATTTTCCTCTAGTTGTTTTAGTAGTATCTCGACAAGGTCCAATTGAAGACCCTTCTTGAAAATATTATATGCAATATCTACAACTCCACAAGGTATGCTGTTGGGCATGCTAGATTAAAATATCTAATAGCTAATAACATAGGCTCCAAAAATTATTTATGGATCAGTGATGGTATTCACTCTCATTCCTCTTCCATCCCATTAAGCTCCTATGACCTTCTCACTCTCTTCCCTCAGTGCATTCGTTATGGCCTTAGCTTTATCAATAGTGGGGTAATTGATAACTGCATGAATAATATCCTTGGATAGTTTAACCGGTTCATCCAACCAAATTTTACCTTCATGCACTCAACTAAGAATAAAACTAATCCATTCATATTTGAATTCTCTCAAGAAATATAGGGCATTCATCAATCCCTTTACTTCTAGGTGTTTGTGGTCATTCTTGAGCTTTCCATTCTCACTCAACTCCTGGTAAGTAGATTGAAGTTTAAAATATCCGATTTCACTAGTTTTATAATGGATATATGCACATATATCTGGCACCAACAAAACCCTAGGTCATATAATGGAAAATGCACCTACTTGATCAATCTATGAAGCAATTTTAGGGTGTAACTTCTATTTGGGTTCCTCATAAGTCACAAACTTAATCAATGTGACCTTCTTATCACTCTTAGACTTTGGTTTCACAACCTTGGATGGAGACGCCATTGTTTTCTTAAATTTAGGGCTTCACAAAATCTCAGTAAAACAACTCAGTAGCTTGAAACCTGATTGAAGTAGTGATAAACTTTCTCAAGATCTTCCTAAATCTATGTCAAATTCTCAAGAATTCTTTTCTCAAATTGCTTGAATCAATCTGGTTCTTCTCATGATCACTATGTGATTAAATGACTTGCTTCATCACATATTTATATATAAAATTTATTTTCCCACTCAAACTTTTGCATTAAATGCTTTACCTAACACAAATCGGTAAACATAGTTATGCTTGGTTAACACTAGATCTTACTTGGTTGATACTTCAACTTGGTTAACCTTTCCAATATTCATTGAATAAAAAACTTTTACTCGGTCATGCTTTTATCAAATGCACACATTTTAAGTTCAAAACATATAATACCATAGTGCATCTTATTTCATGTTGATTTGGTATTCATTCACTAGATATAAGGAACTATTGTAAGATATAACTGATTTGAAATTCAATTCCATGCTTACCTAAATTATTTAGGTGGAGGTGGTGATATCACCTAATCCAATGGACAAGGTGTCACCAACTATAGTTCTTGATCCAACATTGTCATTTGATGCTTTTCTCCACATTTAATTTCTTATCCTCATAATTTCTTCAATTGTATTGCCATTTGTATTATCATTTACCTCTGGTGCTCAGTCTTTGTAATCTTTTCTTAAGTGACTGACCTTGTGACAATGCAAACATACCATTCCAGAGTTTGTCCAATTTCAAGATCTTCCTCTCCAATTCTTCCTCATACAATTTTCTGTAATATGTCCATATCTACCACATGCTGTAAAATTAACCCAAGTGTTATAATCCCAAGTATATGCATTACCTTGTCTTCTCAATTGATATGTCTTGTTCTATTCTTTTTGTGTCTAGACTTGGTTCATCTTTGTCCTACATTCCTGTGATATGTGTCCATGCATGTTGCAAGTGTGATAGTGCTTTTCCATATAAGGTTTCTTATGTGTCTTATTCAACTTTGATTTGAACTCATGTGCTTGATGTCCATACTTATTAAAAGTATAGCAATAACCATTAAATTTAGGAGTGGATTTAGGAATACCTTTTGATTTTATTCTGCAAACATTTGATGTGTGGCTTGGTTTTCCACAATGATAACATGAGAGCTTCTTTGGCCTTGGATTAACATAGGCATTCTTCTATTCATCTTGTCTTGATGACTCTCCCTGTTCGGTATAGCCCAACCCAGTAGTTCTATCAAATCTTTTATGACTGATTAGGAATTCATACATTCTTTTTGTACTTTCTTCAACTTTCTTAATCAATATCAATATGTTGTTTTTGAATCTTTACTTCATTCTTCAATCTTTCATTTTCTTCTCTTAATTCACCGATATCTTCCAATTTCCTAGTAAGCTCACTATTTACTCAGTTGACTTCTTGACTCATGACAACAATCTGATTAGAGATTTCAAAGTGATGCTTAGTTAGTCTCAATATCTCAGATTCCTTTTCTTGTAATTAATCAGTCATTTGCCTCCTATCTTCAATAGCCAAATTTATTTCTCTTTCAACCTATCTTGCATTGTTCATGACATCAATCATTCTAACCATTTGTGTCTCTTGACCGATCTACAGTGGTCTTACTTGTTCAGTAAGATGTTGATTCTTTTCAGATAGATTTGATATGGTTCCTTCAGATGCATAAATATGCTACCAGATCCAGATCCAGGTCTAGATGGCTCAAATGGATCATCTATCTCTTCCTCATGATAATTAGTCTCATTATACCGAAGTGCCATATCATTCCTCTTGATTAGTAATTTTCTTAGTTCTTATTTGGCTTCTTTGAATTGTTCAATGTAAATCTACATCTGTATTCTCTGATTCTCAATATTCTTATCAAGCTTATACCTTTCCATCCTTAAGATATTTATTCTTCAGTGATTAAAATTTCAAAACAAGAGAATTGTCTCTGATACCAATTTTTGGGAATATGGAAAGATATGTACTGAGAGGGGAGGGGTGAATTAGTACCTTTAAAACTTTTCTAATTGAATCTTTGTGGTGTAGGAGCACCTAGGGTCTTTAGCTACCCTAGTTTAATGTTTTTGGCTTGTAGTGACCTTAACCAAGTCACTGTCTAATAAAGACTATAAGGAGTACTTAGTGTGAGTGTGGAGTTTGAAAAAGTTCTAGAAAGGTTAGTAGGACTCAAGCAATGGTCCTTACTAGGCTTGTAGAGACTTAGTTTTTATTGTCTAGTCGCTAAACTAACTTGCTAATTGGTCAAATTCCTGGTTGAATTTCTAAAATAGTGGAATAGGGAAGGAAAAATTCCTTATAAGGTTTAAGCCACCATTGAGGTCATTTGAGACTCATTGGAGTAGCCTAGACAAATTTGTCAGTAAAGATGTAAAAGTTGCCAATGACAACATTTTGTCAAATGGTCTTTTGAAGGTTAGAAGTAGTTAGGGGTCTTTCTAACTAGTTTTTATCAGTCCCCCTACACTACTTAAATGATTTTCTGACCAAGGATATAGGTTGGCATATTTTGTAAGATTTTTTTTTAACAATTAACTATTGGTGTGCTCTGCAAGACTGTGATAGTGCTAAGAGCTCCGTTATTCCTAATCTATGGATTAGACCTAAGCCTAGCTTTGCATGTGATAAATCTACATTGTATATAGTTTCTTTTGTGTGTTTTAATTTGGTAGTTAGGTTGTCTTCTTTAGCTTATTTTAAAATTCTCCTCTGAGACCAGTTTACTGGTTCATCTAGAGTTGAGAGCATTCAAATGGCTCTAGCATGAGATTCCAAGGAGGGAACTATATGAACCTTTGGAATATGCTAGAGCATACTGTATATATTGTATATATGGAGTTTTTTGGTGAGATATGTAGGGGAGATATTTTATTGATCAAGTCCTAGGTGAGCCAGTGGATGCTTGGCTAGAGAGTTTGATTGTGATTAGCAAAGGATAGAAGGCTCAGGGATTGAAAGGATTAATCCAAGAATAGAGAAGTGAAGGATATGTATCAAAGAATCAATCCTAAGAAGGAGAGACCATGAACAATCTGATGAAGGGTGTAGAATCCATTTCTTCACTACAAGCCAAAGTAAGCTAATTAGGCCTATAAAGTAGGCAAGATTATTGGAGGTACTGTACGGACACTCTGAGGACCCAAGACCTAGAAAATCCTCAAGAACTCTAAAAAAGGGTGTCTAGATATCAAGTTATTTCTGCAACTTGTGTGGGAAGTTTGGGAGTTATACTCTAGAAAGAAGGTTTGAGGACCTAGTAAGGCCTAATAGGGCTTTGGGCCTATTTTGAAGAGATCTACTAGTGAATGGAAGTAGTTGGAGGCCTAGGCACCTCAAATCCATTTAAGATTGACAAAAATAGTCTTCTATCTAAAAACACATTGAAAGAATTAGTTGGACAATAGTGGATGAACTTCAAGGGATGAGTTTATACAAGGGTTATGAAGAAGAAATTAGATCATTAACTTGTTAGAGAGGTCTACAGAAGAGGGAGGTGATTATCAGCAATCCCTCATTGAATAAGGTCTAAGTTAACCCTAACTAGGTTAGGAGAAGGACCTAGATCAAGTCCTAGGTGAATTAGGACAAGTAAAGAGACCTCCCTATCAAATTGGTATCAGAGATACCAAAATATTTTGGATAAGACTAGTGTATGTCAGAAGGTGGAAGTACACCAGAGGGAGAATCCACCATGGTGACAAATATAGAATTGGTAAGGGAAGTGGTAGAGAAAAAGGAGAGAAATAGACTCCTGGTAAAGCCCTAGAGGCTGTGAGAGACAAACTAGAGATAGTTGCAGAGGCAACTAATAAAATGAAAGAGAAGTTAGAAGTTGATGATGATAAAGGAAAAGTAGTGGATGAGGATGACTACATACCAGAACCAAATCCTCCAATATAGGAGGAACCCTTTTTAAAAGCCATCAAGGAATTGGGTGGTAAAACAATAGAAGGGATACCCCTATTCACTAAAAAGATGGATTTAGAGTTAGTTATGGAGTGGATTGAAGGGATGGAGAACCACTTCAAATGCAAAGGTGTTTCAAAAGAATAAAAGGTGAAGGTTTCCAATGCAAGACTCAAGGGACTAGCCCTAACATGGTGGAAATTTATCCAAGAAGAGAGGGAAAGAGAAGGAAAAAGACCAATAGCCAATTGGAGGGCTATGGTAACTAAAGTCAAAGAGAACTATCTACCAGAGGATCATGAGATCCAAATGCATAAGAAAATACAAAGTCTCTGACAAAAATAAATGGAGCCTCTTACACCAAGGAATTTCAAAAACTTTTCTTAAGATCTAAGTTAAAAGAAGACGAAAGCATTAGAGTGCCTAGATATCTAGGTGGATTAAGATGGAACATCCAAGAGGAGATCATTTTGTGGACTCCTACCATGGTTCACAAGTTCTTCCAATTAGCACTTAAAGTGGAAGAAAAAAATAAGAAGCAAGACTCTAATCCTAGAGGTAGAGGAAGAGGAAGAGACTCTAGATGACATATGGGTGGATATGGTGGAAGGAGTAGTGAGCCAAGGATCCAAGGAGATTCCAAGTTTGTTGAACAAAAAAATGAGCCAAGTGGAAGAGCTAATTATAGAAGGGGAAGAGGATTTCAAGGTGGTGGAAGAGGTAGATCAAGAAAATTCAATAGAGGGTCACACTTTGCAAGCATGAAGTGTTACAATTGTGGTCAACTAGGCCACCCTCCCTATAGATGCCCTAACAAAGCTTCAAGTTCACAAGGGAAGAAGAAGTTATCCTATGCACAAGAGGAGGTTCATAGTGTTAAGTCACTAGAGGTTAGTTTATATTTAGAGCATGGTGAGAACCTCATGTTTAGGAGGGTTCTACTCAAGGAACTAGTCAAAGAAGAACCTAAGAAAAGGAAGGATCTCTTTAGGATCAAATGTAAGATCCTTGGAAAAGTGTGCAAGGTCATCATTGATTTGGGTTCACTTGATAATATTATTTCAGAGGAGGTAGTCCAAAAATTGAAGCTTGTTAGGATACCTCATACTCATCCTTACAAGGTTACCTAGCTTAAAAAGGGGCAAAAAATCCTAGTGAATGGACAAGTGTGAGTGGAGTTTATGATTGGGGGATACCAAGACAAAATATTGTGTGACATCCTACCGATGGATGCTTGCCATTTTCTATTAGGCAGACCAAGGCAATATGACCGGGATGCAATCTACCATGGAAAGAAGAACATGTACACCTTTAAGAAAGATGGGGTTACCTATAAAATACAGTCGCTTATGGAGGAAGGAACTATAACTTCAAGGGATCCTAATGTACTTTTGATGAGTGGAAAGGATTTCTTGCATGAACTCAAGGATGAGGAAGGACTTGAACTAGCTATAGTCATCAAACCCAATGAGGAGACCAAGGTTCAACACACCATTGTACCAAAATAAGTATAATACCTATTGGATGAGTTTAGAGACATTATCAATGATGGGACACTAGCTACACTTCCTCCTCAAAGATTAATCAACCACAAAATTGATTTTATTGTTAGAAATAGGGAATACTGAGAGGGGGGGGGGGGTGAATCAGTATTCTACAAACTTTATCTTTTTCCCAATTATGGATATAACAGATTATCTTTATACATGCATAACATAAGAAGCTAAACAATATGCATAGAAATGGAAATAAAGAAATCATAACACATGATATGTTCTCGAGGAAACCCTGGCCAAGGGAAAACCCCAGTGGGGATGGTACCCACAAAGATTCACTAATCAAAAGTATCTTGTTAAGGATGTTGACCCTATTAGGAGTCAATTACAAGCATATAGTGTATCAGTCCTAATTAAGGGACTATGGGCCTTGTTAGAAGCCTCAACCTTGTTAGGAGTTGTCAATACAAAATCTGATTACCAGATGAGCCCACTGCCCAAACAAGTAATGTACAATGTATAATTATTACAAAAATGGATTAAGGTATATAACCTTATGCTGCTTGCATCAATATCTTTTTGCTGCTCTTACATTTGCATCATATCATTACAATATTTTTCATATCTCTCTCTTCTTCTTGCAATTACATATTACATATATACAAGTTATTAAAGATAATAAATTTACATGGTCAGCTTCCATATATATTTATCCAAGAGTTAACATCTAGGATTTTATCCCTTTATATTGTTAAGTCATTATTTTGATAAACAAAATAATCCCTTAACTCTTTACCAATTCTGCCTTCATATTCTATCCTGTCGGCTTAACACTGTCTTCGATAAAATTGTCATAACTAATTCCATACATGTCATACTAACTTGCACTCTAAGATGGGTCATCATTAGTAATCATAGAGTCTATGTTCAAGTGCACAAGCATTGAACTTACTCCAGTCAACGTCGCAAATAAAAACTGTATCCTGGTGCACTGGTGAAAACACTGTCTTACACTTAAACAAATTTGCAATGCGCTCTGCTATACTTTCTCTCAGACCTGTGTGATCTTCATGTGCATCATATGTTTCCATAATGACAACATTTATGTACTCACCTCAGCCAAATTGCCAACAATCTCCCCCTTTGTCATTGGTGGCAACATATGAGAAAATTGGCTAAGTGTACAAGTCAAAATCTCAAAATTGTGGCCATAGTATAGAATATGTATACTATCCTTATAAATCCTCAAAATATAAACTCTAATACAATGCTCCCCCTAAGAGTATCAATCCTTATCAAGTATATCAATTTTTTGCTCTAATATCTCTCCCCCTTTGATAACAATG
This sequence comes from Chamaecyparis obtusa, assembly GCA_027943335.1. Taxonomy (NCBI): domain Eukaryota; kingdom Viridiplantae; phylum Streptophyta; class Pinopsida; order Cupressales; family Cupressaceae; genus Chamaecyparis; species Chamaecyparis obtusa. The sequence continues at coordinate 2,491,489 of BSBK01005975.1, read as the reverse complement.
ACAAAATAAGGTAGGGAGGATTACAAAATTGTATCCCAAAAAAAGATTATACCTTCATTTTCTTATTGCAAAGCTGGTAGGCTTGCAACACAATCTACAAAATCAGCTTTCATAGCTTCTATCTCCTTTTCCCATGAATTCTTGATGGAATCTACCACATTGAGTAAAGTGCTCAGTCCATAAGCTACTATTTGACAAGCTTGGAGGTTGTCAAATTTGAATTTCTGAAAGGATGTCTTAGTTGTAAGACATTCTTCTAACTGCTCTTCAATGATACTCAACTTCATAGAGATGTGTTCTCTCAAAAGAGTGAGTCTCATCATTTTTCTATTCCTCTCATCTTGCAATATTCTTATTTCATCATAAAGCTTCTGAACTTTCTTTTCAACATCCAATACCATCACATTAGGTCTAGAAAGAAGGTTACATTCATTCTGAATCTCAGCTTCCTTCAACTTGATCTTCTGTTCCTCTTCTTCTGTCAAAATCTCTAGTTTTGTACACTGTATGTACAATGATTTTCCTATCTCCAAATGTTTCCTCAAGTTCTTGATACAAATATCAAGACTACTAATATCATTCCTGATATTCTAACTTATGTTCAAAAGCATTTCAACTTCATAAGCTACTTGAGCTCTCACTTTTGCAATATCAGATAGGTCAGTGAATTCATTGTCAAAAGTGCTCATTACCTTCTTAGCTTTCTCCAAAGGGTTTACCTTTGTGATTTGTGTAGTTACAATGCTTTGTAACTTCTCAGTAAGGTCCTTCAGACTCCCTTCAAGATTTTTCACTTTCTTGTTCTTGCCAATGATTTTATTCAAAGAAGTGATCAGTTCCAACTGATCATCATCATCAACTTCCTTTCCTAAATCTTCAAACAAAGATCCAATTACTTTCTTCTTTCCAGTCTCAGGAGTAAGACTAATGTCTTCTATGGTAGGAATGGGTGCTTGAATCTTAGTCTTCTTAGGTTCTTCACAAATAGATTGAGTCTTCTCTGCTTCTTCAGTTCTATCTAGTTCATCAAGAGCCGAATTGTCAACAATGTCTGCTAAGTTCTTGAATACATTATCATCAGTATCCAAGGTGACCTTAGTACCTTCTAAATTCATAGTTTCATCTTCAATGTTAATAGCTGAAGGAGAAGAAATATCCTCTTGTTTAGCTTCAACTGCTTGCTCTGCTCCAACTGATGGCTCTCCAACATTTTATGCCATGACCTTGATTATTGCCTTCTCTATATCTGAATTAAATTTTTCATATCTACCTCCCATAATCAAAATGGTTCTCCTTTTAGTTCTCAAATGGGTGCTTAAGGCCTTCAATATCTACTCCAAGTGTTCATCATCTCTCACATCACAAAGCTTCTTCACAAGATTCTTTCTGATATTGGTGTCTTCTCTAGTTTCTCTCTGCTTTCTATTTAGCAGTTTGGTGTACAACTCATCAGGTATTTGACCTTGAATAGAATCAAATTTCTTGTCTACCAAAATCATATGCTTCACATTAACATTCTCCAAATTAAGTCTGTCTGAATAATCATAAAGAATGTAGTATTTGTTCATTTTGGTAAAGTCTCCATTTTCAATAATCTGCTCATTAAGCTTTTCAACTTTAGGTTTCCAAGCTTTCTTCTTAATTGTAGTGTCATCATCTTTTATTTCTGCAATTTCTCTTGGTATTGGTTAAACTAAAGTCTTTTGTCTCTTTCTTGGTCCAATAGCAATTTCTTTCATTCTCTTGCTAGCTGTGGAGGAAGTGGATCTAGTTGTTACTTGTTCCTTTTCTGGTTCCTCTACTTTCACCTTGACTTGTGTAGGTTCTTGTTGTACTACACTGGATGACAAGGGTGGTACAATCAAGACTTCTTTCTATCTAATATCCCTGATTGCTGCTGCTGTCTATTTTTCTATTAAGAATTCTTGTTCTGACATTCTTGTATCTTTCAGTATTCTACCGATAGTGCTATCAACTCTCTTCTTAGATTGCTTCTCTTCAACTATAGCTCTTGTCAAGTTGAAGTTCTCTTCAAAAGTTCCAAATCTACTGCACTGAGTGTCCAATTTACTTTTAAGTAATTTGCCAACATATTCTTCTATTTTAGCCTCAGATATCTCATAGCCAAGAGGGTCTATGAACTTAATTCTAGGTTCCACTACTTTAATATAGGTAAAGTCAGTGTCAACCATAAAACATATATCATTCTTATACTTCTTCACAAGTGACTATGGAATTCTTGATCTGCTAGTTACCATGATCTGAAATGTCTTCACTACTAACATAGCACTCTCATTTACTTTGTCAATAACATGTCTCAAATATACTGTATTTATCCTTTCCATAGTATTTTGTCCATCATTCAAATCATTTGCAATGGTGTATGGAAATCTTCTCAATGAGTGGAAAAACATGTATGTGATTAAGGATGAAAATCTAAATTGGGCATACTTAGATTTCTTTATCTTCTCCAAGTTTTCAAATAGTTGAATTCTCATAATTTCACACATATCAACTAGTACTTTGTCAACACACATTAAATAGGCAATATGCACCATTCTAGCTGCCATATCATCTTCTCTAGAATTTTCACAAAACTTAGTTGTTAGGTACTTGCATAAATATCTATCATCATGTTGTTTGATCTTGCTAATCATAATTCCTCTGCCATTGTAGGATGAACCTGTGTTGTCTATGACTATTTTTCTCATACTTTTCTCATTTAAAGGAATAGCACCAACTTTAGATAAACCTATGACTTCATGAATCAAGTCAGCTATAATGTCTATCACTCTATCCTCTAGCCAAAACTTCCCATTGTGAATTTTTCTTAGAATAATCTTAGTGCATTCTTCATTGTCAAACTCATACTTCAAAGCATACTGAACAATCTCATTATCTTTCAAATATTCATATCCTTGTTTTAATGACATATCCTGATTGTAAATGTTCATATGTTCATTGGTAAAATCACTATCACTGATAGTTTCTAACTTGCATCCAAGATAACTTCTCACATTTTCTAAATGCAAAACTTCATTTGGTACAGATGATAATGCTAACCTAGGATCATCTTCTTCCAAGGGTTCTACTGGTTCCCTCTTCATTCTAGGTCTATTCTTATCTCTGATATTGTGAATTAAGGATACATCCATGACTACTTTAAATTCCTTATACCGATTCAAAGATCTGTCAAGATAAATACCTCAAGTTCACGATTTTAGGGCTTTCATAGATTCAGTGCTCAAATCTTTCACCAAATCACTAAAAAATGCTTCCAATCTCTGTTCTTTTCTCTCCTAAACACTTCAATTTGCTTTGATAATCAAATAACATCGATCATAACCTTTTATTACTTCAATCTCACTTAGATCTGACATCACATTCAATTCTTTTGCCGCTTCTTTCCAAAAAGCTATTTCTGTTATCCTGCAAAACTTAAAACTTCTTGCGATCTCACAAAACATAATATTTTCTTTTGCGCTCTTAACCATAGCATTAGTACATCATAAAATACCTTACATTAACTACACAAGACTTAATTCATCAAAAATCTACTTCTACACTAATTCTAAGTTCCTAATCTACTGTAATTATCATAAATTAAGTACTTTGAGTTAGGTCAAGTAAGGATTCATTCTTACCACTTGATACTTCACCTTTCTGATTACCTTCAATGTTGAATATGTTTCCTTGATCTGTGCCTTTAACAAACTTCACTTCATCTGCATTACTACAACAACCTTTCTGTCTGTTACCTGCATCTTCATCTCTTCTTGCATGATTTCTAGGGTTAGGGTTAGGATGAAAAACTTCATTGTTCATTCTGCAAAACCTTGCTGTATGTCCAATCTTGTTACATATCTAACAAACAATTCCATTGTTCCCATATCTTGGTCCTTGCTGATTGATTTGTTATCTGCAGTTTCTAGTAATGTGTCCAATCTTGTTGCATCTATAACATACTACTTCATTTCTTCTATTCATATCTTTAGTAGGTCTTTTATTTGCATTTTTAGTATTTCTAAACATTCTACTACCATAATTATTCTCAATAACTTTAGGTCTTCTACATTCAATAGCTCTATGTCCAAAACCATGACAATTATAACAATAACCATTAAGAGGTTTAAATTGTTTACCTGTGTAATCTCTCTTCATGTGACCAATAGTATTACAACCAAAACATCTACCTTTGAATTCTCTTTGCATACCTTTGGGTGATTCTTCTTGGTTCGGTGGTTCTTCTTCTTTAGGTGGTTCTTCTCCTTTAGGTGTGTCTTCAAATTTGTTGATCTCATTTGACTTTTTCTTATCTATGCTTTCAGATTCTTTCAGATCTGGTTCCTTGCTTTCATCATTTGTTCTGAATATATTAAATCCAAGTCCAGTCTTATCATAGGATGGTTTTCCATAAGATACTTGTTCATCGATCTTCTCACTATTTGAATATAGCCTTTCAAGTTGTTGTTTGGATTGAGTCAATTCACCTTTCACAATCTTATTATATTTCTCAAGTTCTGCATGCTACAAGTTTACTTTCTCAAATTCAGATGTTACTTTGCCAAGTTTATATTTTAATTCTTCATTCTCAATCTTCAACCTTTCATTCTCAGATCTTAGATTTGCTTCATTTTTGTCATTTCCATCTTTCAAACTAAGCTTCAAATTTTCTATCTTCGGTTCATGCTTAAGGATCACATTTGCTTTTTCTAAATTGTCATCACAGTCTTCAATAAGAATTTCGGATTCCTTTTCAGATTTTAGATCTTCTACCTTGTTTTTCAGTTTCTCAATAAGGTTCTTTGCATCATCATATTTCCTTTTTAGAGTGTTTCTTTCATCAGTAAGCATATCAATCTATTCAAGAGCTTCTTCAAGATTTTTTTGTAGTTGATCCATATCCATAGAGATCTTTCTCAAGCTACTAGGCTTTCCTTGAATGATTCTTCTCTGCGTAACTAAGCTCTGATACCAATTGTTAGAAATAGGGAATACTGAGAGGGGGGGGTGAATCAGTATTCTAAAAACTTTATCTTTTTCCCAATTATGGATATAACATATTATCTTTATACATGCATAACATAAGAAGCTAAACAATATGCATAGCAATGGAAATAAAGAACTCATAACACATGATATGTTCTCGAGGAAACCCTGGCTAAGGGAAAACCCTGGTGGGGATGGTACCCATAAAGATCCACTAATCAAAAGTATCTTGTTAAGGATGTTGACCCTGTTAGGAGTCTATTACAATCATATAGTGTATCAGTCCTGATTAAGGGACTATAGGCCTTGTTAGAAGCCTCAACCCTGTTAGGAATTGTCAATACAAAATTTGATTACCAGATGAGCCCACTACCCAAACAAGCAATGTACAATGTATACTTATTACAAAAATGGATTAAGGTATATAACCGTATGCTTCTTGCATCAATATCTTTTCACTGCTCTTACATTCGCATCATAACATTACAATATTTTTCATATCTCTCTCTTCTTCTTGCAATTACATATTACATATATACAAGTTATTAAAGATAATAAATTTACATGGTAATCTTCCATATATCTTTATCCAAGAGTTAACATCTAGGATGTCAACCCTTTATATTGTTAAGTCATTATTTTGATAAACAAAATAATCCCTGAACTCTTTACCAATTTTGCCTTCATATTTTGTCCTGTCGGCTTAACACTGTCTTTGGTAAAACTATCATAACTAAATCCATACATGCCGTACTAACTTGCACTCTAAGATGGGTCATCATTAGTCATCATAGAGTCTATGTTCAAGTGTTCAAGCACTGAACTTACTCTAGTCAACATGGCAAACAAAAACTGTATCCTGGTGCACTGGTGAAAACACTGTCTTACACTTAGACAAATTTGCAATGTGCTCTGCTATACTTTCTCTCAAACCTATGTGATCTTCATGTGGATCATATGTTTCCATAATGACAACATTTATGTACTCACTTCAGCCAAATTACCAACATTTATACCTAGAGCATCTTTTCCCAACAAAGCAACATACAAAATGACCCCAAACTAGAATAAGGAGATTGCAAGGCAGATTCAAGAGTTACTTGATCAAGGGTTAATAAGAAAGAGCATTAGACCATGTGTAGTTCTAGTGGTCTTGGAACCAAAGAATCTAGTCAATTAGGAGGTTCATATCACAACTGGTGGAGAAATGTCACTCTTTTAATCAACTCCTTCACAAGGACATAGTATTTAGATGGGACAAAAAGTGTGTAGAAGCATTCACATTACTTAAAAGGTATCTAATTAATCCACCTACTTTGATGCCACTAATAAGAGGGAAGCCATTAATTTTTTACATTTCAACAACAAAACGTGCTTTAGGAGCACTCTTGGCTCATGAGGATAAAATGGTAAAGAAAAAGCCATCTATTACATAAGCAAGACATTGGTAAAATATGAGATGAACTACACATTTATAGAAAGAGCATGTTTGGAAGTATTTTTTGTTTCAAAAAAATTATGACATTATATACTATCTCATAAAATCATACTTCTATAAAAAAATGATCCATTGAAATATCTCTTAAGAAAAATAACCCTCACAGGAAGATTGGCCAAATGGGTCATGGTTCTAAGCAAGTTTGATATTGAATATGTGGATCGAAAGGAAATCAAAGGCCAAGTAATAGTAGACTAACTAGAAGAGTCACCTTTACAAGATGAACATCCTATTTAAGTAGAATTTCTAGATTTAGAGATAATCAATGTTGAAGCAAAGACATGGAAGCTATACTTTGATGGCTCTTACACCCAACATGGATCAGGTGCTTATTAATTATTCCTCAAGGATCAACAATCCCTAAGTCATACAAGCTACTATTTCCATGTATAAATAATATAATTGAGTATGAGGCACTAGTTATCGGCATCAAATTAGCATTGGAGTGGAAGGTGACAAAATTACAGATATTTGGAGATTCTCAATTGGTCATTAATTAGATAAATGATGAGTATCAAACCAAAAATGATAAATTAATACCCTACAAAAAACATGATAGAAGATCTCAAGAAGTACTTTACATTGATAACCTTTGAACAAGTTCCAAGAGACAAGAACAAAGCAATAGATGCAATGGATACATTAGCTTCACTTCTCCAAATGCCAGATCAAAGTGCCAAATATGCAACCCGCATTTGACCCCTCCCATCCCCACACCATTTTCCTATTAGTGGGAGATGAATCACCTTGGTATGGATCCATTTATACACACCTAAAAGACCAAACCTTACCCATGGACCGAACTTGAAACCAAAAGAAAAGTTTCATAAGACAAGCCTCTTGTTACACCCTTGTATTCGACACATTGTATCATAAAAGTCTAGATGGAATGCTTTTAAGGTATTTAGAGAAGGAGGAATAAACTTTAGCCTTACAAGAAATCCACGAAGGAATTTGTGGGTCACATTCAAATGGTTTGACCTTAGATAAGAAAATTCTTAGGATAGGATATTATTGGCCTAATATGGAGAAAGATGCTTGTCACTTTGCAAAAACTTGTTAGAAATGTCAATACCATGGGAACCTGATCCATTTTCTAGCATAAGAACTACATCCAATGACTACACCTTGGACCTTTTATCAATGGGGGTTGGACTTAATAGAGATGATTTATCCACCATCATCAAATGGTCATAATTTCATCATTACAACAATTGAATATTTTACCAAATGGGTAGAAGTTGTGCCATTATCCACTGCCACAGGAAAGAAAATTTCCATGTTCATATTAAACCACATAATTTGTAGGTATGGTGTTCCTCAAGCCACTATAACGGATAATGCGAAACATTGCAAGAACAAGGAATTGAAAGAAATATGCACAAAATTCCATGTGGTACATCATTCATCCTCAATATATTACTTGCAAGGTAATGGACAAGAAGAAGCCACAAACAAGAATATCTTAAAAATATTGAAGAGAAAGTGGATAATTCAGGTAGAGATTGGCACATTCAAATAAACCCTACCTTATGGGCTTATAGAACAAGAATTAGAATGCCAACAAGAGCTACACCATTCTCACTAGTTTATGGAGTTGAAGAAGTTTTACCTTTGGAGGTAGAAATCCCATCTTTAAGAGTCTCATTGCATGGATTACTGAGTGAAGAAGAGTATAGGGTTTCTAGACTGCAAGAGTTGGAGCTACTAGATGAAAGACAACAACAAGCTTTTGACCATTGAAAAGTGTATCATAATCGAATGTCAAGGAATTACAACAAGCCCATTAAACCAAGGGCATTCCAAATAGGTGATCTAGTCTTGAGAGAGAACCCTAACAATCAAGAAGAAAGAGAGAAGAGAGGGAAATGGGAATAAAACTGGTTAGGACCTTTTGTGATCACCTCTTCTTTTGGAACATGTACCTACAAACTAGCTGATTGTGAGGGAGAAGGGTTGCAAGAACCCATCAATAGTATACACCTGAAAAGATTCTACACATGAAGCAGATGAAAGGTTATAAAGAAAAAGAGTATCAGAAAATCAAATGAGAGAGCACCCTATTTATTGTACATATTCAAAAGAGATCCTAAAAAATTCAAAAACATTGAAAAACATAAAAGAAGAAAACAAATTAGAAATGCAGAAAAGATAAAAAATAGTGAAAAATTGAGCATGAAGAAAGCCAAAAATATTTAGAAATGATGCTCAAAAAGAATAGTGACAGCTAGCTACATCCATTCTAGATTAAATGCATTCAAGTTGTTTGTTTTTCTTATCTCAAAAACTGATTTGAAAAGTGAAAAGAGGGGGTGGAGTTAAATCAAAAAATCAAATTTTCATCAAAAAAATTATGTGATAGAGTGTGTTGGAAATCAAAAAAATCAAAGTCAAAGGTGCATTGCATTAGATAAATTGCATTTAAATCATATTGCATTTAGGCTCATTTATCATCTTATCATCTTCATTCATTGCATCAATAATTATAGTTCATATTATTAAGTTCATTTAAAAAGTTGCATTGCATTAGATTGCATTCATTTTAGGTCCCATCATTTTTAATTACATTCATTGTATAAATAATTTTAATTCACATCAAAAGGTTATTAATTACATTGCATTAAGTTCATTCTAAACATTTCATTTATTTTCATCTCATTGGTACATTGCATTATCCATTAAGGTACATTCTTTAGGGTTCATTACATTTAAAACTTTGAAATTACATTTAGAAGTATAAATGTATTAAGTGTATCATTGCATTGCATTAGACCATTGAATTGCATTAAGTCCATCATACATTATTCATTTATCATGACATTAGTAAAACTCATTAATCATTATATCATTAATTACATCCATCTATCATGACATTAATCATTATGCTCACTAAATCCATACATTAAATCATATATGTACATCCAAGTCCATCCATTACATTTACATTTCATTTACATCCACCGCATTACATTACATTACATCATCCATAACATCATATAAATGCATCCATAAAACATCATCACATAGCATTAATCATTAAACCATTAAATATTCATCATTACACATCATTAAACATAAAACCATGTATTAAATGCATCCATCTACTCAATGTCATAAATAAGACATCCACATTTGTATCAAAACATAACATGTGCATTCATATCATAAACTGCATTTGAAAAACATTAAAACATAGCATATAGAGAAATCATATAGATCTGCATATCGTAAAGCACCTAAAAAGAAGTCCAACACATAATAAAATCATATAATGTAAACCTATCAAAGAAAATAAAGTTCATGGTATCATCAATGTCCATCTCAAATATGTGAATCAGAGTCTAGCCAACATGAAAAGTATCGATCATAAATAAAATCATTTGATAAAAGAATATAAGTACAATTTCACGATGTCAAAAAATCATAATGTACATCAAAAGAATGGCTCAATCATATATCTCAACTGCCAAAACCACATGTACCATTAGTACTAGGACCGGTATCAGGGCCTTGGCTAGAGATTTCCTTTAGTCCATGCTGACTCATGGAAGCCATAAATGTCTACATCATGGTACTGAGCTGTGTAACCAGCTATCTGACCTCTGACATCTCAGATTGTAAATCCCGAACATCAAATGCCAATGCTGGTGCAGGAGGAGCCTATGGAGGAGTCTCCAGAGGGGCCTATGGAGCAGGACCCTATGGTGGAGGAGCCATGGAAGAATATGGCATCAAAGAAGATGGTATAGAAGAAGATGGAATTTGAGAAGGAGGAGGACCCTGTGGCCTAGTAGGTGCTAGGGGTGCCTGTGCCTGATCTACCATAATATGGGCAACCTACACATCTAAATCTATGCCAACCTACCTATATAATCAAACTTTATGCTAGCCCCATCTAGCCAGTCTATCCACACCAACCTAATGTAGAGCCCTAAATAGACTACCCCTAATCCTAACTCATCTACCTCTCATATAGACTCCACCCCTGACTGGAAAGGGGCAACAATCACAAGAATGAAAATCCTGCCACCTCATCTTGCTCTACCTGCTCATCATCCCTAATGACCCCGTCTACCACCACCACTTCCATCATGCCCATCATCATCAAATCACTCCTTGATCTCAAGTACTAGCTCTACTGGATCAGTGAACCTAGGGAATGGGTTCTGTAAGAACCACTGTGGGTAATCGTCAGTCATGCCTGCATCAACAATATTCTCCCTCATGTCCCAGGCAAGGTGAGGTAGTTGTAAAAAATCATCTCAAGCTATCCTATAATCTATTTGTGGACCCCAAATGGATCTCTCCACCTGTACTTGAGCATATAAAGCCAAGCCCTGTGGCATCCCCTGTACCCACCAAAACTATCATAAAACCTGATGGAAAAAAATCACTCAATAATCAAGGATGTTCACCCTATCATCCAATGTGACATGCACATGAAGGGAAGCTTAGATACATCCTCAGGCCATGAATCACATCCAAGATATAGTTTCCAGACCACTTGAGATATGTCATTAATGATATGGTGTAGGTAATCCACCTTGCCTAGGTGGGTTTGAAAAACCATCCCCTCATAAATGAGTGCAAAAGGCTATCCTGCATCTCAATGTCTAAATATAATGGGCCTAGTGACATGAACATGCTCCCATGTCCATAGCTATAGAAGTACTACTCCCGTAGAAAGAGTAGCACCGCACCAATACACCATTTCATGTAGCTTGTGGTGCAGTTGATCCAACATGCACAAACCCCAATCAAACCTACAAGGATGGGTGATCATATCCTCAAGGATCCTACCCCAACTAGCTACAAATCCATGTCCCCGCTGATTAGGAACCAAGAAACCACCAAAAAGAACTCCTAATACTAATGGGAGCACCGAGAATGAAGGAAAATGAGCTCAAAGAATTCTCTTGTCTCCAATAGTAGGGTTAGAAAAGAGATGTATGCACACTATTCCATCATAAACCTGGTCATAGTATATAATCTCCCCATGGGTAGGGATCCATAGTAGCCATTACACATCCTTAGGAGTGATCATCATCTCCCCCATCGACAAATGAAATGTGTTATGGTCAGAGTGCCAATGCTCTTCCATAGCTGTAAGGAGACCCTAATTCACATGGAATTAAGGGAGAGAAAGAAAGAAAGACAAATCACATCGACCAATCACCTAACACTCTAGCCCACTGAGGTCATCTATCACATCAAACAGTAAGGAAAATAAGATTCGGACAGCTAGCTTCTAAAGCTGGGCCTATAAAAGCAAGTTTAAACACATTAGAAATCAAAATCATTAACTATTGGATCATCTTAAGTCAATCAACCAATCAAATTTAATCAAACCACAATCAATTTTCCTGATTCTATACAAAGAGGATAGAAAATTCATCATCACTATTAACCATCTAAATCAACATTGACCATCAACATTCAATATCAAGTGACTAGAACTAACATTAGACAACTTGCTATAAACATGACTCAAAAACCTAAGCCAATTAACTATTTGATGACATTAGATGAACTGGAAAGTTGATTGAAAGGTTCACACATTTTTCCAAACAGGGTGTATGTGCTATTTCACTGCTTAAAAGTGCTAAAAACCAAATACACAGCTAAGAATATCAAAAGTGCAACAAAAACTATTGAAAGCATAGAAACAAAGTGTATGCATTACAAGAATTAGTACATGCTACAGGATTACCCAGTACACGCTAATAAAATATTTAAAAGCGTAATCAAAATTGAAAGTGCAATAGAAAGGGTTGAAGATGAAATCTTGACCTAAATTTAGTGTTTGAATGTGTAGCAGGAAACACTGGATGCGCTGTGAAAAACCGCGGATGCATTGAAACATACTTATACAAGCTACTAAAATACTTGAAAGTGCAATAAAATTTAAAATTTTTTAAAAATAGGGTTTTTTCATGAAAAACCCAAATTTTTTTAAATTAAATGCAGAAATGGACAAAGTAAGTACCCATGGGTACATATCGGAGGTCCATAGCTAGGTGGGCACTGGTACCGTCGATCTCTCCTGAATCTATGCTCTCAAATTAGGATCACCATCATGAAATAGCTTAGAGGGTCAAAGTGAAAAGTCAAAGAGGAGGGTAAAAATGAATAGTAAAAATGACCTTTTACCCCTATATATAGCCCATTTTGACCTAAAAAGGGGTACTTTTGACCAGAAAATGACTTGGGACCCAAACTTTACACCTATTCAGCCAAATTAGGGGCATTTGTCATCACATATTAAATTCAATATTGGAAATGAAATCAAAATTAACAACCTAATTGAAAATTTTTCAAGGCAAACAAATAAAATGCAACATCTTTCACCCAAATTGAATTTTGTTTCATTTTTAAGGGGGAATACACTCGGATTATCAAGATCAAAATCATATCAATCATATCAAGGACATCATCGACTTAATCAAATCAGGGACATAAATATTTAGCAAAAAAAATTTCACAAAAAAATCAAGTGGGACATCAAAACGTCCAATCAGGCATCATATCAACAATCCATCATCAAATCAACCATCAAGGACTTCAATCAATAAAAAATTCATCAATCCTATCATCAATATCTGCATCTTCTATCAACATTGAATCAAGCATCAATTGAATTAGTTACTCTGCATCAAAACAATCAGGACATTCTTTGAACTGATATGCTTCACACATCGATTCAAAGAGGGGCATTTGTAATCACCTAAAAATGGCCAGGACTAAATCATGTGGGAAACTAAGGAAAAATAAAAGCAATAAATTGAAATCAAGCTAAAAAGCATAATTGCAATCAAACCAAAAATCTAATTTTAATTGAAAATTAAAGGCCAATAAATTAATTTAAATCAAATAAATCAAGTTAAATCAATTAATTATGAAATTAATCTAATTAATTGTATAGTTCAATTTAAATCAAATCAACCCATTCAAGGGGTACACATGGCTAAAAAAATCAATTAAATTCAATTAATAAATCCCTATTTTCCCTCAAACACCACATGGGAGGAAAATGCCTCAACCAATGGGAATTAAGGATCAAGCTGATGCAGTTAAGGTAGGAGGATCCAATTAAGGACTGTTTGACCTTGTAGCCAAACACCAACACAACGGAAAACACAACAAGAAACCAGATCTGAAAGAAAATAGATGTCTTTATTCATCAATTAACTGATTACATGCAATGTGCTGGGCTGTAAGGCCTTCCTGATTATGGCCAAATACAATGCAAGAAATAGTTCTACAAGATCAAAAGGATCCAACACACTTCTCCTTAGCTAGCCTAGGTCTGTAAGACAATAGAACACTAGTAGGCACTCCAAGAAAGATCTAAACTTGTACTCAAACTTCCAAGCAATCTTTCTACTACCTAAGCTCATAAGCTACTAGCTCTACTTTCATAGATCCACACATATGCTACTCTAGCTCCCCCTAAACAACTACCCAAACATCTCCTTAAATACTAAAACCTAGCCACAAGTTGGCTTTACAAACAATTAAATCCCAAAAGCCAATCGACTCCCAAATATAAAAATATTAAATGCCAAACATCAATCGGCTTACAAATAACTTCATAAATATTTAATTCACCAAGTCGGCCTCCATATCCACATAGGATAATGCAACACACCAGATCTAGGTCCGCACATGTCCAACGGTCAATCCATAACTCAAGGAACTTGACCCAGATTAAATGCATCAGTTGGCCAAGCCAAATCTCCAAGAACAATCATCGGTAAGCCAAACTACTAAGCATCCATGCCAACCGAGCTCTCCAAGAATTACCAAGCACCAACAATGTCGACTAAGCACCACAGAAATCACCAAGCACCAGAAGTGCCAAGTCTTCTTCAATGACCGAGCTCCCTTCAATGACCGAGTCCTCCAGTGACCAAGTCACTTCTGTTGGACTACAACTGATTTGGAATTGGATTGAAGAATCTGTGATTAAAGATCATTAAGGAGTTGCTGATTAGATATGTAGTATGATTAAATCAGTATTATGTTGTCATTGATGTCAACTAGTTTGACAACACTTATCTTGTAAGTTACTATACTGAGACATCTGAAGAAAGGTGAAAGAGATGAAGAATAGAGAAATCTACATGAGAATGATGTACATGAAAAATGAGGATAAGGAATACATTGGGTAACTTGTTGACGAGTCTATGACTTGATGATATTGACTTTATTATGTTGCATTCATCTATGATGAAGTATAGAGCTGAAAGACACAAAGCAGTGTTGTCGGTAAATGAAGCATTTCTAGTATACACTGACGGAGTGTAGTGTATACTGATCGTAGTATTAACTGAGTAGTGTTCACTGACACATTTCTTTGTTAACCAAGCGGAACAGAATGAACTAAATGATTAGTTTAGCTGATAAGATTGATGAGTTGGAAAGAGTATAACATCGAGGTAATGGTACACAAATCGACAGCTGACGAATTTCAGGAAAGATCTAAAGGATGAGAATCAACTATTTTATTGACACAAGTTCCGAGAAAGTTTGAAGTGGGAAAATCTATGAATGTGGTTAAGCAGAAAAATTTGATGGTGGAGAAGAAAATGATTTACTTGTCTATATAAGAGGAAAAAATTTCTTGATAGAAAAATGCCGAAAGAAGTAGAAACTGTAGGAATATTGCATGAAAAAGGTTTTCATGCATTCTGATCATACTGGTTAAGTAAGAACCGAGCTGTAGAAAAATTACTAAGCTACAGAGAGAAATTACCGATGGACAGTAAGTTGATACAGTATTGAATCTAAAGTGAAATATTGATCAGAAGGATTTGTTTGGACTAAATATTGATCTGTAATCTGCAATTGAAGTTGTATTAATGTAGATCATTTACTGTTACATATTTAACCATTGTATACAGTCAAAATCTCTTAACCGAGTGGACTCTGAAAGTCTTATGATGTATCATTCATAGAATGAACATTGTTATCTTGTCAACCCCATAGTGAATTATGGTTGGATGATAACTTCTAGTCTAAAATCCTCTAACAAGGTCACACCTGACAGTGTGTTTGTAAACCTTTAATAGGGTTGGTTCTTAACCGACCTCACTTCAGAAGAGTGAACAATTTTGGGTTGCTAGTCCCAGGTGGTTTTTCCATTTATAGGGTTTCCACATTAAATCTCTTGTGTTATGTGTTGATTGTGATATCTATTTGTTATCATTGTTTACATGTTACATGTTAGATTTGATCGGTAACTATTATGGTATTAGACTGGTAACCAATAAAAGCACAGACAGTGAAAGTATTTATTATTAACCGAGGAGCAAAAATTAAAGAAGTTGTTTTGAATTATACATTTTATTTTGGGACATTGGATAATTGATTCACCCCCCCTCTCAGTTATTCTAACAACTTTAGCAACCGAGCAACTGGCATGAACACCGAGACCCCGTCGGTAACTAAGCACTGAGAAAAAAAACACCAAGTCACCAAGTGACCATCATCAACTGAGATCGACTAGAACTTCCAATTGAGAATCACCATCAAGACCGAGAAACCCCAATCTTCTAGCGAAATCACCAGCCAAGTAACTGAACTCCACCAGATAGTTACCGAGACTTCCAAAATCTTCAAGCACCGAGTGATAAGCTAGGATGCCACTGCATCAGACTCCCAGGGTACAAAGAAAAGTGTGTCCCACACTTTCTCACCAAAGGGAACATCTAAAAAACAACTCCACTTCATCTTCACCAAAGGTTTCCACTCCATCGTAGGAAAGAGAACCAATCTGCAACCCAACCAATTAGTATGTTCAACATCTTAAACAAACTGAGCCTTCAATCCATCACCAGGGGTCAAGGAAGAATCCCTTCTCAGAATCTCATCACCAGTCTTATCACTGTCAACCAACAACTCAAGTCTGCAACCAGAAAACAACATTAGCACCATAACACTGAATAAAAGCAATTCAGTAACACCAACATCACCGAGGTGTTCAATAGAAGTAACTCTATACCAACAATAATATGATCAAGCACAACCAGATGCTCTACAATTTCCATGTCAGGCACAACTGAATGAACATGAAAACCAATCTCCTCACCAGCCTTAACAAGATCAATAACATCATCAGTAATCACAGGTAACTCAACAACAAGCACAAGTTGCTCTATAGGTTTGATGTCAGATTCCACTAACCGACCATCAAAACCAATTTCACATACCTCTTCAACCTCTGATCTGTCACTGGAAACCTTGTCAAGATGTCTTTTGTCACGAACCAGTCTACAAACCGACCAAACTACTTTCCTTCAAATCAGCATACTCCAAATCTAGTAAGCTTTACAAATCTCAACAACACTTTCTCTCATAAGGTTCTTAACTTGGCTCTCCATGCAGTTCATAAAATCCACTTCCAATCAATCAAACCTCTCAGAAATCACATCACCAAGGTCCAATCCTCTCGGAGACATCTCCAAAGATCTTTGAAAACCTTCTACAACAAACCCAAACATCGACCACCTTGTGACAACCTCCAAGATATATGCAAGTCATATTGCAACCTACCACCTTGCATGAACAACTGGGGCATGATTTCACAAGTTCAATGTCACGGACCTGCAACTCAGATTGCACACAATCTCTTTGCCAACAAGATCAACTTCGCAAGATCAGCCTTGCTATGTCAACCTTCCCCTCCAACAAGATCAAACTCTCACTTTGATACCACCTAATGCAGTCAAGGTAGGAGGATCCAATTAAGGAATGTTCAACCTTGTAGCCAAACACCAACACGGTGGAAAACAAAACAAGAAACCAGATCTGAAATAAAATAGATGTCTTTATTCATCAATTAACTAATTACATGCAATGTGTCAGGCTGTAAGGCCTTCCTAGTTACGGCCAAATACAATGCAAGAAATAGTTCTACAAGATCACAAGGATCCAACACACTTCTCCTCATCTAGCCTAGATTTGCAACACAATAGGACACTAGTAGGCACTCCAAGAAAGATCTAAACTTTTACTCAAACTTGCAAGCAATCTTTCTTCTATCTAAGCTCACAAGCTACTAACTCTACTTTCATAGATCCACACATCTACTACTCCAACTCCCCCTAAAAAACTACCCAAACATCTCCTTAAATACTAAAACCCAGCCACAAGTCGACTTTACAAACAATTAAATCCCAAAAGCTAGCCGACTCCCAAATATACAAATATTAAATGCCAAACATCAGTCAGCTTACAAATAACTTCAAAAATATTTAATTCACCAAGTCGGCCTCTAGATCCACATAGGATAATGCAACACGCCAGATCTAGGTCCCCACATGTCCAACAGTCAATCTATAACTCAAGGAATGCAACCCAGATTAAATACATCAGTCGACCAAGCTAAATCTTCAAGAAAAACCGTTGGTAAGCCAAACTAACGAGCATCAGGAAATACACTGAGCATCCACACCAACTAAGCTCTCCAAGCATTACTGAGGACCAACAATGTCAACCAAGCACCACAGACATCACCGAGCACCAGAAGTGCCAAGTCTCCTTCAATGACCGAGCTCCCTTTAGTGATCGAGTCCTCCAGCAACCGAGCCACTTCAGCAACTGAGAAACTAGCATGAACACTAAGATCCCATCGGTAACTAAGCATTGAGAAACAAAACACCAAGTCACCGAGTGACCATCATCAATCGAGATCCACCAGAACTTCCAACTGAGAATCACCGTCAAGACTGAGAAACTCCAATCTTCTACTAAAATCACCATCTAAGTAATCGAACTCCACCAGATAGTTATCGAGACTACCAGAATCTTCATGCACCGAGCGATAAGCCAAGATGCCACTACATCACAAGTTCACATGGATCAAGCTCAAATCGAATCTCAATCACACATAAGGTGAGAGCATCTTGACCACTCATTTTGTTTCTTTGTCCCAAACTTTGAGGACAATCCATTTAAATTGTCTCCAAAGGTGGAACCATGGACTTAACGTTAACTCAACCATGATCAACTCAAATCCACCCCCTAAACTTGCCAAAAATCTATAAAATCAAGGAATAAATCAATGAGAAAGGATCCACAAATCTAAGAATTGCATCAAACCTCTTGAGATTTTGAGCTAGAAAGGTAATATTAAGCATAGTTTCTTTTGGACTTCACTTAATTAGCTCAATAACTTCATCAATCTCATTTTAGAGCTGTCACTAATGGAGGATTTTTGAGATCTTTGCATTAGCATATCTAAATAGAGAGCCATAGAGTGCTCATTAGTTATTTTTGCATTTAAATAGCTCACTAATTATGGTATTTTTCTAATTTATATTATTTATTACTAAGCTAACCCTATGAAGGTGCTTTCCATAGCACACATGATGGATTTATACTTGAAATATGGATTTGAAAAAAATGATGAAATGTTCAAAAGTGTTACTTGATTGTGGAGTCATGTCTTTTTAGCAAATGGATGAGGTCTTTTGACTAGAGGAGCGATGATAAAAGCATGATAATTTTCTTGATTTATGCATGACTTTCTTAAGTTTGATGCTTCAAAGTATGTAACATCCATCTTATGAAATGATCATCAAAGAATCATCGAGGACATGTACATATGGAGAGAATAATATATTTGTCTATTTATGCAACAAGATACTTTGGTCATTTTGATCTTTCATATCTTAATGCCACAATCCACTTGCAACATTGAATCCAATGAAAGCGGTATTCATACTATCATGGTTGAAAATCAAACTAGTGAGAGTTGTACCAATTTCATGTGTGCAATTTTAAAGGAATGTGGTATTCAAAGCATCATGGTTGAGCCAGTGATGATTGTACCAATTTCATGTTTCAAAAGCTTAATGATAAAAAGAAACATCCTTTTTATTAAAAGAGACAACTAGTTGCATTCATATAGATTAAATTTGCATGTGGTTTGCATATGGATTTTTATAAAAAAGCAAAAGGGGTAGATTCAAGTGTAAATAAAAAAAGATTCATCATAACTTCTTTACTTGATTAATATGTTGGACTAAATCAAAATATAGGAGTGCATACTTTAGTGGCATGTTAAGTTGTATTTTAGTATAGTTTTCATGATTCATTAATCATTAAATTGCATTCATTTATTTCACTTATTAAGTACATAATAATTCATTTCATTATCATTGCATTTCATATCATTTATATTCATTAGGTTGCATCACATCATACATTTAATCATTAGAATCATATTGGAACACATGCACATATCATATAAATGTATCATTAATCATTAATAATTAAAACATAAATAGAATCATTAAAGGCATTTCATTAACATTTTGCATCCATCTAAGCTATTTCATATATAAGACATCCATCCAAAACATATAAGATAAATGCATTCATAACATTTTGTATCACAAAAAAACAAAAACAAGCATATATATCATCATAAATCAAAAATAAAAAGTTCAACATATGATGACATCATAAATGAGAAGAGTCTATAAGAAGGATAATCAAAGAAATATCCATCAAATAATATCAAATATCCATGAAGTACATTAAAAAGAGTCCTGATCAAAGTGATACATATGATACAAATGGTGGAAAAAGTAAAGCTCTCAACTAGTGCCACTTGCATCCGTGTCATCCGGTCCACCTATACTTGTCCTATCTATATCTATGCCTATACCTCTGCTAGAAATAGGCTATGTACCATGCTATGCCATAGTAGCCATAAATTTCTACATCATGACACTAAACTAATCCATTTGACTCCTAATCTAAGCCATGCCATCTTGTAAAGATCTAACATCCTGAGCATGTGTATCTGGTGCCTATGAAGCTGACACTACCTATGCTAGTGGGATAGGAATCAGGGAAACTTGTGGAGTAGGAAGATAAGGAATGATTATCTGTCTAGATACTCTAGGTCTTTGTTGAACCATATCTACAATCCTTATCTAATAGATAGACATCACTCCTCCACCCCTCATCCCAACTCCTCCACCCCTCATCCTCACTCCTCTACTCCTCATTCTCACTCTGCCAATCCCGCCACCTCGTAATCTCACTCAAAAAACTATTAGATGACCATGAGATGAAAATAATCCACCACCCTAACCACCTCTCACTAGTACTCTCCTCAGTCTCCCACCTCTCCCACACCTCCCATCATCATTGTCATCATATGATCTATCATCAATGTTAGGAATAGCCTCTACATGATCTATAAAATGTGGGAAGGGATGCTATGTAAACCACTAAGCATAATAATCTATCATTCTAGCATCAACAACATGATCTCTCATATCCAAGGATAAATGTGGTAAAGAAAGAATCTCATCGTGAATAATGCGATAATCTATCTGAGGATCTGGCATAGATTTCTCTGCCTATACCCCTGTGTATAGTGCCAAAACTTGTGGCATGCCCTATACTTGGCCAAATTGTTGGAGTACCTTATGGAATACAAATATCTCAATAAATAATGGAGTCCACCCAATCATCCAATGAGGCATAAACATGAAAGGAAGCTTTGAATCATCCTCTCACCAAGGCTCACATCTAAGATATGGTCGCCATAAGACTTGATCAATATCATCTAACATGCATCACTAAAAATCTAGTTTTCCCAAGTGATGCTAGAAAAATTATCCCTCATAAATATATGCATATGGCCACCCAAGATCTCTATCTTGAGCTGAAATAAGCCTTGTGATAGGAAGGTTCTCCCAAGTCTAGAGTTGTAACAAAATAGCACTTGTGGATAATGAAACACCATGGTGATAGAATACATGGTGTAAGTCATGGTATAATTGTGTAAAGAAAAAATAACCCTACTAAAATCTACATGGATGAGAGATCATGTCCTCTAAGATCCCTCCCCAGTGTCCTCTCTTATTTGGAAATATGAATACACCAATTAGTATACCCAAAATTATAGGAAGTGTAGGAAAAGAGACAAACTATGCCTAGGAGATGTTGTTGTCACCAATGATAGCATTTTAAAAGACACATCAACACAATAAGCCATCATAAACCTGATTTTAGTAGACTAGACCACCCCGCATTGGGATCCTAAGCAATCTATACACATCCTCAGGGGTGATTATCATCTCACCCATAGGAAAATGGAAAGTGTTATGGTTAGAGTGCCACCACTCTACCATAAAAGTGAGAAGACCTCAATTTACAAGGAATTGAGGCATGTCTAAGAGGAAGAACAAATTGTAATGATCGATAAGCCATCACTCCTGAGAACTCAACTACTCAACCATATCTAAAGGCCATGTTGAATCTAGTGACATCATATTAGTAAACAATCATCTAAGTGGATCATCACAAATCAATCAAAAAATATATCATCCTATCACTCGTCTAGAGAACAACATCATTTTTTTCCTAATTCTAATCAGAGAGGACAAAAAAATGTCAAATAAATCATATGGACTTATCAAAATTGGTAATCAACATTAATCAAAACATGATCAAACTAACATCAAAACACTTGTTTTCATAACAAGAAGAATATTTTTCATCCATTGATCGATTGCAAAAATTAGTTGAATTAGATAGACTAGTCAATTAGGTTAAAATTGAAAAAAATAGCTACACATAATTTCATTCCATCAGACGCGTCAAAAGACCTAAGTTCTATTCTTTTTATCATACATGCTGAATCAATTATCACACACGCTGAAACAACTTGTACACATAATTTTTCATCATACGTGCCATTAAAAATGGTGTAAGAGTTACTACATCTATTATTTGTGCTGAGCTATTCATACGCGTTACTGAACCTATTAGATGTGCTAAAAAACTCCTAGGGAACATGTTTATATATGATATTTGACATATCATACACACTATTTTAGTGCATAGACATGCTAAAACATTTTTCTACGTGCTATTAAAATTGATCCTATGTGCTATTACATAAAATTGGCAAAATTAGAGAAGAACAACACAAAAATTTACATTTTTAAAGTAAAAATAGAAAAATAAAAAATAAGGAAGGATCAAGCTACTCACCGGAGGTCCATAGTCATGTGGGAACTAGAATCTATGACCTCTCTTGAACCTATGCTCTCGAATAGGGACCACCATCACTTCTATATCACTAAAAGGCTTAGAGTGAAAAGTCAAAAGGAGACGTGCAAATGAATAGTGAAAATAGTATTTTGACCCCTATATATAGCCCTTTGACCTAAAAAGGAGACTTTTTATGACATTTTTTTTACCTAGGGTCAAACATGTTCAACTAATTTTTCTGCAATTGGGACATTATCATCAATTGGTTGTCATAACATTATCGGAAATGAAATTGAATTTGCACAATATTATTCAAATTTTTTTAGAAAATCATAAAAATAAAATACAAATGGATCAAAATTCCCCAAATCAACTTCCATTTCATTTCCAAGGGGGTAGGATATCATAAAGGAGGTAAAATCAAGAAGAGTAGCAAAAATTTTCAAATTAGAGGCATTGAGCGTGAAATTTTCAAAATCATCAATGGGACATCTAAATTAGTGAAACTTCTCAAATCAAGTACCATATTAGGAGTCCATCATCGAATCAGGGTTTCATCATCCAATAAATTGTAAATCAAGAAATCAGTTATCAAAGTCAGATCAAACATCAGTGAGTCAAACATCAGACATTCTTTGAACCAACATACTTCACACATTGATTCAAAGAGGGGCATTTGTATACACCTAAAAATGATCAAGGTGAAAATGAAATGAGCAATCAAGGATAAAAGAAAGAATTAATTGAAATCAAGCCTATTAGATTAATTAAATAAAAAATATCAAATAATTGTGCAATTGATTTTAATCAAATTAATTGTATAGTTAAATCAAATCAAATCCAACCTATTCAAGGGTACACATGGCTACGAAAAAATCAATTAAATCATTTATTAATTCCTATTTTTCTCACCAACCACATATGGACAAAATCAAATGAACCAATTTGAATTAAGAAATGAGCTCACATGGATCAAAGCTAAATCAATTCTCCATCACACATCTTGGAGATGCATCTTGTCCATTGATTTTGTCTCTTTGTTCCAACCTTTGAGAACAAAATATTTACTTTGTCCCAACATTTGAAACTATTAACTTGACTCAAACCTAATCATGATTAATCTTACTCTACCCCTAAGCTTTGGGAAAATCTATAAATGGAGGAAAAAATAAGGAGAAAAGGATCCACTCTCATTAGTTATTAATTGCACCCATATTATAGGCATCTAATTGTGAATTCCTAGCACATTTGAGCATATTTTAGTATAATTTTAGTTAGAATTGCATAATTCATCTAGCATAGATCATATATTCTCAATGTAGAGTTGTCTCTATTGAATGCTAATCTAAGAGAATTTATTTAGCTTTTCTAGGTAGAGATCCATAGGATGCTTATTGTCATTATTTCAATTCAATTTCTTTAAAATTGTTATATTTTCCATAATTGAGTTGATATTTTTATGAACTAATCCTATGAAGGTATTTTACATACACACCCGGTATAACTATTAGATGTATAGAAGACATAGGAGGTTTTTAAACCATGTTGTGAATCCTCGCAAGGGATGCTGGCGCACTACCAACTATCCCCCTCCCAACATTACTCACCGCAGCCTATGTGGATTCGAACCTATGACCAAGCTTTGATACCACTTGTTGGAAGTAGTGGTTGCCATGGCACCAAAAGATTGACCTGTTACTGCCTAATACAACCACTAGACTTATAGAAAATGTAAGAGGTTGTTAAACCATGTTGTGAATCCCTGGAAGCAATGTGACACACTATCAATAGGTGGCCCTTGCCACATTTAAATTATATTATATATATTTAATTTAATTATTTTAAAAAATTTCTAGTGAAAATAAATTCACCTGTACTTTTTCCAGAATGATATATGTGTGTATATATTTAAAAAAAGAATTTTAAATATAAATCCCATATATATATATATATATATATGTATGTATGTATGTATGTATGTATATATGTATATGTATATGTATTTATATATATCTATATATGTGTGTGTGTACAAATATAAAACTATACAAATTGATAAATATGTATTTTGCATTGAATTTTCTCTAAATGAATATATTCAAATATTAGTTTTGTAAACATAATATGATAAGATATTGAAATCAAATTATCTGTATTAATTTGTGAGATCTTCTACCATATTTTCAACAAAACCCTAATTGATTTAAATCACATGTTTACCTAATATTCTGAAACAAAATCTAGGGATTAACAGATTGAAACATAAACAAGAATTTCTCCAAATTTCTCCACACAAATAAACCCAATTGTCTTTTCTTTTCAAATTCTAAAGCTATGAAAAAATATAATACAATCACTCAAAAGAAATAACCAAATCTAGTAGGCACAACATAGATAATCTTTTCAAAAGGAAAGATTTACAAGAGTTTACAAACCCTACCTCAATACACAAAGATGAATCGAAAAACCAATTCCAAATCTTGAAAACCCAAAGCTTTCGAAAACACAAAAAAAATAATCGTCTAAAACTTTTCCATGAGAGAATCCTTCAAAACTTGATTGAAAAACCTTTTCGAAATGGTCTCCAAGCTCTCTAATATAGAAACCCATAAACCAGAGTTGAAAGTTTGCAACTCCAAATAACAAAAATAGAACTGAACTATTAAAAATAATGAAGCACTTAACTCAAATATTAGCTTTTCTAAATTTTCTCAACTGAACTCTTCATCTGAGTTCAACCTTGTTTTTATCAAACTTTATGCATTCTAAAAGTGCATGATTAATTTTAATTCATAATAATATGCAACTTAAATTAAATAATACTCAACTCCTTTTATACATTTAAATATTAATTTTTTAATTTAATAATAATTAAATTCCCCAATTATTATTTTTAACTTTAAAAATTAAATTATTTAATAATCATTAAACCCTTTAATTATTATTTTTCACTTTTTAATCAAGTTTCTTTAATAACATAGGCATTTAATCAATTCTCATTAATTAAATAGCCTTATATTTAACATTTCAATGTATATAAGATATAATTATTTAATCTCATAATTAATCCTAATTAAACTCTTAATCCACTTCTGTACAAAAACAACATCAAACTACATAACATGCAACAAGAAGGAAAGATGACCAAATCAAACTATAATAATCAAGCCTAAAGGAAGGGCTCACGAATTCATGTCACCTTGACGAATTCAGACAAGTAGAAAATCAAATACTTGCCCATTATTTAGGATAATTAATGGCTTTGGTTGGGATTTAGACCTTTCTATTATCTCTTCTCTATTACCATTGAGATATTGTGATAGGGCATGTGCATCCTGACAATTCAAGGAAGTTGATGCTTGGTACTTGCAAACCTGTTATCACAAAGCTAAAAATGTGCATGTATATAATATATAGAGAATGGTAGGGTGTTAGGATCGAGAAATACTAAGAGCGGGGGGGGGGGGGGGGGGGCTGTGAATCAGTATTGCAACACTTTTATTCTTTATAAACCAATTCAAACTTAACCATGCAATAACTGAAATACGAAGAACATACACATAGTAAATAAATCATAACACCATGACTTGTTCTCGAGGAAACCCTAGCAAAGGGAAAACCCCAGTGGGGATGGTACCCAAAAATGATGCACTAAAAGTATTATGTACCTGTTAGGAGACCTTTCCCTGTTAGGAGAAGAATATTACATTAGTACATGTCCTTGTTAGAGGATGAACCCTATTAGGAGTCCATAACCCTGTTAGGGGTGAATAAAAAATGGAGCTCACTGCTCATACAAAGGACTCACTGTCCAATATTACAAAAGAGTTCTATAACAACAAAAATGAACTATAACAACATATTTTATGCTAAATTAGTTCTAGTTGAAGCTTGCAAAAATAATCATAGAATCCCCACTTTACTTGGTCATCATAGGTTTTCTATATCTTTTTTTGTAACTTCGCAACTCAAAACCTTCACATATAAATACTTGTAATACCCCAAAAATGGGCTATAAGTTCATTAACCTCCTACATCTTCAAATTGAATGAAATTGACACCAAAGTTCTAACCTAAGGCACATTTGCACATTATCGAATCCTAATTGATTATCCTAAATTTTGCATTGGGCAATATTCCTAGCAATATTCCTAGCAATATTCCTATCTATCCTAATTATCTTTAATTTAATAATTATTTAGCAATAAATCCTATTTATCCTAAAGTTTGATTAATTGAATATTCTGAATATTTAATTAATTAGATTTAATACTGCCACTTAATTACTTAATTAAATTTAATTAAATTTATTCCTAAATTGTATTATTTAATTTGACAATAAATCAAAAATCTTATGACTAATTGATTAAATCCTTATTTAATTAATTAATGTCAGTTGTCAATATTTAATAATATAGTTTTTGAATAAAGTTTGATTTAATAATTGATTAACCCATAAATCAATTGTTTTAATTCAAAAATCAGTTAAGTTGAAGATAAATCACTTTATTTATTTAATTAATTCATAATTATCTATGCACATTTGAAAGAGCAGTTAAACTTTAAATCGGAAAATTAATTCAAGTTGTTATCTTTTTGAAACTCAACATCTATTTTGAGTTGAAAGCTGATCTAAACTTCTGATTTGAGTTAAAAAGCTATTTTTGCATGATTTTGCATGATTTTGTGATTTAATTATCTTTGATTTCTTGATAACTCAAAAATCAACCTGAGTTTATCAAGAGTGTTTTATGGCTTTTCTCATGCACCCTCAAAGCCTTGGATTTCTATACAAATCAAGGCTCAACTCTTCACAATCACCCACCTCAAATTTGCACAACTACTCTGGCGAATTTGCAATTGAAGGATTAAGCACTTGCGATAGGCGATTTGTGAGATCTTTCATTGTTGGTCATAGTTTTTCATAGTTTTCATATCATATCTTTGTATTCATAGTTTTCTATTATTCTTAGATAAATCTGCATATCATCTCAATTTCATTTCTAGATAGATTCATATCAGTTTTTCAATCTTAATTACATACAAAATCCAAAAAAAAAAGATTAAATCTGCATTCATTTCATATCCATCTTCTGCATTCAAATCCTTCATTTAGGTGTTGCATTGTCACTGATCTCAGTCTGATCTGAGAATACTTGCAAGATTTTGATTTTCTAACCTCTAATGTTTTAGTGAAGTGTTGTGTCCACAGCTAGGTACAATTTTCACACACACATTTATGGCGCCCACCGTGGGGCCCTGAAATGGGTTTCCATTTCACTTTATCAATTTATATCTATTTTCTATCATTTTTTAATCAATCTTGTGATTTTATTCTTTGTGCGTACAATTTTCGTATGAGTTTTGTCAGAAACTCATGCCAGGACCTTTTGGGTGTTGTACAACTTTCAACATTTTCTAGGCTCATTTCAGCAACTACAGATCATCATTTGAGAGTGACATTGTCATGTGGGAAGACACCCACTGTCGTATGAGTTTTCAAACTGTCATGTGGGAGGTACCCCACTATTGTATGAGTTTTGATACCAGGATTCAATTATCATTTTAGAATTTTAGGTAGTTTTTTAGATTTGATTTTTAGATTTGGACTAACAGCTAACCCTAACAATTGAGATCTTCTGTTTCTGACTGATATTTGCTGATTCTGATTGGAAAAGTGCAAGAAAAATTGGTAAAACAGTTAAAATCTACTAAGCACATTGCAAGGAATTCAGGTATTCTACTATGATCTAATAACACTTTGATTTGGATTAAAATGAACTCTCACGTGTCAAGCTTGTGTGAATTTTCCTTCTTTCATATCACAGACTTCATTTTGGGCTATAAAATGAACATAGATTTGCTTTTCGCATTTCTATTACACATAGTAAATAGGCCCTATGAACACTATTTGTGGATGATCTTGAGAGAGTGGTCTTCTTTCACTTGTTCACACATGTGAAGCTCTTCTTGACAAAGGATCCCCTTGTAGGTAGGGAGGATACTGAGATTGTCTTGCATTCTACTGGGTTTGTAGTCCTCAGCTTTGATCGATACATTTTCTCTCCAAAGAGGTTGATAGACCATGAGTTGTTGACATCATATATCTTGATGAGATAGTTTTAGTCTTAGCGTGTCAAATTAATTTGTCTACATTGTTTTGGTGAAGTGAAGAGGCTAGGGGATTATGCTCTACTTCCTTTTTGGATAGTACCAGAAACCCAGATCCTTGAATCTGATCTAGTCCCCCTATGGTATCTTTTGTGAGTTACCTTTAGAGAGGGTTAACCATAGTGGACATTCCCTTAATTGGGTCAACCACGTGGATAGAACCTCAAGAGGTAATAGTCATTTTCACCATGGTAGCAACAGCCGCTATATAAATGTCCTTGTGGAGGAAATCTTCACAGGTGTGGTCTCTTGTTGGGCTGTCAGATCTCTCTAGTAGCTCCTAATTGATTAAATTCTTAGACTGTGTCAAAACCCCAGTGCACCTGGATTGGAGTTCGCCCTCTTGAGATCACAAAAGTTGCAGAGTTAGACCATTACTAAAAACCCTAGTGAGGCCAATTTTTCATTTTCTAGGAATATGTGCGTTATTGAAATTTTTTTTGAAACATACACAATTAGCACTCCTAGGGATTAGCACATTTAGTCACTTGATTGTGCATGCGCAGGGTTTCTTTGTCCCTTGTTCATTGTTTTCAGACTTTCTTTAAATCACTTGCCTGCTATTCTGTGTGCTTGTTTATCTATTTGGTTATTGAAAACAAATGATCCGAGAATAATCTTCAAATCTGAACAGACAATTTTGCAAACACACTGATTCTAAAAAATTGAAGAATTGCAAAATCTAAAGAAAAATTCATTTCTAGAGTCAAAATTCATCCCACGGGGTCAAAAAGTCATACAAGTTTTGACCATTATCATTTCATAACCCCCATATTGTTGTATGCAAGCTTGTATAGTGTTGTACGAGCTTTGTTAGAAATCACAAACAAAAACTCAAAATCTGCTATCAACTATTGTGCGAGCCTTGTAATTGTCGTATGAGCTTTGTCAATTGTCATTTCAGAGCCTACCCACTATCGTATGAGCCTGTAGAAAGTCATATGAGAATTTTTGAAAATTTGCCAAAAAGTTGTCAAATTTGTCAGAGATCCAACTTTTACAACATATTTACAGAATCTATCAAACAAACCATTGTGTCAGGAAAAAAGAAACAACTATAAATAATCCAATCATTTTCCTAAAGTGGTCTCTTGAGTCTGATCTAGTCTTCTAATTTATCGATTTGAGTCTTTTTCATCTTGTGTCAAAACCTTGTCATAATCATCAATCTTTAATCAATCTTCAAAATGGCTAAGTGTTGCGAACTCATGTCCGCTATATTTTGGGTGTCTACCCATACTACTAGGGCATAGTATCCTTCATTTACATTCAATCTAATCTTCAATCAATCCATCTTGACAAGGTTGTGTCATTGGATCTTCTTGAATCAAGTAATTCTTCAGTTGTCTTCATCTTGCTCTCTTGCTTCACCCAAGGTTAATGGTGGAAACTAGAGCTTCCTCACACAAGAAATCTAGAGAAGAACCCAATACCTTACCTTTGTCTACTCATGTGAGTCCAACCTTTGAGAAACTCTACAATTCAAGTCTTTACAAAGATGACAGTCTTGGCAATCTTCGATTGAAAACTAGTTACATACCCCCCCCCCCCTCCATCCACTCATAGAGGTAATAAAAAAACTCACATCAATCTATCCCAAGGAGCCCTAAAAATCCTAACATGTCTCAAGGAGGGACAAACCATGGGTCTCAAGGACCTCATTCCCAACATGGTGCGGATCAATAACCTACACCTTCTAAAATTTCCCAATATCAAAATGATGATAACTTCAAAAGAATGATGAAGCATTTCTTGAAAGAAGATAGAGAGGCATACTTTCTAGAGTTAGCCCATCAAGGAGCTAAAATTCCTCCAAAATTTAATGTTGAAGATATCATTATGCATGAGGAAGAAACCCCTATTACGGCTATGATGAAACAGATGCATGCCATGGAAATCAAGCTCAACAAACTAGAGAAAGAAAAGGAACCTAAGGAGTTATCCATGGAGGCCCTATGCCATTTTCCATTTGATAAGGACTTGTACATGCCACCATTCCCAAAGAGAGTGGAAATGCCTAAATACGATAAGTATGATGGGAACTTTGATCCTCAAGATCATGTCAAAAAATTTTGTACTCAATCTATGGAGTTCATGCATGAACCAACCTACTTAATGTGTCTTTTCCCTCGATCTCTGGGAGGAGCAGCCATTCATTGGCTCTCTAGGATGCCCCCAACTATCAAAAATTTTGAGGAGTTGATCAAACTATTCTATCAACAATAATCCTACAATATCCAGCATCCAGTCACCATGATCGACATCTGTAATATGAAACAATATCTAGGAGAACCATTCCTGACATTTCTCAAAAGATGGAGGAAGAAATTTTCTCTATATGCTAGAGCCATTCCAAAAATTGAGAAACTAGAAATCTTCATCAATAATCTTGTTCTAGAAATCAACCACCCTTTAAAAATCCAAAATCATACATCCTTTGATAAGGTGGTAGATAATGTGATCAAAATTGAGAAAGTACTTGTGAAAAAAGCAGACATCACACTTCAAAAGGACAAGTATGAATCTGGATCTAGTTCTAAGGACAAGAACAAAAATTGGAACAAGAATAAAGGTGTTTTCACTGACGACATTGTTGATGCTCTTTGTGCCCTGTCTAAGGCACCCTCTTTCAATCTCACTATTGGTACCCAAGCCATCAAAGCTTCTGAATCAAAAATAGCAGAGTCCAACAAAAAGTCATCTGAATATAAACCTTGGGCTTTAGATCCTAAATGCAAGTTTACTCCTCTTGGAGAGTCCTTGGAATCTGCTATGAAAACCCTGTTGGCAAACAACATCATCTCTTTGCCTGAGATCTGACAATTTGATCCCAAAACTAAACCAAAATGGTGGAGAGAGAATGATTTATGTGACTTCCATCGCAATAAGGGTCATAAAACTAATAACTGCATTTGTTTGAAACACATCATACAAGACAAAATTAATAATGGAGAAATCATTATTGACAATCATAAAAGCAATAATGATCATACAACATTCACGAAACCATTTCCAAAACATAGTAAGGAAGATTCTTCTTCTCACCCTAATATGGGTGCTAAAGTTAATTATGCCTACTCTAGAAATAATGCTGTCATAAATATGGTTGAACCATGCCTATCTAAGTGTTGCAATGTCATCAAAATTATAAGAAAATATAGAGAAAATCAATCAGCTAATGCAGTTACTCGATCACAAGCTCAGGCGCATCTGCAAGGAAAAATCCCAGACTCATTAAATGTCCCTAATATACCTTTCAATCTCTCCTCCACTTCTAAATAGAAGGCTACATCTAAATCTTCAAATCCTAAAAACACAAGGCCTGCATCATACAGTATTGTTCAATAACTCCAACATACCAATGGAAAAATCTCCATGTTTGAGTTGCTTCAGATATCTCCAGCTCATAGAGCCATTCTAGACAAAGCTTTTCTCGGATCCAATGTTCCTGACAACCTTGATTTAGATAGGTTCCAGACTATGGTTGGTCATCTTACATCTCCATACTATATTTCCTTTTCAGAGGAAGATGATAACTCCTTGAGTCATCCACATAACCAACTCTTGCATATTGAAGTCTTGATCCAAAACCATTGCGTCAAATGTGTGTTGATAGATGGGGGCACTGGTCTAAATATTTGTTCTTTCAGCTTGATCACACAACTAGGATTTTTAGAAAAGGCCATCGATCCTAAAAAGAAGATAACTATCAAAGCATATGATGAGCAAGAAAGGTCTTCCAAAGACACAATTGTCTTACCTATTAGAACAGGTCCAGTAATTGGAGATACTACATGTCAAGTTCTTGATCTACCTTTGGCTTACAAAATCCTTCTAGGGAGACCCTGGATACATGAAATGAAAGCTATTCCTTCCATGTACCATTAGTGTTTGAAATTTCCTTATGAAGGGGTAGAGGTAACCATTCCAATTGACGTATCTACAACTTGCAATGCATTGAAAGAAAGTACATATAAACTTATTCCTATTAACAAAGAATCTTCCACTAAGCAAAGAGAAGTAGCATCCACATCCAAGATGGAAGACATTGCAAAAGAGGTCACAATTAAAGAAAATGGTATGGGATAATATACTATAGAGCTAGTCTAACTTTGACATCTCTCCCTATCTCACCTAAGTCTTATGGACAAAATCTAAAACAGTCCAAACTAGAATCTAAAGAACCTCTTGAGGCATATAAAGGAAATTTTTTTGCAGAACAAGTGTCCAAACAAGAGTTTGAAGAGGATGAAGCTGTGCTTTCTTGGCTATACAAAGATGAACATAAATCTCAAATTGTTCAAACATGTGACTCTAAAACACCAAAGATCCCTTCTAAGTCATATGGCCCAGGGGACAAATTGATCACAAAAATGGTATATACAGGAAAAGGACCTCTAGGACTATAGGGTAAAGGTCTTCTATCACCTCTTGACCATTGTGGCTGAACAAACAAGAATACAATAGGTCTAGGATATAAGAAAAATCCTTTCTATCTTAGCAAGAACTCCCCACATGTCCTGGAACAGATTGAACCAAAGGAGGAAACAATAAAATAGTCTGATAGTGATGATTCAGACACCACTGAAGAGATCATTCCTTATGAACATTTTCCTAAAGAAATAAAAGACTTCCTTGAAGCTGAAGATGATCCAGTAAAAAGAATCAATGTAGTAGAAACACAAGAACCTAGTATAGAACAAGAGATAGTTGCACCACAAGAACTAGCTGATCTTGAAGGCAATCAAAAAGACAAAGAGGAAGGTCGTAGTTATTCTGAAACAGATTCCCATGAGTATGAATTCAAATCAGAATTTGAAGGTAACCCTTCTTGGGGTATCCATCCTGACTTTAATCATGTTCTTAAATTTCCTAGAGGCATAGATGAAGAATCTAATGACTATGAATGGGGAGTCATTCCAAAAGAATATGAGCTTATCACAGAGAAACATATTGATGTTATTCACCAATATGCACCTAAACCCAACGTAAGTCTAGAGTGAAATAATGAACTTAACGAGTCTAATCCACCTATGGATGAATTTGACTCCCACAATGACATTGAGCCTATTCATGAATTGAACATCTTAAGTTGTAATATCACCTTTGAACTTGAGAGTCGGGTTAGGACCAATGATGATAGATCCATATCTATAAACACTATTTCCCAATCTTTCACCGCTTTGACTATCCAACATCCTGAACTTCTTGATCAAACCTCCACGAATCCGAGCCAAGGTATCTATACCTTTCCAAATGACTATACCCTTTCTTGATACCTAAATTTAGTTGAGCCTATGAGGACTTCCATTAGTGAACCGAGCGTTAGCATGAAAGAGTCATACATCAAGTATCTTAGTCAAAAGAATAAGAGTAAAAATAAAAAGAAAAGGAGTTCTAAGGCTGAAAACCACTTTGTGGCAGTTTTAGAACCTACAAAAGTAAAAATAAAAGACGTATCCAAAGGTGAAAACCTCTTTGAGGCACCTAAGGATGAGATATTTGATGTCCTTCCAAGTCATTTATAGGACAGATCTCTGGTACTGATTGAGTCCACTCAATCTATCAACTTGGGAACAACAGAAGAACCACAATTGATCCATGTAGTGCAATCCTTATTGGAAGGAGAAAAGCAAAAATTTACCACATTCTTAATAGAAAAGAAGATCAAATTTGCATGGAAATATTCAAATATGCCAAGGTTGGATCTTGATCTTATAATGAACCATTTATCTATAGTTCCAAGGGTCAAACCTATTAAGAAAAAAATGAGAAAGATGCATCCACATGTTGCACTCCTTGTCAAAGTTGAATTAGAGAAACTACTAAAAGCTAGATTCATCCGAGTTATTGATTATGCTGAATGGATCTCTAATATTGTACCTATTTCTAAACTAGATAAATCAATTAGAGTGTGCACATATTTTAGAGATGTAAACAAAGCATTCCCTAAGGATGATTTTTCATTACCTAATATTGATATGATAGTGGACATGAATGCGGGCTTTGAGATGTATTCCTTTATGGATGGTTTTTCTGGATATAATGAAATAAAATTTTCTCCAGAGGATCAAGAGAAAACTTCTTTCACATGTGTGGGGTACCTTCTTTTAGAATGTCATGCCATTTGGGCTTAAGAATGCCAGTGCTAAATATCAACAAGCTATGACATCTATCTTTCATGACATGATGCATTGAACTATGGAGGATTATGTTGATGATACCTTAGAAAAATATATGATAAGATCTGAACATCTAAATGATTTGAGAAAAATACTAGATCAAATGGAGAAGTTTAGTCTTAGGCTGAACCCTAAGAAGTGTGCTTTTGGTTTCACTTCTGGAAAGCTCTTAGGCTACATTGTTTCAAAGAAAGGAATTGAAGTAGATCCAGCTAAGGTCAAAGCTATCATGGAGATGAAACCTCCCAAGAACATCAATCAAATGAGAACATTACAAGGGAGAGTACAATCTATTAGATGCTTCATATCTCAGCTAGCAGACATATCACAACCTTTCACAAAGACATTACATAAAGGTGTGACCTTTGCATAGAATGAGGAATGTGAAAAGAAATTTAACCATATCAAGAAATATCTATCAAATCCTCATATTTTGATGCCTCCTATACAAGGAGAAAGCCATTGATCTTATATGTTTCTGACACAGATACATCACTGGGGGCATTACTAGCACAACATGACAAGAACAAGAAGGAAAGAGCTATATACTATATTAGTAGAACATTGGTATCATATGAGAAGAACTATTCAATGATTGAGAAAGCTTGTCTAGCTATGATATTTACATCACAAAAATTGAGACACTACATGTTAGCTCATACTACACATTTGGTAGCTAAGATTGATCCACTAAAGTACCTCCTAAGCAAAGCTTCCCTCACAGGTAGATTAGCTAAATGGATAATGCTACTAAGTGAATTTGACATTGAATATGTTGAGAGAAAAGCTATTAAAGGCCAAGTTATTGCTGATCAATTGGAAGATGCACCTATGTTTGATCATACACCAATGCAAATGGAATTCCCAGATTCCTCTTTCATAAATCTTTCTTCTAGAGCATGGAAGTTATTCTTTGACGACTCCTATACACAGAATGGATCTGGAGCAGGCATATTGTTCATCACTCCTCAAGGATACTAAATCCCTAAAGCATCCAGAATCAAGTTTCCTTGCACAAACAATATTTCTAAATATGAAGCCCTTCTTAATGGTATGAAAATAGCAATTGAGTGGAGAGTGATAGAGTTACACATTCATGGGGACTCACAACTTGTTATCCATCAAGTCAATGATGTGTACCAAATGAAAGATGAAAAGCTCATTCCATACAAGAGAATGGTAGATGATCTAAAGAAATATTTCATATCTATCACATTTGAGAAAATTCCTAGAACAGAGAACAAGGCTACCGATGCAATGGAAATGCTATCTATGTTATTACAGCAGCCTAAACATGAACTACGCTATGAGTTCCTAGTGGAAGCACTATCTTATCCTACATATGATTCACCTGAAACCCACATGATCTGCAATGTTGTTGGTCATGATTCATCCTGATACAAAAACCTTTTCTCCTATCTCCTAGACCAAATTATTCTTGATACCTTCAACCACCATGAAAAATGATACCTTATCTGCAATGCGTCCCTATATGTCATCATTGGTAATGATATGTACAAATGAGGTCTAGATGGTACACTAATTAGATGTTTAGAATGGGAAGAGTCTCAATGTGCACTAGAGGAAGTCCATGAGGGTATATATGGGTCACACTCAAACAGTTTAACACTAACTCGAAAGCTTATTAGGGCTGGGTACTATTGGCCTGAAATGGAGAAGGATGCAATCAAGTTTGCTAAGAACTGTCAAAAGTGCCAAGTACATGGTAACTTAATTCATGCACCAATGAGAGATCTAATTCCCTTTACTACACAATGTCCTTTTCACCAATGGGCATTTGATCTTATAGGAGCTATACATCCTCATTCTTCTAATGGACATACCCATATCATAATAGCTACCTATAGACTATTTTACAAAATGGGTAGAAGCAGTCCCTTTGACTCAAGCAATGGGAAATAAAATTTCTATGTTCATTCTGAACTACATCATATGTCGATATGGTATTCCACATTCTATAGTCATAGATAATGGTGGACAATTCAAAAAATGAGACTTAGATGATCTATGTGCCAAATTCAAGATTACACAACATTGGTCATCTATCTACTATCCTCAAGGGAATGGACAAGCAGAGGCTTCAAACAAGAATTTATTAAAAATATTGCATCACATAGTTAATAAAATAGGAAGAGACTAGCATCTCACGATCTAGTTTATGGGTCTGAAGTGGTACTACCTATTGAGGTTGAAATCCCATCACTAAGACTCAGAATGCATGGTCTAGTAACTGATGATGACTACAGAGTGTCTAGGTTGCAAGAACTTGAACTACTAGATGAGTATAGACAAGAAGCATATGATCATCTCAGAGTATATCAGAAGAGAATGTCTAGAGGTTACAACAAGAAAGTCAGGCATAGAGAATTTTAGGTTGGTGATCTAGTCTTGAGAGAAAATCCTAAAAATCAATCACATAGAGAACACAAGGGGAAGTTTGAACCCAACTGGCTGGGTCCCTTTGTAATCACTTCTACTTTTCACTCTGGAGCCTATCAACTCTCAATGACTAAAGGAGAACAGCTCTGAGAACCAATCAACATTCTCCATTTGAAGAAATTCTATGCCTAAGGCATTTAGTATTAAAAAATGGCCTAAAAAAATCATAAAAATAAAAAAATGTCTTGAAAAAATGAACATCCTAGTGAAAACCTAGCAATATGCACCTTGATGATTCACAAAAAAAAATAAAAAATTATCAAAAGTACAAAAAAATTGAAAAATACAAAAAAAATGAGAAAAAGAAAAAGTGCCTTGGTAAAAACCTGGAAATAGGCGCCTTGGTAGCAAAAAAAATAGAATCTCTGCCAAGATGGTGAAAACTTAGCAAACGGGTGCCACTTGTTTCAAAACACTCCATCTATTAACACAATCTTGGTCTTTCCCAGCTTTTAGTTTGCTTTAGTCTGTATATATCCTTGTTTCAATAAAGTCAACTTGTACACCAATCAGCAAAGCGTCTGTATCCTATCAATGTTCAAAATTGGGGGTAATCAAAGTCATATCATACAGTCCTCAGTATCTTTAGATGTGTCATATCTAGTCAGAGTCCTTTGAAGCTACATCTGATTCTATTAGACAGTCTGCTCTCTAGAAAGGAGTTTGCATCTACAACAACACAATCAAACATCAACACAAATTGAAAATAATGTGTGCTTCGTGCTTTTATCTCCTTGTATGCTTACTAATTCACATTGAGATTTTTTGCATATTGTGTCCCTTCGAGCTCTTCGATGATGTCCTTTACAGGATTTAGAGAGTGATGACTGGGGGCATAATATTTTCTTTGTTTTCTACTTGTATGTGCAAATCTAACAACTTTGGAAATTCTGGATTGAAATGGTGTCTGTCTATAAGAGCCTCTATCTTGTATTGGATGGCCGTGTGTACCTCAACCATTGATACCCAAAAAATTCAAGAAAGTTTGATCTAACTATTGTCTTTTTGAGAAAGTTCTTACTCCTACTATGAAACACGATCTTACCTAAGGATGTGAATGATAAAGGGTCACTACGGGTAATTCACACTAGATTTAGAATGATCTCTTGACTGCTTGATGTATTTGTTCCGCAAGGAATATTCTGGTCATCACGACATCTATGTTTTGATGCTTATACAAATTGCTATATCAAAATGGACATGATATTTTGAAAATAAAATCAATATTCATATGTCCATAGTTGTCTAGCTAGTGGGTGTTGTATTGATTCTTGCGCATAAAAATTGATATTCACATGTCTATGGTTTCATAGCTAGTGGATGTTGTACTAATTTATCCGGTTACCTAATAAAAATTCAGTGATGAAAATGACCGACACATGATCAGTGACTAGGTCCTAGGTCTTAGGTTTGCATTTCATTTTGCACTTTGCATGATTACTTTTATCTCATGATTTCCTAAATCAGCTTGACACTCAAACGATTCTTCAAAACTATGCTAAACATGACACAAGGACTGAGCATTGTACGAAGGTCTCCTTAACAGAGCAACAAGAAGTCACCGTTCTAAACCCATTTTCGGGATCAAAATCGAAATCTGAGATCATTTACTTTGTCAAAATTGTGATTTAAAATTTTCAGACCTAGGATGGCCGACCTTCAATCATCACAGAAATCCAGAATTCAACTTAACTGTTTATCTAACATCAAACTATCAAAATTTCAACTTGGTCAACTATGGTCAACTCATGGTCAAACCTAGTCAAACTTGGTCTTCAAGACCTCCAAATGATGTAGAACGCATTCTCAGATGTGTATAACCACTTCTCAAATCAATTAACATGCTTCTAAACAACTCAATCCTAACTTTTCTTGTCTGATTTCAATTTTCATCTCGAAGGGGGCATGGTATTGCACATCATTCAAGTTTGTAAATCTACTTCTATCAATCAAATCTTTCTTTCAATATTCAAGACAACAACCACATCTAGTTTTTGATTCATCAAAAGACCTCATCGCTTGGGGCATATCAGATTCATTGAGATCCATATCAATCCAGTATCCTAATCTATCTTGTAAACTGTATCAGCTTTTCGTAACCATTAGTTCATTAGTGTTATTTCCTTGGTTATTCGTAACTGAAGGGTTTAGATGTGATACCAATATTGATTCCTTTGGATGATCAGGTCTAGAGTCAGGTCACTCATTTCTTCATAATCATAAGGTTCAGAATCAGATATTTTGACACTTTTTCATAATCATCAGTTCATTGTTGCTATAGTTAACATTATCTTTGGTCAATTAGGACCTAACATCTTCAAATCTTTCAATCGGTTTCTATCTTGGAATCGGTTCATCTTTTAAATCAGTTTCAATATCATACATAGACTAATCTTTAAACCACTACGCTTCACACAGTAATTCAAAGAGGGGCAAAATGTAATACCCCAAAAATGGGCTATAGGTTCATTAACCTCCTACATCTTCAAATTGAACAAAATCGACACCAAAGTCCTAACCTAAGGCACATCTGCACATTATCGAATCCTAATTGATTATCCTAAATTTTGCATCGGGGAATATTCCTAGCAATATTCCTATTTATCCTAATTATCTTTAATTTAATAATTATTTGGCAATAAATAGGTGATAAATCCTATTTATCCTAAAGTTTGATTAATTGAATATTCTGAATATTTAATTAATTAGATTTAATACTGCCACTTAATTACTTAATTAAATTTATTCCTAAATTGTATTATTTAATTTGACAATAAATCAAAAATCTTATGACTAATTGATTAAATCCTTATTTAATTAATTAATGTCAGTTGTCAATATTTAATAATATAGTTTTTGAATAAAGTTTGATTTAATAATTGATTAACCCATAAATCAATTGTTTTAATTCAAAAATCAGTTAAGTTGAAGATAAATCACTTTATTTATTTAATTAATTCATAATTATCTATGCACATTTGAAAGAGCAGTTAAACTTTAAATCAGAAAATCAATTCAAGTTGTTATCTTTTGGAAACTCAACATCTATTTTGAGTTGAAAGCTGATCTAAACTTCTTATTTGAGTTAAAAAGCTATTTTTGCATGATTTTGTGAGTTAATTGTCTCTGATTTCTTGATAACTCAAAAATCAACCTGAGTTTATCAAGAGTGATTTATGGCTTTTCTCATGCACCCTCAAAGCCCTGGATTTCTATAAAAATCAAGGCTCAACTCTTCACAATCACCCACCTCAAATTTTCACAACTACTCTGGCGAATTTGTGATTGAAGGATTAAGCAATTGCGACGAGCGATTTGTGGGATCTTTCATTGTTGGTCATAGTTTTTCATAGTTTTCATATCATAGCTTTGCATTCATAGTTTTCATATCATTCTTAGATAAATCTGAATATCATCTCAATTTCATTTCTAGATTAGATTCATATCAGTTTTTCAATCTTAATTGCATACAAAATCCAAAAAAAAAGAAGATTAAATCTGCATTCATTTCATATCCATCTTCTGCATTCAAATCCTTCATTTAGGTGTTGCATTGTCACTAATATCAGTCTGATATGAGAAT
Source organism: Chamaecyparis obtusa (assembly GCA_027943335.1). Taxonomy (NCBI): domain Eukaryota; kingdom Viridiplantae; phylum Streptophyta; class Pinopsida; order Cupressales; family Cupressaceae; genus Chamaecyparis; species Chamaecyparis obtusa. The sequence continues at coordinate 2,450,586 of BSBK01005975.1, read as the reverse complement.
ACATACTCGCATCTACTAGAAGGCAGTAAATCATCTGGTTATCTTAGTTTCAATTACTTGCAAGATTTTGATTTGCTAACCTCTAATGTTTTACTAAGGTGGTGTCCGCAGCTAGGTACAATTTTCACACACATAATACTCGATCAACTTTATTTCCATGTCAGCTCAGTAATTCTTCAAAAAATATGTCTTTACACTTCATTCATAGAAAAAGGGTATTATTTGATCATTCACATGCTAGGATAGGTGAGGATCTATCATAAATCACAAAACATATTACAAGAATGAATTCTATTATTATCCCAATTGTCACGTCTACTCAGGTGCCATGTTTTCACTTCATATTGTGCTCTCACATCTTCAAAAAAATGTAACTTTTTCCAGACAAAGCCAAAACTCAAGAAATCATAAAAGAATATTTATTATATCCCAAAGAACATATCTGTATGCTCACATACTATAAAGAATAGTATCACACGATCGTTGACTAAAATAATATGACTGTATCGTGGAAACTGTCTTTGTACTTAGATATTTTTCACATAGAAGATTATCAAAAACTTCCACTTCAAGTGATCATCATATAAATATGTGTTTCCAACAATGACAACATATACAGGATCATTCACTTTTCACTTGCCAAAAATCTCCCCCTTTGACATCAATGGAAAATGTGTATACAAAAAAAAATGTATCTATATACAAAGAAAAAGTTTGGGACTACATACCAAAACTTACACCATGCAAAGTATGTCTTGGAAGGGGGTTTTTAAGACCTTTACATCTGCTTCCCATGTTGTCTTCAATGTCTGACCAATATGAATTAAACTATTTAATGAAAAGGATGAGATCTCAACATCCTTCAGTATAGTAGGCATAGATCCTATTGGAATTATGGAAAAGTGACTACTAAGAGGGGAGGGGTGAATCAATACCCTTAAAAAATTTTCAAACTGAATCCTTGTAAACATGTAGTTCAATAACTGATTGTATCAATTGCATTCACCATACATCCAATAACATAACTAAAATGTAAATGCATGTAATTTAATCAAATACAAATACGTGAAAATTCATACACATGACACATGTATTTTGGTACTGCAGAAACCATTGTTAGAAGGTAAAAACTATGGCAGGGATGGAGCCCAAAAAGCTTCACTTCTACAGAAATGGTTAAGGCATACAAAGATTTATCACTTCTAGTGATCTTACCCTGTTAGGAGTAACAATTAGATCAACTAGAGCTACCTGGTTAAAGTATTTTAGCAATAATCTTCAAGTGTGCACTCGGTTAAGAGATTTTACAAAAGAATGCTAAGTCTACTCTGTTAAGAGATTTCAAGTCTGCTACAATTGCTAGAGAGAAATAGTGAAGTTGGATTTGTATGAGAAACAATTTACATTGTTGATATCAGATCCATTAAGTACAATAATGAAATCACCTTTCTGTGATGAATATGTTCTTTTGTACTACTCGGTAGCCTTATTTCTATTTTTGATAAACTGAATATTTTGTCAATGCTTTAACATAACCTTGTCTGATCTTTAGATGTCCTTGTGTGTGGCTACTTCATGTGATACTTATTAAAATGACATCTTTACAATACCTATATCAAACTTATTTGACCTAATTAGGGTTTTGACACTATCTTAGAAAACCTAAAAGCAATGATTCATATGATGAACCTTGATCATCTTTACATAAGAATTATCATTAATTAAATGATTAAATCCATAATGAATATTCACCTCAATCTTGGTAAATCATTTTCTTTCTTGGCAAAAAGTTGTTCACCTTGAACTATGTGTCATTACAAAATTTTATGTGAGCTATGGATTACTAGATAAATGTTGTCTCTTGGTCTTGGTATATGCTGGCACTTATTAATCCCATGTACTTGGTGACTACTACATAGTTATAACTGGCTGAACTATCTTTCTTTGTTTACCGACTATAAAAATGAATACTAATGACAACTCTTAATCCATTTAGGAGTAACAAGGTCTATCAAATGATTTCTTTGTTGTCTCCATGTCCTCAAGATACTTCTCCAAAATTGATAGTTTAGGAGTAATCAAAATCCTCAACTCACTGAATATTCTCAACACTCTTGACTTCTCAGATTGTAGCACACTGATCTTATCCAAAAAATGGATACTTCTTTCTCCAAATCAGTAATAGATTGCGAGGAGGAACCATAATTCTTCACTAAGTTATCTAGTGTCTTCTCATTATTGTGAATTATGTCCACCACATTTTATATGTACTTAGAAGGATTTATATAGTAATTGTATATTTTCTACCCGTGCACAATACAAGTCCTAATCCTAGAGATGGTGGTATCTAAAATGCCTAGATCCCACATAATTGACTTCCATACCTCTGCAAATTTCTTTGCTATGAATTATTCTTCAATTTTCATAGTTGTGACCTTCTCCAAAGATGAAAAATGATTATCAAATTCATCAAAGACTTTGTTCGGGTTATGTACAATATCATTCCCTTGAAAGGTAACAAGAATTAGAAGTATTTTTTTTATGGTGTCAATGGCTCTATCCAAGACTTTTACCTTTTTCTCTGTCTTGTTCTTTGACCTCTCCTCAGCCTTAACGAAGGCCATTATGGACAACTTTATAAAGTGATCTTCATCCAAAATATCTAAATTCTCATCAAATTTTAGTGCCTTCCTTAGATCACTTTTCAACAATGGGTCAAAAATTAAGTCTTCCTTAACCTTAGAATGATCAGAATTGGGAGCCAAATCTATCATCTTTTTAGCTTTGCCTTCTTCTTTTTTCTTTCCTTCAACCATTATCTCTCTTATCTCTTCTTAAGTCTAAGATCTATCACTTTAACATTATTGTCATCTAACTCAGGAGAATTCTCTTGAAAATGATCATTAGCATCCTATGATGTATCCAAAGATATAGGTAAACTTTCCACAAGGAAGTCTAGCTGCTCCACTATATTGTAAAATTGATTAGTACCATTGTTATCCTTAGACTATTCTTCTTCTATTTTGACTGATTTGGATGACTCACCAATCATTACTGCCTTTTTTTTGGCTCCCTTAGGGGGATCAATTTTTACTTGTCCTTCTTCTAGTAACAACTTATTAATGAATTTTTATGTGTCTTCTTCTACTTCTTCATATTTCCTATCCATTATCTTGATCAATCTTGTTTTAGTCCTCAACAAAGGTTTTACTTTCTTCAAGATTATTTCAATTTCTTTGTGAGGGATAGCTAGATACATATCTTCTGTTACTTTTACAAGGATTTTATTGTCTTCTTCTAAATCTCTCTTCTTTCTCACTTCTAATATATCAAATAAGTATTTTAGAATACTACCTTCAATCTCAATCAGATTCTTCTTAAAGGTTAACATATGATTTATCACAATATATTCTATCTGAATTTGTTCCTTCTCATCATACCTTTCATAAAATTTTTGCAATTGATTCAGATTTTCACACTCTACCATCCTCTTTTCTAACATCTTCAAATCTAGTTTCCACAATTGTCTCTCAAAAGGCTTCTCTTCTTCTCTCCCTTCTTTCTTTTTCTCTTCTTTCTCTTTCTTCTTCTTCTTTGTAGGGGATTATTTGTTAGGTAGGGTGAACAAGGTTTTCCTTTTAGGACTGGGACTAGAAATCATCATCTTGGGTCTAGAGGACCTTGTTGTCCTCACATATGTTTCTTCTCCCTTATATTCAATTTTGACTATTGTAGTCCTCTGTGATATTTTTCCCTAGAAGGGGTAGAAGATTGACCTTGTGTTGTGACCACTGCTAGAGGTGGGTCAAATATAATTACATGTTTTGGAGATTTTAGGGGTGTAGGATCTAATCTCCCATGTTGATTAGTCCTCTCTAAGACCTTTTTTCTTATATCTACCATAAATCCTTTAGGTACCCCTTCTCCTTGAGTACTTTTGTCAATAAAATTTTCTATTTTCCTCTTCCTCTCACCCTTTGACAATTATTCTCTAATTTTAAGAGACTTCTCCTCATAAGTTCCCCATCTTTCCTCAATGGGATCTATCTCAGATGCAAGAATATTTTCAATGTGTGGAATCGGGATCTAAGAGATCACCTCATATCCCATTGGGTTCAACTACCTCAACACATGTGCAATTGGTTTCTACCATAAACTAGATAGTTTCTCTATATTTTTACACTAATTCCTTAGGTATTTTGTCCCTTTGTTTAATTTCCTTTTTAAATAATTTAAACATGACAAATATTTCTCCATCTACCCACTTCTTATCCTACATTATGTAATAACTACTAATTTGGGCAACAATAGGTTCATCTTCTTTCCACACACGAGGATGCATGCCTGGAAACTTGTGTACAATGTGAAAGAAAATATGAAATATCAATGACCCAAGTCTGAATGCATTTTATTTATCACATTTTATCCTTCTCATATTTTACAGTAGCTACAATCTAAGGATATCGCAAACATCATAGTGCTCATTTTCACCAACCATTTTGTAAGCCATGTGGATTATTCCTGCACAAATGGAGTTCACTTTGCTCCTATAGTGAATTTTTTAACCAAGGATCATTGTGCTCAACTTGACATCCTTCTTCTTGATTTCATTAATGGTCATGGCTCTTTATCCCATTTGGATCCAATCAGGGTCTCAACTTCCTTTTTAGTGCTCTTCATAGCCATACAAATCTTTCTTGCATTCTCTAAACCAGTGACAAGGTGAATTAGGTATTTAGTAATATTGATTATTTAGTCACTAATCCAAAAGAGATGATCATGGATCTTGCTAAGCATAATCTTCATCCATTTAAGCTCATGAAACTCATACAACCCAATATAAGAAAAAATGTTTAGGTTTTCCAGTCTCACAAATTAAGAATTGAGTTTTCCATCCTCACACAACATGTTTAAAAACTCACTATGCATCTCTGTCACTAATTGATTCATATTTTCAATGTATATAAGCCCTAATGTCTTCTACATACAACACTCCATGTGGGGTTTGCGAAAATGCACCCTTTGGGTCATCTTCCATCGACTTAAACATGTTTTTCTTGAATTTGTACATAGTTATTTCCTTTACATCAAAAATTTGAGGTACATCCATGATTTCACATTGCTAAAACTAAAAATCAAGCTAATATATATATATCTAAATACCTTCTTCTCCAAACTAGGGTTGTAGATGATATGAATATTAAAATTTTATCCAACTACTCAAATATCTCTGTTTGCTTCTTCAATCTTGCTTGAATGGTTATAAAAAATGATTAAGTGTGCCCTTAAATATTTTTTCAAAGCATTTCTAACACCTTCAGGAAGTATATCCAAAAATTTGTTTAAAATTCAGTCACCCATACAACATCAGGTAATCTATCCAAAATAACTTTCAGACCTTGTGATTTTAGATATATCATTAACATACAACCATCAAATTGCACACAACTTCATAGACTATGAATCTACATATTAGGGGCTAGATAATTAACTATTGAATTCCTCCAATGCTCCCCCTAAGGCCATGATTGTCCATTTAGGTTGAAATAGAGACATTCACATCAAACAAAGATCTAGTATCATCTACTGACTCTCCTTGACCATTTTACTCACTCTAGCTCTTTTCCTTCCATAATTTTCTATTATCTTTGCTTCCTTCTTTTCTAAAAATGAGATCAAAATCATCCTTATACTTTGCTAAGCTCTTTCCAGTATCACCAATGTTCTACTTTTATATAGGTGGTCTTATATTACCAACTAATCCATTATATCTTTAGTACTTGGCTATGTGTCCCTCATTGTTGCACTTGAAACAAGTAACATGTGGTCTTCTAGGATGAATCCTATCTTCTCTAACTTGCAACTTACAGTTCCTTGCAATGTGCCCAAGATTATTGCATTTGTGACAAATGATCTTATTGGATGTAGTAAGTTGTCTAACATAATCTTCTTTCTTCCATATTTCATATAATTTTCTACATTTATTTCTTATATTCCCATGTGTCCAACAATTAAAGTAATAACTAAAAAAAGGTTTAGGAACAATTTTACTTTTACAATCTTTCTTCATGTGACCAACTTTGTTGCATTTAAATAATCTCCCTCTAAAGGGTTTGATCTTCTCTATAGGTTCCCCATTCTGATTAAGTTCTTCTTTTTTATTAGATGTCTCTTCTATCCTTCCTTCTAGTTTCTCCTCCTGAGATTTGGAACATTCAGCTTCATTGAAGCCAATTCATATCTTGTCACCTTTGGTTTTTCGTTTCTTTAGTTGTTCATCAATTTTTTCACTCTTCGCATGAAGTTTCTCAATGTGATTATTTTCTTAAAAAATTTCTCCCTTATTGATGATGTTGTATCTCTCCAGTTCTTCATACTTGGTTTTGACATCATTGGTTTCTAACTATATTTTTCCCATCTATACATTTGCACTCTTAAGGGCCTCTTCAAGTTTTCTCCTTTCTTCTCTTTCTTATTGGATTTCCTTAGACATCTATAGATTAGTATCTTCACATTCATGTTTTAATGCCTCCTTTTCCTGATTAAGCTAGTCAATCTGATCTGATATATCATTTTCAGGTTCCTTCTGTATCTTTTCCACATCTTCTTTCCCTTTGTTCCTTGAGAGTTTAAGCTGCACATTTAGATTCTTGATGTAGTCTTAAACTCTTCTCAATTTTAATTTTAATTCCACATTATCAACATTAACCTTGTCCAAGTCCTCAAGTGCAACCTCAAATTATTCTTTCAAACTACTTAAATCTATTAGGATCTCCCTCAAGCTATTAGGCTTTCTTGCAAAGGGGCTTTCACTCTGATACTAATTGTTAGGATCAAGCAATACTCAGGGGGGGGTGAATCGATATTATAACACTTTTCTTCTTTATAAACCAATTAAAATTAACTATACAATAACTGAAATAAGAAGAACATACACATAAAGTAAATAAATCATAATACCATGATTTATTATTGAGGAAACACTGGCCAAGGGAAAACCCCAGTGGGGATGGCACCCATAAATGATGCACTAAAAGCATTGTGTCTCTATTATGATACCTTACTCTATTAGGAGCATAATATTACATTAGTACATGTCATTGTTAGAGGATGAACCCTATTAGGATTCCATAACCATATTAGGGGTGAATACAAAATGGAGCTCACTGCTCATATAAAGGACTCACTGTGTAGTATTACAAAAGAGTTCGAGAACAAAAAAAATGAACTGTAACAACATCTATTATGCTAAATCAATTCCATTTGAAGCTCACAATAATAATCATAGAATCCCCACTTTAATCAGTCATCACAGGTTTTCTATATCTTTTTCTGCAACTTCACAACTCAAAAACTTCACATATAAATACCCGATCAACTTTATTTCCATGTCAACTCAGTAATTATTCATAAAAAATTTCTTTACACTTCATTCACAAAAATGGTATCATGTGATCATTCACATACTAGGTTAGGTGTAGACCTATCAAAAATCACAAAATATATTACAAAAATAACTTTTATTATCCCAATCGTCGCATCTACTTAGGTGCCCTATTTTCACTACATACTATGCTCACACAACTTTAGAAACATGTAACTCTATCCAAAGGAAGCTAAAACTCAAGAGATCACAATAGAAGCTTTATTATATCCTACATAACATATCTCTATGCTCGTAGACCATAAATATAAGTATCGCATGCTCGTTGACCAAAATAGTATAACTGTATCCTAGAAACTATCTCTATACTTAGACATTTTTCACATATCAGATTATCAAAAACTTACTTCCACTTCAAGCGATCATCACAGAAATATGGTTTTCCAATAATGACAACATATACAGGATCACGCATTGCTTACTTGCCAACATAGGGATCGGTGAATCATGTGGATCTCAGAACAAACTATATTCATCCCTCACCATATCAAACACATCAAATAGAAAGGTAAACACACATATAATTTGTGTGAATATAGATATGGGTTCGTATATTAGAAACCATAAATATAAATAAAATCATCATAATAAGATAATCAACATGAAAATAACCATAATTATCTAGCCATGAACACATGATGTCACACAACTATGCAATAGCTCATATATATCAAATCAAAAAGTAATGTTTTACATCAATATCCTCGAATATCATTGAAATAGCCAACACACATATAAAAATTGGCCTTAAAGAGTTTGGCAAAAAATACTGAAAAACAAACTGGTGGGGAGGGGTATTACATAAGCTCTAAGATCAATATACTTTTTCAACATGATGTGTATATAAAATTAAAACTTTAAATGCCTTTGATAACATTTAATAATCATCTTTATCAACATTTTTCTAATACATATTCAATAATTAAAAAATTATAAAAGAAACTATCACTTCCGAGTCATCCACCTATTGTGGCCCACATTCAAAGAATTTGGAATTTATAGCCTCAACCCCCTCAACCTACTAGTTGGATTTTGTGGTGGAATTATGTTATTGTAGACACCTAAAAATATTTCATAATAATTAAATTTATTTAATTAGTAACCCTGTGACATTGTAATTGTGACTAATTAATTAATCATTTTTGTTCCTCTACCTATTTAATTACAATTATTTAATTAAGTTGGGTTCACCACCTAAGGTATTTAAATCTAATTTAAATACCCACTCCCTAATGTACTAAATCTATTTTAATGCATATCCTCCACAAATCCCTTTTTGAATAAATATCTATTTATTTAAATCCCTCCAAAATCCTAATATTCTCCTAAGCCTAGATTAAATATAAATCTAATTTAAATTAATCTAAAAACCTACCTAAAACCTAGCCTACACCCATCACCTCATTTTCTAAACCTACTTTCCCACCTAATCACTCCCCTAATCCCACTTAAAAAGTGATTCCTAACCTTATTAGTGCAACTGTTCCCAAAGAAGACACCCACCTTAAATGCTCTTACAACATTGTCCCCTTCACTCTTCCCCAAATTTTCTCACACATGTGTGAGAAACCTTGATCCACTCAACCTTAAATGCCCATCTTGTCTCAACTTTACCTTTCAAAAATAGCCCTTCCCTCTTTCCCATGTGTCTCCTATGTGGCTCCTATGGGGATGCCACATAGGTTCCACCTCATCCAAGCCCTCTCTCTCCTCCCAAAAATCTATAAATAGAGGCCTCTCCAAGAGCAATTTATCTTTCAATTTCATGCATTGTTATTATGCTAGTTTAGCTCTATATTTCTATAATCATTTTAGCATTGTTAGTTTCATTTCTTTCTTTCAATTCCTAGATCACATAGATTAATCCTAATGGAAAATGAATTATAGTTTTCTTTAGAATTAAAATTTCATTTCAAGCTCAATCACACATATCATGCTTAAAGGTTAATGAATCTTAGCTTAATTACAAATCATTTTTAGTTTAATCTTCATCTCTATCTCTAGCATTTATTAGAATCCTAGGGGAAAAACTAGTTCTCAATACTAGTTTTTGTTCCATTTTGGGATCTCAATGTCTTGCATGTAGGCTTAATCATCTTATAATTTCATTTGGGATACTCTCATTGAGTTTGGAGAGCACATCTACAATCTCCTAAAAAAAGCAAATCAAACAAGGCTTGGGTGCTCCTGTTTTGGCTCAATTGGAGGTGGTGTGACTTGAATTTATTGTTATACATTGCATGCATGATTTTTGATGAATTTTTGAGTGTCTATGTATTCTCCCAATAGGTTACATCAAGCACATCTATATTTTGGCACGCCTGTTGGGACACCCACCATGCAAACTTGGTCCCTTTTTGAGGGTTTTCATCAAACTTTTCTGAAACTCTGGAAAGGTTTGTATCAGTCCGTGAGAGTCCTAGTATGAGTAAACACCTCTGGCCCTATTCACTCATACCAAAGGTTCCCAATACTCATACTACGCCTACCAATAACTCGCATTGGACTTCTCTGCATTTAAACTACTCTCTATCTACATTTTTCTTCCTAGTTCTATTTGTTCATAGAAGAAACCATGTATACTCATATTGAGCATGGTATAGTCTCATATTGGGATTATGTATCAGGTTTTTACTCATATTGTTCTATTTTTTTTCTCCTACGAGTTTGCACACAAAATTCCTCTTCTCTATTTTCTTGTATTAGGAATAGAGAGCAAGTTTAGGGCCTAGAATCTTAATTTTTTTTTATTTTGCTGGTTATTATGGTTGCATATTTTCCTTGACCATATTCTTTGTAGGTTATCACATGTTTTTTTAGGGCATATCACCCAAAAAAATCTTTTCAAATCCATCAACACATCAAACTACTAACACTTTTGTTGTAGGATGCTTGCCAAAGAATCACTTGAAACTACTAATCGATCTATCTTGCAGGTTGCTTGGGAGATATGAATAAACTTTGTGTCTTCATTATTAATATTTTTCTAGGTATCTTAATTAAATTTCACTTGTAGTATTTTTTAAGTGGTAGGGGATTATGCTCTTGTGTCTTTGAGATAATAAAAAACCTAGACCCATTTGGCATCATACTTTAATAGGAACTTTAGGAAAGAACAAAGTGTGTTTCATGTGTTTGGGAGAAAACAACATTTGATAAGAGAGTATACTCTTTTCCCTTGAGGGAAAATTAGAAATCTAGACTCCTCTCATTGCCAATCCATGCTTTTCAATTTCATCCTTTAGATGGGCCTGTCGACCAGGTAAAAAGCTCTCTGGAATGACCTACATGAGAATGAGGTCTTAGCCCACCACTCCAACTCACGTTAATAAAATTTTCTTTTTGGGGTTAAAGCCTTGGAAGCCAGACTAAATTTGAGATTATACACATCTCTCACCTAACACTTAGTAGGGCCTCGTGGTCTAAATCACATTTATGTGACTACTTGTGCCAAGGTGCTTTGTGGGCCTATATGCCTTAATCACACTTGCACGGACACAAAGGGTGTATTTGAATGGAGAACCTTACTAAAAGCCATTAGATAGAAGCTACTTTGTTCACCCCCAAAATTTTGATAATCCAAGTGCAAGGAGAATATTAACCTCCCCAAGACACTCACCATGTCATGCCTTCCTGAGCATTTGGAGTTAGATAATACAACATCATGACTGGTGCCATTGTGTGCTTTGTGATGGCCATATTTTGATTAGCTCTTGAAGTGTACCTAATTCTGTGAATGAGGATTTAATACTCACCAAATTCTTAGGGTAGAAAGTGTGTTTGATTATTTTCAACAAGAACCTATAAAAAACATACACATTTCAAGCACATTGTCAATTTCATTATCACCATTGCTTGTATCTTGCATGGTTTCTTTGTCCTTTGTTGGATTGTTTTCAAGACACCTGATTTCTATCTTTTAGTTTAAACATTTGAATTTGTGTCCTTTTCAATTGGAGAAGAAATCAAATTAAAAACCCAAAGTGATCTAATTTATCCAACATCATTTGTCCACAAGAATTGATCAACCAAACTCAAGCACTATCTTTTAAAGATGTGTCCGATTCTGTGAAACACAAGAAAGAAAAGCTACCAACCATCTATGTTAATCAAGAGAAGATGGTTACTGAATGTAAGCACAAAGACCATCAAACTAACCTAACCATAATCAAAGAAGAGATCAAGTATCAAGAAATTTTTTTTAGAATAACTTATAATGCAAAGGTCATACAGTTCGGAGCACGTTTCTAAATCAATCATTGTTTTGTTACCCTTGAAAGTGAAGACTAGTTGGCTCATCACACACCATGTCCTTTTGAATCTCACGAAACTGTCTCAACATCCTTGCACCCTTGCATCATAGATCATCCTTTAGTTGCATTTGGATCATCTCCTTAGATAGTCTCATTTAGATCAAACCCAATCATCCTCAATCCAAATCAAGAATCTTAAATCCTAAATCCAAACAAAATTTAAAAAAAAATAAAAATCTAAAATCCAAAATCAATCAACCTATCCAACCATCCACTTAGTGTCACATCCTTTGAGTTGATTAATCCTTATCCTAAATTAAAATCATCTTAGCTCCACCCTTTGACTAAGCAATGCCTAGGGTAGCTCGTACTTGTCCTTGTAGGCCTCATCATCTTGATCCAAATATTGGCTCACATTGACAAGGATACCATCTTATAAAGATCATATGTCTATTTGATGTTGAAAATCCCACCCATCTTGATCCAACATCAGGAAGTAGCAACTCATTTCAACACTTAGTAATCCTTAGCTCTTAGGACATCCCCATCATCCTAATCCAATCATATTCCAAACATCCTTTAATCCATCCAAGTTCATCCTTAGTATTGCATCTAACCTTAGGTCTCCCTAAGACTATCTTGGCCTCACCCTTACTTTCCATAGAAGCATCTTGCATCATCTGCACTTTCCTTTCCCCACCCCATTGGTCAATTTCATGTTTCAATGCAATATTTTGTTGAAAATGACCTAGTTGAAGAAATAGGGTTTATTAATTTTCTAAGGGTTCTAATTAAATATTTTTGTTTAAATAAGAAAACCTACCTTATTCTATTTCTACATTAATTTTTAATTAACAGAAGCCACTTAAGTCATGTGTCTTAAGCTGTCTAATGAGGCCAAAAACCTTTTAAATTTGTTAAGCCTAGCAGGTCTCTTTTTAATATTTCCCTAAGTCTATATTTCCCAACAGAATAATTTTTCCTAAGTCATAATGTGTGTTAAACCCAGTCCGATCTCATTTAGATCTAACGGATGTCATGATCCCTCTTAAATAAATTGTAAGGTCTTTATCCTTTTTGACATAGTGATAGTATGACACCTGGCAGATGGTGGACCCAGGTCGGAGCTCAAGTCAAAGGATAAGTATCAGTTAGATCAAGGTTGATCTAATGGGTGGAGCATTATCGCTATTAAAAGATGTTTGAGCTTTATCCTTCATGATACTGTGACCTTGTGACATATGTCCCTAGTGATGTCACAATGTAGCTGTGAATAAAGTTGAATCAATGGTCAGATCAAAGTTAATCCAATGATTGTCGCAAGCCCATGATCAAAAGATGCAAGACCTTTTATCATTGTAGCTTCACAACCAAGTGACACGTGTTTAAAGACTAAAGAATTAAATAAGGTTAGATCAAAGTTGATATAAAAACTATTGTGAAACCGTGATAAGAAGTAAAAATATTTTATTCATTGTAGCTTCACGATGATGTGACATGTGTCATTGGTGATGTCATGTTTCTCGGTCCTCAAGGCAGTTAAAGAAGGGTCATATCAAAGAAGATCTAATGGTTGTCACAAGCCCATGATGGGAAGTTGCATATTCGTTAATCATTGTGGCTTCATGACTGAGCGACACGTGGCCAGGGTGGAAAGGTAAAAAGGTGTTGATGTTTCTTTGCCATGTGGATGTCCTGTCTTGTTTTCTTATTGGTCGACCTTCCAAGTGGATTTTTAAAGTGGACCCGGTCTTAATAGTTTGATTTGAGCCATAGGATTCATTTGCATGAAAATTTCATTGATGGATAGAATTCAAAATTTTCAAAAAGGAACGTTTTGACCACTGGCATCATTCAATTCAATTTCTGAGAAACTTATTGCAAAGTGTGCAACAATTGTAGCTGTTGGGTAAATAGTTTGATGAGATTGTCTTTTCAAAAAGCTTTCATCATACATAGAGTGAAATTATTTTCTTAAGTGCAGCAAAAGCCGAGAATTTGCAGATAGAAGGAGCTTCAAGGGTTTCAAAATTATAGTGTTAGTGCAAAAACAAGTAAGTTTCTTTCTGCAAATTTTTTGTCATGAGGGTTTTTGTGAATTGTGTAGATTATAATTAAGGATAGAAGCCCTAGTCTTAGATATTATGGCACCATGAAGGGATTTCACTGGTAAGATTAAATATAAGGATAGGGAAGTATATGATGATTTCTTGGTGCAATTGGACCATTTCACAAATGATGTGGCATCTAGAAAGAATTTGATTCTAATTGCACCATGAATGAGGGTTGACGAGGGATTGTATGATAAGAGTAATTGGCTGAGGGATGCTCACACAACCCTGAGTGGTTTAAACATTTTTAAGATATGGTCCAGTCAAATAAATTCATATGTTCTACATTGTAATGCATGGGATCTGGACATGGGTAAATTAGTTGTCCCATGAGTGTTCATGGATTTAGACCTTTTGATGCTGGTGGAAAAGTCTTATAATCTAGTTGTCCATTACTATAGAGGAAATTCAGCCAGTCTTTACATTGAGCACACCCACAGACTACCACAAGCTAATTGATCTCAACAAGATGAAGGAAACATATGAGGCTTAAAGGATTTTCATCAAGAGTGGCCCTTTGAGGGAACATTTTGTAGTAATTTTGGGTTTGATGCTTGCAGGACCTAAAACCATAGAGGCCTTTTTGAAGAAATATTTCAACTCCCATGCCATAGGAGTATACTTGTCTCTTTGAATTTTTTTTTGTGAGGATTAGACAGACCCTATGCCCATCTATTTTATGTTCATGATGGTTCAAATTTTGCATCCAGTAGTAGGAGTCAATTTTGTTTTTTCTCCTCACTTGGCTGACTACATTCATAATAGAATAATTGACATTGAGAAAGATAACGTAGATCAAACCTTCAGATGGTACTCCTTATTAATGCATATGTTCTTATTTAAGGGAGAGTCTTTCTTTGAGAAAGAAATGAATTTGGTAAAACATAAGGATGGGGAGGAGCTTCCAGTGCAGTTGTGGAAGCATGGATTTTTCTTGGGACAGGGTGGAGGCTAGTTTCACTAGGTTTGATAAGGTGTTTGATTCAGGTTTGAGGTCACTTATCTCACATGAAAATACCAGAATCCCAAAGGCCCTATTAGATTTTATCAGACCCAAGAATTTTTCTCTTGATCTTAAAATTGTACATAATTGGGGTGATATCATTTTTTACCCCGTCTCCACAATTTTTAGGGTTTATGGTTTCAGGAGAACACCACATATTTTTCCTTATCAAGTTCCCCTAAGGATTGGCCTCACATAAGTACTATGGTAGATTGGTTGTCTACAAGAAAGGGAGTTGACAAGAAGTGGTAGAGGTACTATTTTTACAACCTTTACTGTGGCTAACCATTTTGTGATTGCAAAGAGAGGCTGGGTACATTTCAGAAATTTTTTGAAGCCTTTTGGAATGAGGACATCAATTGAGAGATTTTTTGATCTAGAAGGATTTTATCAGATGTTTAGATTAAGGGTAAATGTAGGGGACATGGCCCATTAGGTCCAGTTCATAGAAGACATCATCATAAATGAATTATCTCTCCAAGAGTAGGGGATTAAAAAAGAGAAATGGTTAGTTTACAAAAGGACCTTGGATTTTGTAAATCATTTTGATAGCAAGTACAACCCTCTTGGAGACATCAATCATTTTGGTGAGAAAATAAATAAAATGATGACACAATTTGAGGAGATCATCGGTGAATTGAAGAGACTGCCCAATCAAGTGAAGAGGCCTACTCACCTTCTCAGTCCCCACTCCAATTTGTAAATGAGGAAGAGGTATCTAAATAATTGGTTTAGCTAGGTAGTGTGGGTGATGTTGTTTTGACTGAGGCTGAGTTGCAAGAAGGAATGCTAGAAGAGCTAGTTTCCCCTCTTATGGATCTAACAGTGGTAGAATTTAAAGGTAAGGAGCTTGATCCTACAATAAAGGAGTCCTATAGTAGATTTTTATCAAATGAAAATTTTGTGAAGTCTAGGGCATTTGTACAATTTTCTTGGAGAATGAGCATTTTTTATTTTGAAAGAAAATGTAAGAAGATAAGAGAAGAACAACCTCATAAAGAGGACTCTTCCATTAGAGAGAAAATAAAGAAAGAGATACTAGACAATTTTGGCAAGATTATCTCTAAAGAGGGAAGAAAAATGATAATGGATGCTAGTGTTTTGATTTTACCAGAGTGGGACATTGCATATGCAGTTTTTTTTATGCAGTAAGGAAAAGAATTGATACTGCTTACAACATACAAGAGGAGGCTATAGCAGCATCTAAGGGAGTGGTATTTAGTGATGACCATGCTTCTCTTGTAATGTGGTCATTACAGAAGAAAAATAAAACAAAGAGGGATGAGGGAACACGTACTGATTTTGTGGGTGGCTTGATGGTTAGGAGGGTGAGTGAGACCTCAGTGGCGAAGGCCACTAATATAATTGTATAGGAAAAAAGTTTTGAAAAGGCCACAACATTAAAAGATAAGAAAATTATGGATGAGTTTAGGCTCAAGTGTGAAAAGATAATGGAGGCTTACGATGCTGAGAAGAGAAGAAATAGTGAACTAATGGGAAGGATTACATAGCTAGGAGATACACTAGCTTTATAGTTGGAGCTTGGTGAGTCTTCCACAAAGATGATTGCATCATCCCCTACACCACCTCCTAGCACAAGCCCCATAATTTATATTCCCCCATCTCCCATGGCTCTTAATGCTTAATTTGAAGAAGCATTACAAGATGAAAAGGCAAAACTCAATGCCTTAGAGGTAGAAGTGGTAAGGAAGTATGAAGAAAAGATTAATGGTACCATTTTTCATCTTTTGAGAACTATTGACACTAGGTTTATTTATTATAGGATCTCTAAGATTTTTGACATTTTAAATTATTTTAAAGAAGATAACAATAAATTGGAGGAGATTCTTGATAAATGGACTAGTAGAGAGAATAAAATGGAGGAAATATACTCAATAGATAAGGATCAAGCACATGTGGATACTATAATAGAGAAAACCTATGATAATACTGAAGGTTTATTAGAGTTAGCTATTGCTAGGAAATATATGCAGAGTGAGTCTAGATTCCTTCTCTTGGAATATTCTAGTAAAAAAATTGATTTGTTGCCTTGCATTTTGAAAGGCATAAAGGAGATCAAAGCTCAAGAATAATGGATGGAGGATTTGGATGCATCCCTAACATCAAAGGTCAATAGTATTGTTGTCAATGATGACAATTATATATTTGGAAAAGTGATTCAAGATATTTTAACTGCAAGGATGTATTTTGATTCCTTAAGAAAGAGGGCCAAATAGTTGAAGGCTAGATGTAAGCACATGATTGAAGAGGAGAAAAAGGTTTTGTATTTTGAATGGCTAAGTGATTCTATTTTCAATGAGTGGGTATCAAGATTCGGTCAGGAAGTGATACGTATCCAGGTGGGGCTAGAATCAACACAAGAATGATGCTCCTGATTGTGTGGCTGCTCAGTTTTTTGTTAGAAGGGAGTTTTTGAAGTCACCTTTTGTCATGTTGTGAAAAAGTAATGTATATCCTATTTTATTGTGACATATTTACCTTCCCAAGTTATGAAGCTTGTTGCAACCCTATTCTATAAAGGGTTTCCAAGACTGGGAAGAAGTGCCTGAATTTTCATTTTTGAAACCACTTTTTGTGTCATAGGAGGTCAGTCCATATAGTGTACAATGACATAATATTAATGCCTATATTTTTTATTTCAAGCTTTAATGAAGAAAGATGTTAGTCCTTATCTTTGAGTTATTTTGTCAAGTTTTACAGAGCATTATAGTGAATGTACCTTTCTCAAAGAGACTAATACAAAAGCATTACAAGAATATTTGTGTCAAAACATATTGTCTCCTTTTATTACTATTTTTTTGATTTTATGAATATTTGAGCAAGTCTTGAATTTCATTTGCAACTCTTTTAGGTTGTATGTCATTTCATTGCTTCTATTGGTTCAAGTAACTGAGTAAAATACTTCTATGCTTTGATAGGATAACAAAATATAGTAAAGGATATTATAAGTATAAGGTTTTCTCATAACAACTAATATATTTACTTACAAAGTGAGAAAGTAGATCATAATCTTCATTATAGCTCTGTGACTCTATGATAGTAAAAAATGAATAAGGCACTAGTTAGTATTTAAGTATTTGGGCAAATGTTCTAATGTTGTTCATGGTAAAACCAAAATTAAAATCAAGTTAAATCATTAAAAGAAGGAAAGAAGGGCTTAAAGAATGGTCATATCTTAATACTATGATCAAATAGGTTCATTGTTGTCTACTCTATG
Organism: Chamaecyparis obtusa; assembly: GCA_027943335.1. Taxonomy (NCBI): domain Eukaryota; kingdom Viridiplantae; phylum Streptophyta; class Pinopsida; order Cupressales; family Cupressaceae; genus Chamaecyparis; species Chamaecyparis obtusa. The sequence continues at coordinate 2,432,537 of BSBK01005975.1, read as the reverse complement.
ATCTACTTTGTATCATTCAATAAAAGAATTTTTATATGACTGAATCTACTTTAAAGGGATTTGTAAATAATTTGTAAGAAAAAGTCTTAAATTTGAGATGTTCTCGCCTTGGTTCTGTAGAGCCAGAAGTGTAGAAGGAATTGTTTTTCTTGTTAGTTGGCCCAAGGTCATATAAAGTACTATGAATATGGGAAATAGTTGATCCCTAGGTGTACTTTGTTTTTTGTCTCTCGGCTACTCAAAATATGTTGAATCAGAAGCCAACACATCCTAGGACTTACATTTTTCATGCCTATTGAGACACGATCCAAGAAGAGAAAGAATATGGAACCCAACCATGCCACTAGTTCATCTGATCCTAACAACACAATGGTAACATATGAACCACAAACACCACAAATCAAGAACATATGTGAAGATCCAACTAAAGCACCCACCACGAATTCCATGGAAGTGTTTATGAGTCATCCTAGACATGCATAGATGGTTAATGAGATCATAGCTCAATTTTCCTACCATCTTGGAAAACTATGCACAGGAGGGTACTCCCATTCCACCACACCTTCAACACTTCAATCCCAAAAAACCCATACACATTCACACTAATGCCTACTCCCCCATCATCCAAAAAATCCATGACCCTAGCTTATAGCTATTCCAAGTGGCCTCACCCATTCCCCATCTCTTGCAATCCATCACCACCTTCCCCACAATACAAGAAACAACACAACCATCTCCCTTTGCTATCATGGGACCACCACCTCCACCTTCCACACAAATGAAAAGCTCCACACAAATAACACCTTTACCTTTCATGAGCCGAGCCACTATTGGAAATTTGGCTATACTAATGTATATGAATTAATATAGTGTTTTCATTATGGAAAAAAAGTCATATAGCAGTTTGGAGTCAGTGTACTTGATGAGAAGATCAGAAATCAGTTAAGTGTTGAAGACTGGATAGTGTACAGAGTTCCTGTAGCTCAGAGCATCAGTGCACGTGCATACATCTGAGTTATGGTGTGCACCCTAGAAGTTAAGTTAGTTAGAATATATTCATGCTTATTCTATGAGTGCATAATTAGATATGCAAAGATGAGAAAGATACAGTCAGTTGAAGTTGTACAGCCAGTGTGTGCCAGTAAAGAACAGAGTAAGCAACCAATAGTTATCATTTTGAGTTGTGACTATATTCTAATGATGTAAGGGCTATGAGCCTATTGTAATTAGGTTATCGACATGTATATATGTTTGATTGTAAACACACTTAAGACAATTTATTTGGAAGCATTGTATGTAATAGGTTTAAGGGCCGACCTAGTTGTTTATTTTGTATGTGCATATAAATATAAGATGCACCCATTGTATTCGACATGGAAGTTGATAGAGAGTTGTGTTAAGAAGAGTAGAAGTATGAAAAGAACTAGTAGGATGTATTAGATCTTTGCAAGAGGTCAAAGCATCAATGCATCAAAGGAACTAATCTGACAAGCAATGTCATAGTGATAGTTCATCCAGCAGATATAGTGTGTATCTGAGATCAGAAGGTTGTAGTCTTCACCACTTGAGTAGTGAGCTCTAGGATAGTTAATCCTCTCCCCTAATAGGGACTATTATAAAAGACTCCTAACAGGGTCCAGACCTTAACAAGGTCTACTATACTTAATGCATTGTAAAGAAACTCCTAACATGGTTAAGGATCTTCTAACAAGGATCACAAAACACTAGTGCAGAATATTAGTGGGTGTCAATTCCCACTGTGGTTTTTACCTATTTGGGTTTCCTTATAACCATATTGGTGTCATGTGTTGATTTCATATTTCCTATTTATGTGAATGTTTATTTCATTTCTTAAGCATTCAAGTTCAGTTTAAAGATTAAAGTAAAAAGATAAAATACAGTGAACACTAATTCACCGCCCGCCCCCCACCCCCCCCCCTCCATGTTCCCATTCCTAACAATTGGTATCAGAGCTCTGGTCCTTAGCAAAGAAGTTTAACCACTTGAGGAGATCATGGAAAAAGTAGAAATGAAACATCTGAAAAGGAATATGGAAGCTGCTCTTGAAGACCTGGACAAGTCTGAAAGAGAAATTGAAGAACTAAGGGATAAACTCAGTGATGCTCAATTAGTCATCAAAAGGATAAGGAAAGATTTGAAAGAATGCTCTTCCAGTGATCTAGGGACAATGGTCAAGAAGCTGAATGAAGAAAATAAATCCTTAAAAGAACAACTTGAAGAGTTTGATGATAAGATGACTAACAATCAGGAAGTCTATGATGAACAAGTCAAAGAGAACCTTCAACTGAATGAAGAATTGAGGCAAGAAAACATGGAAATCTTAGAACTAAGAAACAACAAAGAAAGCTTGGGGTCTGAATTGAAAGAAGCAAAGAATCATATTGACAAATTACACACCAGTTCTGATTTGATAGAATCTTAGATGTATGCAAGAAGAGCCAAAGGAGACACTAGCTGTATTGGATATAATGAAGCACAAAATTATATTGACAACATGTGAGAAAGAAAGGATACACAAAAAGACTCTACTAATACTAAGAAGACTAAAGATCAAACCAAAGATAATAGTGGACCACCTAAGAATGAGCACAAGAAAGTAGAATGCACTTGTTTTGCATATAACAAGCATGGACACATTGCAAGGAGCTATACAGAGGTAAGACCTTTTAATTATTACTGTTATTCATGCAATAAATTTTGTCATAGAGCTATGAATTGCAAGACTAGTAAGAAGAACATGATTCAACATGATCAGAGAAATCAGAATCAGAAAAATATAAGTTCTCAGAATGTTACATGTCAGATATGTAACTATAATGGTCACTCAATGAGACAATGTAAAATGGTGACTCATGTCAATGCGCTGAGGAATATGAGACCTCCAATCATTTGTCACTCTTGGAACAAGGCTGAACATATCTCAAAGTTCTGTAGATCAAGGATGCAAGGTCAGGAAAGCCCTAAAAAGGCCAAAGAACAAGTTTTGGATCTTGAAGGAGAAGTCAGGTTTGTGAAAGCCTCAGAGGATTCGAGCTTGATTTGGATAGAAGGAAAGAAGGACAAAGTTTATGAGAATTTATTGGATGCATCCACAATGGACACACCCTCTAATCTAGATGAATGGCCCTCCGAGTCATAGGGGGAGCTAATTTAGCTCCAGACCCCTGCGTGGCTAGTATACTCACTCTCAGAGTATGCACCTTTGAACTTAAGATTTTGGAGTATAAAGGAACCTTCTTGCAAGAGTGCACATACTGATTATTAGTAGAACTCAAGTTGGAAATTTTTAAGTGACAGCCAGGTTTATGTGGCAAGCATTAATGGTAGAATTTTCACATTAAGTACACAAAAAGTTGTTTGATTACTCATTGCATTTGAATTTAGAGTGATTGAAGAGCATAAAGATCCTTAGAAGTTATTGTGAAGACTTGGAGATTGATCTATCAGTGATTAGTAGCACAATTGATCGATTGCAAAAACCCTAGCTCACCATGCTAATTTAGAAGTCTTCGGATTATCTTAGTAAACACTTGGAAAGCGATAAAACAAGTAAGTGATGGCCACTCCCATAGTATTTGATTTTGTAGAAAAGAAAAGATATGTGTTTAAAAAAAATCCATTTAAGTCTACCCTAGATGACTTAGAGGGAGAATTCTCCTACACACCTATGGGCATTATGCATGTGGAAGACATTAGGGCTTACATATACTGTAAGAAGGAACTAGTAGGATTGGACAGGTTAAGGGCACACATGGAAACAATGTTAAAACTAGACAAAACCTTCTTGGATGAATATGTGAAGTGGAATGATCACCCCATAGTAGAGTATGCTACGACATATGAATTATATGAGACAAAATGGATTAAAATACTTTTGAGCAGAATTCATGATGACCAATTTTGGATAGGTGATGTGTCAGTCAGAATTACTAGTGACCTAATATATGAGATGATAGGTCTATCTAAGTTTGGCACCATCCTTCCTGTGGGCAAGGATGTTAGGAAAATTGTTGAGGAAACATGTAAGTCAAGGAGTGATAGGTGTGGGATGAAAATTGAGCCTATTGAGAAAGCTGACATCAAATTGATGTCCATGATACTTGGATATAGGTTTCATCACACCAATAGGGTGAATAGTGTGTCTGCGGGCACAATTCTAGCAGCCATTAGACTTGTGAAGGAAGATGGGGAGTTCAATTTTTGTGAGATCTTGCGCACACAGTTGATTGATAACATCAAGGCAATCAAGCATGACAAGACCAAGATATTTAGGTTTGGATCTTTGATCATTTACATGTACCTACATATAGTTGGGAAAGTATTAGATTCATATTTGGACAATTCCATTCCAACCATGCCACATATATCTTACAAGGAAACCACTAAAAGTACTTTGAGAGATTACATAACATTGGAGTTGAAGACCTTGAGAGTCAAGATGCAAATAATGTACAGAATTCTAGAAAACATAGTTAAGAAATACAAGGATACTATTTGTTTTATGGTTGAGATAGATACAACATGCATGGAGGCAGTCATACCTAGAACAAAGTGGACTCATCCACTTGGATATGAAGTAGAGGAACAAGTTTTAGAAGCATATGCTCAAGTATTTATTTCATCTCCTACTAACCCTAATGAACCAAGATGGGGAACTTATGAGGAGAAGACAAGAGAAATAGATGCTAAACTAAACATCATAGCAACTAAGAGGAAAGCCTCTAAGATTACGTCTGAGATACTTAGAATTCATGGAGTAACACAAGAAGACCTAGACAAAGCAAGGGAAGAAAAGATTGCTTTGGAAATTGAGAGTGCATGCACAGTGGAAGCTAAGTTTGATGATCCCAAGATGAAAAAGGTAAAGATTGAGAAGACTAATGATCCAAAGGATAAACAAGGTAAAATTGATGATATTAGTCATGCGCCCACTGTTACAATTGATATTGAGTCCACAGATGCATCTCCTAAGATTCCCAAGAGGAGAAAACAAATCACCACAAGTCACCCTTTAGCTAGAGCCACAAGAAGAAAATTGAAAAATGTGCAACCGCCTCCAGAAGTAGGATTCATACCTAGTCTTAAAGTATTAAGGACTAGAGTAGTAGAAGAAAGACGGCTAGATCAGATAGAAAAGTTTTATGAAAAATATCATGAAATTGATAAGTCAGAGATTCATGAGATGCTAATCAAACACATGATAAAATTCAAGAAGACAACTCTTGAATTGAAGACAACTATCCCAGATAAGGTATGGGAGATTATGGATACCTTGAAAAGACAAGCCACTGAAGAAGATTTTAGAATAAGGGAACAAAAACTTGATTCCAATCTTCCAGTATGTTTTGTTGAAGAAAAGACATTATTATTGAATTTGGTAAAGCCTCACTTAAGGAAAAAGATGAGAACACTACACATTATGAACAAAGACTATGAGCTGATAACTAAGGAAATAGAGAAGGCCTTTGAAAAGGTATTCTTAGAGCAACGCATGAAACCTAAGTCTGTGCCCATCACTCAAACACCTAGTGAGCAATGCAAAAAAATAGAGACCACCAATATACCATTTATAGGTCCTCAGGATTCAGCACCTATAGTAGAAACTCAAATAGAGGCAGATAAGTCTACGCCCATGATAGATACACAAAAAGATGATACAATCTTCATTGACAATGTTGAGATTGAAATGGTGGCCATAGACAATGACTTGGATAAGTTTGAGGAAGCTTTTGTGAGCACACAAGAAGCTAAAATGTTATGCAGCAACACACCTCCCACTCATCAAGAAGAAGTATTGATTGACGATGAGAAAGAAGAAGAAAAAATGGAAGAAAAACAAATAGAAAAAGAAAAAATAGAAAAAGAGGAAGAAAAGATAAAAGAAAGTGAGAAAAAGGATGAAATGTCAACCAAGGTGAAACAAGAAGTGATGGACAACACTCCCATCACTCTTTCAACATCATTTTTGTCAAGTATGATGCCTAACACATCTAGTTTGGACTCATAGAAAGAAGAAGATCTGATAAAATTTAGCATCCTAGCCATGGAGAAGGCCAAAGAAAAACAAGTGATGAGGAATGCCCTCTTGGTAGAATCAGTAAACATTCTGAACAATTTGTTGCCAGAGGACAAGAAAGTGTCAAAAATACATTTTGTTGATGATATGAGTATAGTCATCTCACATTTCAAAAGTAATTTCTCAAGCCTTGAAGAATCTGCATCCCTAGTTGCAGAAGAAAAGTATCTAAAGAAGAGGTTGAATGAATTAATGAGAAACTTTTCACTTGACCTAAGCTCACTTAAGACTGGTCAAGCATCCTTGAAAGAATTTGTAGATCAAGGAAGAAAAATCATTGTAGAATGCATGGATCAGGATAAGCTTACTGATGCCCACTTCAAGAAAATAAAAGAGGAAGAAGCTATGATTGAGCAAGTCAAGAGTTTAGTGAAAGACACATCCACAAATGTAAACATGTGTAACAATGTATACCAAAGACAAATAGAAAAGATTGAGCAAGAAGAAAAAGAAATGTCAAAGATTAGGGCAAGGCAAACATAGCTCAGAAATGCTCTTGCACCCTCATTAGATATAATCAATTAGAACATCAAGGACATAGACACCACAAAGGTAACATATGATCATCATCCTAACACTAACTTGAAGAAGATGGAGAAGCTACAATATGCACTATGCGCCCATCTCCAAATAGTAAACTCTTTGATCACATTTTGGAAGAAGGAGATCCAGAACCTAAAGATAGCATATCTAGATGTTTTCCCTCAATGAGTATGTATAGATATAGTTTTTTGAAAACACCTTTGTCATTAATGTACAAGGGGGAGTTTTGTATAGAATATGAATCATAATATGTATAGGGAGATATAAGTATATGTATAGATGAAAAAAAGTTTATGTATTAAGGAAAGTTAGCAGCTTGGCCATATTCCTTTGTTGCCATTAATGAAAAAGGGGGAGATTGTTGGAAATTTGGCTATACTAATGTTTATGACTTAATATAGTGTTGTCATTATGGAAAAAAAGTCATATAGAAATTTGGAGTTAGTGCACTTGATGAGAAGATCAGAAATCGGTTAAGTGTTGAAGACTGGATAGTGTACAGAGTTCCTACAGCTCAGAGCATCAGAACACGTGAGTATGGCTGAGTTATGGTGTGCACCCTAGAAGTTAAGTTAGTTATACTATATTCATGCTTAGTCTATGAGAGCATAATTAGATATGAAAGGATGAGAAAGATACAGTCAGTTGAAGTTGCACAGCCAGTGTGTGCCAGTGAAGAATAGAGTAAGCAACCGATAGTTATCATTTTGAGTTGTGACTATATTCTAATGATGTAAGGGCTATGTGCCTATTGTAATTAGGTTGCTGACATGTATATATGTTTGATTACAAACACACTTAAGCCAATTCATTTGGAAGCATTGTATGTAATAGGTTTAAGGGCCGACCTAGTTGTTTATTTTGTATGCGCATATAAATATAAGATGCACTCATTGTATTTGACATGGAAGTTGATAGAGAGTTGTGTTAAGAAGAGTAGAAGTATGCAAAGAACTAGTAAGATGTATTAGATCTTTGCAAGAGGTCAAAGCATCAGCACATCAAAGGAGCTGATTTGACAAGCAGTGTCACAGTGATAGTTCATCCAACATATATAGTGTGTATCTTAGATTAGAAGGTTGTAGCCTTCACCACTTAAGTAGTGAGCTCTAAGATAGTGCATCCTCTCCCCTAACAGGGACTATTGTAAAAGGCTCCTAACAGGGTCCGACCCTTAACAAGGTCTACTGTACTTAATGTATTGTAAAGAAACTCCTAACAGGGTTAAGGATCTTCTAACAAGGATCACAAAACACTAGTGCAGAATATTAGTGGGTGTCAATTCCAACCGATTTTTTTACCTATTTGGGTTTCCTCATAACCATATTGGTGTCATGTGTTGATTTCATGTTTCATGTTTATGTGAATGTTTATTTCAGTTCTTAAGCATTCAAGTTCAGTTTAAATATTAAAGTAAAAAGATAAAATATAGTGAACACTGATTCACCCCCCCTCTCAGTATTCCCATTCCTAAAAGCCTCCACTCAAGCACCCACCCCCTATCACTCAGTTCATGACAAAAAAAGTATCCCTTCCATCTTTCATCTCCAACAGTCAAGCCCAACAACCTACTTTCACAAAAGGGATTCCATTCATGAGATCTCAAAACCCACCATCCACATCACAAAATCCCACCATCTCTACATCAAAACCCATCACAAGGACAGGTTCTTCCTGGATCCTTACTCAAGTTCAAATACATGCCTTGGGGATACAAACACATTCATCTAATCCCACAAACCCACAAGAAGTCTTCTCTTTCATATAAAAACAACCACCACAACCTCCTACAACTGCATCTCTCCCAATGTTCACCAACTATCTTTCCATGCCATCCACCATCTCCCAAAATGTGTCACCACCTTAGTTGCAAAGTTCCTCTCATCTCACCAGCTATCTTGCACATCCACTATTAGATATTTCTAATGCATTTAATCTACTTAATCACTACATTATCTTGTTGAGTGGTGTTGGAATCATACCATTGTCAAGTCATGTTTTTCACTAATGTCAACATATGTTTCTATGAAGAAAGCAGACTGGTTATTATAGTTTATGGATACTATACAGTTGATTCAGAATGAATGAACACAGATTTGTGTATAGGAAAGTGTTGTGATCTTATATCCAAGATCATATGCTGTAAAGTGGAAGTTGACAGAGTAAGTCTTTGTGTTTTGAGTATATCTTACAATCAATGTGGATCCAGTGTATGCAAGTTTAAGGGATGTCAGATAGCATACTAAGGAATGTTCATTGATCTTAGAAAGTTGTGGAGAGCATGATGACATCAGATGTGGTGTGTGTTCTAGAGGAGACCTATTTAGAGCCGACTTTAGAATTGAAGTGTGTATTATGAATAGAAAGCATGAATTATGGATGTTGGACCTTAATTGTCAAAATGCAACTATTATATACTTGTTATAGATACTGTGTGTATCTTAGAAAATGATTATGTACTTATTTGTATATTAGGAAAGCCTAATTAGCCGACCTGATCATTTATTTTTAATAGGGTATATATGAAAGATCTTTTCTTTTGAAAAGGTATGTAGTATGAATAGAATGTAAAAGAGGATTGTGGAAGCTACAAGCTTGTATATGCCAGATGTAGAGAAAAGGATAGTTTATACTTCATTGGAATTGATCAAGCAAAGATAGTTTCTATCAGATAGTTCACAAGGATTATGTGTTTCCTTACATACACTTGTGTTGTGAACAATAAGTTTTGGAGGTGGACATAACCTTCTTTGGGTGTGAGACTAGCTAGTGAGCCTACTCTTTTCTTTGACTCCTAATAGGGTCTGTCCTTTGGCAGGGACTGTGTATTGTAATGTTTCAATAATCTCCTAACAAGGCTAGATCTTTTAACAAGGATACAATACTCTTAGTACATCATTTGTGGTTACCAATTCTCACCAGGGTTTACCTTTAATAGGGTTTCCTCAACAATAAATATTGTGTTATTATTTTGGCATTTACTGTGTTCATTTGATTGGTATAACTGCTACTCAAATTTTAAAGTTTAATAATTTGTCTAAAAAATGATTCACCCCCCCTCTTAGTGGCATTAGTGGACTGTTATTCCTAACAATTAGTATCAGGGTGACTGGTCCTTAGAGAGAAAGATTAATATCTTAAGGTGATCTTGGAGATGGCATTCTATAGGAAGGATAGTCAAAAATTTGACCCCTAAAAACTTTGATAGTTGGAAGAACAAGATACAAAAGCATTTTCTATGTTTGGGTATTGATTACTGGATGATCACGAAGAATGAGGTAACCATGAAGGCTGAGGATGAATTGGATAAAGCTACTGACGAAGAAAAGAAGAAATTTTCATATAACATGGTCGCAAGGGAAGCACTGATCAATGCACTCTCTAAAGGAGAATTTACTAAGGTGAAAGATCTGGATTCAACACACAAAATTTGGGTAAGATTAGAACATTGTATGAAGGAGATAAGTTTACTAAGCAAGAAAAATTACAGAACTGGAAAACAAGAATGGAGAAGTTGCAAATGAAAGATGATGAAAACATTAGGGCTTATGTATAGAGAGTTACAGAGGTAGTGATTGGAATAAAAAATTCTGGATGCACTTATGAAGAGGAAGAAGTCATTGCAAAGATCCTTAGATCATTGAAACTTGTTTACAAGACCAAAGTTTAGGCTATAAAAGAGATTATACCTTTGACTACAAAATTTAGCAAAGAAATGCTGATTGCAAAGCTAACTACCTTTGAAGCTAAAAAAATGGGAGATTCTTTACCTAAAGTTGAAACTACATTTAAGGTATCTACACAAAATTTTTTTTTATCTAGGATTGCGAGCACTAGCAATGATAATATAAAAGAAGAACTTGGCAAGTATGTTGATGAATGAGAACATATACAAGAAGAAGAAAGAAAGCTAGATGAACTATTTTCCCTAATCGCTAGAAGAGAAAAGAGAGGTAAGGGTAAATTTGAAGGAAAGTTACCTTTGAAATGTTTTTCATGCAATAAGATAGGTCATTTTGCATCTAGATGTCCTACAAGAGTTCCTAAACACAAACCTAAGTATTCAAAAGAAGAAGAATGTTATTATGCTAGTGAAGGTATTTCTGATGATGAGGAGATTGGATTTATTGCTATCAAAGATGAAAAACCATTACATGAAGAAAAAGATTTAGTATCACATGTTGATAAGAAATCTAAATAGTTTATAGACAACGGTTTCTCACATCATATGACTAGAGATAAAGACAAGTTTGTTAAAATAAATAAGTATGATGGTGTTGTTTTAAGATTTAAAGACAATGTTCCTAAGCCTATCATAGGATATGATCTATTTCTTTGGAAGGAAAGACTAATACTGACAATGTATTACTTGTTGATGGACTTAAGCATAACTTTTTGAGTGTTGGACAACTAATGGAAAAAGGGTATCAATTGAAATTCATTGATGGGAAATGTCTTATCAGAAGTAAGATAGAAAATCTGATTGCAACCGGTACTAAATCTAGAGGTAATGTATCTAAGTTAAATACATCTAAAGCTTCTTGTTTTTTTGCAAAGATAGATGACAATTGGTTATGGCATAGAAGGTTTTGTCATGTTAATTTTGATAACATTACAAAGGGAAGATTGACTAATGTAATGAGAGACCTACCTAAAATTGTAAAACCATCTAACACTCTGTGTAGAGAATGTGTTATGGGAAAATAGACTAGAAGCAGTTATAAAAGTAAATCATATACAACAAAAGGAAAGTTGGATTTAGTATATAAAGACCTATGTGGAATTCCAAGGACAAGATCATACTATGGTGAAAGGTACTTTATACTTTTTGTTGATGAATTTTCTAGAATGATGTGGATCACTTACTTGAAAGAGAAATCATAAGCATTTGACAAATTCAAGTTATTCAAAGAAAAAGTAAAAAATGAATTAGGCTTAAAAATAAAATGTTTAAGATCAGACAAAGGTGGAGAGTTTACTTTAGATCTATTCAATTTGTATTGAGAAGAGCATGGAATACATAGACAAACATCTACTCCTAGAACTCCATAGAAAAATGGGATAGCAGAGCGAAGAAATAGAACAATATTGGATGCTACTAGGACAATGTTGCTAGAAGGAAATGTATCTCATGTACATTGGAGGGAAGCTGTTGGGACAATAGTATACATATTGAACAAAATTCTAATCAAATAAGGTACATATAATAATCCTTATGAATTTTGGTTTAATCATACTCCTACTATAAAATATTTCAGAATATTTGGAAGCAAATACTATATCAAAAGAGATAATGAAATAGGAAAATTTGATGCTAGAAGTGATGAAGGAATTTTTATTGGTTATTATACTAAAATTAAGGCTTACAAATGTTTTAACCTAAGATTGAGAAAGATGATTTAAAGTAACAATGTGAAGATAGATGAAAATTTTTAGATACAAGAGAGAATGTATGATTGTAATCAAAATACAGAGTTCAAGGAGGCTGCTACTACAGAAGAATAAGAACATGTTGAAATTGACTGTGAAAATGAGACTTGTGATGATGACACAAATCAGGTTACTGAGATTCCTAAGACTCCAAGGTATGTTAAGAAAGATCATCCTGAAAATTAAATTATTGGTAATGCAAGTCAAGGAATAATGACTAGATTAAAGACAAGGGAAGAAATTTGTTTGATTTCTCAAGTTGAACCAAAGACCACTGATGAAGCTTGTAAAGATGAATCTTGGATCAAAGCTATGCAAGAATAATTAGATTAGATAAAGAAAAATAACACTTGGGAATTGGTTCCTAGATCTAAAGACAAAAATGTGATAGGAACTAAGTGTGTTTTCAGAAACAAAATGAATGAAGAAGGAATTTTTTTAAGAAACAAAGAAAGATTAGTATGCAAAGACTATTCACAACAAGAAGGCATAGATTTCAAAGAGACATTTGCTCCTATTGCTAGGATAGAATTTGTGAGATTATTTCTAGCCTATGTTGCACATAAAGACTTCAAGGTATATTAGATCGATGTAAAATCTGCATTTTTGAATGGGGATCTTCAAGAAGAAGTATATATAGAACAACCTAATGGATTTCCTCTAACACAATATGAAGAAATGGTATGCAAGTTGGAGAAGGCACTGTATGGACTGAAGAAATCACCAAGGGCTTGGTATGAAATTTTAGACAACTACTTAGTTCACCTTGGATTTAGAAAAGGTAATGCTGACAATAATCTGTACTTAAAAACTAGTCAAGATAGAATTTTGATGATAGAAGTTTTTGTTGATGACATTATTTTTGGAGGCAATGATGAGATGTGTAAAGAGTTCTCTAAAGAAATGGAAAATGAATTTGAGATGTCCATGATAGGTGAGATGAAATTCTTTCTTGGACTACAAATAAATCAGAGCAAGAATAGCATTTTCATTTCTCAAACTAAGTATCTTAAAGAGATGTTGAAATTTTTTGGAATGGAAGATTGTAAACCTATTGCTACACCCATGGTGACTAGCCATAAAATGAAAAAATACTAATGAAACCAAGAGTATTTTTCAGACTAAGTATAGATCAATGATTGGAGGATTACAATATCTGACTCACTCTAGACTGGATATTGCTAATGTTGTTGGAATTGTGGATAGATATCAAGAAAATCCTAAAGAGACACACATGGCTATTGTAAAAAGGGTATTTAGATATCTAAAAGGAACAATGGAATATGGGTTATGGTATGATAAAAAATGATGACTTTTCATGACATGCTTATACTGAGGCAAATTGGACAGGGAACATTGATGACAGTAAGAGTACTAGTGGAGGTGTATTTTTCCTTGGGAAAAGATTGGTTTCATGGTTAAGTAAAAAGAAAGATTTTATACCTCAATCTACTAATGAATCTGAGTATGTTGTTACTACTATTAATTTCACTCAAATTATCTAGATGAAACAAATGTTGAAAGATATTGGAATAAATTTTGTTGGACCCGTGGTTATCCATTGTGATAACAGCAGTATAGTGAATATGTCAAAGAATCATGTGATGCATTCTAAAACTAAGCATATTTATATTAAGTACACTTTCTGAGAGACAAGGTGGCAGTGAAAGAAATAAGGTAGGAATACATTGTTGGAGATTTTCCAGCAAGCCAATGCTGACTGTATGTTTGTCATTGATGAAAACATATGGTAAGTAGCATGCGTGGAAGACTTATGCAGTAAGATTTGATTATATGTAGCATGGACATGTTATCAACATGATATCATGGATGTAGAGGTTAATTGTTAGTATAGATAGTTATGTAGCAGCTTATGTCAACAGTGTTCCTGACAGAGTTACAGACAGTGTTCTGTGTGTGATTGTTCGTATAGTTATCATAGAGCCTTGCACCTTTGGATATGTGATGAAGACATGTTAGTGATGTTACATTCATGGACGTAGAGTTTGATGTGTAGTAGAAGAAAATTTATACAGTCGCTATTCACCATTTGTAGTTTCTTGTGTTTATCCAGAAGAGCCGACAGATATTATATTGGTACAGGAGTTGCACCTATCATTTTGGTATGCATTCTTGGATTAGTGATTAGAGAAGAGTTAATAAGGTTTGGTTAAGAGTGCATGATGTAATTAAGCATGAGGAGAAAGTATCAGTTAAATTGGTAGAGTTGATAGTGTGTAGTGTGTGTCTACACCTATTGATCTGGACAGGTCCCAGTTTGTGTTGCGTTCTTAGTAGAGCTGATAGAAATGTTATTCAAGAGTGTTATTATTTCTCTAATATGATTTCAAGGTGGTTCTAATAGGCCAACTTGATTATATCATTTAGAGAGAATTTATTTATAGGCAGTCATTTGTGATTGCTAAGATATGGTTATGAGTTGAAAGATAAGAGAAGAGCAGAGAGTGCAAAGTGTTAAGCCATTAGTAGAAGGTTTATGTGACCAAGTAAAGAGGATATGATTTTCATTGGAATTGATCAAGATAATAGGTCTACCTCATAGTTCACCAAGATCTAGATATAGTGTGTATTTGTATTCAAAAGGTTGCAGCCTTTACCCCTTTGAGAAGTGAGCTCTCAGACAGTGCATCCTCACCCCTAACAGTGTCAATCATAAAAGACTCCTAACAGGGTCCGACCTTTGACAAGGTCACTATACTTATTGCATTGTAAAGATCAACTCCAAATAGGGTTGTAAGATCTTCTAACAAGGATCATTATACACTAGTGCAGTTTATTAGTGGGTGTCAATTCCCACTGAGGTTTTTACCTATTTGGGTTTCCCTGTAACCAAAATATTGGTGTTGTGTTCAAGTGTTCTTTCATTGTGTTTATGCTTAATGTTTAAGTATACTTAATTGGATAAATAATTGAAACTTGTAGATAACTGATTCAACCCCCCCATCTCAGTTATCTCTTGGGACTATTCCTAACAATTGGTATCAGAGCCAAGTGCCTTAGGGAGAAATTTTAACAACTTGAGGTTGATCAGATGGCATTCTTTAGAAAAGATAGTCCTTAGTTTGATGGAGAGAACTGTCCTGATTGGAAGAACAAAATGGTGACACATTTTCAGTGCATTTCTTTTGAAGTTTTTGAAGTGGCTATCAAAGATATTAAGATCCCCTCTCTAGAAGATATTGCAAAGGATGATACTACTAGCAAGAAAAAGGATTTTTTCCATCAGAATTAAATAGCCAAAGAAGCCCTTATTAACGCCTTATTTGATAGTGAGTTTTTAGAGTTAAAGAAAGTAGACATAGCCTACAAGATATGGAAATACCTAGAAGACATGTTTGAAGGAGATACACAAGAAAAGAATGTGCACAGAAAGACATGGAAGAAAAGATACAATGCATTAGAGATGCTACCTGAAGAAAACATCAAAGCTTAAAACCAAAGGATTAATGAAGCAGTTGTTGGAATTAGGAACAATGGTGGAGAGATCTAGAAGGAAGACATTATGGATAAGTTGATGACTACTCTTATAGCAGAGTATGAAAACAAGATCAACATCCTTGATGAGATCATGCAGCTTACAACAAATTTCAAGAGAGAGACCTTGATCGGCAAAATTTTAGGTTTTGAGATTTCAAGATTGAAGACAGAGCCTAAAAGTGAGACAACCTTCAAAGCATCAGTCCATGGTAAGAAATCTTTAAACACTTCTGGTAATTTTGATGATGAAGATAAAGATAAAGAGATAGATGATATTATTGCTATGATTGCTAAGAAAGAAAGAAAAGGAAAAGGAAAGTATGAAGGTCAGTTACCTTTCAAATGTTTCTCATGTAATAAGATTGGTCACTTTGCATCTAAGTGTCCTACAAGAGTTAAGAAATTCAGAACTAACTACAAGCCTAAGTATACAAAAGAATATTGCTATGCTAGTGATGGAGTTTCTGATGATGATTCAGTTGAAGATGAAATTGGATTCATTTATATTATGGAAAAGATGTATGATGAGATGGATCATGAAGATGAGAAAAAGGAACAAGAGCTAGCATTGATTTCACAAGAAGACATAAGGATAGATTGAATTATAGATAGTAGTTGTTCACATCACATGACAGGTAATAAAGACAAATTTGTTCATCTAGAAAAATACAATGGTGGCATGGTTAGATTTGGAGACAACACTCCTAAACCTATCATTGGTAGAGGAGCTATTACATTAGATGGAAAGAACAACATTCATGATGTTCTTTATGTAGATGGTTTGCAGCATAACCTTCTTAGTGTTGGAAAATTGCTTGAAAAAGGTTATAGATTGGAGTTCAAATTTAACAAGTGCATCATTAACAACAAGGATGGTGTAATGATTGCATCAGGTTCAGAGACTAAAGGTAATGTTTTTTATCTTAATTATAAAGAAAGTTGTTTTGTTTCTTAAATAGATGACAGTTGGCTATGGCATAAAAGACTATGTCATATCAATTTTGATAACATAGTAAAGATAAGCAATGTAAAGGCAGTAAGAGATCTACCTAGCATAGCAAAGCTAGTTGATACTATTTGCAGGGAATGTGTGATGGGAAAACATGTTTGGAATTCATTCAGAAGAAATAATAATTTAGCATAGAACAAGTTGGATATGATTCATACAAACCTATGTGGACCAACTCAAACAAGATCATACTATGGTGAAAGGTATTTCATTTTGTTTGTTGATGATTATTCTAGAATGATGTGGGTTGCGTTCTTGAAAGATAAGTTAGAAGCATTTGAGAAGTTCAAAATATTCAAAGCCAAGGTTGAGAATGAATCTAGACTAAAGATAAAGTGTCTAAGATCAGATAGAGGAGGAGAATTCACCTCTGACAGGTTCTATGAGTACTGCGAAGAACATGGCATAAAGAGACAATTGAATGCACCTAGAACCCCTCAGTAGAATGGGATTGTAGAGAGAAGGAATAGGATCATCCTTGATATAGAATGCACCATCATGATTGAAGGAAATGTTGCACATACCTATTGGAGAGATGCGCTCAATACAACAGTCTATACCATCAATAGAATACAATTGAGGCCTAGCACGAATAAGACACCTTATGAACTATGGTTTGGTAATGTTCCCACAGTGAAATACTTTAGAATCTTTGGAAGCAAGTTCTACATCAAGAGGGATGAAACAATAGGCAAGTTTGATGTAAGAAGTGATGAAGGTATTTTCCTTGGTTACTCTACTAAAAGAAAATATTATAGATATTTTAACTTGAGATTGAAGAAGATCATTGAAAGTGCTCATGTTAAGATTTAGTGAAAAGTTTATGATTCAAGAAATATATCATGATTATGCACCTATTATTGAAGAAGAACCCATTCCTTCCACTAGTGAGATAGTTGTTGAAGAGATGTTTGATAGTATTGATGTAATGTTCAATGACCTTGAAACAATTGAAGAAGAAACTCAAAAGGCAAATGAGTCAGTATCACCTAAAGTTTCAAAGTATACATCTAAATATCACTCTAAGGATGACATCATTGGAGATCAGAGCAGAAAAGTCACAACAAGATCAAAAGAAAAGAGTTCAGCAAGCAATGAAATAGTATGTTTACTATCTCAGATTGAACCTTTAAGTGTTGAAGATGCATGTAATGATTTAGATTGGCATGATGCTATGAAAGAAGAACTATATTAGATTATTAAGAATGATACTTGGGAACTGGTCCCAAGACCTAGTGATAAGAATGTGATTGGAACAAAGTGGATATTCATAAACAAGATGAATGAAGATGGTATAGTAGTATGGAATAAAGAAAGGTTAGTATGCAAGGGATATGCACAAAGAGAAGGTATTGATTATTCAGACACATTTGCACTTGTGAGAAGATTAGAAGCTATTAAGTTATTTCTAGCTTATGCACCATTCAAAAAATTCAAAGTTTATCAAATGGATGTTAAGTCAACATTCTTGAATGGAGAGTTAAAGGAAGAAGTATACATTGAGAAGCTAGAAAGATTCACCCTATCAGACAAGCCTGATATGGTATGCAGATTGAAGAAATCCCTCTATGGACTTAAGCAAACCCCTAGAGCTTGGTATGAGAGACTTGATGGATATCTAACAAAAATTAGATTCAAGAAAGGAGTAGCAGATTGTAATATGTTTACCAGAGAGATATCTGAAGGTTTACTACTTGTAATGACATTATCTTTGGGGGTAATGACAAACTTAGTACAAAATTTTCTAAGGAGATGTAGAGTGAGTTTGAGATGAGCATGATAGGACCTATCAAATACTTTTTGGGATTAAATGTGCAACAAATAGAGAAAGGTATTTTCATTAATTAGTCTAAATATGTGAAAGAGAAATTGAAGAAGTTCAAGATGGATGATTGTAAGCCAGTGGGTACACCTATGATAACAGGATGTAA
Organism: Chamaecyparis obtusa; assembly: GCA_027943335.1. Taxonomy (NCBI): domain Eukaryota; kingdom Viridiplantae; phylum Streptophyta; class Pinopsida; order Cupressales; family Cupressaceae; genus Chamaecyparis; species Chamaecyparis obtusa. The sequence goes on along the minus strand of BSBK01005975.1, from coordinate 2,414,029 downwards.
GCTTACAAATGAATATGATTCTCCAATAGTAGATACAACATTATACAAGTCTATGATTGGTAAACCCATATATCTAACTCAAACTACACCTGATATTTCTAATGCAGTTGGCATAGTTGGAAGATTTGCAGCAAAGCCTAAACAAAGTCACCTCATGATAGTAAAGATAATATTCAGATATCTACAGGGCACTATAGATTATGGTATATGGTATCCTAACTCAGAAAATGTTGAGCTTCATGTATATATAGATGCAGATTGGGCAGGATGTGTTGATGATAGAAAGAGTACATAAGGAGGAGCAATGTTTCTTGGTGATAGACTTGTCACTTGGACAAGCAAGAAGCAAAATTGTATTTATTAGTGAACAAAAAAAGCATAGTATGTTGCAGACGCCTTGAATTTTTCTACAATTGTTTGGATCAAATAGATGATAAAGGATTTCAGAATTTAGATTGATTATCCTATTGTTATTCATTGTGATAATAATGTTGGAAATATAGTTGGGAAATGTGATACTGAGAGGGGGGGGTGAATCAGATATCACCTACTTAAATTTTAACATTGGATAAAAATTTTGCATAGCATCAACAATACTTCCTGAAAACAAAGTAACTTTCATACTAAGCAGCATTCATGAAAGTACCCATAACACAGTAATTTTAGTTACCCAGAAACCCTTGAAAGGTAAAATTGGGGTGGGGATCACACCCAAAAATATTCACTGCTACAGTAATAAGTTTTCTTGTTAGGGATTACAAAATTTGATCAAAATGTGATCTACCTTATGAGGGGTCTACCCTGTTAAGAGCTCAAAGACTTATATAGTCTACCTTGCTAAAGGATTTAAAACTTACAACAAAGTAAGAAATCGGTTAAGAGATTACAATAGGTCTATTAGGACCACTTGGTTAAGAGATTTACCTTGATACACTTGTTAGAATGCCTCAGTACCTGATCCTTCAGTTTACAATGTATCCAGATTACATATCTTCTCTTTATAGTATTGTATTAATCTCTTCTATCAGACTTATCTCTATTATGTCCTTTCATTGCTTAACTCGGTCACTGAACTCTATCTGAATGCTTCACCAAAATGGAATGTTCCTCTTTGCTCATTCCTTCATACCCTTTGCATCCTCTCTTTCACACTCTCTCATTTTAGGGTTCAGATCTTATACTTATATAAACAACAAAACATCTTCATGATTCAAGATCTATGGTTTAGATTAACTCCTTTTTCTGCTTAAGCCTTACTAATTTCTGATTGGCTCTAAGTATTACATAGGGATCAATGATTGCAAAATAGATGTGTAATCACCTCTATAATTACCTCAACAAATAAAATACAAAACATGAATGTTGGCCAAAATGATTTACCTCAATCATTATGCCATAACAAACTCATATGTCATTTCTAGCTAACTCGGTAAATGATGTTCCTAATACTCGGCATTCACTGTACTCAGCATATGTTGATATCTCTGTCGCTCGGTAATCATTGCATACATGGTTCATAAAAACTTGACTTGGCTAATACAAAAATGCATAGTGCCAATAATTTTACTTGGAGTACTACTGCTCGGTAAGTATACATTACATAACTTGGCCTTTACATAATGAATCAGTCACAGTGATGACCGACCATCATTGCCTAGATAAATGACTAAGTGTGAGTCACTAATAGTCAAAAAAACTATAGAGATCTACAATATCCCCCTTTGACATTAGTGGAAAAAACACTTTGTCATGACATTATATTTTTATTTACAAAAGTACTTAGTATTAGCAGAATACTCCCCCTAAGATATATATACAGAAAAAATTTTGTTACCTTCCCTTTGTCATGTCATGTAACTTAATTTCCCCCTTGTTTTTGCCACAAAAAATCTCTTCTGGAGTGGCGATCATGAAGTATTTCTCCAAAAATGGTTTATGCAGCATGATAACCATGTGTAGTGTAGTTTCCCATCCTATTGTAGCAACATTTAAAACTTCAAACTGCACTTCTAGCTCGGTAGCTAGATTAACTAGGCTCTTGGAAAGTATTGGCTTCTTACATTTCTTCTTTTCTAATTGTACTTCTTATTCTTCTTCACTATCACTAGAGTCACTTGGTTCATCCTCTCCTAGTCCTTGGGTTAATTCGAGTGGTGCATTTTTCTCTATTTCTTCCACATATTTCTCCAGATTATTTACTATTTTATTCCTCTTTCTCTCTATAGTTATAGCCATCAAACCCATAGTGATTTTAGATTTGGCTTCATTGTATGTTCCAAAATAGGGTTCTTTATCATCAATTTCTTCAGCTAAGGGGGTTGTAATAGTAGTAGTGGTTTCATCTATGTTTACCTCATAGGGTAATGGCATTAGCCATGAAACCCTAGGAAAGATTTCTTGTACATAAGTAAAGTTTGTGTCAACTAAAAAACATATATCCTTGCTATACTTCTCAACTAATGACACAGGGACTCTACTCCTCTTCCTCATTTTCTTCTTGAACTCAAGAAAATAGTTCTCCATCACACTGTTAAAACTATCTCCTATCTGACCTATGAACTCACTTATTTGAATAGTAATGGGTTTCTTCTTATCCCATATCACACCTCCAATAGTAGGAAAACACTTATGTATATAAAAGAATAGAAAGAATAGAAAAGATCCAAAATTACACATGGAATTCTTTACAGTCCAAATTGAGTTAAGGTTCTCGGCAAGCCGAGTCAACTGGAGCTCGGCAAGATCATACGTGTGTCCCTTCTTGATGATTTTCCATGCTTGGTCCACTACCATACAGGGGACACTTTCCAACTGATTGGATTGGTAGAATTTGTGTGAGATAACCCTAACAAAAAAGTCAATTTCTAGATCTATGATGGTGGAAATCATCATTCCACGCTTGTTCCATACTACCAATGTGTTTTCCTAAATTTCTTCTTTACTTAAACACTTCATTGTTCTTTTTCCCTGAATTGTAGGGTATCCAGTTACTCAGTGGATCATTTCCTTCATTATTTTCACGGGTCCATCTTCCAGTCACAATTTCATATCATGCACTTGACTCAACACTATTTTTATCCATTCAACCTTAAAATTCTATGAGAAATCTAGGGCATGCACTAACCCTTGTTTGACAACCGATTTATACTTTAGCTTCAACACTTCATTATCACACAATTTGTCATATGCCTCCCTGATCTCATAATCTCCAATTTCTATGATCTTGCACATGTAACAAGACCTAATGTTGTTCATTATCAACACATTCTCCAGAATTGAGGATAGGGCCAGTAAGATCTCCTTTAATTGTGGTTTCCGTAATTGCCCTAAATTTTTGCAGCTTGCAAACTTCATTCCTTACCAATTGTGCATTAAAAACTTCCATCCCTTATTTCTTCATTGTAGAAAATGATGATGATGCCATTTTAATTTGAAATTTCTAAAAAGAAATGTTTGCTCAGTAGTGTACCTTTCTCATAAGTGTCTTGTAGATGATTTTTTCCAACGGCACGCTGAAAAGATTTGGAATCACCTTTGACAAACTGGTTGCTCACACTCTGAATCACTCAAAGAAATCTCAATTCGCTTAGTGAAATGAAATGGGTGGAAAATTTTTGCTTTATAGATTCCAAAAAGTTGAATTAGGGCCTCATAAATGCTCTGTACAAAATTCCAAGTGGAATACAGTTGTCTTGGCAAACTCATGTTAGCCTCAACTAACACAAGCTCGGTCAATATAACTATTAAGACATAGCTCGGTGTATATAGAATCTCAGCCACAATAGGTGCTTGACATACATTGATAACTCGATCAAGACACTGGTGCTTGGCATAAAAAAAATGAAATTCTCTACTTTTCTCAGATATGTCCTAATGCATCTTTATCTATGTAGATATGGACTTTTACTCAAGTTTATGTTAGGAACTAATGTAAGATAAAGCATTGTAAGATTTAGTTCCAAACATACCTTCTATACTTAGTTAGGAGAATTGTGATTGATCCATTAGATTGGGTGACCTCACATGTGCTAGCTTCACTTGTGCTTTCTTCTTCTTTCTTCTTCCATGTCTTATTCATCTAATTTCTCAATTTCTCATGGATATCTTCATTCTGATTCTGATAATTTCTCGACATAGGTGATCTACAATATTTCTTTAGGTGACCTATCTTATTACACTTGTAACATACCATGCTTTCATTCATCTAGCTTTTGGATTTTCCTTTGAAATGAGTCTTCATAAAATTTTCTCCAATGTGTCCATATTTTCCATAGTAATGACAATTGTACCAAGTGTTATAATCCCAATTGTATGAGTTATTCTTCACAGGTGACTTAGTCTATTCATTTGATGACCATCTAGGTTTAGATCTACATTCAAATGCTCCATGCCCATATTTCTGACATTTAAAACATTGACCTTGAAACTTAGGTAAGGTAGGTGGATTGCTAACCTTAGACCTACATTCATGTGCCTGATGCCATGTTTCTTATAGTTAAAGCAATGCCCATTGAACTTAGGTTTAGGATCATACTTGCCATTTTTTCTCCTGCATATGTTGGTTGTATGCCCTGGCTTTCCATAGTGATGGCATGTGGGCTTGTTGTTCTTTGGTTTTGCATTCTTCTCCTCTCCATTCTTTGATGATTCTCCTTCTTTAGTAGATGATAAATGCTCATTTAGTCCAAGTCCAGATCTATCACCAGATCTTCTAGGTGACCTTAACAACTCTTCAAAATATTTTTCATCTTCATTAGGTTTGTTCATCCTTTCATTGATTTCCTTATCAGATCTTAGTTTATTCCTTAATTGGTCATTTTCAGACCTCAGTTGGTTGATTTCCATATCTTTCCTACCCAACTCTTGATTAACCACTAGTAGTTGATTTACCATGTCTAGTTGATTGTTGGTCAACCTTTGCATGTCTCTTTTCCTTTCATCTAGTCTCATTGCTATTTGTTTTTTATCTTCTTTAGCCATTGTCTTGTCATCTTCAGCTTTCTTTTTCTATTCAACTACTTCACAGAGTTTGACAGATTGAATTTATTGTTCTCTTCTTAGATTTATGATGTCATCATTTAGTATAGTATTTTTCTCCAATATCTCTTTTATGGCTTTGTCACTTTTTGTAGAGTTTGCATTATCAAATAGTCCAGTGGTATCTTATTCTTGATAGAATGAATCATTTTGCTGAATAGAAATTTATCTCCTTCTGCTCAAGGATTTCTTCAGTTCACCTCTGGCTACTTCTAGTTGTTGTAATGCTAGCTATACATCAATCTTTTGATTCTCTATGACCTTTCCCATCTGATAGACTTCCATCTCAAGATCTTTTTCTTCAAGTGGTTAGACTTTCTATGAGAAACCTTGCAACTATGATACCAATTGTTGGAAATATAGTTGGGAAATGTGATACTAAGAGGGGGGCTGAATCAAATATCACCTACTTAAATTTTAACATTGGATAAAACTTTTACATAGCATCAATAATACTTCCTCAAAACAAAGTAACTAACATACTAAGCAGCATTCATGAAAGTACTCATAGTTACCCAGAAACCCTTGAAAGGTAAAACTGGGGGGGATGACACCCACAAATATTCACTACTATAGTAATAAGTTTTCCTATTAGGGCTTACAAAATTTGATCAAAATGTGATCTACCCTGTAATGGGTCTGCCCTGTTAAGAGCTCAAAGACTTATACAGTCTACCTTGCTAAAGGATTTAAAACTTACAACAAACTAAGCACTCGATTAAGAGATTACAATAGGTTTGTTAGGACCACTTGGTTAAGAGATTTACCTTGATACACTTGTTAGAATGTCTTAGTACCTGATCCTTTAGTTTTCACTGTATGTAGATTACAGATCTTCTCTTTATAGTATTGTATTGATCTCTTCTATCAGACTTATCTCTATTATGTCCTTTCACTTCTTAAATTGGTCACTAAACTATGTTTGAATGCTTCACCAAAACTAAATGTGCCTCTTTGCTCATTCCTTCATACCCTTTGCATCCTCTCTTTCACACTCTCTCATTTTAGGGTTTAGATCTTATACTTATATAAACAAAAAAACATCTTCCTGATTCAAGATCTATGGTTCAAATTAACTCCTTTTGCCACTTAAGCCTTACTAATTTCTAATTGGCTCTAAGTAATACATAGAGATCAATGATTACAAAATAGATGTGTAATCACCTTCATAATTACCTCAACAAACAAAATACAAAACATGAATGTCGGCCAAAATGATTTACCTCAATCACTGTGCCATAACAAACTCATATGTCATTTCTAGCTAACTCAACAAATGATGTTCTTGATACTCAGCATTCACTGTACTTGGCATATGTTGATATCTCTTTCACTCGGTAATCATTGCATACATGGCTCAGAAAAACTTGACTCGGCTAATACAAAAATGCATAGTGACCATAAGTTTACTTGGTAGTACTACTGCTTGGTAAGTATACATTAAATAACTTGGGCTTTACATAATGACTCAGTCGTAGTGATGACCTATCATCATTGCCTAGATAAATGACTAAGTGTGAGTCACTAATAGTCAACAAAACTATAGAGATCTACAAACACTAGCACTATCAACATGTCAAAGAATCATGTGATGCATGCAAAGACAAAGCACATAGAGATTAAGTATCACTTCCTAAGAGAGAAAGTGGCAGAGAAAGAAGTCAAATTGGATTATGTGAGTACAAAGGAACAAATAGTAGATATATTCACAAAGCCCTTACCAAAGGATACTTTTGATTATCTCATGGAGAAGCTGGGAGTAATTCCATTCCCTGATTCTCCTTAGAGCAAGTGGAAAATACATCAGTCCTTAGTGACTGATGAATGGTTGACTACTCTACTTCAGGTGTATTACCGGAGCTTAAGTGTTTGGCACCCTTTTCCATTGATGTCAAAGGGGGAGTAGTATACAGTCATGAAAAACAACATTAAAGGGTGATTACATACATAATTAAGGAGGAGTAATATATCACAGAAAGAGGTAGTAGTATTCAGTCATGGAAGTAGTTCAGTTAAGGAAATGAAGAATATTAAAGAATATTGTAGCAGATGGAGGATTCATCCTTGGGGGAGTTTTGATGAGGAAATGGAGAATATTATAAAATAATTGGTCATTTGGATTGGTGGTTTTTTTCATTCCATATGTTGCCATCAATTCCAAAGAGGGAGATTGTTGGAGATTCGCTAGCAAGCCAGTGCTGACTGTATGTTTGTCATTGATGACAACATATGGTAAGTAGCATGCGTGGAAGAATTATGTAGTAATATTTGAGTATATGTAGCATGGACATGTTATTAGCATGATATCATGGACACAGAGGTTAATTGTTAGTATAGATGGTTATGTAGCAGCTTGTGTTAGCAATGTTCCTGACAGAGTTATAGGTAGTGTTCTATGTGTGATTGTCCATATAGTTATCATAGAGCCTTGTGCCTTTGGATATACGATGAAGACATGTTAGTGATGTTACATTCAGGGACGTAGACTTTGATATGCAAAAGAAGAAAATTTATGTAGTCGCTATTCACCATTTGCAGTTTCCTATGTTTATCCAGAAGAGCTGATAGAGATTATATTGGTACAGGAGTTGCACCTATCATTTTAGTATGTGTGCTTGGAATAGTGATTAGAGAAGAGTTAATAAGGTTTCCTTAAGAGCACATGATGTAATTCAGCCTGAGGAGAAAGTATCACTTAAATTGGTAGAGCTGACAATGTGTAGCGTGTGTCTACACCTATTGATTTGGACAGGGCCCAGTTTGTGTTGTGTGCTTAGTAGACCCAACATAAATCTTATTGGAGAGTGTTATTATTTATATAATATGATTTCAAGGTGGTTCTAATAGGTCAACTTGATTATATCATTTAGAGAGAAGTTATTTATAGGTAGTCATTTGTGATTGCTAAGATATGGTTCTGAGTTGAAAGATAAGAGAAGAGAAGAGAGTGTGAAGTGTTGAGCCATCAGTAGAAGGTCTATGTGACCAAGTAAAGAGTATATGTTATTCATTGGAATTGGTCAAGATAGCAGGTCTACCTCATAGTTCACCAAGATCCAGATATAGTGTGTATCTATTATTCAGGAGGTTGCAACCTTCACCCCTTTGAGCAGTGAGCTCTCAGACAGTGCGTCCTCACCCCTAACAGGGTCAATCATAAAAGAATCCTAATAGGGTCTGACCTTTGACCAAGTCACTGTACTTATTGCATTATAAATATCAACTCCTAATAGGGTTGTAAGATCTTCTAACAAGGATCATTATACACTAGTGCAGTTTATTAGTGGGTATCTATTGCCACTAGGGTTTTTACCTATTTGGGTTTTGCCGTAACCAAAATATTGGTGTTGTGTTCAAGTGTTCTTTCATTTTTTTTATGCTTAATGTTTAAGTATACTTAATTGGATAAAGAATTGAAACTTGTAGATAATTGATAGACAGCATAAAAGAATAGAATAGATATTCCTAACATACATTAGCACAAAAGAATAGATAGCAAACATCTTTACAAAGCCATTTCCAAAAGATGCCTTTGAGTATCTCATAGCTATTCTTGGGATGTAGGCCCCTCCAAGTGATAATTAAATGATGAAAGGATGCATCAGTCTAGAGGTATTCAGAGCTCCATCATTTTCTGGACTTGATGTATGAATCTACTCCTTAAGGGGAGTGATTGCTGAAAGCTTACAAAATACATTTGGGTGATTCAACACCTAGTTGATCAAGACTAAATAGAAGACAATTGATAACTTATGGCATGATTTTCCATTGTTTTCAAAGGGGGAGAGATACTATGAGAAAATTCCTACTATATGGGGAGAAATTCTATGGAGAAGAGTTCATTATTTTGAGAGAGAGTATCTTTGATTTGATAGATTTTAGTTGATGGATTTCCCATATGTTGCCATCAAGGCCAAAGGGGGATATTGTTGGATATTTCTGATGCATTTAATATGTTTAATCACTACATTATATTTTTGAGTGGTGTTGGAATCATATTTTTGTCAATTCATGTTTTTTCATTGATGTCAACATATGTTTCTATGAAGAAAGCAGACTGGTTATTACAATGTACTGATATTGTACGGTTGATTCAGAATGAGCGAACGTAGATTTTTGTATAGGGAAGTGTTGTGATCTTATATCCAAGATCACATGCTATACTAATTCATATTGGCTGAGTTACAAAAGACTTAGTGAAGACTAGTTACTGGGTTGTGATTGTGGAAGTTGACAGAGTAAGTCTTTTTATTTTGAGTATATCTTACAATCAATGTGGATCCAGTGTATGCGAGTTTAAGGGATGTTAGATAGCATACTGAGGAATGTCTTTTGTTCCTAGAAATTAATGGAGAGCATGATGATGCAATTTTTGGCCTGTGTTCTGGAGGAGACCTATTTGGAGCCGACTTCAGAATTGAAGCATGTATTATGAATATCGAGCATGAATTATGGATGTTGGACCTTAATTGTTGAAATGTAACTATTGTATACTTGTTATAGATACTGTGTGTATCTTAGAAAAGGGTTATGTAATTATTTTTATATTAGGAAAGCCTGATTGGCTGACTTGGTCATTTATTTTTAATAGGGTATATATGAAAGATCTTTTCTTTTGAAAAGGTATGTAGTATGAATAGAATGTAAAAGAGGATTTTGGAAGCTGTGAGCTTGTATCTGCTAGATGTAGAGAAAATTATATTTTATAGTTCATTGGAACTAATCAAGAAAAGATATTTTCTATCAGACAGTTCACAAGGATTGTGTATTTCCTTACATACACTTTTGTTAAAGTGAGTTCTGGAGGTGGACATAACCTTCTTTGGGCAGGGAGCCTACTCTTTTCTTTGAATCCTAACAAGGCATGTCCTTTAACAGGGATTGTGTACTGTAATGTTTCAATAAGCTTATAACAGGGCTAGATATTTTAACAGGGATACAATACTCTCAGTACATCATTTGTGGGTACCAATTCCCACTGGGGTTTTACCTTTAATAGGGTTTCCTTGACAACAAATATTGTTTTATTATGTTAGCATTTACTGTGTTCATTTGATTTGTTATAATTGCTACTCAAAGTTTAAATTTTAATAATCTACCATACAACTAATTCACCCCCCTGTGAGTTGCATTGGTGGACTTTTATTCCTAACATGCACCTCCTATCACCAGCATCTAGGGACCTATTCCTCCACTCAGTAATGTAGGAATGCACCATACCTACATTGGCCAAACACAAGGCCAATCCCATTAGAAATCCACACCATTCTACCAACCTCCTCCACAACAAAATTACTTCCTTGCACAATAACAAAATACCCTCATTCCCCAATAACAAAAATAAATACCATATCCCACATAGTAGCAAAAATCAACATTCCAACAACAATTCATGGCCCAAAAAACACCTCCAACTCCATTCCATCCCACCTACATAGCTGTAAAATCCCCCTATCTGATCCCACAATATCCCCCACAAATAATCCATATTCACCTATGCCATCAGATCCCTTCTAAATGGGGGTCCCCACTCCAACACCTGTCAATTCAAAATGGAAAGAAATGAAAAACTATCTCAAAGAGCTCATAGATGGTACAAAAAGAAAGATGTTCAAATTCGAAGAGGTCTATCCCTATCCTTTTGAAAGATCTATCCCAAATTTGATAAATATCAAGGGGAATGGAGATCCTGTTAGCCATGTTAAAGAATTCTACATGGATTTCCAAGAGGTTTCCTAAAATGACAATTTTCTCATGCACCTCTTTCCCAAGAGCTTGGGAGGAACCACCATCGAGTGGTTTTAAAAAATACCATATGGATCAATCACAATATTTGTGGAACTTTTCGAGAAGTTCATGATGCAATATGCCCAAAAAAATAAGAATGAGCTATCCCTATTGGACTTATGCAAATTGAAACAAAAGGGAGGTGAGAGCCTAATAGAATACCTACAAAGATGGAAGAACCTCACCATGAGCCTACCATACCAACCGCTAGAAAATAATCTCACCAAAATATTCATTGGCAATCTACATCTAAAGTTATCCCACTTCATGAGAATGAATTTCATACAAACCTACCAAGACATCAAGGGAAAATGTATGGATATTGAGAAAGGCTTCTTGGATGATGACATAATCAAATATTACAAAGAGAGCTCACAAGACAAACCCAATAATGACAGACCTCATTATTGGAATAAGAACAATAATGCCTTCACTAATGGAGCCACTAACACCAAAAATGTCCAAATTTTTGTGGCTGGCCCTACACAACTTTCTCCTACATACCAGAAACATCCACCAACCAACCAACAACCCATGCAACACTATCAAAATCAAGCCAATCAGACCAATTCCATCTTAGTGACCCAAGGTCAAAACAAGCCTCACATCCAAAATAATCAAAAGCACACATTCACCCCTCTCAATGAAACTTTGGACGTAATCTTTCAGCGAATGGCTAGCACCAACCTAATTCTATATCCCCAAACCCAATCATTTGATGAATCAACCCCCAAGACAACATGGTATATAGAGAACACATACTATGACTATCACCATGTCAAAGGACATGCCACCATCAAGTGCATGAAGCTCAAGCACTACATCCAAGATCTTATTGAAAAGAAATAGATCCAAGTGGATGCACCAACCTAGACTTTAACCAATGCCAACCTGCAAATATACCAAAATGTGTTTCCTCAGTACAACATAGGAAAGAACACAAAAAATACCAACCCACCACCTCAAAACCCAGGAATAGGAAAAAAAGGCAACCATTCTGATAGAAAGTACTACAATGTTACATATATCAATTATGACAAGTTTGCTGGTTACATCTCCCAAGTTGAACCCACTATAAATGTCATCCATATTAAAGGTGTTGATAGTCATTGTGCAACTACTATACATAGAGGCCAGATATCCATTGCTGATGCCAATCTTATGCCCACACCTAATGTGTAGTACAACCTCTTGGAACACCTTGGGAACACACCTTCTCAAATCTCCATCCTCAACCTTTGCAATTCACCCAACCACCAAGAGATCCTCAATAATTCCCTCCAAGAGGCACATGTCCCCACAAACATCAACACTATCCACTTCAAAAACCTCATGGGAACATGTCCACATCTTGTACCCTATCCTTCAAGCCTTCTAACATGCCATCCATTGAGCCTTATCACAATCTCCCCCTCTAGATTGTTGTCATGGTAAATGGCTTTGTCTTCAAGTGGGTCATGATAGATAATGGTTTGGCCCTAAATTTATGCACATTAAAGTTCATCGAAGAGGAAGGATATAAAAAAGCTTACATCTCACATGAGGTTATCACCATAAAATATTATGATAACTTAGAGCATACCTTAGAAGGTACTATTTTGTTTCCCATCAAGCTGGGCCCAACAATTTAAGAGACTATTTGTCATGTTTTTTATCTTGACCTTCCATACAACATCCTCCTCATCCAACCATGGATTCATTCCATTAAATCTGTTCCATCCACATATCATTAGTGTATCAAATTCCCACATCAAGGCACTAAAATCACCATCCACACTGATCCTCAACCCTTCACATACTACCATGCATTGGAAGCATAATTCTATCACTACAACCACTGTCTTGGCATTGACATTGGCACATCCATTGAAAGCTCATCCTGATCCCATTGTGATCTAGATATGATCTTAGCCTCCACTCTCTCCTCCATTAAGATCAACAACATGGGTTGTGGAAAATACAACCTAATTGACACCTTCATAGTAGGGGCCCTACCACTAGTCCACACACTCAGGGGTGTCCCTATCACCAAACGATATCCCCTCAAGAATATCCTGAAGTTAAGAAAATGGGTCCATCAATATTTGTCTCCCATGGAATTCTAAATAATCAAAAAATGGACCCTGACATTAACAAATGGTTGTACAAGGACCCTCCACCTCACGATACTAAGATCCTTGGATACTTCAAGGACAAGTACCCCACATCACATAAATGGGCCACTGAATAATGGAACCATCAAGGTGGTGGTCTAGGACCTGAAGAAGCTAGTACAAAAGACCCAATGGAAGCCTCACAAAATCTGCAACATCAAGGCCTTGGCTTCAATACCCCTCACCTACATATACAAGGAACCAATACCATGATTGGGGGCACCAACTTCCCCAATGTTACCCTTTTGAACATCTAGGATGAACTCATAGAAATTGAAGACATCCCAAAAGAGGAAGAGAATTAAACCTACGATGATATATTTGATGATGAAACCTTCCTGGGAAAGTTTGTCCTCTTCCAACTCACCATTAACCTAATTTACCTCCCCCTCATCCATCACAAACTCATATAATGGGACCAACCATGCATCACACATATCGATGAGTTCTGAAGTGAGGAAGAGCTCCTAAGATTCATGGGAGCATTAGATCAAGAGCCAGACTGGGGGCATGAATAATTGTATGTTTATAAGCTTGACCCCAAGGGATACTTCAGGGAAGAGGAATTATTTACCCACAAAATGAAAAATAAAAAAGAAAACAATGAGTCTTTTTGTGAAAACCCCTATGGGGCACATTTTGACTCCAAAAAAGTAAAAACAAATGGTGTATCTTTTGGTGAATACCTCTTCAAGGCACTAGAAGATGAAGACTTGCCTCTTCCTCCCATCCATGATTATAGACCAGAGAAGTCATCCATCCTAATCAAAGACACCAAACCAATGAACTTGGGAAATAAGGAATGCACAAGGATCACATACATTGTAGCATCCTTAATTGAGGGTGAAGAGTTATCTTTCATGACAATCCTCCAAGAAGCAACCATCAATTTTACATGGTCATATGCTCACATGCTTGGGCTAGATCCAAACTTGGTTGTTCATCACCTCATAGTAGTTTCAAATGAAAAACTAGTCAAATAGAAGCTATGCAAGATGCACCTTGAGGTAGGACTATTGGTAAAGGTAGAACTCAAGAAGATCCTACAAGAAAATATTATTTGAGCTATTATTACTCAAAATGGATATCTAACATGGTGCCAGTCACTAAACCATCAGTAAAAATTAGGATCTGTATAGATTTTCAAGACCTAAATAAGCATGCCTAAAGGATGAACTCCCCCTACCAAATATTGAAATGATTATTGATCTCACAACTTGTCATGAAATGTTACACTTATGGATTGTTTTTTAGGGTATAATCAAATCCATATATCAGAAGAAGACCAACACAAGACAACATTCACAACACCATGGGGAACCTTCTTCTACAATATGATTCCATCTGGGTTAAAGAATGTAGGAGCTACATATCAAAGGTGATGACATCAATCTTCCACAATATAATCTATAAAATCCTTGAAGACTATGTGGATGATATTTTGGCTAAATCAAAGACACGGTTGGAACACCTTGACATCCTTGAGCATGTGTTCGATAGCCTACATCACTATGGTATGAAATTGAATCCAAAAAAGTGTCTTTGGTATGACATCAGGAAATCCATTGGGGTTCATTGTATCTTGGAAAGGCATAGAGATTGATCCTAAGAAATTCAAATCCATAATGGAAATGCCTCCTCCCTAGACACTCAAGTAGCTAAGGAGCCTGCAAGGAAAACTACAATTAGTTTGGAGATTCATATCCCAATTTTCAGACAAGTTTCAACCATTCAAACATAATATCTGTAAGGAAACCAACTTAAAATGGGAACCAATCTGTCAACTAAGTTTTGAGAAGCTAAAAGAGTACCTAGCTAACTCACCCATCCTTGTGCCACTAGTACTAGGATGCCCTCTCATTTTGTACATCTCAGCTACCACTACAACACTAGGGGCACTGTTGGCCTAGCTTGATGGAAATGGAAAGGGAAGAGCCATCTACTACATTAGTCACACTCTTGTTGGCTATGAACTAAACTACTCACCCATGGAAAAGGCATGCCTTGTAGTGGTTTTCACCACTCAAAAATTTTGACACTACATGCTAAGCCACATAGTAAAACTCATCTCCAAAGTAGACCCTCTGAAGTACCTTCTCTCAAAGAAAATGCTTACAAGATGAATTTAAAAATGGGTTATTCTCCTGAGTGAGTTCGACATCCAATATATAGATAAAAAAGCAATCAAGAGGTAGGTCATTGTAGATCAGATCATTGAAGCACCCCTAGTAGATGCATATACATTGGTAATGGAATTCCCTGATGAACATCTCTACATGATTGAAGAACAACCAGTATGGAAGATATAGTTTGATGGATCATACACATCTCATGGATCAAAAGAAGGAATCATCTTTGTCACCCTCAAAGTGACTACATCCCCAAATCATTCAAGTTGGGATTCCCTTGCACTAATAACATTTTAGAATAAGAGGCACTCATATCAGGCCTCAAAACAACTATTCAATAGAACATCATGAAATTGTAAGTGTTCAGGGATTCACAACTAATCATCAAGCAGGTCCTAGATGAGTATCAAACCAAGGATGACAAGATGATACCTTACAAGGAATTGGTAGAAAAAATAAAAGAAAAATTTATAATCTTACAATTCACACAAGTACCTAGGCTTTAGAACAAAGTTGTAGAAGCTATGAAAACTATCATGTCATTACTGGAAATCCCTTGAGATTCAACACAATATGAATTCTTAGTCGATCAACTACACACACACTCTTATGAGAATGTCAATTTTGAAATGGTGTACATTTTGGTTGGTCCCTAGTCCCCATGGTACCAAAACACCCATGCTTATCTAAAAAATGGTATCATATCTCCTCACCTCACAATCACCCAATGCTAGAACCTTATTCACAGAGCTTCTCGCTACACTCTTATAGCCAACACCCTATATCATCATGGATATCATAATATACTCTCTAGGTATTTATATTTGAATGAGGCTATCATGGATTTACAAGAGGTTCACACTAGAATTTGTGGTTCCCACATGAGTGGCATGGTCCTAGAAAAGAATATTCTCAGATTTGGGTACTATTGGCCAACAATGGAGCACAATGCCTATGAGTTTATAAATAAATATGTATAATGTCAGCAGTATGCCAATCTAATTCATGCTCCAACATAGGACCTACAACCCATTGTGCCACCATGGCCTTTTTCATGTTGGGGCTTTGACCTTATTTGTTTGATCACTCCTCTTTCTTTTGATGCACATAAGTATATCATAACTGCTATTGAATATTTCACAAAATAGGTTGAAGCAACTCTGCTCACCCTAACTATAGTCATTTAGATATCTAATTTCATCCTTTACCATATCATCTGTCACTTCAACATCCCTTCTACCATTTTAACAAATCATGGAGCACCTTTTGAAAACCAGCATGTGGATTATCTATGTGCCAAATTTTTCATCCATCACCACTTCTCCAGTCCATACTTTCCTCGAGGAAATGACCAAGTTGAGGCAACAAATAAAACCATCCTCAAAATCCTCCAAAAGGTTGTTAATGAATATGGTCATGAATGCCACCTCCAAATCAATCCTGCCCTCTGGGCCTATGACACTTCCTTCTTCACTCCCATAGATACCACCCCATACTCCCTTGTATATGGTGTTGAAGTCATCTTACCAATTGAGGTTGAACTACCTTCATTGTGTGTATCCATGAAGAAATTTTCCACTGATGAAGACTATCACGTGGAATTCCTTACCCAGCTAAACCTGTTAGATGAAAAGAGGAAAAAATATTATGATCACCTGGTTGTATACCATAACTAGCTTAAAAGAAGCTACAACAAAAAGGTCCACCCAAGAAAGTTCCAAGTGGGTGACATGTTCTTGAAGGACAATCATAAAGTATAAGAAAATCAAGAAAAGAAAGGAAAGTTTGAACCTACTTGGTTGGGTCCTTATATTGTCACAACATGCTTTGGCGTAGGAGCCTATCAATTATCTGCACCAGAAGGGGATCCCCTAAATGATCCCATCAACATCATCCATCTGAAGTGATTCTACACTTGAACCATCTGCTATTTATCTGAAACAAATCCCTAAAAATTGTAAAAAGTCCTTAAAAAATCATCGTCTTGGTGAAAACTTGATAAACAGGCATGTCGATGATATAAAAAACATCAAAAAAATAAAATAAAATAAAAATTAAAGAGAAATAATCATCCAATAGTGAAAAATTGGTAATCAAGCACCTTAGACAAGTATGTTAGTAAAAACTTGGAAATAGGTGCCATACATAGTGGACTAGACCATTATCTATCAAACTCCCATCTCCTCCCATCCCCTTCACCCTCTCATCGTCACCCCCTCCTCATCGCCGCCACCAACCCATTTTTCCAAGGTGTTCTATTACCAAAAATATAGATTAAATTTTGCATCCATTTGCATTCAAATCTTTCATTTAGGTGTTGCATTGCCACTGATCTCAGTCAAAATCTGAGAATACCATACTCACATCTACTAGAAGACAATAAATTTCCTGGTTGATGATATATCTATTTATTGCTCATTTTCTAATCATTAACCTATAATGTTTTACGTATTTGTTGTCTCATGAGCAGGTACAATTTTCACACACATTTCTGGCACCCACCGTGGGGCCCGACATCGGGTTTCCATTTTTCAAATTTCCATTTTTTTGACATTTGGGTTCAAGATTTGATTTTTAATTTTTTTTCATATAATCTCATATGACATTTGCAGATTGTCATATCAGAAGCCTCTGTCTATCATACAACAAACAATATTCTTGAATTTTCATACTGGTTGATATATATTGTTGTATAGAGCTTGAATTGTCATATGTCCAAGTACCCAGTGTCGTATCATATCTAAAGTTTCATATGGGAACATGTATATTATCGTATGAGTTTTCATGCCAGTTTTCAATTGTCATATGAGATTCTTGATCAATTTTTGAGATTTTGATTTGAGATTTTGACTAACAGTTGACCCTGACATTTTCTATTTCCTGGTGCATGAACATTTCGACAGCCAAACACATCTTTGTAGGACATAAGATGAACACCTGAGCATAAAAACCCATTTTTTTGGCCTCTTCTCATCTTGTCTTCTAAGACATTCTTTTGCAGGAAACCCCTTTTAGAAAATCACTTGTCAAAGACGCTCATTCAACAAAAGATTTCTTAAAAGTGGTTTTGTAGGTTGCCAAATCTTCAACGAGCAAATATTTTGTTTTCTTACTATTTCATTTTCATAGGCACCTAGTTAATTAGGTACGTGTGCCTATTTTCATTGAGGCAGATATTGAAGGGATTATTCTCTTCTCCTTCTTAGGAGAATCAAAAACCCATAAGGTATCTTCCCCAGTGCCAGTTTGCATACTATCTCTAGATTAATCCTACTTGGCATGTCTTGGATAGGGAAAAGGAAAAGGTTAGGGGATTCTTCTCTTCTCTTTCAAAGAATTAGAAACCTAGATCCTATGGTCCCCAAGATCACATTTTCTTTAATCCTTTATAGGGCCTTCTGGGGAGGTAAAAAGATCCTGGGAATGACCCAAGTGGGGATAAGTCTTAAGCCAACTCTTCCACCCCACTATAAAATTTGACACTTCCTTGAGATTAAAGCCTCAAAAGACATAGATGTGCTTGTTCCTTAGATTCATTCCATGAACATGCTTTGATTTTGTGTAGAGAGGAACCACTTAAATCTTTCTTGTGAGAATACATGGATTAGAGTACTCATACAGTTAACAGTCTCAATCCTTCTTGTGGGACTATGGGAGATAGTTGTGAACAGATGCCTTGATTAAAAGCCTAAGCTAGTTTGATACTGATCTACCTCTGAAGGATTTGTAGTGCTTGTGCAAGGTGAATAGTAATCACCCCAAGACACACATCATATCGAGCCCTATTTGATGCTTAAACTCTACTAATATGGGCTTCAACATCCATTGTGTGTTGTTGGACCTGCATATTCTGAGGAGTCTCTGAGTGTGTTCCTAATTTAATGAGCAAGTAATACATCTCATCTCCTAGCTAGGGTAAGATAGGTGTGTTTGATTCATTGAGTCAGTTCCCATATGTTTGTTGTGATTGTGAATCTATTTCTATGTTAAACATCCTTAGAAAATCCAATACACAGACTTTCAAAATTGGACAATAAAATTTGCAAACCAATTGAGACCAAAAACACCAAAAAAATTTGAAAAACTTGAAAAACTACAATAAAATCCTTTTCTAGTAAAAATTATCATCTAGACCCTACAATTGTCATATGACAATTGCCTTGTTCCCAAAGTGTTATACCAAAACCCCCCAAGTGTCGTATGGGTACCCATCCAATGTCACACGAGAGTTGTCAACAATCCTGAGCATAATTAATTTGTGGTACCAATTTTCATATGAGATTTTGCAAGTGTCATTCTAGACCTCATTCCATGTCGTACAAGCTTGGATACTGTCATACGACACTTTCCCCAAAATTGCCAAAAAATCCAAATTTTGTCAGAAATTCAATCAACTTCTAGCTTTTATAAAAAATCTATCAAAATATCCACTATGTCAGAAACAGAGCAGAGAAATAGTGAATTCATCTTATTTTCTCAAAGTGATCTATTTAGATTGATTTGTCCTCTGATTGATCAGTCTGAACCATGTCCCGTCTTGTGTCAAAACAACCTCAATTTATCATCTCAAAATGGCTAAGTGTTGTGAATTCATGTCCACCATCTTTTGGGCATCTTCCCATACATCTCAGGCACAATATTCTCTATTTATGTTCAATCAATCTTTTTCAATCCAATCTTGACAAGGTTGCATCACTCAATATTTCCTAACTCAGATTACCTATCAGTTATCTTATCTTTCTCTCTGGATTCACCTAAGGCTAATGGTAGAAACTAGAGCCTCTTCACATAGAAAACCCATAGAAGAACCAAAGACATCACCTTCATCTTCTCTTATTGTTCAAACATTACATCAACCTGATGACACCAATCTTTACGAAGAATATGCCCTTGGAAGTTTATGCTTAAAAGGAGGTCACACAACCCCTCCTGCATAAACACCAGATCTCAATCAAAGCATCACTATGTCTCAAGGAGGAGCTAACCAGGGCTCACAAGGCCAACAATATAATCATGGTGGAGATCAAGAACCCACACCATCAAAAATTGAATGATTTTGTGATGATGACCTCTTTAAAAAAATGATGAAACACTTCTTACAAGAAGAAAAAGAGGCATACTTTCTACAATTGGCTCAACAAGGAGCCAAAATCCCTCAAGACTTTAATGTTGAAAACATCATAACACCAGAGGAAGAAACCCCCATCACAACCATGATGAAACAAATGCATGCTATGCAATTCAAACTCAACAAGCTAGAAAAGGAGAAAGAACCTAAGGAATTCTCTATGGAGGCCCTATGTCCATTTCCATTTGATCAAATCTTGTATATGCCACCATTCCCAAAAAGAGTGGAACTACCCAAACATGAAAAATATGATGAAAATTCTAATGCTCAAGATCATGTCAGATAATTCTACACTCTATCCATGGATTTTATGCATGAACCAATGTACTTAATGCATCTCTTCCCATGATATTTGGGAGGATAAGCCATCAACTAGTTCTCTAAAATGCCTCCAACCATCAAAAATTTTGAGGAGTTAATCAAACTACTCTATCAATAATACTCCTACAATATCCAACATCCGGTCACAATGATCGATATCTGCAACTTGAAACATAATTTAGGAGAACCTTTCCTGACTTTCCTCAAATGCTAGAGGAAGAAGTTTTCAGTCTATGCCCGAAAAATTCCAGAAAATGTGAAATTAGAAATCTTCATCAATAATCTAGTTCCATAAATCAACTATCATCTTCAGATGCAAAATCATACCTCTTTTGACAAAATGGTAGAAAATGCCATAAAGATAGAAAATGTACTCATTCATAAGGGAGATATATCACTTCATAAGGAGAACAAGTACGATTCAGGTTATAGTTCCAACAACAAAGGTAAGGGAAAATTCTAGAATAAAAACAAAAATATCGTCATAGATGGTATTGTTGATCACATCAGTGCTCCACCCAAAGAACCAACATTTAATCTTACCATTGGCACCCAAGCCATAAAAGCTTCAGAAATGAAGACAACTAAACCGGATAAAAAGTCAAATGACTATAAACCATGGGTTACAAAATCAAATTGCAAGTTCACTCCTTTTGGTGAGTCCTTGGAATCTACCATGAAAACTCTATTGGAAAACAATATCATCATGGTACCAAATATCAAACCATATGACCCCAAAGTCAAACATAATTGGTGGGAAGAGACCAATTTGTGTGACTTTCACCAAAACAAGGGTCATAAAACCAACAACTTGATGCATCTGAAGCATCTCCTCCATGAAAAAATTGATGCTAGAGAAATTGTGATTAACAACCATAAATCCAATAATGATCATACAACATTCACTGAACCTTTTTCGAAACACACTCAAGGAGATCCATCTTCTAAACTAAACATGGGTACTAAAGTCAATTACACTTTAGCAATAATGACATCATCAACATGATAGAACCATGCATATCTCAACACTGCAATGTCATCACCATTGTCAAAAGGGACAAAGAGAATAAATCAGCTAATGCAGTCACTCAATCTCAAGCTCAAGTAACTCTCCAAAGACAAAACTTGGGTTCATCAAATGCCCCAAAGGAGCCATTCAATCTTTCATCTGCATCTAAACAAAGGAATACACCTAAATCTTCCCATTTTAAAGATTCCAAAAAAACATCCTACAACATCATCCAAAAACTACATCACACTAATGCTAAAATATCTATGCTTGAGTTATTGAGGATTTCTCCTTCTCATCGTGCAATTCTAGACAAAGCTCTCATTGGTTCTAATGTTCCTAAAGATCTTGATCTTGATAGATTCTAAATAATGGTGGGTCACTTTACATCCTCTCAGTACATATCCTTTTCAAAGGAAGATGATAATTCACTAAGTCATCCACATAACCAGCCCTTGCATATTGAAGTCCTAATCCAAAACCATCGTGTCAAACGTGTATTGATAGATGGAGGTGCTAGTCTAAATATCTATTCCTATAAACTAGTCACTCAACTGGGATTTTCAAAAGATTCTATTGACCCTAAAAAGAAGATAACCATAAAAGTATATGACAAACAAGAAAAGAATTCAAAAGGGGTCATTGTGCTACCTATCAGAATAGGACCTGTCATCAGAGATATCACCTGCCAAGTACTAGATCTCCCATTAACCTATAACATTCTTCTAGGAAGGCCTTGGATTCACAAGATGCAATCTATTCCCTCAATGTATCACCAATGTGTCAAGTTTACCTATGATGGAGTAGAGGTCACTATACCTATAGACATGTCAACATCTTGTAGCACTTTGAAGGAAAGTGCAGACAAACTTGTCCCACATAATAGTCTTATACCAAACAAGTTGAGATAGCATGTACATCTAAAATGGAAGACATAGAAAAAGAAATCAAGATCAAAGATACAGGCATGGGAGAATACATAATGGAACCAGTACTATCTCTTACATCTCTCCCATTGTCACCTAATTCTTATGGACAACCTTTAGAGAAAGTGAAACCTACAACCAAAGAACCTCAGGTTATCTTTGATGGGAGTTTTGTCACAGAGTAGGTATCCAAACAAGAATAAAATGAGGAAGAGGCTATATTAGCTTGGTTATACAAAGACGAGTCTCAATCACAAACATTCCAAAAATGTGACTCTAACTTACCTAATATTCCCTCAAAATCATATGGACCAGGCCATAAACTAATGTCTAAAATGGGATACACTGGAAAAGGACCTCTAGGAAAAAGAGGAAAAGGTATCATCAAGCCCATTGAGCATTTTGGGAGGACAACCAAAGATACTAAAAGCATAGGTTATCAGAAGAAACCTTTCCATCTCAGTGGCAGCTCTGCACATGTCCTAGAATAGATAGAACTAGAAATAGATACTTAGAAAAAGGAAGAGGCACAACACTCAAATAGTGATGATTCAGATACAACTGATGTTTTTCCTTATGAATGTATACCTCAACACATCTTAGATCTTCTTGAAGATGAAAAGAAACCTAAAGAAAGAATCAATGTAGTAGAAACACAAGAACCAGTTGATCCTAAAAACAAATAATAAGAAGAAGGTATACCTCTTACAATAGCTGAACCTTTAGGACACAATATTGATTCTGAGATAGATTCTCACAAGTATGAATTATACTCAGATTATGAAGGCAACCCTGCTTGGGGGATTCATCCTAATTTTACACATGTTCTTCACTTTCCCAAAGATTCTAACGAAGAATCTAATGACTGTGAATGGGGAATTATTCCAAAAGAAGATGAGCTGATAACAGAAAAAAACATAGATTTTATTCACCAATACACACCTACATTTGAAATGATTCTAGAAAAAAATGACAGACCTGGTCAGTCTGATTCACTTATTACTAATGCAGGATCCAATGATAACATTGAGACACTTAACGAACTAAACATTTTGAGTAGTAATATCATCTTTGAATTTGAAAGTTGGATCAGAGCCAATGATGACAACACTGTATGCGTAAACACTATCAACCAATCCTTTCCTACACTTACTATCCAACGTCCTGAGCTTATTGACCAAATATCCAATGATCCAAGACAAGACATCTATACTTTTTGAGTAAACTATGCTCTTGCATGCTACCTAATGTAGTAGAACCCATGAAGACTTCCATCAGTGAACCTAGAGTTAGCATGAAAGAGTCAAATATCAAATATCTCAGTCAAAAGAATAAAAGAAAAAAGAAAAAGATTTTTGAGGGTGAAAACCACTATGTGGTAGTCTCAGAACCAAAAATAGTAAAAACAAAAGAGATATCTGAAGGTGAAAACCTCTTTGAGGCACCTAGGGATGAGATATTTGATGTCCTTCTGAGTCATTTATAGGACATATCTCCAATTTTGATAGAACCAACTCAGCCTATCAACCTAGGCACATTAGAGGAACCTCAGTCGATTCATGTAGCACAATCTCTGTCAGAAGAAGAAAAATAATCATTTACAAAATTCTTAACAAAGAAGAAGATCAAATTTGCATGGAAATATTTACATATGCCAGGACATGATCCTAATCTCATCATGCATCATCTTTCTATAGCTCTAGGAGTTAAACCAATCAAGCAAAAATTGTGTAAAATGCATCCTCATGTTGCACTCCTTGTCAAAGCTAAGCTAGAGAAGTTGCTAAAAGTTGGATTTATCTGAGTCATCGATTATGTAGAAAGGATCTCAAACATAGTTCTAGTATCAAAACTAGATAAATCTATCAGAGTATGCATAGACTCCACAGATGTAAACAAAGCATGCCCTAAGGATGATTTTCCATTACCAAACATCGATATGATAGTGGACATGACTGCGGAATTTGAAATGTACTCTTTAATGGACGGTTTCTTTAGATACAATAAAATCAAGATAGATCCAGAAGATCAAGAGAAGATAGCTTTCACCTATGCATGGGGTACTTTCTACTGGAGTGTAATGCCATTTGGCCATAAGAACATTGGTGCTACATATCAAAGAGCTATGACATCTATCTTTCATGATATGATGCATAAAAACATGGAAGACTATGTTGATGACACCTTGGCTAAATCAATGAAATGATCTGAACATCTAGATGACTTGGGTACAATACTAGATATAATGGAAAAATTTAGTCTCTGAATAAATTCTAAGAAATGTGCCTTTTGTGTCACTTCAGGGAAGCTTCTAGGGTACATTGTTTCAAAGAAAGTGTAGTCACCAAAAAGTGGACAAACTAATTCATGTGATTAATCAAGGAAAATTAAGGCAAAATCAAGGCAATTGAATCAAAACAAGCATTTAGCCAATCAAAATTAAAATCAAGCTCTAATTCAATTTAATTAAAAATCAAAGCCATAAAGATCAATTAAAACCTATCAAATCATGATAAATTAAATCAATGTGCAATTAATCAAATTAATTGTATAGTTCGATTTAAAATCAAATCAACCCACTCAAGGGGTACACATGGCTAAAAAAATTAATTAAATTCAATTAATTAAGTCCTATTTTCTCTCAAACCCACATGGGAGGAAAAATCCTCAACCAATAGGATTTAAGAAAAGAGATCACATGGATCAAGCCAAATTCAATCTCAATCACTCAATTTGAAAGAACATCTTGTCCACTCATCTCGTCTTCTTGTCCCAAGCTTTGAGGACACAATATTTAAATTGTCTTCAAAGGGTGGAACCAAAGACTTAACCCTAACTCAACCTTGATCAAATCCAACTACACCCCCTACCCTTTCCAAATCCTATGAAAGGGAGGCCTAATTCACTCATAATTCATCCACAAATCTAAGAATTGCATCTAACCTCTTGAGATTTTCAGCTAGGAAGGAAAATTTAGGAGTTAATTAAGCATTTCAATTTGGAATTGAACTATTTTATCTTGCTTTATCATATTTTCTCATTCTAGGACTGTCATTAATGGAGGCTTGCTGAGAGCTCCACCTTTAACATCCCTAGTTAGAGATCCATAAAGTGCTTAATTATCTTTATTTGTTAAAATAGCTCTTCCTTTGTGGTTAATTTAGTTATTTTATTCAATTATTGTCAATACTAACCCTATGAAGGTATAAATTCTAGGACACAAAATGGTGCCCACCGTGGGGCCTTAGGCTTCACTTTCTTAAAAATCTTGAAATTTCACTTTATTCAAATGTTTGCATGTTAAGTTCTCTATTTTACAGGTGAAACAACACTTCTGAGACTTTAAAAAATGCATTTGAGCAATTTAACAGTGCTTCTGAGCACTGTAACAGTGCGTCTATGACAAATTGTTGCGCCTTTGCGTAGGGAAACAACGCTTTCGATTCTTTTTGGCTTCTATCGAAATTTCTATCAATGCTTATTCCCTAACTAGCCAGCATGTTTGATTCAATCTCTAGCACGTTTGATCATTTTCTAATGCCTTTACATAGTATTTCAGCACTTTTACTCTCTATTTTTGTGCTTTTAACAATTTTCTTTAGTGCTTTTAATTTGATCTCTAACACATTTGAGCATTTAAAGAGTTTTTTCAATAGATTCAATAACACTTTTTCTTAATTTGAAAATAAATAGAATCTAACTGTCAGAAAATGTTTTCTCTGTCTCTGCAAGATGTCCAGACATAAAAGAGTAAAAAAACTAGAGAGGAGATTCAATCAAGAAGGCAAATCCTTGACAAGGAAGATCAAAAAGGAGAACATTGCTCACATTAAGCTGGTTCTTCAGGATTCTCAACAAGAATGAAAGGTATATGATCATTACATCAAAGTTGTAGAAACATATAAAACAAAATTTGTTTCATTGAATTGGATTTATTCACCTTAATCAAGTTTTTCTTAAATTTGACAAATAAGGCTTAAAGTTCAATTTTATCTTTGTTTCTTCAATTTTATTTTGTTTTCTTCATTGTGGCTGGTTTTGTCGACTAACTTGTTGGAGGAAAAGCACATTGGAAAGGAACAATTGCCAAGGTAAGCATTAAAAAATGAAAATCAATAAAAAATGCCCCTAGCCTTTTTCTAGCTACAAGGAAAAGGTAAGCCTAAACTTAGTCATTTTTTTTACTTAAATTGTGGCTTTGTTGTTATCAAAATCTAGTATTTAAAAGTAGCCTATCTTTGTTTGAGGAAATTTAACATTAGGCCTATGGTCTTCACTTCTTTTAGTGAATCAAAATGCCAAAAGTGTTAAACTCTTTGATTAAGAGGAAAGGTTAAGGAAATCAAGCACATAATCAAATAAACCCCTTGTTTGTAGAAAAGAGTAGCAATACTCGATTCTCACTAGTTAGTGGGTTGGAAATTAAACATTTTTAATTGTTTTTGGGGATTGAGAAGTAGATGGGGATATTCTCTTCACCTTTTTGGTGAATCAAACTCCCACAACCTATTTCTCCATTCCACTTTCTTTCTTTCAAATGAACATGCTAGATCAATAGTTTGGCTCACCTCCCAAGATTTTCCTTAACGAGGACGGTGAGATGGACAGCCCAAAGTGGGATACAATCACCTATTTCACAATCATCCAACCCACTATAAAACAAAATGCATGCATCCTTAATGGGGTGTGTGACAAAAAGGTGTTAAATTTTTGAACTTCCTCGAGTAGTCCTTAGGGATTGTGCAAAACTCCAACATACCGGTGGTGGGAAGCTTCTTAATATACTTGGAGGATGAAAGTTTAATATCCATTTTGAATGGAATATTGATTAAAACCTTGTTAACTTAGCAAAGACTACCTTATAGAGCCATGTTTACAAACCAATCTTGAGCTAGGTAGATTGCTTGAAGTGTCTTTTTGTGGAAAACCTATGATAACATCCTAAAAATTCAAACACTTTTGTGTAGAGGGTAAAAAGAAACAAGTGTACTTGTGATTGTTGTGTTTGAAAAATACATAGAACAAGTGAAAGAGATATCCATTGAAAACTCGTCTTACATTTTTAATCTCTTCAATAATTATCAACAATTACCAAATCAAAGGATCAATTTGAATCAAACGTTGTTGGATGTCAGTTTCCACACATTCTCACAAACTCAAGTTATCCTTACAAGAAGATGACATATGTATAGCCAAAGAGGTCCCCAAATTTGAATACCAAAGTCTTTTCAACAATCAAGATCAAGGGGATATTCTCCCAAATTTATTTGAAGAAAGATTTGAATCAATGGATCAAAATTCCACATTTCATGATTACAACCAAGGAGGAAACAATGATAATACCAACAACGCAAACCAAGAACCTAAAGAAACCCTTGAAGAAAGGGCTAATAGAGCAGCTCAAGATAACAATTTTCTTGAAGTCATGGATAAATTGATAGATACGAATAGGTAGAAATTTTTCCTAAACCTAGCCCAAGCGGGGGTAAAGCTCCCACATGACTATGATATAGATCAACTTAAGAAGAAACAAGAGGAAGATAACCCAATGAGTGTTATGACCAAACAATTGAAATGTTTCAAGAACAAATAGATTTAATGAAAAAGGCCACTGAACCTAAACCATTTTCTATTGAGGCCTTGTTCCCATTCCCCTTCGACAAAATATTGGTCACAGAACCTTTTCCTTTCAATACAATTTTTCCTAAATATGATAAGTATATGGGTAAAACAGACCCACAAGATCATCTAAGAGAGTTTTGCACTCTAAGTATTGAGTTCATGCACAACACTACGTACCTAATGAGACTTTTTCCTAGAAGTTTGGGAGGTCCTTCCATGGAATGGTTCTCTAAACTCCCACAAGGAATAAAGACTTTTGAGGAATTAGCCTCTAAGTTTGTAACCCATTACTCCTATAACATTGAGCATGAAATCACAATGCTCAAATTGTGTGATACCAAACAGAAAGATGGTGAATCCTTCTTAGGATTCCTACAAAGGTGGAGGACCATTTTTGCAAGGTATCCATGAAGTATCCCCGAGAAGGAGAAAATGGAAATATTTACAAACAATTGACCATGGAGATGAATTATAGACTCCAACTTCAATGTCCCCCAACATTTGAAAAGCTAATAAAAAATGGGATTAAAATTGAAGATGTATTGGTAAAAAGAGGAGAGATAAAGTTGTTCAAAGACAATAAATCTAACACCAATACCAACAATAACCATTATGTATCTAATTATGTTAATAATAGAGGGGCCAACAATCACAATGATAAACCTAAGCTAAGGTTAAAGAATAATAACAAAAATCTTGTGAACGATGGAGTTGTGGAGGCCCACAACTTGAAGGCAACTCCTTTTAACTTATCAAGTGGAGCTAATTCTTCATACAATGTAAATCAAACAAATAAAGCTCCCTTTAATTCCAATAATTCCAACAATCCCAACAAAAATTCTAATAATAATCCTTTTAATAATGCTAATGGGAATAAGCCCAAACCCTTTTTCTCCACATACCAAAAGAGAAAATTCACCTTTCTAGGTGAACCTTTGGAGAACGCATTAAGAACCTTGGTTTCTAATAAGTTTATCACATTACCTAATTTAAGACCTTATGAACCTCAAATTAAACCTAATTGGTGGAATGATTCTCACCATTGTGAGTATCATCAAAATAAGGGTCACAAAACCAATGAATGCATGAATTTAAAACACTTAGTGCAAGACCTAATAGATGATGGAACTATCAAAATTGAAGGGCCTCAAAACAATGAGGATCATACAGCCTTCAAGAACCCCTTTTTAAACCATGAAAAGGGTGATTCATCTAATGACAACCAAAATCATAAAAGAGGTAATGAGAAAGTGAAATTTTCCCATACCTATGATAACATAATCAATACTCTAAGTGAAGAGGACAATACCATAAATGTTATTATGGTAAAGGAGAAACCAAGAGAAGCATCATCTAATGTTGTCACTAGGGGCCAAGCTTCTAAAATCACTCTAACTGGAAATGCTCCAAGAATTGTTCTACCCAACCAAAGCACATCATCATCTTCAAAGAAATATAATTTGGTTGATCAATTACAAAGAAATCTCACTCAAATGTCAATCCTAGAATTGTTCAAATTATCACCTACTCACAAGGAAATTCTAGAGAAAGCTTTAGTAGAAACCAACGTACCTCTAAACCTAGATGCAGATAAGTTTCAAAATATGGTGGGACATCTCATTTCTCCTCATTTCTTATCATTTTCTAAGAAAGATGACATGTTTCTCAACCACCCATAGAATTTACCTTTGCATATAGTGGTCCTCATTCACAAACATAGAGTGAAAAGAGTACTTATTGATGGAGGAACCAACTTAAATATTTGTAACCTAAACTTGGTAAAAGCCCTAGGATTTTCCAAGGAGGCTATTGATTCCAAGAAGAAAATAACAATCAAAGCCTACAATGATGAAGAATGAGCATCTAAAGGGGTCATAATACTTCCCATCAGAGTTGGTCCTATGAAAAAGGAGACTATATGTCAAGTTTTAGACCTAAAGTTGACCTATAATATTTTGCTAGGGAGGTCATGGATCCATGAAATGTAGGCTGTGCCTTCTAATTACCACTAATGTCTAAAGTTTCCTTATCTAGGGTAGGAAATAATAATAAGTGGGGACTCAAACCCATTCCAATATTGTAACAACATCAAGCCTATCAACGACTCTCTAGTCCCACATAATGTAGAGGGGTCTATACCTAATCAAATAGAGCAAGGGAAAAGTTATAAGGACATCCCATTATTGAAGGAAAAGGAAAAGATAGAAAAATAAATCATTGTTGAGTACATCTCAAGACTCACTAACCTATCTACATCAGCTAAGGGAAAAGAGAAGGTTAGTGAGGAAAATATTATTGAAAGGCCAAAAGAAGATCAAACCAAATCTATCCAAGTATACACCAAGGAAGCCCATTACTAGAAAATGGATCAAATGATGAGAAATTTTGATGAACAATGTAAAATCAAGCAAAAAGGAGTAGGTGAATATTCACTATCCATGATGGACTTACCATTATCTCCTAAATCATATGGAAGACCACTCAATTTACCCCATAAATACAATGATCATTTTGTGAGAGAAAATACTTCTTCATCCATGAATGAAGATGATAATGAAATCCTTAATTGGCTTTATAAAGATGAGGAGTCAAGTGCCCAAGAAAAATGCATCCAAAACATCAACATTCCCACACATCAATATGGGAAAGAATTTCAAATCATGAAAAAGATGGGATACAAAGGCCAAGGACCTTTGGGCACAAGGAATGAAGGACTTATTGAATCAATTGAAATGACATGGAGAGATAGCAAGGAAAAGATAGGCTTAGGGTACCTTGAACAAGGGTACACACAAAAGAACTATCCTAAAGTCTATGAACAAATCTTGCAATTGGAATCACATAGTGATGAAGATTATAATAATTGGGAGTGGGACTCATTTTAAAGTGAGTTGTGCCATGATAAGGAGGTAGATGTCATTCATACCTACACTTCTAACAAAGAAAAGGAGAAAATAGTAGAACCAAATCAGAATCAAGCCTCTAGTTCAAGCCAAGTGGTCTTATAAAATATTCAAATTCAAGAAATTGAAGTAAATCAATGGATAGGAGAACCCTACATACCTTCATGGAGACCTAATATGGAGGAATCTAATGTTAGGTTTAATCCATGAGACTTTTATCCAATGAAAACCTTAGAGGAGTCTAGTGAGGAAGAATTTGACCCTAATTCTTTAGAACATCTAGAAGACGCATGTGTCATAGACTTGAATGATACAAAGTTCAAACCATCAAATGAGGTCTTATCCCTAAATTCCATCAAACCAAGCCAAAGTACTGATCCCTTAACTCTTATATACCTAGAATTAATCAAATGGGATTCCATTAAACCAACCATCCTCCCAACCTTTTTGAATGACAACGTGGTGTCCCAATACCTCAATGTGGTTGAACCTTCTTCTACCATAGTATATTAGGAGGAAGTGATAAAGGGAAGTAATTTGAAAAAAAAAAGAAAAAAAAAAAGGAAAAGAATCTAATGTTGAAAACCACATGGTGGCAGCATTAGATCGAAAGGAGAAAGAAATAAAGAATGTTTCCAAAGGTGAAAACCCAATTGAGGTGCCTAAGGAAGGGAGTTTGGATACTTTACCTAAACGCTATGAAGACAAATCTCCTATCTTGATTGAGCCTACAGAAAATATAAACATTGGATCAGAATCTAAGCCAAAGATCATACACCTAGTGGCATCCTTATCTAGTGAAGAGAGAAAAGAATTCATCAAATTTTTCAAGGAAAAACAAATCAACTTCACATGGTCATATGATGATATGTCAGGATCAGATCCAAACTTGATTATGCATCATTTGAACATAAAGGAAGGAGAAAAACTAGTCAAATAGAAGTTAAGAAAGACGCATCCACATATAGCCTTGCTAGTAAAAGTGGAGTTGGAGAAATTGCTAAAAGTGGGATTTATCAGGGCCATTGATTATGCCCAATGGATTTCAAATATCATGCCAATTTCAAAAGTAGATAAGTCCATCAGGATTTGTACAGACTTTAGAAACCTCAATTTGGCGTGTCCTAAAGATGATTTTCCTCTTCCAAGCATAGACACCATTATAGATTTAACAACGAGACATTCCATGTTCTCCCTTATGGATGGATTTAGTGGCTATAACCAGATCAAGATAGCACCTAAGGATCAAGATAAAACAACATTTACATGTGCATGGGGAACATTATGTTGGAATGTTATGCCCTTTGGTCTAAAGAATGTCGGGGCAACATATCAAAGGGCCATAACAACTATATTCCATGATATGATGCATAAGTTCATGGAAGATTATGTAGATGAAATATTAGAAAAATATCAGTCAAGAGAGGAGCATCTAACAATTCTAGAGAAAATCTTTGTCAGATTAGAGCAATTCAAAGTAAGTCTCAATCCAAAAAAGTGTGCATTTGGGGTACAATCAAGAAAGCTGCTAAGCTACATTGTATTAGTGAAAGGAATAGAGGTAGATCCCACTAAAGTCAAAGCCATCATGGAGATGGAATCACCTCAAAACATGAGTCAAATGAGGTCACTATAAGGAAGAATTCAATCCATCAGAAGATTTATATCCCAACTAGCAGAACAATGTCATAACTTCACCCAACTTCTCCATAAAAGATACAATTTTTAAATGGGATGAGAAGTGTGAAGAAGCTTTCAACATGTTAAAGAAATACCTCATGAATCCTCCAAATTTGATTCCACCAATTAGAGGCAAACCCTTGATCCTATATATTTCAGCGACCGAGCATTCATTAGGGGCACTTTTGGCACAAGAAGATGAATCAGGCAAAGAAAAGGCAATATATTACATAAGTAGAACTCTGGTGAAATACGAGTTGAATTATACTTTCATCAAAAGGGGATGTTTGGATATGGTTTTCTCTTCCCAAAAACTAAGTCACTATATGTTATCTCATATAAGATAAGACTCAATGCA
This sequence comes from Chamaecyparis obtusa, assembly GCA_027943335.1. Classification (NCBI taxonomy): domain Eukaryota; kingdom Viridiplantae; phylum Streptophyta; class Pinopsida; order Cupressales; family Cupressaceae; genus Chamaecyparis; species Chamaecyparis obtusa. The sequence continues at coordinate 2,380,976 of BSBK01005975.1, read as the reverse complement.
AAGATTGATCCTTTAAGGTATCTACTTAGCAAAACAACATTAAATGGAAGGCTAGCGAAATGGGTCATGGTGTTGAGCGAATTTGACATTGAGTATGTGGATCAAAAATATATCAAAGGGAAAGTCATTGTAGACCAACTAGCAGAATCACCATTGCAAGATGAGCATCTGATTCAAGTAGAATTCCTAGATTCCAAGATTGTGAATGTTGAGGCAAGACATGGCAAATATATTTTGATGGTTCCTACACACAACATGGATCAGGAGCAAGCATACTCTTGATTAATCCTCAAGGATCTAAAATTCCAAAGTCATGATATAAATTGCTATTTCCATGTACCAATAACATAGTAGAATATGAAGCCTTGGTCATCGGCATACAGTTGGCATTGGAGTGGAAAGTGACAGAATTGAAGGTTTATGGAGATTCACAATTAGTCATTAATCAGATTAATGATGAATACTAGATGAAAGATGACAAGATGGTGCCTTATAAGAACATGGTGGAAAATCTTAAGAAGTACTTTACTCTTATTACATTTGAGCAAGTGCCAAGAGAAAATAAAAAGTAGCAAATGCAATGGCAACTTTGGCATCACTTCTACAAATACTAGATCAAAGCGCCAAATATGAATTTCTAGTAGAATAAGTTGAGCAACCCACATTTGACCCTACCCATCCTCATATAATTTTCCCATTAACTAGACATGAATCACCTTGGTATGGACCTATTTACACTTACCTCAAAGACCAAATCTTACCAATGGACCAAACCAAGAACCAAAAGAAAATCTTTATCCGACAAGTTGCTCGATATACCTTAATATCTGAAACATTGTATTGTAAGAGTCTAGACGGAATGCTTCTTAGATGTCTAGAGAAAGATGAGTCAAACGTAGCCTTATGAGAAATCCATGAGGGAATCTGTGGGTCACATTCAAATGGATTAACCCTAGCTAAGAAACTTCTTAGGCTAGGATATTTTTGGCCTACGATGGAGAAAGATGCTTGTCACTTTGCTAAGACTTGTAAAAAGTGTCAATTTCATGGAAAATGGATACATGTGCCCACACAAGAGCTTCATCCTATGAAAAAACCTTGGCCTTTTTATCAATGGGGTCTAGATTTAATAGGAATGATTTATCCACCATCTTCAAATGGTCATAAATTCATTATCATAGCAACATAGTACTTTACCAAATGGGTGGAAGTTGTATCGTTATCAACTGCAACGGGAAAGTAGATATCTTTGTTTATCTTAAACCACATAATTTTTAGATATGGCGTACCTCATGCCATCATAATGAATAATGCAAAGCACTTCAAAAATAAGGACCTAAAGAGTTATGCACAAAGTTCCATATGATCAATCACTCTTCATCAATATATTACTCCCAAGGTAATGGACAAGCCGAAGCCACAAATGAAAAAATCTTGAAGATATTAAAGAGAATGGTGGAAAATTTAGGTAGAGATTGGCATATCAAAATAAACCCGACCTTGGGGGCTTATAGGACCAACATTAGAATGCCAACAGGAGCTACACCATTTTTCCTTAGTCTTTGGAACAAAAGCAATTTTACCTTTGGAGGTAGAACTTCCATCCGTAAGGGTATCTCTACATGGTTTGATAAGTGAAGAGGATTATAGATTTGCTAGGTTGCATGAACTAGAACTACTAGATGAGAAACAACAACAAGCATTTGATCACTTAAAAGTATATCAAAACCGAATGTCAAGGAATTATAAAAAGCATATCAAGTAAAGAACATTCAAAGTAGGTGACTTAGTTTTGCGAGAGAATCCAAAGAATCAAGTAGAAAGATAAAATAAAGAGAAATGGGAATTAAACTGGTTAGGACCTTTTTTGATCACTTTATCTTTTGGGACCGGCACCTACAAGTTAGCGGATTATGATGGAGAAGAGCTACAAGAACCTATCAATAGCATTCATCTTAAAAGGTTCTATACATGAGATAGATGAAAGAGTATAAAGCGTACCATAAAATCATATGGAAAGAATCTTATTTATTGTATATAGTCAAAAGAGATGTTGAAAATATCAAAAAAATTTGAAAAATAGAAAAGAGAAAACAAATAAAAAATGCATAAAAGATCAAAAATAGTGGAAAATTGAGTATGAAGAAAGCCAAAAACATTCATATATGATCCTCAAAAAGATGTTGTCTTGGTGAAAACTTAGCAAATAGGTGCCTTGATGATATGAAAGAAAAAATTGAAAAAAGAGAAAATACAAAAAAAATTAAAAAAGAGAAAAAGTGCCTTGGTGAAAACCTAGCAAATAGGCGCCTTGGTAGCAAAAAAAAGGAAAAAGATTTAAAAATAGAAAAAGAAAGAAAGATCCATTCAATTAGTGAAAACCTGGTAAATAGGTGCCATTGAAAGTCCAAGTTAGTCACATACCTAGAAGTCACCCTTGTAAATATTGCATTCGCTAGCATTTGTATATATTGCATAATAAAACCCCATAGTTGCATTTGCAAGTACCTTAAGATTTTGGTCACCGAATTTGAAAATTGTCTTAAGTCCAACATTGAAATCATATCAAAATGAGGGCAATCTACTCTAAATGAGGAAGGATTCATCAAAATAAAACTGCAATCAATCATCAAATCAATTCATCAAAAACACAAGTGAGGCACTTAATCAAATCTTCATCCCAATCCAATTTGAACCAAACACCAAATTTGATTCGAGATCTTACACAACCTTATCTTTATCAAGATTAAAATTATGAAATGGATGGAACTATACTTGAAATATGGATTTGAAAAACATTGCAAAAATTTTCTAAGTGTTGACTTGATTGATGAAATCATGTCTTTCTAGCGAATCAATGAAAGTTTTAAAACTAGATAAGCTATGATGAAAGCGTGATATTTTATTGATTCCTGAATGACTGTATTAAGATCAAAGTTCTAAAACATGTATTATTTGTCTAAGGACGTGATCATCAAAGAATCATTGAAGACTTGTACATAGGATAAAATTGAGATCTTTGTTTGTTTACGCAAAAGGATACCTTGGATATTTTGATCTTCAATATCATAATACCAAAATCCACTTGCAACATAGAATCTAAAAAAATCTGTATTCACACTCTCATGATTGGCTTCAATCAGTGATAGTCATACCAAAGGATGGGAAAGAAATGAAAGAGGTGCAAAAAGTATTCATATCATCATGGTTGAACTAGTGATGGTTGTACTAAAATGGGATTCCAAAAATTGCTCAATGATGATTATAAGCTACAAATTTTTGAATGATGACAGTTAGTTTCATACATCTTAGATTAAATGCATTTAATGTAGTTTTCCTTTCTCAGCTTAATTTAAATTGCAAGAGGGAAATTGACAAAAATGAAAGGGGGTGTGGTCAAATAAAAAATTGAATGAGCATCAAAAACTATATGTGATCAAGTGTGTTGGGAATAAAAAATAATAAAAAATAAAGGTGCATTCCATTAGGTCATGAGCATTTGTTAGATTCATGTTAACTTGCATTAAGTTGCATTCATTTTAAATTCATTCCATATAGTTTAAATCATTTTCATTAGATTCATGTTAACTTGCATTAGGTTGCATACATCCTTTAAATCATTTTCATTAAGTGCATTAGGTTGCATTCATCCTTTAAACCATTTTCATTAAGTTCATTGCATTAGATTGCATTTTAAAATTCATTAGGTGCATATCATTTAGTTCAAAACATTGCATATTACATTATTCATTTAAGCTCATTAGATATCATTGCATTGCAAGATCATTCATCTATATCACATATAACATTTAGAATCATTAATCATTAAGTATCCATGGTCATTATACATTACATTAATATAGGTTCATCACATTTGCATAACATAAAATCCATTTCATCCATACACCAAAATAAATACATCCATTATCTATTAAAGCATGACATTGCATTAACCATTACATTATCCATCTAACATCTATATATCAATTGCATCCATATTATCATTAATCATTAAAATCCACATCATCACATTCATTCATCTATTCTAGGTCATACATAAGATAATCATTTAAGCATCATTAGAACATGTGCATATATATCAAAAACTCCATTTGAAAAAGCATAAAACAAAGCATATAGGAGATAGAACCATCTAGATCTTCATATCATGCTAAAACACCTGAAAAGGAGATCCAACACATCATGACATCATATATAGTGAAATCTATCAAACTAAGAATTAGAGTCCATAGTAACATCATCATAAAATGAGAAGAATATTAGAGTTTATCAAACAATGATAAATGCAAATATCTAGACATCAGAGTCCACCAAAGTATCAAAGTATCGACATAAACAACATCAACGAATAAAAAAAGATACAATAAGAGTCCAAAGTTTTGATATTAACAAAAGAATGAGATCATGTATATAATCAAGGCAAGAATATAACACATCTCAAATCATAGAATCAACTGGCCAAACTGCCAATACCATCTCCACCATCAGGACTAGGAGCACTATCTAGAGGATGACTAGAGCTCACTTGTAATTCATGCTAACTCATCACAGCCATAAAGGTGTGCATCATAGAGCTCAGATGCATCATCTCCTATCTGATCTTGGAAACATCTTACTATAAAGCATGAACCTGTGGTGCCACCACACTAGGAGCTTATGCCGCAAGAGCTTGTGGTGGAGGTATGGAAGAAGAAGGCATGGATGAAGATGGATCTAATAAAGATGGAACAAAATTGGAAGAATATTGACATGAAGAAGATGATGGCATTGAAGCAGAAGTAGATGCCTGAGAAGATGAATCCTATAGAAAAATCAGTGGTATAACCTAAGGAGGAGGACCCTGAGCCCGATCCAATAAAATTTGTGCAACCTGTGCCTCAACCTCTCTATGTCTTCTGGGTCTAGGCCAACCATGTCTCATAGCTAGATCAACAAAAACCTGATGAAGTTCTCTATCTGCACCACCTCTAGCTTGACCACCACCAACCCTAGGAGGAATAGGAGCAGCAACAATAACTGGAATATGAACTCTGCCTACTCTGGCTACTTGATGAACCCTTCATCCATGCCATGCTCTAACTCTACCCCCACCCCTCCTATCATCTACATCATTTTCATAATCACCTGCATCATCACTGCCATCACCATCAGGTGACTCATCTATACCAGGTATCCTCTCAACAAGATTTTTAAACCTCATAAACAAGTTCTAAGTGAACCAATCTGCGTACTCATTTGTAACACCAGCATCCATAACATGATCTCTCATTGACCATGGTAAATGCCCAAGATCTCGTACCTCCCAGTAAACTATCCTAAAATCTACACAAGGGCCCCATAGAGATCTCTCAGCCCGGACTCGAGCATACATAGCAATGCCCTAGGGCATACCCTATGTGCACCCATACTGACACAATACCCTCCTGAAGAAAAATCTCTCAATGATATATGGGGTACGCCCAATCATCCATCATGGACATAACATGTAGGGAAACTTAGTGCCATCCTTAGGCTAAGCCTCGCATCCTAGATAAGGCCACCAGATCACTACATCCATATCATCAATAACATGATGCCAGTAATGTAATTTACCCATATGGGTCTGTATCACCATACCCTCATACATCCAAGTGAATGGCCAGCCCAGATCTCATTGTCGTGTTGTAATGGGCCATGTCACTGGGATATGCTCCCAAGTCCAAAGCTATAAGAGAATTTCTCCTGCAATGAGCGTGGAAGATCATCGATACACAACTATATGTAGCTCATGATATAACTGAACTAATACACATGATCCCCAATCAAATCATTGAGGATGAGTCATCAAGTCCTCCAGAATAGGACCCCATTTGACTGCAAACCCATGTCCTCGTCTATCAAGAACAAGGAACCCACCAATCAAAGTGCCTAATATTTCTGACAACACCAGAAAAGAATGAAACTGTGCCTACTGGATGTGATCATTTCCAATGGTAGGATCCTTGAAAACTCATCGACATGCTAATCCATCATAAACAGAATCATAGTATACTAACTCTCCTCTGGTAGGAAGGTGAAGAATGTGGTATACATCCTCCAGGGTGATTGTCATCTCACCCATAGGCAAATGAAAGGTATTATGGTCTGAGTGTCATCTCTCGGCCATACCAGTGATCAAACCTTGATTCACTCAGAATCGAGGTAGAGAACGTAGGAAGGAAAACCCACAAAGGTCGACATCTCTCCGATCAAATACACTCAAGTCATTGATCATACTCATAGGTAAGGGATACGAACCATGAACACCTAATGAATTAAGCATTGCCTACAAAAAGAAAGTTCAAATTACATCAATTTTGAAATCAGTTATCATTTGGATTATCCTAAGTCAATCAAACATTTACAAATATCAAACCATAATCAATTTTCTTGATTTTACTCAGAGAGGACAGAAAATTCATCATCATCCATCATCTAAATCTAGATTGACAATCAAGCATTCAAACTATGTCTGACTCATACTAACATCTTACGACTCGCTATAACATCAAGTTTGTTACCTAAACCAATCATGTAATTGATGACGTTGAACAGTTTGAAAAACTGACTACGATAATTTAAAAATTTCTTATCAGGGTGAAAGCACTATTTTAGGGTTTAAAAGCACTAAAAATAAAAAGTGTTATTTAAAAGTTTAAATGCGTTACCTAAAATTTCAAAAGCACAACATCAATGCAAAAGCGCTAAAACTTTGTAAAAGCGCAGTTAAAAAATCAAAAGTGCTAATCAAAATAGAAAAAGAGAAATTAAAATTAAAAGCACTATTTGAAAAATCAAAAGCGGATTATGCCCTAGAAAAGGCATGTAAATGCATAATTCCGCTTCGTGGAAGTGCTAAAACAAATGCAAACACGCTATTAAAAGTGGTAAAAGTGCTATTTCAATTTCAAAAAACAAAAAAAGAGGGTTTTCCTAAGAAAAAATTAATTTTTTTGAATTTAAATGCATAAATTAAAAAACCAAGAGGATCGGGCACTTACCAGAGGACTGTAGGCAAGTGGTCACTGATACCATCACCCATGCTCAAACCTATGCTCATGTATCAGAATAGACATCATGGAAAAGTCAAAGAAAGTCAAAGCAAAAGTCAACAAGTAAAAGTGAAAATGAATAGTAAAAAATGACTTTTTACCCCTTAATATAGGCCCTTTTGACCTAAAAAGAGAATCTTTGATCAGAGGAGGCCCGAGAACCCAAATTTTTCACTAAATCAGCCAAAATAGGGGCATTTGTAATCACACAAATGCAAAAACATTATTAGAAATGAAATCAAAATTTATTATAAAATTGACCTAATCAACACAAACTGACCTAAACCTTCAAAATTTTCAAAACAATCATCAAATTTCATTTCATTTCCGAAGAGGCATATACTTAGATAATTAGAATGACAACAACATCATCAAATTAGGGGCATGACCATCAAATCAGAATGTAATCTTTTATCATGAAATTTTTTGCTAATCAATCGAAAGGGGCATCAAACATTGAACCACATCAAATCAGGTATCACATCAGTAATCTAACATTAGATCAACCATCAGGAACACCAGAATCAATTAGAACTACATCAAACATCATCAGAATCTACATCTCATATAAAACATCAAGATCGACCATCGACATAACCAGGACCTTTTATGAGTTGGATCAGAACATTCTTTGAATTGACACGCTTCACATGTCAACTCAAAGAGGGGCATTTGTAATCACCGAAAAGTGGACAGACTAATTCATGTGATTAATCAAGGTAAATCAAGGCAAAATCAAGGCAATTGAATCAAAACAAGCATTTAGCCAATCAAAATTAAAATCAAGCTCTAATTCAATTTAATTAAAAATCAAAGCCATAAAGATCAATTAAAACCTATCAAATCATGATAAATTAAATCAATGCGCAATTAATCAAATTAATTGTATAGTTCGATTTAAAATCAAATCAACCCACTCAAGGGGTTTACATGGCTAAATAAATAAATTTAATTTAATTAATTAAGTCCTATTTTCTCTCAAACCCACATGGGATGAAAAAGCCTCAACCAATAGGATTTAAGAAAAGAGCTCACATGGATCAAGCCAAATTCAATCTCAATCACTCAATTTGAAAGAACATCTTGTCCACTCATCTTATCTTCTTGTCCCAAGCTTTGAGGACACAATATTTAAATTGTCTTCAAAGGGTGGAACCAAAGACTTAACTAACTCAACCTTGATCAAATCCAACTACACCCCCTACCCTTTCCAAATCCTATAAAAGGGAGGCCTAATTCACTCATAATTCATCCACAAATCTAAGAATTGCATCTAACCTCTTGAGATTTTGAGCTAGGAAGGAAAATTTAGGAGTTAATTAAGCATTTCAATTTGGAATTGAACTATTTTATCTTGCTTTATCATATTTTCTCATTCTAGGACTGTCATTAATGGAGGCTTGCTGAGAGCTTCACCATTAACATCAATAGTTAGAGATCCATAGAGTGCTTAATTGTCTTTATTTGTTAAAATAGCTTTTCTTTGTGGTTAATTTAGTTATTTTATTCAATTATTGTCAATACTAACCCTATGAAGGTACAAATTCTAGTACATAGAAAGGTATTGAAGTAGATCCAGCAAAAGTCAAAGAAATCATGGAGATACAACTTTCTAAGAACATTAGTCAAATGCAGACCTTACAAGGAAGGGCACAATCAATCAAACGCTTCATATCTCAGCTAGCAAATATATCACAACCTTTCACAATGACATTACATAAAGGTGTGACCTTCATGTGGAATGAGGAATGTGAAAAGAACTTAAATCATATAAAAGAATACTTGGAAAATCCACAAATTCTCATGCCTCCTATTTAGGGAAAGCCATTAATATTGTATATCTCTGCTACAGATGCATCACTAGGGGCATTACTAGTACAACATGATGAGAATAAGAAGGAAAGAGCTATCTACTATATCAACCAAACATTAGTGGCTTATAAAAAGAACTATTCTATGATAGAGAAGGCGTTTCTAGTTGTGATCTTTGCATCCCAGAAACTAAGACACTACATGTTAGCTCATACCACAAATAAGTAGCAAAGATTGATCCATTGAAATATTGATTAAGGAAAGCTTCCCTCGCAGGAAGACTAGAAAAATGGGTAATGCTACTAAGAGAATTCGACATTAAGTATGTTGAAAGAAAAGCTATCAAAGGACAAGTCATCATAGATCAACTAGCAGAAGCTCCAATGTTTGATGACCAACCACTATAGATGGAATTTCTTAATTCTTCTATCATGCACATAGCCTCCAAAACATGGTGCTTATTTTTTGATGGATCCTACACACAAAATGGATATGGAGCTAGCATATTTTTCATAACACCATAGGGTTACTCCATTCCAAAAGCATTCAGAATTAAATTCCCTTGCACCAACAACATAGCTAAATATGAAGCTTTTCTAAATGGAATGAAAATAGAAATCAAATGGAGAGTAATAGAACTACACATTCATGGAGACTCACAACTAGTCATACACCAAGTCAATGATGTGTATCAAACAAAAGATGAAAAGATTTTTCCCTACAAACACATGGTCGATGATCTAAAGAAGTACTTCATTATAGTCACATTTGAACAGATACCTAAAATGGAGAACAAGGTTGTCAATGCTATGGAAACACTATCATCTTTACTACAGCATCCCGAACATGAGCTACACTATGAGGTCCTAGTGGAAGCACTTTCATTCCTTTCCTATGAATGCCCAAAAACCCACATGATTTGCACCATTGTTGGTCATGATTCCTCCCGATACAAAATCATATACTCCTACCTTTGAGATCAAATCATTCTAGATACCTTTAATCATCATGAAAAATGCTACCTTATCCAAAATACATCATGGTATGTCATCATTGGTAATGATCTATACAAACGAAGCCTAGATGGTACACTTCTAAGATGTTTAGAGCGTGAAGAATCACAATGTGCATCAGAGGAAGTCCATGAAGGTATTTTTAGATCACATTCCAATGGTTTGACATTAGCTCAAAAACTCATTAGGGTAGGGTACTATTGTCCAGATATGGAAAAAGAAGCTGTGAAATATGCTAATAATTGTAAAAAATGCTAGGTCCACGGTAACTTGATTCACACACTAGGGAGAGATTTGATCCCCTTTACAACATAATGGCCTTTTCAACAATGTGCATTTGATCTCATAGGATCCATATATCCACATTCATCAAATGGTCACACCCATATCATAACAGCAACACATTACTTCACAAAATGGGTTGAAGCAGTTCCATTGACACAAGCAACTGACAAACAAATTTCTATGTTCATTATGAATTACGTCATTTTCCAGTATGGTATACCACACTCTATCATCATAGATAATGGAGGCCAATTCAAGAACAAGGACCTAGATTCCTTATGTTCCAAAATCAAGATAACTCAACATTGGTCATCCATTTACTATCCACAAGGAAATGGACAAGCTGAAGCATCCAATAAAAAATTATTGAAAGTCTTGCATTGTACAGTCAACAAAATAGGAAGAGAGTGGAACCTGATGATAAATCTAGCTCTTTGGGCTTACATAAAAAGTATTAGAATGCCCACTAGGGCTACTCCTTTTGCTTTAGTATATGGGGCTGAAGCGGTACTTCCTATAGAGGTTGAAATCCCATCACTCAAAATCAAAATGCATGGTCTGGTAACTGATGATGAATAAGAGTGTCTAGGTTACAAGAACTAGAGCTACTAGATGAGTGCAGACAACTAGCATATGATCATCTCAGGGTATATTATAAATGAATGTCTAGAGGCTACAACAAAAGAGTCAGACATAGAGAATTTCAGGTTGGCGATCTAGTCTTGAGAGAGAACACTAAAAATCAATCCCATCGAGAATGCAAGGGGAAGTTTGAACCCAACTAGCTGGGTCTCTTTGTTATCACTGCTTCTTTTGGATCTAGAGCATATCAACTCTAAATGACTGAAGGAGAAAAGCTCCAAGAACTCATCAACATTCTGTATCTAAAGAAATTATATGCCTAAGACATCTAGTCTATGAAAATGTCTTGAAAAAAGTATAAAAATTAGAAAAAGTCCTGAAAAAATGATCATCCTAGTGAAAATCTAGCAATAGGTGCCTTGGTGATTCAACAAAAAAAATGGAAAAATAAAAAAAAATGAAAAAATGAAAAATACAAAAAAAAGAAGAAAAAGAAAAAATGCCTTGGTGAAAATTTGGTAAACAGGTGCCTTAGTAGCAAAAATAGAATCTCTACCAAGATGGTGAAAACCTGGCAAACGGGTGCCACTTATAGAAAATGCTCCATCTTTCAAAGCAATCTTAGTAGTCTCCCATTTTTTCAGTACTATTTTAGTTTGTACATATCTCCTTGTTTTCTTTCGCATCCTATTTTCAATAAAGTTGGTCTGTACACCAAACAATAAAGCATCTGCATCCTATCAAAGTTTCAAACTTGGGGGAAAACACTGTTATATCTTATGACCCTCAACTATCTTAGGTGAATCATATCCAATCAAGGTCCTTCCAAAGCTTTATTCAAGTCAGTTTGTCTGTCTCCCTACTAGAAAAGGATTTTGCACCTAACAAACAACACAAACGAACAAACAGCTACAATAGAACAATCTTTGCAACATGATTTAATCTTCTTGTATGCTAACTGATTCACATTGAGATTTTTGCATAATTATGTCCCTTTGAGCTCATTGATGATGTCCTTTTATAGGATTTAGAGAGTGATGACTAGGGGCATAATCTTCTTTTTTTTTTTTTCTGCTTGTAAGTGAAAATATGACTACTCTCAAAATTTTGGATTGAATTGGTGTCCACTATAAGTGCCTCCATCATGATTGGATGGCCATGTTGTTGGAAATATAGATGCAGTAACTGAGAGGGGGGGTGAATCAATTAACCACAAAAATATTACCACTGATCCCTTAAATATCTTAACAAATTATTTACTATGCCACTCGGTAAATATACAGAGAAATGCTAAAAACTTGATCCTTGAAGTGTGTAATAATTAAACTATTCTTAAGCATTCATCACTGATTAACTTACATGAATAAAGAAAATAACATGAACACAAGAGACACCAAATTTACCATGGAAACCCAATATGGGAAAAACCACCAATGTAACTAGTTAATATTTTTCACTCTTCTGAAGTGATGCCCAGTTAACAGCCAACCCAGTAAAAGGTTACAAAACACACTGTTAGGTGTGACCTTGTTAGAGGATTTAATCACCCTGCTAGGAGTGGCCTTGTAAGAGGTCTTGAAACAATTCAATAGAACTGTTACCTTGTTAGAGGATTTACAAAATGGTTGTTAAACCAACTCAGTTAAGAGATTTTGATATCACTGCTACAATTGCTAGAGAGTAACAATGAAATGACCTGCAACTGAATTGTTGAATATAGATCTCTGTTCTATTTCACTAGATCCTTACTGATCAATTAAATCTTTTCTGCTCCTCAAGGATATCTGACCATCCTTCAAAATTCGCACACACCTTTTTTCAAAATGATTTCTTCATGTTGTATATCTTTTATTCACCATTTGACCTTCTATATATATATTCCATTTCATAATCATTTAGATTGTCAAGTCGGCACTAATAATTATTATAACAGTCGGTTGGGATAAACAAATTGTAATAAAAAAATTCTTTGAAAGGGCTGACCTTGCTTGGTAAACATTAATCCTGAAAATATTTCTTTCAGTGACCGAGAGAACTCGGTAACCACAGCAAATTCTACAACATCCTTTAGAGACCGAGAGAGCTTGGTAACCACTAATTTGCCTTCGATAACTGAGGAGGCTCGATTAACACTGTTACCCTGTCAAGTTTCCTTTAGTCACCTGAGAGAACTCGGTAGACACTAAAAACTGCCTAGCTGACCGACTGAGCTTGGTAGATACTGAGAACCGCTTAGCTGAAGGACTGAATTCGGTAGATACTGAGAACCGCTTAGCTAACCAACTGAACTCGGTAGATACTGAGAATGATAATTGATATGACATTTGTGTGACATCAAAGACAACACATAGCTAATCCAACAATGTCCTTCAGACAATTGTATCCAACAATCTCCCTCTTTGGCATTGATGGCAACACAACATGTCATAGCACAATGAAATTTCACAGAGAAACCAAGAGTAAGAAACATATCCTTAGCTTCATTCTGATTCCCATTATCTTCAAACTTCTTTCTCTGACTGAGAACTCTCCCTCTTAACTTCTCAAATTCTTCTTCTTAGAAATTTCTTGAAATGACAGCAAACTCTCCCTCTTTGACAACACATGCCAAAGACAACTTACACAGTTTCGGTAAATATCAATGTACCTTATGTACTGATTCATATGCAATGATTCCCTCACTATGTTGCATCAACTGATTGATCTTCAACATGTTCTGGTTGATGCATCACTAAAACTTTATTTAGTGAACCTCAGACAGGGGAGTGACCCCTAACTTGCCTCTTAGATACAAGAATGCATCCTTAGGTAGTGGCTTGGTGAAGATATCTACAATTTGTTCTTTTGTATGAATATATTCCAATCTGATTTCCTTGTCCTGCACCAATTCTCTGACAAAGTGATATTTAATTGCAATGTGCTTGGTTTTGGAATGCATTACTGGATTCTTTGAAATATTTATTGCACTTGTATTATCACAAAACATAACAACTGGTTCTTTGATCTCAACCTTCATGCCTTCCAAAAGCTATTTAAACCATATAATATTAGAGCAGTTTACTGCTGCAGCAACATATTCTACTTTTTTTGTGGATTGGGATGTGCAGTTTTGCTTTTTACTAGTCCAAGATACTAACCTCTTGCCAAGAAAGAATGGTCCACCACTTGTACTCTTTTTTTCATCAATGTTTCCTTCCCAATCAACATTAGTAAACACTTTTAAATCTAGATTGCCTCCAAATTTATACCACAAGCCATAATCTTCAGTTCCCCTTAAATACCTCAAGATTCTTTTGATTGCCATCATGTGATTTTCTCTGGGTTTAGCTGAGAATCTTGCCACTATTCTAACTGCTAAGGCAATATCAGGTCTTGTGTGTACTACATACTGTAATTTTCCAATCATTGAACTATATAAGGTCTGATCTACTTCTTTTGAATCATCATCTTTGGTAAGCTTCAGTCCAGTACACATGGGTGTACCAACTGGTTTTTAATCTTCCATACCAATTTTCTTAAGTATTTCCCTAATATATTTAGACTGAGTAATGTAGATACCATTTTTGTTCTGCTGAATCTGAAGTCCAACAAAGAATTTTATCTGACCAAACATAGACATTTCAAATTCTTTGTTCATAAGCTCTAAAAATTCTTTGCACTGATCATAATTTCTTGTAAACACAGTATCATCCACAAATATTTTTGCCAAAACAATTTTGTTATCTGATCCTTCTTTGATGTATAAATTGTTGTTGTCATTAGCCCTTTTGAAATTAATCTAAGTAAGATAGTTATGTAATCTTTCATACCATGCTCTAGGAGCTTGTTTCAGACCATACAATGCTTTGTGTAATTTGCAGACCATATCCCTTTTTTCTAGATCAATAAAACCTTCAGATTGCTCAATGTAGACTTCTTCCTCAAGAATACCATTGAGAAAAGTAGATTTGATATCCATCTGATATACCTTAAATCTTTTATGTTCTGCATATGCAAGTAAAGTCCTCACACCTTCTAATCTTGCAATAGGAGCAAAAGTCTCTCCATAATCTATTCCTTCTTCTTGAGAATATCCTTTACATACCAATCTTGCTTTGTGATACTTGACCATCTTCATTCAACTTATTTCTGAATACCCATTTTGTTCCAATTACATTTTTATCTTTAGGCCTAGGTACAAGAGTCCATGTCTTATTTTTCTCTATTTTCTCTATTTCTTCATTCATAGCCTCAATCCAACTTTCATTTTCTAATGCATCTTTGACATTTTTGGGTTCAAAATCAGAAAATAAACATGTACCTTTTAGTTTACTTCTTGTCATAGTACCATCTGATTTGTTTCCAATAATCTGATCTAGTTTATGATGCTTTCTGACGTACTTGGATAATACAGGTTCCTTGCTTCCTGAATGAGTTACATTGTCATCTTCTTCATCTTCAGGTTCAGATTGCTCAGGCTCAATAAATACTTGCTTGGTAGCTTCAGACTGAGACTCGGTACTTTGTGACTCAGTCTGAACTTCTTCTTGTGACTCGGTTACTGTACTGGGCTCAGTAGATGTAGTCTCCTTATATGTGTCTGGCAGTGTATCAGGTTTGATGTAAACAAATTTTCTGTAGTCTTTTGGTTCCTTTTTGCTTTCTTCTTCAATCTTTTCTACAAACTCATCAATTCTCACATGTGCACTTTCTATGATTTTGTGAGTAGACAAATTTAGACATCTATATGCCTTACTTTTGCAAGAATATCCCAAAAATATTCCTTCATCACTTTTTACATCAAATTTTCCTTTTCTAGATTCTTTTAAGATGTAACATTTACTACCAAATACTTTTAGGTAACTTACATTTGGTTTGTAGCCATACCATAGCTCATATGGAGTCTTGACTGTGTCTTTTCTCAGCTGTACTCGGTTCAAGATATGAACTGCAGTGCTGATAGCTTCCTTCCAGTATTTCATAGCAATGTTCTTTTCAATAATTAGAGTCCTTGCACAGTCCATGATAGATCTGTTCCTTCTTTCGGCTATCCCATTCTACTCAGGAGTTCTCGGGGTTGATACCTGTCTTTTGATTCCTCTTTCAATGCAGAAATTATTGAATTCATGGGAGATGAATTCACCACCTCTGTCTGATCTCAAGCATTTTATTCTTTTTCTTGTTTTTTTTTCTACTCTTGCTAAATACCATTTGAACTTCTCAAATGCTTCAGACTTTTGTCTTAAATACATAACAGTCATCATTCTAGAATAATCATCAACAAAGAGAATAAAGAATTTTTCTCCGGTATAGCTCTCAATTCCAATAGGTCCACATAAATCAATATGCACAATTTTCAAAATATCTTCAGACTGATAGTTTTTACTTTTGAAACTAGACTTTCCCATTTTACCAATTTGACAGTTCTTGCATAGACCAACATCAGGTTTCTTCAAAGTAGGAATACCTCTTACTTTCTTGAATTTTCTTATTTTCATCATGTTGTCAAAATTTACATGACATAACCTTTTGTGCCATAACCAACTTTCTTCAATTTGAGAAATAAAACATGAGTAATCACCAAGATCAAGATAAAACAGGTTACCTTTGGTTTGTTTGCCTAATCCTATCAATTTTCCTTTTTCATCCAGCAGTCTTGCTTTGCCATTCATGAATTCAACCTTGAATCCAATGTTGATTAGCTATGCTACACTTAGAAGATTATGCTTTAGTCCTTCGACCCAATATGCATTATCACATATAAGTTCTTTGGTTAATGAAATTCATCCCTTTCCTTTTATACAACAGGGTTCATTGTTTCCAAACCTTACATTACCACCATCAAAGTTTTCAAAGTGTTCAAACTTGGTCCTGTCACTAGTCATATGATGTGAACATCCACTGTCTATAATCCATGTATCATTCTTTCTTATATGAGAGATAAGTGCCATCTCATCTTCATCATTATCAAATTCATCTTTTACAGCAATGAAAACAATTTCTTCTTCACTATCATCCAAATCTTTAGCTAAAAAACATGTTTTCTTACCTTTATCCTTGAATGATTTGAAATTTTTCTTGCCATTGTACTTGTAATTTTTCTTCTCATCTTTGCTTTGCTTGTTTGGGAACCTAGCTGCAATATGACCAATTTCTTCACATGAAAAACATATTAAGGGAGTTTTACCTTTGTATTTTCCTCTGCTTCTTGAATACTTCTTTGCAAGTAATGCTTCAATAACTTCAAGATCGCTATCAGAACTTTCCTCTGATTCTTCTTCACTTTCTGATTGGATTTTCTTCACTTTCTTGAGTGAAAGTTTGGCCTCAAAAGCTGATTCAATATTTTTAGAAGTCGGAACATAGTTGTCATAGTTATCCAGTTCAAAGGCTGTCAATCTTCCAACTAAGGCATCCAGAGTTATATTGTGATTTTCTTCACATCTTCTTTCTTGAATAGTAGAAACTCTTATTGCATAAATAGGGAGTAATGTTCTAAAAACCTTACTTATAACCGTTTCATCATCAATTTTTCCTCCAGAAGCTCTGATTGCACTAACACTTATCTTGATCCTTTCAACATACTTTGCAATGTTTTCTTCTTCTCTCATTTTCATTTGATCAAACTGTCCTCTTAGGCTCTCTGCTTTGGCTCTCTTCACATTGTCATCACCGCCATAGATTTTCTTCAGCTTGTTCCACATTTCATGAGTAGTTGTGCAGTCTTTGATTTCATCAAATTCTTCATAGCTAAGAGCTGATGCAATGTCTATCATCATAGTGTTATGGTTCTTCTTCTCTGCAATGTCTTCAACAGTTAATGTGCCAATAGGAATTGTATATTCTTGATCAATATATTTGCATCCTGAATCACCAATGGAAGCCAGATGTAGTCTCATGAGACCTTGCCATGCTGAAAAGTTATTTTTGTTAAGCCTTGGAATTTCTCTTTTGTAAGACATCTTGATCTTTAGCTTAGGTCCTTGAAACCCTTCTTGCAAGCACCAAAAGCTCTGATACCAATTGTTGGAAATATAGATGCAGTAACTAAGAGGGGGGGTGAATCAGTTAACCACAAAAATATTAACACTGATCCCTTAAATATCTTAACAAATTATTTACTGTGCCACTCGGTAAATATATAGAGAAATGCTGAAAACTTGATCCTTGAAGTGTGTAATAATTAAACTATTCTTAAGCATTCATCACTGATTAACTTACATGAATAAAGAAAATAACATGAACACAAGAGACACCAAATTTACTGTGGAAACCCAATATGGGAAAAACCACCAATGTAACTAGTTACTATTTTTCACTCTTCTGAAGTGATGCCCAGTTAAAAGCCAACCCAGTAAAAGGTTACAAAACACACTGTTAGGTGTGACCTTGTTAGAGGATTTAATCACCCTGCTAGGAGTGGCCTTGTAAGAGGTCTTGAAACAATTCAATAGAACTGTTACCTTGTTAGAGGATTTACAAAATGGTTGTTAAACCAACTTGGTTAAGAGATTTTGATATCACTGCTACAATTGCTAGAGAGTAACAATGAAATGACCTGCAACTAAATTGCTGAATATAGATATCTGTTCTATTTCACTAGATCCTTATTGATCAATTAAATCTTTTCTACTCCTCAAGGATATCTGACCATCCTTCAAAATTCACACACACCTTTTTTCAAAATGATTTATGCATGCTGTATATCTTTTATTCACCATTTGACCTTCTATATATATATTCCATTTCATAATCATTTAGATTGTCAAGTCGGCACTAATAATTATTATAACAGTTGGCTGGGATAAACAAACTGTAATAAAAAAATTCTTTGAAAGGGCTGACCTTGCTTGGTAAACATTAATCCTGAAAATATTTCCTTCGATGACCGAGAGAACTCGGTAACCACAGTGAATTCTGTAACATCCTTTAGAGACCGAGAGAGCTCGGTAACCACTAATTTTCCTTCGATAACCGAGGAGGCTCGGTTAACATTGTTACCCTGTCAAGTTTCCTTTAGTCACCTGAGAGAACTCAGTAGACACTAAAAACTGCCTAGCTGACCGACTGAGCTTGGTAGATACTGAGAACCGCTTAGCTGACTGACTAAACTCGGTAGATACTAAGAACCGCTTAGCTAACCGACTGAACTCGGTAGATACTGAGAATGATAATTGATATGACATTTGTGTGACATCAAAGACAACACATAGCTAATCCAACAATGTCCTTCAGACAATTGTATCCAACACATGTGTACCTCAACCATTGATACCTAGATGCTTTAGAGAAGTCAGATCAAACTTTGTCTTTTTCAGTGATTTCTTATTCCTACTATGAAATGCAACATTACCCAAGGCTGTGAATGACAAAGGGTCACTGCGGGTAATTCACATTGGAACATGGATGATCTCCTAACTGCTTGGTGTGTTTCTATAGAAGGCATATTCAGGTCATCACAACATTTATGTTATGATGCTTATACAAATTGCTATATGAAAATGGACATGATATTTAGGTCATCCTGGCTCTTGTGCCTTGGTGCTTATATATAAATCTGACATTTCTGACTAAAAGTCAATATTCATATGTTCATGGTTGTCTAACCAGTGGATATTGTATCGACTATCTAGTGTTACCTAAAATATTTAGTGATGATAAAGACAGACATATGATCAGTGACAAAATCCTAGGTTTGCATTTCATTTGCATTTTACATATAGTCGGGTTGCATCACTTTCATGGTTTGAATTAACATTGGTGTTTGGTATTCTCTAGATTACACTAATCACATCATCAAGGACTAAGTGTCATGTGAAGGTCCCTATAACTACTCAACAAGCAGTTGGCGTTCTAGGTTAACCATCCTTTTTGACAATCAACTGAGCACTTGAACTCTTCATGTACCTACAAAAACATATCATGTGTATCATTGCACTTACATATCATATCATTTTCATAAATAATCTCATTGCATACATACATGTGTATCCATAAAACATGAATAAAGCCATACATTTTCATTATCTATCTAACATTCACCATTGCATTTCACATTGCATATTCATACATTCAAAGTAAGCATTCACAATTGCATACATTTGCATCACATGATAACAACATCATATTTAAAATAACAATTGCTATGAAGTCACAACCAATCCAAAAATGATCTCGTATATATATAACTAGATATAGTACAAGGGGTGCACAAGGTGCATATGATACAAAAATGAGCTTCAATGAGCTATCCAGTAGAATAAAAAAATATCAAAATGAGGAATAAACTAGGCTATCAACTATCTACCTAATCCTCTACATCTACCACAACTCCTCCTCCATGTGGGACATCAGGTGGTGGATCGACTCATGGAGCTCTGGCTCCCTTTGACCCCTACATATACTAAGAGTACAAGGTGACTCTATGCCCAGGTGGCACAACCAAAAAATAAGATGATACATAATAGGATACTTGACCAGTCTGATGGATTACCTTTGCCTGGAGCCACCGAACCTCTACCTGTGACTCCCATAGCTACCTGTCAAGCTCTCTTAGTTGGACCTCTAAGGACAAAATATATGATCTCTGGTCTTGGAGCTGGTGCCAAATCCACCGTATAACATCATGAGATGTCTACCTCAGGTTGGGATCAACCTCTATAGCTACCTTCTCCTTAGCCATAGTCTTATCACCACTAACACTTGTGTCTTTCTGCACCTTACGACATCAAACCTCAGCACCTAGATCAAAATCATGTGCCTCATACACCTCATCCATCGATGCATCCTAGTGAGCACCCAATACCTCCTTGGCCACTATAGTGCTACCAATACTACCTAAAGATCCTCCCTCACCCCTCGGATACTGTCGCTACAAAACTACTAGTCTACCCAATGGAATTGCCCATGGTCTGGGGACAGGCCTCACATCTCTTGTAGGTCACGATGGGACCCCTTTTGCTCTCTGCATAGGAGGGATCAGCTAGACCATGGGGGTTTGTACTTCCCTCCTCTATCTTCTACCCTAAGGGGCACTTGTAACATCATTTTCCTTCTCCATGGTCAGAATCAGCTCTGTGGGATCAGAAAAGTGCCTAAATGGGAACTCTTCTATATGCACTACATAGGTGTTTGTCACACTTGCATCTCCTACCTGAGCTTGGTAGTCCCAATTCCTACTCTATAACCTACTATACTCTAAGCTACACACTGCATAAGATAATTTGGGAGACCATTGCAGTCCAATCTCCCACACCTGTCTTGCATATGATGTGAACTCCTGTGGTGCATCCTGAATGAGGCCATACTGCCTCCACACTTAGGTGATCAATAACCACTCCAAGATGCTGGTAAAGCACCCTATTAGTATCTGACTTTGACAAAAGTACCCAAACTGAGCCATAGCCATAGGCCAAGCCTCCACTTGTAAGTATGGTTGCTAGATGACCATA
The DNA here is from genome assembly GCA_027943335.1 of Chamaecyparis obtusa. NCBI lineage: Eukaryota > Viridiplantae > Streptophyta > Pinopsida > Cupressales > Cupressaceae > Chamaecyparis > Chamaecyparis obtusa. The sequence goes on along the minus strand of BSBK01005975.1, from coordinate 2,359,763 downwards.
GTCATATCATTGAGCATACGATGCTAGTACTCCATCCTCCCCATCCTCACCTAGGTGATGAACCATGTGTAACTATATATTAGAGGCTCCTAATCCTACTTCTCATCACCACATATGGGCTTGCAAATGGGGATATGCTCCCATGCCCAGATCTAAAGAACAATAACACCTGATGCGAAAGTCTTACCCTCATGGTAGACTATCTCATGCATCTCTGAAAACATATGGTCCAATAAGCATTGACCCAAACTATAATCAGCTAGATGCACCATGAGCCTCTATACCATGGAAGCCCATCCCATCAGAAGATCATTCTGCTGATAGTCAGACATGATAATACCGTCGATCATGCTGGTGATAATAGACTTGAGCCTGTGGGTCTGCTCGTAGTGCTGCACTAATACCTCCCACAATATCTACTGAGAAATATTCTCATCAACTCCAAACAGAGTCCTAAATGCATGTAATCCTGTATTCCTAGAACTCAAATAGTCCGGGTGTGGTCCATGAATTCAAATCCAAAGAATTCGGTAGACGTTCTCGGGGGTAATAGTGATCTCCCTTGTTAGGAGATGAAAAGTTTGTGTCTACGAATGAAATCACTCTATAAGCATGGTAATCAATCCATTATTTACCCAAATGTTAGGTAAACCTATTAGATACTCGAATCCACACGTAGCAAGGTGGACCCTCAACGGATCAGGAAGTGTCAAACATAGCATCTGGGTGGCTAGATGAGAGATACAGACATATACATCAAGGTACCTCACCTACAAAGCACATAAACATGACTAACATCAGTAAATCACTTCAAATCAGTGATATATGCAAGAAAAATGAGAAAATGAACATATTAGAAGGTGCATTAAAGGCTATAGAATCCAAATGGGAAAATAAATTTTTTGAAAAAAAATAAAGAAAGGCCTCAAAATTACTCATTATTTTCCATACCACATTTCATAAAATTAAAACTAGTGTCAAGCATCGTACGACACTCTACAACTACCCATATGATATTCTATGGTTATACGACATTTTACATGTTCTCGTATGACAACTAAGGGACCCAACAAAATGTCATACGAGAGAGGGGTGCCTCCTATACGACACTATACTATGACACACATGACATTTGAATTGGACCTGAAATGTCATACGACACACAACTACATGTGTGATATCTTGTGAAGCAAAATTAAAAAAGGTAAAAAACAATAAAAAAAATCCTAAAAGGCATATTAAAAACATGTTGAAATGAATCAAAAGAGGCTTTTGAGGTTCACTTATCGGATTCCCATACTGTCTAGGTCACTGATAATGCCTGGATCACTCAAATCGATGTGAAGATACGGGGACCACCATTTTATCACTTAGAAGGCTCCATGAGGTTTCAAAAGTCAAATAGTTGAAATGAATTGAAAATGACCCTTTCTCATCGTATATAGGTTTTGACCTAAATTTTTTAAGTGCTTCATTTTGCGTAAAACTTGCACCCCTAGCTAATTTCAATGTTCTGAACCCATTTTCTGGATCAAAATTGAAATATGAGATCATTTACCTTCTCAAAAAATGTGATTTAAAATTTTGGACCTAAGACGGCCGACTGCTTGCATAATCGACCTTCATGACATAACCAAAATCTTGAATATAACTTATCTAATTATCATACATCAAACTTTCAAAATTTCAACTTGGTTCACCATGGTCAACTCATGGTCAAACCTAGTCAAACTTGGTCAAAAGGACCTCTAAAAATAATGCATAATGTGTCCCCAAACATGTATAACTACTTCTATAATTGATTACATTGCTTCTAATCATTTCACATTGCCTTTCTCGCTAGATTTTGATTTTCTTCCCGAAGGGGGCATGGTATTCTATATCATTACCTAAATTTTTCAATCAAAATTTTCTTTAGCAATCAAGACAACAACCACATCTAATTGCTGACTCATCAAAAGTCCCCGTTGCTTGGGGCATATCGCTTCAGGCATATCAGATTCATCAAAATTCATATCAATCTGGTGTTCTCTTAATCTTGTAAACCTTATCAGATCTTCACAACCATCGGTTCAGTTGTGTTATTTCCTTGGTTCTTCATAACTGAATGGTTCAAATTTGGCATCCTTTCGATTCCTTTGGAAAATCAGGTCTGGACTCAGTGATAAGTCTAATTATTGACTCAATTTTGTTATGATCTTTATGTTTTTTTGATACTCTGACAAACATTTCCAAGACATTTTATTACTTATGCTTATGAGAACCTATGCCAACTGTAGCCAAAGCCACAAAATCTAAGGGTAGCCTGAATGATATGTTTTGCCAACTATTATAAATATAATGTAGTCATATAATTATTTCAAGTTGTGTTCTAATATCTAAGTAGGAATTGAAATGTTGACTTGCATATATGTGTATCGAATGTACTAACCTTTCAGGTAAACACGGAGTGGTATGAAGAGTGGCGCATCTGCATTGAAGAAGGGAGTTAGAAGACCAACCATGGCGAGAGAATTCAGCATGATTCTGATGGAGGTGCTGAGCTTTGAAGGAGATGCTATTCAGAAAATATAGGGAATTAGTCTTGCTACATTTCCTTAGAACTATTATTCTATTGACAGCAGTAATTGTATCATGTTATGGTTGTTTTATCTCCTCCGCATGTGGTGAGTTTTGATGAGACTTTTCTATTATGTTTTCAATAAGTGTTGATCCTTGATATAAAGGGATTTTGACAGATTTAGTAGGTAATAGAGAAAGATAGAATGATGTATTCAGTATAATAGAAGTTACTCTATTTTCTACTCTTCATGAGTTATTCAGTTATGTAACCAATTAAGAAGATTTTAATGGAAGAGTGATTTTGGATTATTTTCTTGTTTTGAGTAGTTAGTAGAAGCCAACGAAGGGGGCCCACTTGGGAGGTGGATTAGATTAAGATAGAATAGATTTTCTTTATGTACTTTTCCTATTTCAAATAGAGCTATTGTTTAATCCTGCAACATTATGTCTATGTTTGTTCTTGTAGCATTTGTAGAGACAAGTATAGTGAATGTTTTGAGTGCTAGACAGGCTTAGATTCCTTTCATAAGTTTTCTATAGTAATTCCATTCAATAGTCAAGTGTGTTTACTTAACTACAGCAATAGCATAGACTCCTTTCATGCATTTTATCTTCTTGTAGCATAAGTGTATTGACTCCTAAAGGAACTTAGTGCACAAACTGTGCTGTCCCATTTCAAGTCTACGTCCCTGGGTTGACAATCTAAATGCATTTCATGATGGGGATAGGTAGTCTATAGCATAGATATATTACCCTTAAGAGAGAGACAATGGCATTATTATCTCTACCTATTGTGAGACTATTCATTTTTGGCATCGTTGCCGAGGATGGTGTCAAACTAGGAACCTCAAAAGAGTCATTTATTTTCCAGATTAGTTTCCTATTTTTAGTTAATACCAAGAAGTTGTAAGCTTGCTTCACAAGTCATCAACTTACTTGCATGCATCAAAGAAGGTGAGATGCTCATGGTAGATTTCTTCCAAAGGAGCCTATTAAATTGAAAGAAGAATTTGAAGAGATTGAATTACCATTCCTTAACACCAATCCTGATTTTGTTGCATCATCTTCAACATAAGAAGAAGAAACCCAAGAAACATTTGACCTCTATCCTTTTGCAGAAATATTGTCCAGTTTTCATAATAATAATCCTACTCTAGGACCATATGTTGCTCAAAACCCTCCAGTCAACAATAATTTCCCCCCAGAGTTTCAATATCCAACATCTCCAGTAATGGTAGCTCCTACATTTCCATTTCCAATTCCAAGTCTTATTAGAAATCCAAACCTCAAAAACATACCTGCCATAACACTTCCAAAGTTCTATGGACTTGTTACGGAAGATCCTGACACATTTTTGTTTGAGTTTGACATACTATGTCAAATTTTTGACTACAATACTAATAGTCATAAGATTAAGTTGTTCCCAGCAACATTAAAGGGGTCAGCCCTCAGATGGTTCATGGGCTTAGGAGTGAATGCAGTACCTGATTGGGATGGAATGAGAGATTTGTTTCTAAAGAAGTATAAATACTACTACAAGGGAAGTGATTCAAAAGGAGATGACATCTTCTGTATGTCACAAAGGGAAGATGAGACATTGGAAGACTACATATCACGCTTCTTATTTAGTCTATAAAGAACCCACAACATGCATTGCAGGAGGATTCACAGAAGCTGATTTTTCTAAGAGGAGTGAATGAAAATTGTCTTGAAGCTCTGGACCTCATGGCCAAAGGTGATATATCTCAGTCCTCTTGGGATGACCTTAAGAAGATTTGTATGAACTATTCTAGAGCAGTAGTCAAGAAAGGAAGAGGATTTTGCTCAACACTAACAAAAGGGAGTGGCTCTGGTATTTTAAAGACAAAAATTTCAAACCTATTGTCAAACTTCAAGAAAGACATCATAAATGATGTTGCTACACACCTAGACACTATGACCACCAAGAAGAAACATGCAGACATAGAGGTGCAGCTGGTAGAGTACTGTCCTCATTGCTGCAAACAAAAGAAGGATTGTTAGTGCAAATTGGTCACAAACCTGGAGAACTAGCATCTTCCAACTGAGTACTTGAAGATAGAAGGAGAGGACGAGCAAGTATTCTTCGTTTCTCAATGTTGACCATGGGCCATGAGACAAGGTATGCCTCAAGACCCATTAGAAACTTCAAGTTCATATAATAGTCAGTGGCAAAACTGGAATGTCCAAAGTCCTCCATAGTATAATCAAACCACTTGGAATAATGCTTGGCCAAATAATCAACAAAATCAATGGTATCCTCCATAGCAACCCAAATGGTCACAATTTCCAAACCAATGGCAACAACCATAAGGAAATTGGCAACCCACTAATCAGTGGAGAGGAACTCAGCAATGGTCTAACCCAAATCTTGGATATCCACCTCTACCACCTCCAACAAATATGCCTGCAATAATGCCACCACCTCCAAATGCAGGACCCCAAAAGAAGACGCAATTACCTGCTCAACCTCAACCAAATCCAAATAGTCAACAACCACAACATAAAATGTATGCTACTGATGCTCAACAGTACCCTACCTATGCACTTGATATAGTTGATATACACCTAAGATCAGGTACTACCTTGCTATCACTTGAACCACCCCTTATCACTGAAGTGCCAGACCTTCCTATAGTAGTAGTACCAATTCCAGAGAATGAATTGCCAAATATTGTTGCATTAGAAAATGTTTCCAACTCAGCTAATGTTCAAACATCAGTTAAATCACTTTTTCCTCAAAGGCTCAGCATGGAGAAACCCATACCAAAAGAAGAATATCAGCCATTTGATATCATTGACCAGCTTAAGAACATGCATGTCTAGATTCCCTTGTTTCAATCAATAAAAGAATCTTGTCTTAAGAAGCCTGGGAGAAAGTAAAAGGATCCTACAATAGTTCATGTTATAGGACAATTAGCTGATATCATGCTAGGAAAATTGGTGATACCAAAATATTCAGATCTAGGGAGCTCAGTTGTGAATATCATCATTAATGGCTAGTCTATCAAAAATGCATTAATAGACTTAGGTGCAACCATTAATGTAATGACTAAGGATACTATGAATAAGTTGAGTATTGAAGGGTTGAGAGCTACTCCAATAGTATTACAATTAGTAGATAGCTATACTATTACTCCTGATGGAATGATAGAAGATATAATATTTGCCTTAGATTATTGGGAGTACCCTACTGATTTTATGATCCTTTCACCAAAAGTCAACCTTGTTGGTTACCCTGTTATTCTAGGATGTCCATGGTTAGCAAAAACTGATGCAAATATATGTTGTAGATCAAGGAACATGACAATTTCAGATGGGCAAGCCACTAAGAAATTAGCATTGTATCCTCCAGCTCAACCGCAGCTAGATTTGAGTACACCTATATGGCTAGACTTAGGAGATGGGGAAGAAGAACTAAATTCTGTGGTTCAACTCATGATGTGACATAGGAAATATTTTCTAAAGTTTCAAGAGGAGGATGAAGTCATTCAGAGCATTATTAACAATGACTGTGTTTTGATCAAAGATGTGTCTAAAAGTTCTGTCTTAGAGTTAACTACATATGAAGATAATCCTAAGGATTGTGTATTACCTTCAGAACCTAATATTATCCATCAGTTGCTACCTAGTGAAGTGAACACAAGTCCTATACCTGAAGTATCCATGCTTGACCTTACAACCACTATTGAGCTTTCTAAAGGCCATAATCTCCATGTGAATAACAAGTTGCCTCCACAATAAATGGAACAACTCACTAAACTGCTGCAAACACATGAGAAAGCCTTTTCATGGGATTATGGGGACATGAAGGGATTGAGCCCAACATTATGTACTCATAGGATATATATCAATGAAGGAAGCCTACCCCTTCATCAACCTCAAAGAAGGATTAATCCAACATTAAGGGAGATAGTAAAAACATAATTGCAAAAGTTATTAGATGTTGGCTTTATATATCCTATATCTGACAGTAAGTGGGTATCACCTTTGGTTATAGTACCTAAAAAGGGAGGAAAATGGAGGATTTGTGTAGATTACAGGGAGTTAAATAAAGCTACCAAGAAAGATCACTTCTCACTACCATTCATTGACCAACTACTTGATACTTTGGTCAGTAAGAAGTATTTTTCCTTTCTTGATGGATATAGTGGCTACAATCAGATAACTATTGCTCTAGAGGACCAGGAGAAGACTACATTCACATGTCCATGGGGAACATATGCATATTTAGTTCTACCTTTTGGATTGTGTAATGTTCCATCAACATTTCACAGAGTTGTAATAAGTATTTTTGCTGACATATCACATGACTGTATGGAGATATATATGGATGACTTTATAGAATTTGGGGTAACATTTAATGAAGCTTTGAAGAATCTTGAAAAGGTACTAATCAGATGTAAAGAACATAATCTATCCCTTAATAGTGAGAAATTCTTTATGATGATGCAGGAAGGAGTGTTACTTGGACATTTCATTTCAGTAGCAGGAATTCAAGTGGACCCAGCTAAAGTAGAGGTGATACTAACAATACCTACCCCTACTAAACAAAAAGATGTAAGATATTTTCTAGGACATGTTGGATACTATAGAGGCTTTATTCAAAATTTTAGTCAAATTGCTAGCCCTCTATATATACTGCTTACCAAAGAAGCTGAATTTAAGTGGACGCAAGCATGTGATGAGTCCTTCTTGTAGCTTAAGAAACTCCTAACCACTGCCCTAGTCCTCAAAGGACCAGATTAGTCTATTCCATTCCACATCCATACAGATGCATCTAATTATGCCATAGGTGTCATGCTGGGACAAAAGTCTACTAACCTTGAGAATGCAATTTACTATATTAGTAAAAGCCTCTGTGGCCCTGAATTGAACTACACAGTTACTGAAAAGGAACTCCTAGTTGTAGTTTATGCATTGAACAAATTCTGACATTATGTCATAGGATATCCTATTTTTGTTAACACTAATCACTCTGCAATAAAATATTTGATGAACAAACCTGCTATAACAGGCAGGTTAGCAAGATGGCTCTTACTATTGTAGGAATTTGATATAACAATTGTTGATAAGCCAGGAAAAGCCAATTTAGTTGCTAACTACTTGTCTAGACTACAAAATGCTAATGAAGACACTACTCAGGTTGAAGATACATTTCTAGATGAACACCTATTCCATATAGCAATCAAGAACCCATGGTATGAAAACATAGCCAATTATCTAGTAGCAAATAAGATGCCCCCACATTTTTCTCAAAAAGACAAGAAAAATCTTGCAGAGAAAAGTTTTCAGTTTTCATGGATAGATAACAATCTATTTTACACTGGTCTAGATCAGATTATGAGAAGATGTGTGAGAGAAGATGAAGTGTATGATATACTCCATGCTTGTCATGATGAGCCTTGTGGAGGTCATTTTGTAGCAAAGTGGATAGCCTTGAAAATCTTGACCACGGGATATTATTGGCCTCAATTACATAAAGATGCAGCCAGTTATACAAAAAAATGTGATAAATGTCAGAGGATGGGCCGACCAATGAAATCAGATGAGATGCCACTCAATCCATAGGTAGTAATAACACCTTTTGACAAGTGGGGTATGGACTTCATTGGCCCAATTGATCCACCATCAAATGGAAAATCCTACATCTTGGTTTGTACAGACTATCTAACAAAGTGGGTAGAAGTGAAAGCTATGTGGAATGCAAGGGATGAAAAAGTAGCTAAATTTCTATATGAAGAAACATTTACCAAATATGGAGTACCCAGAGAGCTTGTCACAGACCAAAGAGCACAACTCACATCAAAGCTAATCACAGAGCTAATGAAGGAATATAGCATAAGGCATAAGAAATCTAGTCCTTATCATCCGCAAGCCAACGGACATGCAGAGGTGACAAACAAAGAAATAGAGGCAATACTAACAAAGAAAGTATAGTTGCATCACAAGGATTGGAGCAGTAGATTACCAAAAGTAGTATGGGCTTACCATACTAGATGGAATACAATAATAGGGTTCACACCATTTGAATTGATGTATGGGAAAGCAGCAATGATGTGCATAGAATTTGAACACAAAACATTGCTCACAACACTTGAGCTAAACATCAATCTTCCTGCAGCACAAGTAGAATGTCTCCTCTATCTTAACTCCTTGGATGAAATGCGCAAGTCAGCATTAGAGATAATAGAACTAATACAGAACCAAAGGAAAAGATGGCATGATTCACATATCAAGAATAAGCAATTTCAAGTAGGAGATTGGGCTTTATTATATGATTCCAGATACAAGAACCCAAGAAAGCTGCAAACTAGATGGCTTGGACCCTATGAAATTCAACATGTCTTTGATAACAGATCTGTTTAGCTAACCACACTTGATGTAGTACAATTTAAGTTGCTAGTCAATGGACACCACTTGCGCCTATATCATAATCCTCAAACCAAAGAAGAATTCTTACAACAGTTCAACATGCCCAGTTTAAAAGACTCCCAAGAAATAGTTCCTGCAGCAGAAGGTGAAATCCTTCCTCTTGCAGCCTCACCATGACATGCTTTCTGTCAGCATTCATAATAAAACTTCATTTAATGAGGTAAATTCATTCATTCATTTTTCTATATTCTTCTCATCAACTCATCTCATTTCTATATCTACCACCCACCCAAATTCCATGTCACCCATAATTTCTCTTTTCAAATGCTTTCAATAAAATGTCACATCAGCAATCTTAAGCAGCCACCAGAATCAACACTCTAATCAACCCACATTCATGTATGATAATCCATCACTAGGTATAAATTTCTAACTCTTTACTTATTTTTAGCGCATAGGTTAAATTAATTATATCTAGTACTGCATTAAATATATGATATAAGCACTAAGCCAGTTTCCCAACCTCGTGCCAAAATTAACAAGTGAGGACACTTGTTCAGCTTTTGTAGGGGGCATGGGAAGTGTACTAACTTCCAAGTGTCATTCTTAGACTATCCTTGTCATACCCCTGTCACATCATTGTTGTACTTAGGCTGCATTCCATTAATTTTTAAATCCTTCACACATTTTCCTTGTACTTTCAAATTCTGATTTCCTGAACTTGACATGACTTCAACAGAATCATAATTAATCTGTGAGGTAACTCGCACTAAATGTATTGATGTCTTCTGAAATCAATGACATTATTATAGTTCATGTCAAGTGAAATAAAGGTAATGCAAGAAAAAATATCAGCATTTTTCCAAAAATCACAATTCCATTTCAAGAGAGGGAATTTGCAAAAGAACTAAAAGTTTAGCAATGGGTTGGAGAGCTGAGAAGTTAGAAATTGGGCACTATTAAGATGGGAAGACATTTATAGAGACATGAACCAGTCAGTCATGGTATTTTGTTAGTGGATTTTGAGGTAGTCTGTAGGTTCAATGCATGTGGCTGGCTTGGTTATTTTCTGCAACTGACAGAGTTTAATGAGGAGGTTGTTGTGGAATTCATGGGTACATTTGAAGAAGGGCAAGAGACAGTGTGGGGATTTATAGTTGTGGCCACTAAAGAGAGAATTGTGGAAGTTATAGGATTACTAGTTGTGGGCAAACATTATCCAAATGAGCATGATGCTAGGTCATCTCGTGCTCAATTTTCCAAGCCGGGTGATCCTTCGCTTGAAATTACTAAGTAGGGGTGCAGTAGATTGTCCCTTCCTCATCCATTCCCAGGACTAGCTACACACATCATCAAGTATTTAACCTATGAGGGGAGATTTTCAAGATTACGTTCTCACCATTTTAAGCTACTTAGTTGTATCAGACATAATCTTCAAGTTAATATTCCCAATTTTCTTTATAATATGCTAAGTATTGGTGTTGAGGAAACTCAAAGAGGCAATGCAAACTTTATTAGTCACCATGCCCTAATCAAGCTTTTAGTAGAAAAATCTCTTAGGGATGTTTCTCCAATGTCATGGGCAGATTTTGTCCAAACTAAAACTTTGCAACCTTAAGCAAATCTTGTGGCCCAGCCTCTAAATGATATAGTAGAATCCTTTGACCCTACTAAAGAAGTAGTTATGAAAGAAAAAGAACTAGAATGATTGCCAGAAAACCAACTGCTTGAACCTACTCTAGTGAGTTGTGTACCCACTTCTTCCTCAAAGAAAGGAAAATAGAAAGTTAGGAAAGAAATCCTTGACTTAGAAGGAGAAATTTCAAACCTTGTAATCCAAGTTAGTAAAAGGAAACGGTTGAGTCCTATAGTAACTACTTTTGTAGCATCTATTCCTACAGAACATAAAGAAAAAAGGTCTCACCAGCCTAAAACTATAGTGGTTGAAGAGGCAGTTGTGCGTAGAAGCCCTCAAATGAGAGGACACGTGACCCCACATTCTCCTCAAAAACCAGATATTCCATCACCAACACCGGCTAAAGAGCCCTCTATCAAAGTTATTCCTAATGATTCTCCTTCACAAGCAGAACCCCAACACATGGAGGAAACTCCAAGTGAGAAAGAACCTAGTAGTAGCATGCCTCAGAATGATGAAGGAGTGCCTGAGCAGAATCCTGAAGTAATACCAGAAAACATTCCTGAGAATGTTCAATCTACTTCTTAGCATCCTGTGTATTCTGATGTGTCCATTATCCCTTACCAATCATCCCGGTTCACTGATGTATTCCAGCAAACTATTAAAGAGAAGAAAAAGAAAGCCCAAATGCAAGAATTCCCTCCATCAACAATTCAGTATGTCCTCTTTCATTTGTATAATCATTTTACCTTTTAGAAAACATGGTGGAAGCGGGAAAGGAATCAAATGAAAATGGAAATATTTGAGAAGGATGAGGAAATTGAATCCCTCAAAGAACAGTTAAAGAAACAGAAAGAGAAAATGAACAAGGCCTTGAAACTAGCTGACCAGGTGATAGCTTGTAGGCCACCACCTAGAATATATGCTATTAACTTAAAGGAGAAATTTCTTTTGTTCCAACTTATGATGACAATGAAGGACATTGATTGTGAATTCAAAATGGCCCAAGAATTCTATGGTTTGTATCAGACTTTGCCAACATGGCAACAAAATCTGTTATGTGAGTTTTATCTGCACAATTTTGTTATTTCACATGAAATATAGTGGAATCCCTTGCTCTATATAGGGGGCATTCACCTAAGGGCCTTAATGTCATGGATGCATAATGAGACAAATTATGACAGGTAGTTGAATACCTATAGGGAACTAGAGAAATCTGAGTTTCTACCATTAAGTGCTGAGTCACATAAACCGGATGTTCTTCTGAGGGATTGGCTCAATTTGACATACGGGAGACAAAAGCTAGAAATTAGGGAGAAAGTGTTTGCATTAAGGGATAAATTTTATAGGGATTATCAGACACTACCCAATTTTACAGCTCAAAGAGCTCTTTCAAGGGTCAGAAATATGTGGAACAGGATGCCAGATGCTTTCAGAAAAGCAGAGCCACATAGCCCCATTAATTATGAAGTAGCTGTTAGTAGAGTGGCTAATTACATAAAGTTGGGATGATAGCCCACAAGGGAGTTCTGGATGCCCTTATCATTCCATCCACCTACACTCTTTTGGCCATTATATGACATGGGTACTTCTAGGTTGGATCCACTGGTTGAGGAACATCAAGGAAATCACTTGGAGTGCACAAGAGGGTTCTACTACACTTTCAGAAGTGGAAAGAAAGGAAAGACTACTGTTGGAGATTTCAGGACAATTGCAAAGAGATACAATGCTTGAGGACAAGCATCCTATTAGTAGGGGGCAGATGATGAGTCTAATTATTGACTCAATTTTGATATGATCTTTATGTTTTATTGATACTCTGACAAACATTTCCAAGACATTTTGTTACTTATGCTTATGAGAACCTATGCCAAGTATAGCCAAAGCCACAAAATCTAAGGGTAGCCTGAATGATATGTTTTTCCAACTATTATAAATATAATGCAGTATTTCATATAATTATTTCAAGCTATGTTCTAATATCTAAGTAGGAGTTGAAACGTTGACTTGCATATATGTGTACCGAATGTACTAACCTTTCAGGTAAATGTGGAGTGGTATGAAGAGTGGCACATCTACATTGAAGAAGGGAGTTAGAAGATCAACCATGGCAAGAGAATTCAACATGATTCTGATGGAGGTGTCGAGCTTTGAAGGAGCCGCTGTTTAGAAAATATAGGGAATTAGTCTTGCTACATTTCCACAAAACTGTTATTATGTTGATAGCAGTAATTGTATTATGTTATGGTTATTTTATCTCCTCTACATGTGGTGAGTTTTGATGAGACTTTTTTGTTATGTTTTCAATAAGTGTCAATCCTTGATATAAAGGGATTTTGACAAATTTAGTAGGTAATAGAGAAAGATAAAATGATGTATTCAGTATAATAGAAGTTACTCTATTTTCTTCTCTTCATGAGTTATTCAGTTATGTAGCCAGTTAAGAAGATTTTAATGGAAGAGTGATTTTGGATTTTTTTCTTGTGTTGAGTAGTTAGTAGAAGCCAACCAAGGGGGTCCACTTGGGAGGTGGATTAGATTAAGATAGAATAGATTTTCTTTCTGTACTTTTCCTATTTTCAAATAGAGCTACTGTTTATTCCTGCAGCATTTGCAGAGACAAGTATAGTGAATGTTTTGAGTGCTAGACATGCTTAGATTCCTTTCATAAGTTTTTTACAGTAATCCCATTCAATAGTCAAGTGTTTTTACTTTCCTACAGCAATAGCATAGATTCCTTTCATGCATTTTATCTTCTTGCAGCATAAGTGTTTTGACTCCTAAAGGAACTTGGTGCACAAACTGTGCTGTCCCATTTCAAGCCTACGTCCCTGGGTTGATAATCTAAATGCATTTCATGATGGGGATAGGTAGTTCATAGCATAGATATATTACCCTTAAGAGAGAGACAATGGCATGATTATGTCTACCTATTGTGAGATTGTTCAGTCAGGATAGTCAATTCCTCATAATCATAGGTTCAAAATCAGGTATTTTATCACTTCTTCATAATCATAGTTTCATTGTTGGTATCATTAACATCATCTCGATTCTTTGGTCAACCAGGACCTGGATCAACATTTTCAAATCTTCCAAATTAGTTTCTGTCTCAGAATCTGTTAATCTTTCAGAATCAGTTTCTCCACCACATAACTGAGTCTGGATCTCATCAAAAATAGATTAATCTTTGAACCATTACGCTTCGCATAGTAATTCAAAGAGGGGCAAAATGCAATACCCCAAAAATGGGCTTCAGTACCATTGATCCCCTACATCGACAAATCGATTGAAATTGACCCTAAAGTCCTAACCTAAGGCACATCTCCACATCAAATGATAAAAACCCTAATCGATCCTATCTCAATTCTGCATTGGGGAATATTCCTAAAATATTCCTAATTTATCCTAAGTATTTCTAATTAAATATTTATTTGGTGATAAATGATATTATTTTATTTATCCTAAAGTCAATTAATTGAATATATTGAATATTTAATTAATTAAACTTCATTTGGCCACTTAATTAATTTAATTAGATTTAATTAACATTATTCCTAATTAATATTGTTTATTTGACAATAAATCACAATTTCTAAAAATAATTGATTAAATATTTATTTAATTGATTAAAATCATATTGTCAAATTTAATGAATTAATTTTGGATAAAGTTTGATTAAATAATTGATTAACTCATAAATTAGTTATTTTTACTCAAAAATCAGTTAAGTTGAGAATAAAGCACATGTAAATTAAATAAACTCATAATTATCTATGCACAAATCAGAAAAGTAGTCAAAACTCAAAAAAAACTAATAAATTCAATTTGTTAACTTTCCAAACTCAACATGTGATTGTGAGTTGAAAAGCAAATTGGAGTAATCTCAACTTCTAATTTGAGTTAAAAAGTTGATTTGCAAGATTTTGTGAGATAACTATTTCTAATTTCTTGAAAACTCACCAATCAATCTGAGTTTATCAGGGAGTGATTTTTAGTTTTTCCATGAGTTCTCAAATCCTGGATTTCTATATAAATAGGCCTCAGTCCTTCACAAACGATCACGAATTTGGAGAATCATATTACGTGCAATCTGTAGAATAATAGTGCTACACTATCGAATTCTCGAGAATTGTGCAATCTTTTGTGATTCATTGCTAACCATTGTTTCTTGTTTTTGCATCCATAGCATAGATTCAAATCATTAATTTCAAGTTTTAGATCATTTTCCATATCTTTCATCATTATTTTTCATAGAAAATACCAAAAATATAGATTAAATTCTACATCCATTTGCATTCAAATCCTTCATTTAGGTGTTGCATTGTTACTGATATCGGTCAAAATTTGAGAATACCATACTCACATCTACTAGAAGGTAGTAAATCACCTGATTGATGATATATCTGTTTATTGCTTATTTTCTTCTCATTAACCTATAATACTTTACTGATGCGGTGTGTCTCATAAATAGGTAAAATTTTCACACACACACACACATCTCCATCTCTTGCATTTCTTGGAATCCTAGGGGAAAAACTAGTTCTCAATACTAGTTTTTGTGCCATTTTGGGATCTCCTTGTCTTCATGTAGGCTTAATCATCTTATAATTGCATTGGGGATACTCCCATTGAGTTTGGAGAGCACATCCACAATCTCCTAAAAGGAGAAAATCAAACTAGGATTGGGTGCTCCCATTTTGGCTCAATCAGAGGTGGTGTGACTTGAATTTCTTGTTATACATTGCATTCATTATTTTTTACTAATGTTTGATTGCCTATGCATGCTCCTCACCAGTTAGGTCAAGCACATCTACAATTATTATTTGTACCATTAAATTCTTTCATTCCTATGTGAAACAACTTCTACAATTCCTCCATTGGTCTTATGATTGGACCACCAACATATTGTGTGCAACAGTCGAGAGATTGGAAGCTCCCTCTTTTTCTTTTGAACTCCAGTTCAAGGTGGAATCTCTTTGTCATCTGAAGAAAGTTGTAGACAATTATGCAACTTGAGGTGCTCATATTAAGGCACATTTGCACTGGTTAAAAGTTGGAGATCAGACTACTTAGGAATTTTTATCCTCTTTACACCCTAAACATTCCTCTCCAGGTATTAAAAAGATCAGAGTAGGCACTTTAATTCTCATTAAAATTCCAGCTATTCTCTAGGATTTTGTTAATCATTACCAACAAGTTTTAACTGCTCAGACTCCTTCCCCTACTAGTCCTTGAGGATTGTCTTGCAATTATTCCTACTTGTCTAGCAGAATCTCACATGTATTTTTGTGATAATTTGTTAACTATTTATGATCTTAAGGAAGCTAGATTTTCAATGGCAGATGACAAATCCCCAGGATGTGATGGTTTTCTATGTGAATTTTACAAAGCTCTTTGGGACTGTGTTGGTCCAGATCTACATCATGTCTATCTTGAAGCAATTTAAAATAGAACATTAGGAGCATAAATTAATAAAGGGAACATAAAATTCATACCTAAGATTGGTGATCTTGAAGACATTGGTAATTTTCATCCAATCACCTTTCTTAATGTCTCCTAAAAAATTATTTCCAAGGCCCTTTCTCTGAAAATTTTCCATCTCCTTCCTTAGATTGTTCATCCATAAAAAAATGGCTTCATTCAGTTCAGGTTCATTTTGGATAATATTATAGCTTTCTGGGATGGTATGGAATGGTCTCGTTAGTCTTACCAAAATGTTGTTTTCTTGAAGATAGATTTTACCAAGGATTATGACTGCATCGAATGGCCTTTTATTCTCACATTGTTAAAAACTCTTGGATTTGGCCCTCATTTTCTTCTTTCTATTCAAATACTCTTTGCAGATGCCAATACTTGTATTACCATTAATTGTATTACCATTAATGGCCATTATTCCACCACTTTTTATTTGCATAGGTTGATTTTCTAGGGCTTCCCTCTTGCACCTTCATTATATGTACTTGTTGTAGAAGGCTTTTGTTATCTACTGGCCTATGCAATTTTTGTTTGTTGGGCTTGAGACATTACACTTCCAAACACTGATGCTCAGTTGGTCAATGGTCATTTTGTTGATGATTCCTTTCTTACTCTCATTGAGGATAAAGAAAACATTCAAAATTCTCCCTAATGCCTTGACACTTTTTGTTTGGCCAAGTTGGTTCTTCTTTTCAATGACATAAAACCCTTTTCTATCACCAATCTTTCCTCCTGACAGTACAATGGATACTCTCGTATAATTTGAAATTGATTTACCATGGGCAATTTTTCCATTTCTTGAATATTCCTTTTTCTTTTCATGGGCCCACCACTAAGCTTTGGAATGTTGTTCTTTTCAAAAATGATTTTGAATTGGTATATTTGTTAACCAAGCCTCTTTTCTTGGCTGACAAGTTTCAAATCTACTCCAGAGTTCTTGCAGCCACACATGTTTATTATTCTTTGTGTTGGTCTCCCTCCAAAGAAACTTACATGAATCTTGAGATACTTCTTGTGGGATTTAGATGCAGAGAGAAATGGTTTTCACTAGGTTTCTTGGGATTTTTTTGTTGTTTTCCAAAGAAATCAGGTCGCCTTGGCCTCATTTCCACTCATAGGAAAGATCAATCTTGTGTGTTAAATGGTTTGTGCAAAGTGTCTCATGAAATTAGGCATGGAAAGTCCTCCTTAGAAATTTTATAGCTTCTAGGTGTCCCTTACATCTCCTAGCATGGAAAAATATTGGCCTTCAGAATCCTCTGGTCATGAGCGAGCCTATTTAGATTCAGGGATCTTTTGTGGCCAAGAGCCTCTAGCATGCTTGGGAACCATAAAAACCATGGTTATGGTGGAATTATGGGGGATTCAAATATGGCTTGTGTTTCAACCAGTACAACTTTTGGTGGTCTCCTTTGATTCAAATGTAGGGCCTCCCTCTTGCATGAATTTTGATTCTACATGCTTTCTTCTTTCACAAGAATGGCAGTCAAACCCCCAAGGAACATTTTTGTAGGTCTACAATATCTCTTCACACTTGGGAGGATGCTCAAACTTAGTTTTGCCTAACCTATTGTTAGAAAAATACAAAAAGAAAAGAACTTAAAGGAAAGAATCCAAGTGAGTGTAACAAAGGAAATATCTTACCATAAATACAATGAATGAGAGATTGCTTCAAGATCTATCACCAAAACCATCAAGATTCTCCAAGATCAACACAATGAGACAAGGATTTTGAAAGGAAAAAACAAAGAAAACCCCTTGTGAATATAATATGAATGAAGTAAAAATCCTACAGAAAGAGAGAGAATGTGAGCAAGAAGCTCATTACAACAATGAGATTCTTGAGTTGAGAATGTGAGTAGAAGTAAGAAAAAATTATGTTAAGTGAGTGGAGAATAATCTCTTAAATAGAGATGAGTGATGGAGTTAGAATGTAACTCCCATGTTCTATGAATGCCACATTCATATTCAGTGTGTGCCAAGTGTGAGAATCCTCATAAGGAGGAAAAGATCATTTACTTAATAAAGGAAATAAAAGAAATGAGTTGTCCTCCCACTTGGACTAGAGGAAAAAATGTTGGAATGCCATGTTTTGGGGCACTAGGGATCACTAGAGGGTTTTCATTCATGGAAACACTTATACTAGAGTGATCATATGTAGAGAGTTTTGATACTGGAGTCACAGTCATGAAAATTACTAAGTACAGAATCATGACAACAGTGTACTATGGAATAGTTTTGGTCAGCAATGATAGTATATGATGTATTATGGATTACAAAGTTTATAGAAGGTATTTTAGGATATGTATATGCTTCAGTTAAGTTTTCATGTGTTTTGGTGATCAGATCAGTAAGATACAGTGATATCAAGGTATGCAAAGACAAAGAATTAGTATAACAGGGCATATGAGCAATTGTGAAGTTTAAGGAAGGGATAGTGGATATGGTAATGTGCTAAGTCAGATGGATAAAGTATATTATCAAAAATTTGGTAATATAAGATTTCTGACTCTATGTTTATCATTTACATAATTTATTATTATGTTTTGTATGGTATTTGTGAAGCTGTCTGGATGGCAGATTTTGTATAAGTATAGACTATTTTCTGGAAGTGATATGTATGGATGGGATAATGGATGAGATGATGATATGATGATATGAATCTAAGAGAAGAGATCAGATGTGAGATCAATGTTTGATAGAGCTACAACTAGAACTATCTAAGAAAGGAAAGTTCTTGTATTATTCTTTTTGAGACCTCTTTTGAGACAATATTTTGTTTGTAAGAGTTGTATCCTCACCACCTTTAACCAGGTGTTTTTTATCCCCTAATAGGGTTTTGTATTCCTCTAGCAAGGAAATGTACTAGGTAACACTTAGCTCCTAACAGGGCTAGATCTCCTAATAGGGATATAATATTTTAGTACATAGTTGTGGGTATCATCCCCATGGGGGTTTTCCCTTGGCCAGGGTTTCCTCAAGAAAAAATCATGGTGTCATGAGTTATGTGTTGTTCTTATATGTTCTTTTCATTTCAGCATTTTTTTGGTTTATTTATAATTGGTTGAAGTTTAAATTAAAGTTTAGTAATACTAATTCAGCCCCCCTCTTAGTATTACCCAATCCTAACAATTGGTATCAAATCTATTGGCCCTTGGAGAGAAAGCCTAACAGCTTAAGGGAGATCATAATGGATTCAAAAATTTTGCAAGAGAACTTTGAAGTAGCACTTGAAGATTTGGATAAAGAGAAGGAAAAGAATAGTATATTGAAATTCAAACTAAGAAGAGTAGAAGGTTTCATCAGGAAAGTAAAGAAATAGCTTGAAACTTCAAGAAATTAGAAACAAGACCTTATGGACAAGATCCAAGAAGATTCAAACAATGATACATCATATCAAGTAAAGAAGGTGGAGGAAGAAAAAGAGAAAATCAATCTTCTGATGATTAAATAAATTGAACATGAAAAAGATGTAAGGAACAAAGTTGAAGAGTCACTAAAAGAAGAAAATGAGTAGATAGGACAAATGAAGACTGAACTTGATCACTACAAGGATAAATGTGAGGAATTGGAAAAGTACAATCAGATCATTAAAGGAGAACTCACTCAATCCAAATTGCACATTGAGAAGTTGCACATGAGAAGTGATAAAATTGATGAGCAAAGAGAAAGATAGAAACCTAAAGGAGACATGACTGGAGTTGGATTCAATGAAGTAGAATGTTCTAAGACCAATGAAGAAGCAAATGAAGTGAAGACTAAAGAAAGACCTACTCATGAAGAACCTAAAGAATAGATCAGACCTTTTAGAGGTAGATGCTTTGGATGCAACAAAGTTGGACACATGAAAAGTGATTGCAAAAGTAAAGGTACCTCTAAACCCTTTACCTTTTACTGATATAACTATTATGATTATGTACACAAGAAAGAAGATTGTAGAAAACTAGATCAGTCTAGGTATAAAAAAGATTATGTCAGAGAAGAGTCAATAGCCAAGGTTACATGTCTTAAATGAAATAACTTTGGGTGTACTGCAAGATATTTTAAGCTACAAGTAAATCAGGAAATAAGGAGACCACCTACATGTTACAAATGAAACAACCTTCGACACATAGTGAATTTTTGTAGATACAATAGAGAGAACAATAGAAGAGGACCATATCCTGTGGTTATAAGGAAGAATGTTGGTGATAGTGGCAAAGGTCTTAATGAGTACATGGATGAATTTGAGAATCATTTCAAGAAATCAGAAAGAAAAGAGTATGAAAAGATATGGAAGGTGAAAGAATTCAATAAGGCATTGGTTTAGGGAGAGACAATAGATGATACTATGTCTTTGCATGATGAATTATTTGAGACATCAACCTAGAAGGACGCATGGCCTTCGGGGGAGAATTGGATGTAGATATCAAAATATATCCAGCCCCCATATGTGTGAAGTAAGCTCATGTGAGCTTAGGTATGGTGTGCACAAACACTGTGGAGTCTGTGATTGAGAGAGCAACACTTGGAGATCCATGTTCCATATCCGTGAGTTTTGTGTTGATTGGACAACATGCAAAGTTGATCTACCTATTTTTAATGCACTTATTCAACTTGCGAAGGATAAAAGAGCTTGGAGAAAATCATTTCAGTACTATTTGTTGATCAACGACTAAGGAGAGTAGAGTTGTGAAGCATTGCATTCATCTAGCAGAGAGGTTTTGTGATCGTGTGAAGTAAAGTGTCAAATTCAAGTGTGTTTAAGGTATTTATACCTATACTCATTGAGAAGTTATGGATACATCGGTTACCTTTGTTGTTGTGGATAGACCTAGGTACAAGTTTAAGAGACATCCATTTAAGTCTTGTGAGGATGATCTAGGAGTGTTTTCACAAACCCCTATTGGCATATTGCACGTAGAAGATATTAGGGCTTATATTCACTGCAAATATGAGATCATAGGAGATGTGAATATTTATAGTGAATTGGATGCTATGATATAAGAAGATGGCTCTATGGTAGAGGAATTCAAGCACTTAGAGAATCAGTCTATCATTAAGCTAACCCTACTCATAGAATTTACAAATACAAAATGGTTCCAGATTATTCTTAGTAGAATCCATGACTAGTTCATATGGATTGGAGAATAACTAGTGAAAATATGTGCACAAATGATCCATGACATAACTAGATTAGATAATGAAGGATCCCTTCCTTTAGCATAAAAGAACTTAAGGAAATAGGTGGAAACCCTAACTCACTCAAAATGGGATAAGAGGGAAATGACAGTCAATGAAATCTTCCAGAAAGATGTTAGATTAGTGGCAATGATATTGGGATACAAACTATACTATAGAAGCATACCTAATTCAGCTTCTACTAGTGTTATCATGATGGCCTATAGTATGGTCAAGGAAAACAAGAAGTATAACCTTTCCGAAGTTTTAGCTCAGCAGTTCCTATAAAATGTAAAGGTGATAAAGAAAGATAGGACTAAAGTATTTAGGTTTGGGTCCTTGTTGGTTTGCATGTATATTTGTATCATTCACAAGTTCCATGGCATGCACCCCAAGGCATGGAAAGACAATGTACCCATTGGAATTCAGATTTCAAAGAGTTATAGAAGACAAGAAAAGAATTGGGTTGATGGTGAACTATTTTCTTAGACCAAGATACTACAAAGGAATATGAAGGAAAGGTATAGGATACCTAAAGATATTGTTTAGAAGTATGAGGACACTCTATTTCATGGTTCAAACTGATTGTATTTGTTTTGAGGTAGTAAAACCAAGAAAGAAATGGTGTTAACCTATGGAGTATGAAGTAAGTTCTGAGATATTGACTATGCAGGTAAAGGATGTACTGGCCATTGAGATAGACCCTACTGAGGAGAGATGTAGAACTTATAGGGAGAAGTCAGGAAAGATCAGAGAAGAACAAGAAAAAGTAACAAGGAAGAGAAAAATTAGTAAAATTGTTGAAGATATCACTGCTAAGGTAGGAATCACTAAGGAACAGTTGAAAAGCATAAGAAAAAAGATGGAGGCATCTTTTATAATTTCTATTGATGCACCTATTCCTTCAAAGGCATAGAAAACTATGATTCCTACACTAGACATAATTGATCTATCACCTACACAAGAGGAGATAGCACAAGAAATTATACCTATGATCATTCCTAGAAGATCTACAACATCTACCAAGCAGGGCAGTCCAAAGGAAAAATAGGTAGTAGTGGAAAAGAGGAAGAAGGAAGTAAAGGTAACTGAAAAAGAAGAGGAAAATGTAGCACAAAAGGATCCATAAACTTTGTGGAAACTAGACCTTAAATCATTGTAGAAAATAGTGATTAGAGATGGAAACTTGAAGACAGTGGATATATATTATGAGAGGTATGATTTTGAGAATTAGGCAATCATTGAAGATACTATAATTGAGTATCTATTGAATTTTAAGAAAAATTTGTTAGAGATTGAAGGAAGTATCCCTAAGGAACTATATAGTAAACTGGAGATCCAAAAATAGTTGGCATAGTCAAAAGATGAGAATATAAGAAACAAAGCTATAGAAGACATGCTACTTGTTGTCTCTATACAAGAAAGCGAGAGGATAATAAATGAGTTGAAACCCTTGTTGAGGACAAAGTCCATACTAGTAAAAATCATGGCTAGAAAGTATGATGAAGTGATTGAGGACACTCAAAACACACTGGATCAAATCCTTATGAGTGATATGCCAAAGAAAACTTCACCTCCTAAGGTCACCAAGCCTACATCTTTTGAATTAGGAGAAAGTTCAAAAGTAGCAAATGTAAGTGAGCAAGCTAGCATGCAACCAAACTTCTTTGTCTCTAGTGTGCCTATGACCCTTGACACTTTGCATGATGTGAATGATCCATTTTTAGATAATTTAGATAGTGTGATGGAAATTGAAGAACAAGGATAGGTAGAGGAAGAAAAAATTGAGGAGAAACAAGAAGAGAAGTTATAGGAAAATGAAATTCAGAAAGAACAAAGGAAGGTAAAAGAAACTAAAGAAGAAAAGGTAGTTGAGGTTAGAATGGAACAAAAGATAGAACTAGACACCTCCTCTACTTTATTGTTGGAAAGTGTGGTCAAATTGGTAAGTGTTGATGTAGATAACATGGATGATGATGATCTGATGAGGCTATCCTTCATAGCCTTTGCTAAGGATAAGGAAAGGTCAGTGAAGAAAGGGGATAAAATAGATACAATAATGACTAGGGTTGTAGAGACAGTAAACAAACTACTTCCTACACTGATTGATTTTCAAGGTAAGGATGAAGTAGAGAACCTAGGCATGGCTCTAGATAGCTTTGACAATCACTTTGTGTCATTGCTAAAGACTGCAGAAGATAAGGAAGAGAAGAGGTTCTTGGAGAAGAAACTGAGAGAAGTATGTTAGTCCATCTCATGGAACCTAGACATTCTCAAGGCTACTACTCTTAAGGCTAAGATTTGTGTAGTTCAAGGAAGAAAGATTTATAGTTACTGCATAAGTCCTTGCAGTCATGTAAAGAATATTGAAGACATTTTAGCCAAGGATAGGGCTATAATTAACAATCTGATGAATAGTTGTGAAACATCTTCACTAATTGTGATTGAAATGGATAAACAAGCATCCAAGCTGTTGGATAAAATTAGTATACTAGAAATAGAGAAAGGGAGAGTGGTAGATAGATTTGGCTTGTTGAAGAGCCTAGTAACCCCTAAGCTTTCAATGCTGGAGACACATCTATCAAAGATGGAAAAGGTGGAAGGATCAATGTCTATGTCTACACCTACTAAACTTAAGGCATTGGAAACAACATCATATGCATTGAATGGATTTATCCATGTCAGTGAGCTATTGATCAAATCATGGGTTGAGAGAGTGAAGACCTTGGAAAACTCTTTCCAAGATGTCTTAAAACTGGTGAGTAAGAACTAAGTCTTTTTGTTCTTAGTAGTTTTTGAAATTTTGTAAGTACCTTTTCCATTGATGTCAAAGGGAGAGGAAGAGAAAGAGAAAAATGTGAAGATTGAAAGGAAGAGAAGAAAAATAACAAGAAGAAATAAAAAGATGTAAATTAAAAAAAAGTAGAAAACGGGAAAAGAGAAAAAGAGATATGTATAGTTAGTGCTTTAATAGTTAGTCATTTTTCTAGGTGTTGCCATTAATGCCAAAGGGAGATATTTTTAGCAAGTGGTGTTTTGGGGCACTAGGGATCACTTGAGGGTTTTCATACATTGAAACACAAATGCTAGAGTGATCGCATGCAGAGAGTTTTGATACTAGAGTCACAGTCATGAAATTGACTAAGTACAGAATCAGGACAACAATGTACTATGGAACAGTTTTGGTCAGCGATGACAGTATATGAGGTATTATGGATTGAAAATTTAATAGAAGGTATTTTGGGATATTTATATGCTTTGGTTAAGTTTGCACATGTTTTTTTTATCAGATCAGTAAGATACAGTGATCTAAAGGTATGCAAAGATAGAGAATCAGTATAACAGGGCATATGAGCAGTTGTGAAGATTAAGGAAAGGATAGTGGATATGGTAACATGCTAATTCAGATGGATAAAGTATATTGCTGTCACTTTGGTAATATAAGATCACCGACTCTATGTTTATCATTTACATAATTTATTATTATGTTTTGTATGGCATTTGTGAAGCTGACTAGATGGTAGATTTTGTATTAGAGTTTATGGTGAAGATGTATATGGATTGGATAATGGATGAGATGATGATATGATGATGTGAATCTAAGAGAAGAGATCATATGTGAGATCAATGTTTGACAGAGCTACAAATGGAACTATCTAAGCAAGGAAAGTTCTTGTATTGTTCTTTTTGAGAAATCTTTTGAGAAAGTATTTTGTTTGTAAGAGTTGTATGCTCACCACCTTTAACTAGATGTTTTGTATCCCCTAACAGGGTTTTCTATTCCTCTAGCAAGGAAATGTACTATGTAACACTCATCTCCTAATGAGCTAGATCTCCTAACAGGGATATAATATTTTAGTACATAGTTGTGGGTATCATCCCCACTAGGGTTTTCCCTTGGCCAGGGTTTCCTCAAGAACAAATCATGGTGTCACAAGTTATGTGTTGTGGTTATATGTTCTTTTCATTTCAGCATTTTTTGGGTTTATTTATAATTGGTTGAAGTTTAAATTAAAGTTCAGTAATACCGATTCACCTCACCTCTCAGTATTACCTAATCCTAACACAAAATATATTTTACAATACCTTGGCTAGTCCATATTTAAACAAAACACCAAGGAAATATTAATAATTCTAACACCCCCCTTTAATCTTTACTTGGGGTGATTACATCAATGGGTATCAAACCCAAATTTTTGCAATGAAATTCAAATTTTCCTCTAGAAAGAGGCTTTGTCAAAATATCTACAACTTGATCTTCACCCTTGCAATAGATGAGGGACACTTTCTTTTCTTCAATTTTCTCTCTAATGAAGTGGTGATGGAGAGAAATATGCTTTGACTTTGCATGGTAAACTGGATTCTTTACCAAGGCTATTGCACTTTGATTGTAACAATATAAAGGTGCAGGTTCTTGTTGGGGTAGACCCAAATCTTCAAGTATCCTTCTAAGCCATAAAGCTTATTTAGAGGCATTAGTATAACTTTTGTATTCAACTTTAGTAGAACATAGGGAAGCAAATTGATCTTTTTACTTTTCCAAGATATAGCACCTGAACCAAGAAATAAATTGTTAGAATAACTAAGAGGGGAGTGAATCAGTTGTCCACAGTCCAAAATACAAAACATATCACCTAAAACAAATTCTGCTAATTCTGCAGCTCGGTAAACATAAAATACTAACTATCTATGTAATTATTGATTACCAGTTAATTGCTCATAGTGATTACCGACCAAATAAAATATGCAACATGTAAAGTGTGATATCCAAACAATCACCACATAAACACATAACACAAAAGATTTAACATGGAAACCCTGCAAAGGGAAAAACCACCTGGGACAGGTAACCCAAAAAAATTTCACTCTTCTAAAGTGAGCTCGGTGAAGATCCAACCCTGTTAAAGGTTACAAAACACACTATAAGGTGTGACCTTGTTAGAGGATTTAACATTAATATTTATCGTCCAACTAGCATTCACTATGGGGTTGATAGGATAACAATGTACAATCTACGAATGACATATAAGACTTTCAAGTCCACTTGGTTAAGAGATTTTATCTGTTTACAATGGTTAAACTGAAACAGTAGGTGATCTAATTACAATACAACTTGATTTTCAGATATTTAGATCTATTCTTGGTCCATACAAATCCTCTGATCAATATTTCTATTCAGTTCATTAACATTCAACAACTTACTATCCCTCGATAAACCTTTCTGACGCTTGGTAATGTTCTGCAGTTCAATTCTTCTTGAACTAGTTTTATCAAGCATGCATGAAGCTTGTTCATGCTATATCTTTGCAGTCTCCTTCTGGCATAAGTTTTACTGTGAAACCCTAGTCTCTTAAATAGACAAGTAAACCATTTTCTTTTCATCCATCAGATTTTGCTGTTTAATCTCCTTCGTTGATTTTTTTGCTTAAACCTTCCTTGGTTGATGTGTCAGTAACATGTTTCAATTCCATCCTTTAGATCTTATTCAAATTTTATTAGTTGTAGATCTCACAAAAAACCTTAACTTTCCACCTCGTAATCATACACTTTACAACTCGTCAATTTTGTCAGCTAAACTAATCATTTAGTTCTTTTATCCTTACTCGGTTAGCAAAGAAATGCGTCGGTGAACACAAGCTCAGTTGATACTGTCACTTGGTATACACTACACTGGCTTGATGTATACTAGAATGCTTCATTAACCGACCACACTACTTTGTAATATTTTGCTTCTATCTTCATAACAGATTAATGCAACATAATCAAGTCAACAATATGAAGTCATAGACTCATCAATAATTTACCAAAAGTATTCCTTATCCTCATCTGTCATATCCATCTTCCTCCATGTAGATATCTCAGTTGTTCATCTTTTCTCTCCTTTCTTTACAGATGTTTAGATATTTACAACTACCATGATAAGTACTGTCAAAGCTAGTTGACATCAATGACAACATAATGACTTATTCAATTATCTTACATAACACTTAAGTGCTTGGTGATCTCTAATCGCTTTTTCTTCAATCAAGTTCTCAATCAATTGTAGTTCATCAATCTCTCCCTTTGGCATTGATGGCAACTCAAGCAATATGAAGTATACCATACACATACCAAACATGTATTCTACAACTTTGTAAGCAAATTTTGTAGCTCAGTAAGCTCTCCCTAGCTTAATATGTTTAATCACTACATTACATGACAACATTGCAAATCCAAACTTTCCTCTACAGATATGACCTTTCCAGTTCTCATATTCCTTATGTTCTCAGCAACAAATCTTTAAAAAACTCTCCTTGACTTTCTCAGATTGTCTCTCCCTTAGATAGATGTTCCAATAATCTCCTCGATTATCATATTGTTTATCTCTCCCTTTTACAAAAATGCCAAAGAAACACATAAACATACAACTTTGTATTAGCCATGTGACTCTCTGTTTTCTAGTACATACAATGTATCTTTGTATCTCAGTATACCAATATGCAAATAGTTGTTTCTGAAATCTTTCACAACCTTAGACATAATCCAAAGTGTGAGCTATGTTGCATCAACATAAATGATCTTCTGATGAGATTAGGTTGATGCAACCTCTAGATCACATTAGTGATCAGTAGACAAGGGACGAACCCCAAGTCTAGTCCTCAAGTATTCAAAAGTTTCCTTCGGTAGAGGCTTGGTAAATATGTCAGCAAGTTTCTCTTTTGATGTAACATATTCCAATTCAACTTGCTTCTCCTATACTTGTTCTCTTAAGTAGTGATACTTAATAGAGATGTGCTTTGTCTTTGAGTGCATTATAGGATTCTTAGAAATGTTTATTGCACTTGTGTTGTCACAGTATATAATCACTGGCTCAGTGATTACCTCGTTCATCCCTTCCAACACTTGCTTGATGTAAACAATGTTTGAATAGTTTGTAGCAGTAGCAACATACTCTACTTTCATAGTAGACTGATAAATACAAGGTTGTTTCTTAATTGTCTAAGTAACAAGTCTTTCACCAAATAAAATGCTCCTTCGGTGGTACTTTTCTTGTCATCTATATTTCTAGCCCAATCTACGTCGGAGTAGACTCTTAGCTCAAACTTCCCTTCCTTAGGATACCATAATCCATAGTCCTCTATTTTCTTTAGGTATCTTAAGATTCTTTTATTTGCAATCATGTGTGACTCCTTTGGATTTGCAAAAAATATAGGAACAATTCCCACAGTATGTGCAATATCTGGTCTACTAAGCACTACATACATCAACTTACCAATCATAGATCGGTACAATGTCTAGTTCACATTTGTAGTTTCATCATCTTTAGTCAATGTTCAGCCTATGACCATTGGTGTTCCAACTGGTTTAGCATCTACCATGCCAAAATTTCTCAGTACTTCCTTTATATACTTTGATTGTGTGATGAATATTCCATCATTCTATTGAATAACCTACAAGTCTAGAAAGAACTTAATCTCTCCAAACATAGACATTTCAAATTCTTTGTGCATCTCATCAGCAAATGATTTAAAAATATGATCTTGTCCTCCAAAAATAATATCATCCCCAAATATTTTAGCAATCAAGATAGTATCATCAGTATCTCCTTTCATATACAAATTGTTGTTCTCACTAGTTCTAACAAAACTAATACTTAACAAATAAGTATGCAACCTTTCATAGAAGGCTCTAGGTGCTTTCTTTAAACCATATAAAGCTTTATGTAGTCTACATACCATATTTTTCTTGTCTGGATCAACAAACCCTTCTGGTTGTTCGATGTAGACCTCCTCTTCTAGTATCCCATTTAGAAATATAGACTTGACATCCATTTGATAAACTTTAAACTTCTTATGTGCTGCATATGCAAGTAACATTCTAACTCCTTATAGTCTAGCAACAGGTGCAAAAGTCTCACCATAATCTATGCCTTCCTCCTGTGCATACCCCTTGCATACAAGTCTAGCTTTATTTCTTGTAACCTCTCGATTTTCATTCAGCTTGTTTCTAAAAATCCATTTAGTACCGATAACATTCTTATCCTTAGGCCTAGGTACTAAAGTCCATGTCTTGTTTTTTTCTATCTGTTCTATCTCTTCATTCATTCCATTTACCCATTCTTCATTCTCCAATGCAACCTTAACATTTTTCGGTTCAAACTCACAAACTAAGCATGTACCTTATCTCAACTTACTTCTTGTCATCATGCCAGCTTGCTTGTCGCCAATGATTTGGTTCTCAGGATGATGTCTTCTAAAAAATCTAGCCAATACTTGATCTCTTCTATGTTGTTCATCCTGTTTAGGTTCATGTGCTTTCTCGGTAGGTCCTTCCTGATCATCGGTTTCTCTTTGTTGTTCCTTGGTGTTGTTTTCTTGATGACCACTTGACACAGTCTATGGCTTTGGTAGGTACTCTGGTTGTTCAATGTAAGTGAATCTACTATAATTTTCCATCTCTCTAGTGCTTTCTTCATTGTTCTTAGTATCAAATTCGTCAACCCTGACATTAGTACTTTCAATAATTTTATTAGTAACTTTATTCAAACACTTGTAGGCTTTATTTTTAGTGGAATATCCAAGAAATATCCCTTCATCCCTTTTAGATTCAAACTTTCAATTTCTTTCATCTTTCAGAATAAAACATTTTCTACCAAAAATTTTGAAGTAACTTATAGTCGGTTTGTGACCAAACCATATCTCATAGGGTGTTTTGTTTCTATCCTTCAATTGTACTTTGTTCAAAACATAAATAGTTGTGATGACTGCTTCTCTCCAGTATGTCTAAGAAACATTCTTCTGCAGCATCAGTGTCCTTGCACAATCAATGATTCATCTATTACTCCTTTCAACAATCCCATTCTGCTGAGGTGTTCTCAGTGCAAAAACATATTTTTTTATACCATGATCATTACAATAGTTAGTAAATTCATTAGAAATAAATTCACCACCTTTGTCATATCTCAAGCATTTTAGTTCCTTCCCAATTTCTTTCTCTACCTTTTCTTTATACCATTTAAACATCTTAAATGCCTCTAATTTCTCTTTTAAAAATATCACAGTCATTAATCTAGTGTAATCATCAACAAACAGAATGAAATATCTATCTCCATAATAGCTCTATGTTCTCATGGGACCACATAGGTCAATGTGAACTAGCTCCAAAATTCTCTTTGTTGAATAGTCTTTACTTTTAAAACTAGATTTTGTCATTTTACCCTTTTGACATTCATGACACATAACATGATCTGGCTCTATTAGGCTAGGCATACCTCTAACCTTTTTCTTTCTACTGATTTTAATTATGTTATCAAAGTTTACATGACATAACCTTTTATTCCATAGCCATGCATCCTCATTTTGCATTATTAAATAGGAAGACTTATCAATATCAAGATAAAACAAGTTACCTTTCATTTGTGCTCCTGTTCCAACAAGTTTTCCTCCATCATCAAATATCTTAACCTTTTTTCTCTCAAAATCTACTCGGTGACCTAAGTTGTTAAGTTTTACCAAACTTAGCAAGTTATAATTTAGTCCTTCTACCCAATAAGCATTATCACAATTGATTTTGTCATTTATCAGTAAATATCCCTTTCCTCTAACCATACAAGGTGTATCATTACCCATTTTTACAGATCCTCCATTATATTGCTGCTATCAATATCCTTTTCTGCTATCACAATATACAACTATCGCAAGTTATCTTTCTTTCTTTTTACATATCACTTGTATATTTCATTACATTTCAAGTATGCCTAATATAGGAGTTATTAAAGCTAATAACTTTACATGGTCAGCTTCCAAAATCTTTATCCAAGAGTAAACATCTAGGATGTCATCCCTTCATAATGTTAAGTCATTATTTTGACAAGCAAAAATAATCCCTTAACTCTTTCGCTAATACTGTCTCCAAAACTGTTCTGTCTGCAAAAACTGTCTTTGGTAAACTTTGAATAACTTTGTCCGTACTGCTCCAAACTTTATGTGCACTAAGATGGGGTATCCTCATACTCTATAGAATCTTTAGTTAACTACACAAACAAAAATATTGCTCCAATGGACGTCACCAACTAAATCTTCATCGGGTGCTCTGTCAGGATCACTGTATCCATACTTAGACAATTTCTTTCTTCAACTTGCCATACTTGCATTCCAAATTCTGTGCTCTCAATAGAGATCATATGTTGCCATAATGACAACATCTATGCATCCACATTATCCAAATTTCCAACAATCTCCCCCTTTGTCATTGGTGGCAACATATGGGAAAATTGACTAAGTGTGCAAATAAAACTTCAAAAACACTTATACAAAATTGTGGCCAAAAGTTACACAATATGTATACAATATCATACTCCATAGAATAGCTCCCCCTATTAGTATCCTTCCTCAACATATATTCAATTTTCTGCTATCTCTCCCCCTTTGACAATAATGACAAAGATAGGGTGTACAAAAATTTCAAAAACTTTATACCTTATTATCAGTTATTGCAAAGCCAGTAGGCTTGCAACACAATCACCAAACTCTAACTTCCAAGATTCAAAATCTTTCTCCCATATCTTCCTAATTGATTCAGAAACATTGAGTAGAGTACTCAATCCGTATGCTGTTGTCTGACAAGCTTGCAGGGAATTGAAGCTAAACTTCTGAAATGATGTCTTTGCTGAAAGACACTGCTCAATTTGATCTTCAACAATTGATATCTTGATTGAGACATGCTCTCTCAAGATGTTAACCCTGATCATCTTTCTGTTCTTCTCCTCTACTAACATTATGATTTCATCTTTCAATTTCCTTATGTTCTTCTCTACAGAACTTATCTTGACATTAGGGCTTGTCAAGGTGTTTGTCTCAGCTGTAATAGCATCTAACTTCTCTCTGATCTTCTTATCCTCTTCAACTGTTAGGATTTTTGATTTAGTGCATTGTATGTATAAATTCTTTCCTATCTTAAAATGTCTCCTCAAATTCTTTATGCATACATCTAAACTACCAATATCATTTTGAATATTTACACTTAAAGTTTGTTGCATTTCTACTTCAAAGTCTTCCTGAACTTTTATTTTAGCAATATCCTTCAAGTTAGAAAATTCAGATTCAAAAGAATTCATTACCATTTTAGCTTTCTCAAGTGGATCCGATTCAGATACCTTAGTGTTGATCACACTCTCAAGTTTCTCTGTCAAAACTCTAACTTTGCCTTCAAGGTCTTTCACCTTCTTATTCTTTCCAATAATTTTATTCAGAGATGTGATGAACTCAAGTTGATCATCATCTTCAACTTCTTTTCCAAGGTCTTCAAAATTTGAACCAATATGCCTCTTCTTACTATCAGGTGCACTAATGTCTTCAACTGGTATAGAAGGTGCACTAGAGGTAGTGGCCTCTGTCAAAATTTGTTTGCCTTTAACTGACTGCTCTGCTGGAACTGATTCTGATACAGTTGATGCTTCCTCTGCCTCTATATTCTTTTCTGATTCTGTGACCTTTTCTTGCTCTCCCAAAGCCAAATTGTCAACAATGTTTCCTAGATCATGAAATACTGCATCATCTGATTCTAGAGTCACTTTGGTGCCTTCAATATCCATTGATTCTTTGTCAATATTGATATGTGAAGAAGATGGAACTTCTTCAATACCAACCTCCTTTGTATGCAGTTCCTCTGATTGCTTTTGCTGAGGGTCTGATTCAACATGCTTTTCTGCAACTATATCTACAAGAACTTGCATTACTGCTTGCTCTGTCTCTTTCTGTACTTCCTCCTTTTTGCCTCCCATTATAAGGATTGTTCTTCTCTTAGTTCTCAATAAAGTTCCAAGAGACTTCAAGAATCTCTTCAAATGATCTTCATCCTTAACTTCACAGAACTGTCTGATTACATGTTCTCTCATCTTTATGTCCTCTTCTTGTGCTCTCTATTTTCTATTCACAAGTCTGTTATACAAATCTTCTGGGATCTTACCATGAATAGTGCTAATTTTCTTATCTACCACAATCATATGTGTAACCATTGCATTTTCAAAATTTAATCTATCAAATGATCCATATAGATCATAGAATTTATTCAACTTAGTGAAGTCTCCATGCTTCAATATATCTTCATTAACTCTTTCAATTCTTGGTTTCCAAGTTTTCTTCTTGATTGAAACTACATCATCATCTTTAATTACTGCTACATTTCTAGATATAGGTGGTACAACCACTTTCTGTCTCTTGCCGGGTCCTGTTGCACTCACTTTTACTCTTTTGCTAGGAATAGGAGAAAAAGATTTATCTCCTTCATCTTTTTCAGGTACTTCAACTTTTACCTTTACTGCAATAGGATCAATAGGATCTGCACTTGATGTCTCAGGTGAAATTACAAGATTTTCACTTTGCTTCAAGGCTTTTGCAGTCTTCTTAGCTATGTCAAACTCATGACTTGGCATACCAGATTCTTTCAATATTTTCTTCATAGTAGATTCAACTCTCTTACTAGATTGCTTCTTTTCTCTCAAACTTATTGCAGAGTTGAAATTCTCTTCATAGGTTCCAAACCTATTTGCATGACCATCCAACTCACACTTTAACAATCTATTCACTTATCCTACTATTTCTACTTCAGATATTTCATAGCCAAGAGGGTCTATGAATTCCATTCTAGGCTCAACTACTTCAATGTAGGTGAAATCAGTGTCAACCATAAAACAAATGTCATTTTTATGCTTTTCAACTAAGGATTTAGGAATGCTTGATTTGTTCTTAACAGTATTCTGAAAAGTCTTCAATACAAGCTTCACACTGTCATTAACTTTATCAAAAAGGTGCTTCATGTAGACTGAGTTTATTCTTTCCATTGTGTTCACATTGTCACTCCAATCAACTGTGTAAGGAAATCTTCACAAAATATGGAAAAACATATAAGTTATCAGAGATGAAAACCTAAACTGTGTGTACTTAGCCTTCTTAATATTTTCTAAGTTCTCAAATAACTAAATTTTCAAAATTTCACATAGGTCTATTGGTTTCTTCTCAATACACATAAGATAAGCTACATGAATCATTCCTGCAACCATGTCATCTTCCCTTGAACTACCATAGAATTTAGTTGTTAGGATCTTGCAAAGGTACCTAACATCATCTTGCTTAATCTTACTTATCACAATTCCTCTACCATTATAACTAGATCCAGTATTATCTAAAACAATCTTTCTCATGTTCTTTTCATTTAGTGGAATCTCTCCAACTTTTGATAATCCAGTAACTTCATGAATTAGGTTGGCAGTTATATCAATAACTCTATCCTCTATCCAGAATTTCCCATTGTGGATTCTACTTAAAATGATCTTGGTACATTCCTCATCATTGAATTCATACTTCATGGAATATTTGATAATTTCATTATTCTCTAGGTGCCCATAAGCTGGTTTAACTAACATGTCTTGATTGTATAATTTCCTATAATCATCACTAAAATTTGCATCTCACAAAGTTTCAAACTTGCAACCTAAATATCCTTTAACATTCTCAATGTGCAATACTCCATCTGGTACGGATGATAATGCTAGACTGTCATCAATTTCAGTTGGTTCTACTGGTTCTTTCTTAATCTTTGGTCTATTCTTATCCTTAACATTATGAACCATAGAAATATCCATCTTATCAAGTGATTAAAGATCAAAAAAACCTCAACTTTGCAAATCTAGGGTTTCGGTATGATCATCGCTGCAAACTGCTTCCAAACTTCTTCAAATCATCCTCAACTCACTTTTCTTCTTTCAAATCTCTTTTCAATCACTTTGTAATTGTAATAACTTTGATTTCAACCTTATAACACTTCACATTAACTCAATCTGACATCGCATTCATTCATTTTGCCGCAAAAACCTCAAAAAGCTGATTCTGCAAACCTGCAACCATAAAACCTTCTGCGACCTCGCAAAACACAATATTTCCTTTTGTGCACTTAACCATAGCATTAGTACAACATAATAAACCTATATCTAACTGCACAAAACTTAACTCATTCAAATTCCTAATCTACACTAATCCTAAGTCCTAAACTACAGAAAGTTACATAATTTAAGTACTTAAAGAAGGGTCAGGTAAAGATTCATCCTTACCATTGGTTACATTACCTTCCTGACTACTTTTAGTGCTGACTATACCTCCTTGATCTGTGCCTTTGTCAAATTTTACTTCATCTTTATTGCTACAAAAACCTTTCTCTTTGTTTCTTGCATTTTCATTCCTTCTTGCATTGTTCCTAGGGTTAGGGTTATGATGATAACCTCCATTGTTCATTCTGCAAAATCTTGTTGAGTGTCCAAACTTGTTGCATATCTGACAAATGATTTCATTGTTTCCAAATCTTTGTCCTTGCTGGTTAATCTGTGACCTGCAATTTCTAGCAATATGTCCTACTTTGTTGCATCTAAAACATACTACCACTTTTCTTTGATTCATTCCTTCAATATATTTCTTATCTGCATTGTTAGTATTCCCAATCATTTTATCATAATTATTCAAAATTACTTTAGGTCTTCTACGTTTGTTAGCTCTATGTCCAAAACTATGACAATTATAACAATGTCCATTAAAAGGTTTAAATTTCTTAACTGTGCAATATCTCTTCATGTGCCCAATAGTATTACAAGAAAAACATCTACCTTTGAATTCTCTTTGCATACCTTTAGATGATTCTTCCTATTTTGATTCTTCTTGCTTTGATTCTTCTTTCTCTCTAGGTGGTTCTTCTTTAGGTGGATCTTCCAATGTGTTCTCATCTAGCTTTATTTCCTCCACACTTTCAGATGTCTTCAGATCTGGCTTCTTACTTTCATGGTTTGTTCTAAACATACTATATCCAAATCCAGTCCTATCAAAGAATGGTTCTTCAAAAGAAATTTGTTTTTCAGTCTTATCACTTTTTGAATATAGCCTTTCAAGTTGTTGTTTAGATTGAGTTAATTCACCTTTCACAATTTTATTATACTTCTCAAGTTCCACATACTGCATTTTTACTTTTTCAGATTTGGATGTTTCCTTTTCAAGTCTTGACCTTAGATCTTCAATCTCAATTTTCAATTTTTCATTATCAGATCTCAAATTTCCATCTTTCATACTAAGCTTCAGATTTACTATCTTCAACTCATGCTTAAGGATCTCATTTTCTTTTTCTAATTCATCACAATCTTCAACAAGCATATTAGATTTCTTTTCAGATTTCAGATCTTCAATGTTACCTTTTAATTTGTCAATAGCATTCTTTGCATCTTCATATTTTCTTCTTAAGGAGTTTCTTTCATCAGTAAGCATATCAATCTATTCAAGAGCTTCTTCAAGATTCTTCTGAAGTTGATCCATATCCATAGAGATCGTACTCAAGATGCTAAGCTTTCCTTGAATGTTCCTTCTCTGAGTAACTGGGCTCTGATACCAATTGTTAGAAATAGGAAATACTGAGAGGGGGGGTGAATCAGTATTTCACAAACTTTTTCTTTTGCCCACTTATGGATATAACAGATTACTTTAGTGCATACAAAGATTATCAAGCTGATTAACAAACATAGTAGTAAATAGAAAGAACTCATAACACATCATATGTTCTCAAGGAAACCTTGGCCAAGGGAAAACCCTAATGGGGATGGTACCCACAAAGATCACTAATCAAAAGTATCTTGTTAGGGATATTGGACCCTGTTAGGAGTCAATTTACAATATATAGTAGATCTGTCCTGGTTAAAGGACTTTAGGCCTTGTTAGAAGCCTTAACCCTGTTAGGAGTTAGATTACAAAACCTGATCACCAGCTGAGCTCACTACCCAAACAGGTAATACAAAATGTTTCTGACTATAATATGGTACTGCTTACAACTTCACATCAATAGCCTTTGCTTCTATCACAATATACAACTATCGCAAGTTATCTTTCTTTCTTTTTACATATCACTTGTATATTTCATTACATTTCAAGTATGCCTAATATATGAGTTATTAAAGCTAATAAATTTACATGGTCAGCTTCCAAAATATTTATCCAAGAGTAAACATCTAGGATGTCATCCCTTCATAATGTTAAGTCATTATTTTGACAAGCAAAAATAATCCCTTAACTCTTTCACTAATACAGTCTCCAAAACTGTTCTGTCTGCAAAAACTGTCTTCGGTAAACTTCAAATAACTTTGTCCGTACTACTCCAAACTTTATGTGCATTGAGATGGGGTATCCTCATACTGTATAGAAGCTTTAGTTAACTACGGAAACAAAAATATTTCTCCAGTGGATGTCGCCAACTAAATCTTCATCGGGTGCTCTGTCAAGATCACTGTATCCATACTTAGACAATTTCTTTCTTCAACGTGCCATACTTGCATTCCAAATTCTGTGCTCTCAATAGAGATCATATGTTTCCATAATGACAACATCTATGCATCCACATTAGCCAAATTGCCAACAAAAACTACTTCAACATCATCATCTGTGTCAATGTCGGTATCATTCTCTTCAGCAATGTAACATACATTTTTGCCTTTATCATTGTTATCTCAATTATCTTTGTTGTAGTGTTAGTAACTTCTATTGTTTCTCCTCCCATAGCTTCCTTCACCAAATCAATCCTTGTTTCTGTCATCTTCTTTCCTATTCGGGCATCTAGCAGCAATATGACCAACTTCTTTGAAGTTAAAACATGCTAAAGGTAATTTACCCCTATATCTACCTTTACCTTTAGGTAACCTCCTGGCCATAAGAGCTTCAATCTCATCAAGCTCATCATCAGTATTACTATCATTATCATCATTATTACTTCTACTACTAGACTTATCGATACTCAGAGAAGTCATGAAAGCAGACTCAACAGGTGGTACAATACTATTATAATAGTTGTTTAGTTCAAAAGTTGTTAGCTTACCAATCAGATTATCAAGAGTGAGAGTACTGTTAGGTGCTGACCTATTTTCATATATTGTAGATATTTTGATTGCATAAATAGGTAATAAAGTCCTTATAATTTTTCTTACCACTGTATCTTCATCAATGACACCACCAGATCCTCTAATAGAATTAACTACCTCCTTTATTCGATTTGTATACTACACTGTTTTCTCCTTTCATTTTAATATCATCAAATCATCCTCTTAAACTTTTAGCTTTGGCTCTTCTGACATTTATATCACCACTATAAACTTGAGTAAGTTTATCCCACATTTCCTTTGAAGTAAGGCAGTCCTTGACATCTTCAAACTCAGCATCTGATAGAGCAGCAACAATCTCCATCATAGTAACATTATGCTCATGTCTATCTCTCAATTGATCAAGAGTCAAAGGTCCTGTAGGCGGTGCTAAGTAGCCATTATCCAATAGGGTGAGGGCATAATTCCCAATCCTAGATATATGCAGTCTCATTTGACTTTTCCATATTGTAAAGTTGTCCTTATTCAACTTTGGCACTTCCCTCTTATACATTTTGTGATCTTTCTGCTGAAGTCCTTAAAACTCTGTTCCAAGGAACCAATATGCTCTGATACCAATTGTTAGAATAACTAAGAGGGGGGTGAATTAGTTATCCACAATCCCAAATACAAAATGTATCACTTAAAACAAATTCAGCTAATTATGCAACTCGATAAACATAAAATGCTAACTGTCTGTGTAATTACCGATTACCAGTTATTTTCTCATAGTGATTATTGACCAAATAAAATATGCAACATGTAAAGTATGATATCCAAACAATCACCACATAAACACATAACACAAAAGATTTAACATGGAAACCCTGCAAAGGGAAAAACCACCTAGGACCGGTAACCCAAAAAAATTTCACTTTTCTGAAGTGAGCTCAGTGAAGATCCAACCCTATTAAAGGTTGCAAAACACACTATAAGGTGTGACCTTGTTAGAGGATTTAACACTAACAGTTATCGTCCAACCAACATTCATTATGGGGTTGACAGGATAACAATGTACATTCTATGAATGACATATGAGACTTTCAAGTCCACTAGGTTAAGAGATTTTATCTATTTACAATGGTTAAACTGAAATAGTAGGTGATCTAATTACAATACAACTTGACTTGTAGATATTCAGATCTATTCTTAGTTCATACAAATCCTCTGATCAATATTTCTATTCAGTTCATCAACATTAAACAACTTACTATCCCTCGGTAAAGCTTTTTGATGCTTGGTATTGTCCTACAATTTAGTTCTTCAACCAGTTTGATCAGGCATGCATGAAGCTTGTTCATGCTATATGTCTGTAGTCTCCTTCTTTCAACATATGTTTCACTGTGAAACCCTAGTCTCTTAAATAGACAAGTAAACCATTTTCTTTTCATCCATCAGATTTTGCTTCTTAATCTCCTTTGTTGATTTTTCTGCTTAAACCTTCCTCGGCTGATGTGTCAGTAACACATTTCAATTTCATCCTTTAGATCTTCTTCAAACTTTTTTAGCCGTAGATCTCACAACAAACTTTATCTTTCCACCTCGTAATTATACACTTTATAGCTCATCAATTTTGTCAGCTAAACTAATGATTTAGTTCTTTTGTCCATACTCAATTAGAAAATAAATGCATCATTGAACACAAGCTCAGTTGATACTATCACTCAGTATACACTACACTGGCTCAGTGTATACTGGAATGCTTCATTAATTGACCACACTGCTTTGTAACATTTTTCTTCTATCTTCGTAACAGATTAATGCAACATAATCAAGTCAACAATATGAAGTCATAGACTCATAAATAAGTTACTAAAAGTATTCCTTATCATCATCTGTCATATCCATCTTCCTCCATGTAGATATCTCAGTTCTTCATCTTTTCTCTCCTTTCTTTACAGATGTTTAGATATTTGCAACTACCATGATAAGTATTGTCAAAGCTAGTTGACATCAATGACAATATAATGACTAATTCAATTATCTTACATAACACTTCAGTGCTCGGTGACCTCTAATCACTTTTTCTTCAATCAGGTTCTCAATCAGTTGTAGTTCATCATAAACAATACCCGCAAGTGGATTTCCCATCATTGGGGTCTCCACCTAAATTTGAATTAGTAAAACCTTTTAATGAAAAATCAAAATTTGTATCATAGAATAATCCTACATTAAGAATACCTTTAATATATTGTAATATTCTTTTAGAAATTATGAAGTGTGTTTGTTGAGATTTTGACATAAATCTTAAAACTAAACCAACACTAAAAGATATATCAGGGCTAGTGAGAGTTAGATAATTTAAACTACCTACTAGTTGTCTGTATGGAGTAGTATCTATAAATAGAGATTACATATTTATCATTAACTTAGTTCCTAATTAACATGTAATTAAAACATGATTAGCATCATTCACATGAAATCTATCTAGAAGATCTTTAGCATATTTACTTTGAGAAATAAAAATACCCTTAGAGATTTGCCAAATTTTGCATTCCTAAGAAATAATGTAGAAGCCCTAAATCAATCATTTGAAATTTTCGGTTAAGTTGAAACTTAATATAAAAAATTAAATGGTTAGAACTAGAAGTAAGAATCAAATCATCAATGCAAAACAAAGCATTAGGGGCTAAACTTATATGGAGAATGTACAAAGATCCTCGGAGTAAATGGGCATCAATATTATTACATAAGTATATTCCTGATGAGGATCCTATTAATTTATTTAGGGTTAATTCACATGTTAAAGGTTCTCGAGTATGGAATTTTCTAGCGGAATCAAGAGATATCATTAGCAATTTCCTTACTTGGGATGTTGTCTCCGAGGATCAGGTTCTCTTCTGGGAAGATTCCTGGGGGGGTCACTCACCTTTAATTAAGTCAGGATTTTCACAAACCTTCATTGAAGAATGCAAAGCTAATATAGGGGTCTCCCTAAAAGACTATATTCGGATTATAGAAGACCCTGATTGGAGCTCTCCAGGTAATGGCAGTATAACTAACACATAAAGACATAAACTTGTTTGTACATTAAAGGATAGAGATCTATGTATTAAAACCAAATCAGATAATCTCATATGGGCAGGATCTAATAATGGGAAATATTCTATGAAGAAAGGGTATGAAACCTTAGTACACAATCAAAATATGGACAATCTCGACATTCCCCTAAACTTGTGTTGGAACAAGACATGTCTTCCAAAGGTAGGGATGTTCCTTTGGGTAGCCCTGCAAGATAGAATTCTTACTGCAGATAGGATCAGAAAGCTAGGATTCAAAGGACCATCGAGATGCCCTCTATGCGAGAACCATGAAGAGAATGTGAACCATCTACTCCTTAATTGTCCATATACCCAGGATTGCTAGAATTGGTTACAACGGAGTCTAGGTTGGAAATCCGCATTTCAGTCAGATTTAATGGAATTCCTCAAATCTTGGCCTTCATTGTATAATGATAACCTCTATCATGATATATGGACAATCTCCCCCGCTATCCTAGCTTGGGAGGTTTGGAAGGAACGCAATAGAAGAATATTTACAAATCAAAAACTAGAAAATATAAACATAATAAATAGAATAGAGTCTTCAATCATGGAAATTATTAACAGAAAACTCTGGGAAAAAATATGCTACGAAGACTCCTTTAAAAGGTGGGATAATAAAATTAGATTAGGTTGGCCCACTCTAAAATTCCCACCTCTATTTGGGAGAGGAGGTATTAAATCAAAAGCTGCTAGATTGGAATGCAAATGGTCCCCACCCAAAGAGGGATGGGTCAAACTAAATTTCGATGGTGCATCTAGGGGTAATCCCGGAATAGAAGGCATAGGAGGTATTATTAGAAATTGGAAAGGACATATAATTTCTAAATACACAAAACCCATTAAACCAACCACTAATAATATGGCTGAAGTAACAACGGCCCTCGAGGGCCTAAAAATCTGTAAAAAACTTAATTTGTTAAAAATAATTATTGAAGGAGACTCATAGATAATCGTTAATGCTATCTGCACTAAAAGTACACCGAATTGGAATATAAATGCTAAATTAGAGGAAATTAACCTTATTTTAGAAACCTTATCAGATTATGAAGTAACTCATATCTATAGGGAAGGCAATTTGGAAGCAGACGCTTTGGCGAATCAAGGAGCTAACAAAATCACAATTATGGATGATTAACCATGACAAAAGTAATTCAAGATTAGTTCAAGGTTTGTCACTCATGTGGAGTATCAAATTAAACTTACTAACGATCTCCCCTACAGCTTAGATCATTAGGATCATGGTTCCTAAAATAGGTTTTTGTAGTCTCCTCCCCTCTATTAATATTAATAATTGTGGTAGGTTTTTTTCTAGTATTTAGGGATAGTTCCCAGATCCTCATCTAGTCTTGCTCCATAGGCAACTTCCAAGGTCAACCATAATTACCTAAGCAAAATATGTACAGGGTCAGACTTGTAAATATATGTTATACAATAGGGATGTTTAAAACCATAACACACAACTTTAACCTCTGCAAGTATATAAGGTTTAGCAATACAGACTGTTTAAATACATTGAATCTCTGCAAGTATATATGGTTCAGCAATACTAACTGTAACAATAGTAGAGTTGTAACTCTACCTTTCTTAAGGTTGATCGTTCTTATATTTTGAATATCTTTAAGATAATTTGAATTCTTAGTCACTAGAATTCTTATTTTCGATGTAGATATTATAATCTAGATTAAGATCTATCCTTAATCCTATTGAGCAAATATTACATTTTGCATATTTCTTTGCCTTCTATAGGTCTATTTAGCTCTATTTCTATTAGGCAGTGAATTATAGGGTGGTTTCCAGTTAACTATCCAACAGGGGAAGAAGTTCAGAGAGGATAGTTACGATTTAGATGGAGTTCTTTGTTTAGATCAAATCTTGGACTCTATGGTTAAAAAAATTAACCTATGACTCTCTTTAAAAGATTAATCTGTGATCTAGATCATTGCCTTTGTTATACAATAGGGATGTTTAAAACCATAACACACAACTTTAACCTCTGCAAGTATATAAGGTTTAGCAATACAGACTATTTAAATACATTGAATCTTTGCAAGTATATATGGTTCAGCAATACTAACTGTAACAATAGTAGAGTTGTAACTCTACCT
The DNA here is from genome assembly GCA_027943335.1 of Chamaecyparis obtusa. Classification (NCBI taxonomy): domain Eukaryota; kingdom Viridiplantae; phylum Streptophyta; class Pinopsida; order Cupressales; family Cupressaceae; genus Chamaecyparis; species Chamaecyparis obtusa. The sequence continues at coordinate 2,316,473 of BSBK01005975.1, read as the reverse complement.
TTCTTAAGGTTGATCATTCTTATATTTTGAATATCTTTAAGATAATTTGAATTCTTAGTCACTAGAATTCTTATTTTTGATGTAGATATTATAATCTAGATTAAGATCTATCCTTAATCCTATTGAGTGAATATTACATTTTGCATATTTCTTTGTCTGCTATAGGTCTATTTAGCTCTGTTTCTATTAGGCAGTGAATTATAGGGTGGTTTCCAGTTAACTATCCAATAGGGGAAGAAGTTCAGAGAGGATAGTTACGATTTAGATGGAGTTCTTTGTTTAGATCAAATCTTGGACTCTATGGTTAAACAAATTAACCTATGACTCTCTTTAAAAGATTAATTTGTGATTTGGATCATTGCCTTTGCAGCTGTGAGTGCAGTAGCAAGAGAATGGTTCAAGTGTTCACTTCCTTTTTAATTAGATGATTCATATTTTTAGATATTTATATTGGTATATATAAATATATATATACCGGTGTCAGTGTATATATATTTATATATATAGATAAGTTTCCTTTTATGTGTATCTCAAAATCAGATTATATATAACAAGTAACAGTGATGAAGAGTATGGCTGGTTCGAGGTATTGAACCATCTTTTCATTCCTGCTACTTCTATATATAAGTATATACAAATATAGATATACTAATGACAATATGTTTATCTTTATATATATATCAATGCAACCTTTTTTTGGTTCTTATTTAAAAGGATAAGCTTTGGCAGATCCCATAGCTAAAATAAGGATATGTACATAAGGTTATATATATATATATATATATATATATATATATATATATATATATATATATATATATATATATATATATATATATATATATATATATATATATATATATATATATATATATATATATATATATATATATATATATAATCTTATGTACTAGCTTATTAGTGATTTGTCTTATTAATCTGGGGTGTCTGTAAGATCATAGCAGTAATCTAGGTTGAATCAATTTATAGAGGCCTTTTATGAATCTTTGCATAACTATTCACGATGACTGCCAGCCAGGCGTAATATGGAATTAGGCAGAACATTAGTATAGTATATAGGAGAATGAGTAGTTCTATTGAAAATATTTCTTAAATGCTAACATTTGGTAGGAAACAACAATCCCACTCGGTAAGGGTATTAATCACAAAGGTAATCTGGTTTCTTTCATTTTTCCGACAGTAAGAAATATGATCATTTAAAGGTTTAGAAGCTAATCCTCATAATATACTTAGATAAATAGTGTATCATAGATGCAGATCATTTTTCTTTAGTTGCTAGTTAACCTTTGGTAATGGAGTCTGGAACATCAGAACTATTTGTAACTTATTAATTTCTGGCCCCGGTTTGATTCAATAAGACTCTTTTTCTTAGTTTTATATATATATATATATATATATATATATATATATATATATATATATATATATATATATATATATATATATATATAAGACTGAAATCTCTTTTCAGTCTTAATCTATCTTAAGCTTCAAGGGTATACTATATCATTAGGAACTTTTGTTATATTGGTTTATTTATGGTTAGCAATGCATTCAACACATCTTTTTAATGAAATTTCCAATGGGGTCTGTCTTTTATCAGGCAGATTTTTAGACATGGTTATAGATAGCTGCTCATCCCCTATTACCTCTCCCAAATTGTTCAAACTGACACTCTCTAAATTCTGCAGGAAGTGCATTAGAACAAGAGGTAATAAAGGTTCTAAACATATATAAGGTTTAAGCAATGCTCATTATGCTGATAGGAGAAAGAGGTTAATAATGTTAGTATTTAACTTTAATTTTGGAATTTAGTGATAATCTAAACTTAGGTATTGATCAATTAAAATGATTATTGTTTCTCATGGATACAAGGCACTTGGTCTAAAGCAAGATTAGTAATATAATCTTAGAATTAGCTTCTATATATAAAAATTTTCCTTTTGGCGAAGGTAATCTGATTGGGTACCTATTCTTCTTTATCATTTTATTAAGAATCATAAATTACTTAAATGATGAAACTTAGTACAAGGTGGTGGAATTTTTTACTGCTTGATGAGGGTTAACCATTGGAGGTGGAAGTTTCTTTTGTCTAGCATTTCAGGTAGAAAGAATCGTATGGGAGACAGACACTTCTTCCGTCCAAAGAACAAGAAGCAGAGAATGTGCATTAATGATGGTATTTACAAGCAAGCAACTAAATCACTCTAATATCAAAGATTCTAGAACAAAATCTCTAAAATTATCTATCTAATTGTATGAAACTGAAAGTTGTATCCCTATAAACAACATTGTAATTAATGTAACTTTAAATCTCAATATTTTCGAGCAGTGGGTATGCCCATTGAAAGTTTGTATTTGTAGTAAAACCTCAATTGATATCAAGCTGTGGGAATGCCCACGAAAACTATGTATTTTAACAAATCTTGACAAATGTCGAGTCGTGGGTATGCCCACGTATAATTCATATAAGTACAGGACCTATGGTCCCGGGCAAGGCTGGAGGTTTTCTCAACCCCGCTCTTTCCTACCAGCGCCTACAGTGAGCGGGGTCACATTGTAAAATTATTATTTATATTAATAAAAATCTTTTAGGGCTTCGATCTTTTACCGATCAAAAAAAAAAAGAATCAAATCATCAACATATAGAATGATAATAATGTTATCTTCACTATGATTGATATACAATTTAGGATCATTGTTACTTATATCAAAACCTTGAGAAATAAAGAAAGCATTAATTTTGGAATACCACTCTCTAAGATATTGTTTTAAACCATAAATATATTTCTTTAGTTTACATAATAGATGTTCATGACCTTCTTTAATAAAACTAGGAGGTTGAGACCTATAGATTTCTTCATGCAAATCACCATTTAAAAAAGCACTTTTAACATCCATTTGGTGAATAGGCCAATTCATTTTGGAAGCCAAAGCAATAACTACTTTAATGGTAGGCATTTTTGTAATAGGAGAAAAGGTCTCATTATAGTCTAATCCTTCAATTTGAGATAAACCTCTTGCTACTAGCCTAGCTTTAAACTTACTAATTTCATTATTGGCATTCAACTTAGTTTTATATAACCATTTACATGAAACCAAATTTTTATCATGAGGTAAAGGAACTAAATCCCAAGTATTATTAGAAATTAAAGTGTCATATTCCTCTTGCATAGAATTTTTCCAATGAGGTTGAGTGTTAGCTTGAGAAAAAGTTTGAGGATCATTAGAATTCATAAGAGAAGACATCAAAGCATAATTGCAATAATTAAGTCTCCTAGGTCTAAGTCCACCCATTATAGTAATATAATCATCACCTTCATTAAGTAAATCTTTAAACTATTTAGGATTTCTCTTAGAAGTAATGAAAATATCACTATAAGGAGTAAATATATCATTATCATCATGAACAAAATTATCACTATGAGGAGTAGATATATCATTACCATCATCATCATCATTATTACTACTAGTAGAAATAGAAATAGATGCATTAGGAGTAGGGTTTAAAATAGGAGGTTGGTTGTCCATAATCTCAATAGTGCCTCCTCTAAATTCATTATCTTTGACCTTGGAACAATCATGAACTTCATTTTTTGCAATACAAACATCTCTTGCAATATGCACCTTGTTAGTAATAGGATCATAAACTCTATAACCTTTAGTAAATTCATCATACCCAACAAAAGTAAATGGAGAAGATTTAGAATCTCATTTTTTCCTTTTTTGTTTGGGTGTGAAAACATAAGAAATAGATCCAAAACTTCTCAAATGTTGTAAATTGGGTTATCTACCAAACCACGCTTCCTCAGGAGTTATATCTTGCAAATATTTAGTATGATTTCTATTAAGAATATAAGTGGCACATGCCATTGCTTGTGCCCAAAAATTGTAATGCATATTCTTTGCATGTAACATACATGTAGCCATTTCCTCAATAGTTCTATTCTTCCTTTCTGCCACACCATTTTTTTGTGGTGTATAAGGAACAGTAAGCTGATGTTTTATACCAAAAGATCTCAAGTAAGAATGAAAAGCATTATTAACATATTCAGTACCATTATCCATTGTAATAATTTGAAGCTTAGAACCTAATTGCCTTTCCACAAACATATGAAATTCATAAAATGTGTCAAGAAATTGATCTTTACTCTGAAAGAAATAGATCCAAATTCTTCTAGTAAAATCATCAACAAAGGTAAGAGCATAATTTGAACCTTGAATGGAGGTTTTCTCCATTGGTCCCAAGAGGTCACTATGAATAAGATGTAGCTTATGAGACACCCTCCATGAAGTACAATGAGGAAAGGGCTCCCTTTTGATTTTACCACTCATGCACCATGTGCATGTAATTTTAGATGGATCAATATGAGGTAATCCTTCAACCATGTTAGATTTTAGCATCAAAGAAATATAATCAAAATTCAAATGGTCGAGCCTTTCGTGCCATACATTGAAATCAATATTATATTTCAAAGAGTACCTTGAAGAGACAAACTCATAAAATTTAAACAAGTTATCATGATCCATCTTAGCATTAGCAACAACATGAGAAGTGTTAGGATCAATAATATAACACATGTCTTTATGAAATTCAACTTTTTAATCTTGACATAACTGAGCAACTGAAAGAAGATTGGATTTCAACTCAGGAACATAAAGAACATTATTTAATTTTCCATTTGGAACATTAACATCACCAAATCCATCAACTTTGCAACTTTGATTATTAGCTAACTGAATAGGAATATGTGTGGTATCAGGTTGCAAAGAATCAAATACTTCTCTATGAGATGCAACATGGTGAGAAGCCACACTATCAATAATCCATTCTAATGCATGAGAAGCTTTGTAAGAAGTAGAAAAAGCACGATGAGATTGATTACCTTGAGATTTGTGATTGTTTTGATTATTGTTATTCATAGGCTTCTTATCATTTTATTTTTTAAAACAAGCAGTAGTTAGGTGACCATATTTTTCACAATAAGTACAATGTGGTTTCCTTTTAGGAGTGTTTTGTTGATTATTATGAGTATTATTATTCAATTAGTATTATTGTTATATGAGGGCCTATAATTAAATATGTTGTTTGAATAACTATTATTATGATGATTATTATTGTTATGCTGATTATAATTATTTTTATGATAATTATTATTATTATTAGAAGTATTATGATTATATGATCCATTATTTTGATTTTGATGCTTAGACACAAAAGAATGTTCATAAGATCTAAGAGTACCAAATTGTAGTAACTTAGCTTCTTCTTGATGTAATAAATTTTGAAAAATAGCATAACTTAATTGAGGAGATAAACTAGGAATAGCAAGTTGAGAATGAATGTTAGTAATAAACTGTTGAAATTCTTTAGGAAGATGTTTCTTTAGAATAATAATAATTAATCTAATATTAGTAAAAGTAACATTTACACCACTTAATTAAGTTTTAATAGCATCAAATTTAAGTAAGAATTCATCCATGAATTTGAAATCGGTATACCTCAAGTCTTCCAAGTTGTCTTGGAGTTGAATCTTCCATGATTTAGTGGAGTTGTCATAAGGTTTTTGCAAAATGTCTCATGCTTGATGGGCTCTGGTGCAATGTTCAATCAAGATGTATAGATCAAGAACAATAGAAAGGCCAATTAATCCAAGAGCTTCTTCATTTTTAACTTGCCTTGCATCTTTGTTGGCTTGAGAAGCATTGGTTGTCGGTTCAAGAGAGGCATATGTAGAAACTTGTAGCAAATCCTTAAAATAAAATATAAAAGAAATATGTGTCTTCCATTTATGATAATTAGAACTGTTCAATTTGATTTTAGGAATGAGGGCAAACATGATTAATTAAGAAAAATGAAAGATTAACCAAACTAGAGTGAAATACAATGAAGATATTATGCTAAAGGTCAAGAAAAATAAATTTAACTTAATGTTAAGCACACTTTGAATGGTCAAATTTAATTTAATTTTTTAAAATATTTAAAATAATAAAAGAGAATTGATTAACATTAAAATAAATTATGGATTAGTGTATAAAAACGTATTACAAATAATGTATTAAGGTTAACAAGGGTTTGTTTAAACAAATAGATATAAACAAAAAACAATTTAATAAAAAACTTTTAAAATTTATTGGAGCATCAACAAATGACAAAGATTGATCTAAAAAGAATTAAACTAGATAATGAGTTAATTAAATTTTTTTGAAAAAATGTTATGAAACTAATGAGATAAACAATGAAACCAAATTAATAAAGAGAGACAAATTAGTTAAAATAAAAGTAAACAAATGTAATGTCGTTAATTATAAATCAATAAATTAAAGAAATTAAAGATTAAATGAGTCAAAGAAGAATTGAAAAATTATGCTAAGGATAGATAAGAGCTATAAGAGCTCATAAATAATGATGCCATGTAAGAGTGAGATCAAAATGTCAGAATACTGAATAATTAAACTAAAATGTAGAGGAAAAAAAATGAAAGAAAGAAAGAAAGAAAGAAACTGACAATGTCATCCAAACAAGTGTGAAAGAAGAACCTGTGCAAGGGAAGAGTAGAGAGACACCAAAGAAAAAAGTAATAAGAATGCACGTAGAAAAACACAAAAAGAAAGGTAGAAATAACAAGGAAGAGCTACGTGGGAAAGGCTACAAGAAAGAGAGTGTGAGGCCTCACCCTAAGCCTGGCATAGCTTTGTCTTTGACCATTAGGATAGACCTAGTAATTGGCTTAATGTTTTGGATGGTTTAAGGGATTTGACCCTCTTAATAGTAAACTATTTTCATTAGATGATGTACATTATAGTTTATGACATTTTTTCATACTCATGATGATTGATTTAGATAATTAATGTGATGTTACAACTTGGGTATATATGTTGATATGAGATATTAGGAAAAATAGCAATTGGGATCTAAATTATGATGATTTGTGAATTTCATTAAAGGTTAAGTGTTAGGCAATGAATTATTGATGACTATTTTATGATAAAAATTAAATTTTATAATTATGGTTATTTTGATTAATTGAATGTTGTGAGGATGCGATGGATTTTATATGCTTGCGTGATTAATTAGGTAATGGAGAGTTGATTTGATTATGATATGATGATATTTCTATTGTGAAATGAAAGTTAATTACTTAAATAGAGTTTATGAGTGCACATGATGCCAAGAGTGAAAAAAAGGTTAAATTGATTATGCGAAGTGAATTCCAATTTGTTATGTGATGTTGTAAATAATTTGTAAAAGTTGAATAGAGTTATTTCATATATGTTGTGGAATATATTATTTCTTGGACTACTGATGTTGGATTTAGTGTGCAGGGAATAAGACCATGGTATTAAATCTGGGAACAAAACATCTAGACCAATGTAAATTTAGTGTGAGCCAAGGTTGCGTCTAATGAGAGAAAAAACCTCATTGTATTGTATTTTATTTGTAAATGTAATGAGCTTTTATGTCTCAATTAAATTTGTTAAATTGTAATTATAAATTTATTTATGTGAGTGCTCAAGTGGAAATGCCATGCAGCTTGTGTTGTGTCACTTGACACTTGTAATGTGTACATGTGGCCATGGCATGTTCCACTTAAGGATTGGTTGTCCACCAACCTAAGAAAGTACCCCTTTAGGATCCCCATGTGCGTTCCTTGGTTAGGGAGCTAGAGGTATGGTCATGTCTTTGATTTTCGAAGTGAATCTTAAAATGGACTTTTGGGGGGTTAGAAAGGTTTCTAGGGGTGTGTTTGGATCATTTTTAGTAAGCCCACTTAGTATACATATGGGTGAGGGTCAATTTTAACCATAGGACAACCCATAGTTGACCAAAAGACCCTTCCAAAAGTTGAATTTTCAAAATGGCCAAAAATCAAATTTTGGAAGCAAGGTCTTGGTAAGAACACCATCCATTAGGATGCAAAGTCTTTGCCCACTTTTTGGCCAACCTTTTTAGGAACCCATTTTTGGAAAGCTTGTAAGGGGCTTAGGGAAGACCAACTGATGAGAGAGTAGATCTTATCCCTAGGGGTTGTGGGGAATTGTGTGGAGGTCTTTTTAGTGGGGACTCTCCATTGTGGATAGTTTGAACACCCACTCTCTATCTTAGAGACATTGCTAGTTTTGGAGAAGCCCTGGGGAGAAGGTGACTTAGGAAAGAGGGATCTATTCATCAAATATCCTCCTTAAGCTTGGATCTAGGTTGGTGGCTTTCCCTCATTTCTCTTTGTTGGTGTTATGGCATTTTTGTGAAGATGTGTAAGTGATAGACTTGTTGAGCCTGTAGAAAAAATAAAATGGTTGTTGTTATGATTTCTTCCATTATGGTATTGTGTTTCTTTTGTGATGTAATGCTAGTTTTTGTTTAAGGGAGTCTCAAGGCCCACTCACCCTTGGGAGGGAAGAATAGTCTTGGGGTGAAGGTTCTAGGACAGACCATGGGTGTAGAGTCGCCTCTCAAGGAGGAGAGAGATAAAACATGGAAGTATGGGCTCCATATAGCCATTTAATTTTTATTTTGGGGGCCATAAGGAGTTTCCTTTGGCTTGATGCCATGGGGGACATAAGGGTTTGTTGAGAAATGGTTGAGAAGATGTTTTGTTTTACAAAGCCATGTGAGGGCTTGTTTATTTTCATATTTTGAAATGGGCTTTCTCCCCATAGGGTATTTGGTCCACTTCACCCCAATTTCAAGGTCAAAATGAGACCCATTGTGTAAGCCTTGGATTGGGAGTTCACATGTGGATGGTATGTCTTCATTTTTGTTTTTTTGGTTGTGATTGGTTGTAATCTTTTCTATGTTTTGGTTCCCCAAGCTCGGGGGTGGCCACTTAGAGGCCCTAGTTGGGAGGTGAGCATCCCATGGCCCTTCCAAATTTTATTTGCAGGTTTTGAAGCCCTATGATTACTTGAAGAAATGAAGATTTATGCTCTTGATGATAGAAATGAAGGAAGGAAGAAGAGTTTGTAAATGTAGAAATTTGTTTCTATGTTGCTGTGTGATATTCTTGTTGTATAAAGTCCTTGAGGGACCCTTTGAAAAGAATAGCCCTACTATTTTGTATAATGTTGTAAAAGATTTCTCCTAGATTTAAAACTCAAAAAAGTAGAGATATATTTCCATTAGTGATATAAACATGTTATATATGAGATATGTAAAATTATGATGTATAAATCAGTTTTTTTTTTTAAATGCAAAGAATGTGAATGCAGATTTGAATAAGGTATTCTCTTTTGAGGTTAAGTGTCACCTTTTCAATGTTTGATAAATTCTGGAAGTCATTGTGTTTGTGCTCAAAATGTATAAAAGGAGACTTTCATATTTAAATAGCATTTTTTTTGTTTTTTTTAAAAAGAATTTTCTTGTTGTTATTGAATGCAAAATATTTTATGCAAAGCTAAAACAAAAGTAATTTTCATGTGCATTATTTTGTATGAAATTGTCATCACTATGTTTAGGGACATATTTAATTCTAGAATAATCTTATGTTTTTTCAAAAAATAAAAATAAAAATTTAGAGGAGATTAAATATTGAGATATTCAAAAGGATTATGTTTTAAAATGTTAGCTTTAAAAAACAATTCTTGCATTAAAAGATTAAGATTAAACATGCATACACTCATATATATATATATATATATATATATATATATATATATATATATATATATATATATATATATATATATATATATATATATATATATATATATATATATATAAAGGGGTAGTAGATTTATTACCCTTATACAAACAAAAAAACATATGAGAGAAATGCGTAAATGAGATTCTTTTTTTGATCTTCTAGAAAGAGTATTCAATATATATTTATTTGTTGTTCTATTCTAGATTTAGTATATAAATATTTTTTTTTAAAGTCATACTGTTATATAATAAGTATAATATATATGTATTATACTTATTATATACCTTTATTTACAAAAAAAATTTATTAAAAAAAAAGAGAACTATTTTTTTTAAGATAACAATAATAAAAAAAGAATTTGATAAACAAAAAAAAAATTCTTTAAAAAAAATGCATGTTGGGCAGGGGTCGAAACCCTACCTGCATGCGGTTGAGGGGGAGGTCGACGACCGCCATAATCATGACTTCAACCGCAAACTATAGCAGTGACCACAGAGTGGCTGCCATACTGTGGTGGAAGCCACAATGTGGCGTCCACACTGTGGCCACCACAGGGCTGAGGCTCCATCGTGTACGATTTTTGGGGTGCCGTAGCGGTGCGAGAAGGGGCATGGGTAGGGCTTCGACCCTCCCATGACCCCATTTTAATATTTATATATATATATATATATATTTATTTATATATATATATAACAAAGAATTTTTTTTTAAAAAAATAATTATTAAAAAAAACAAGTTGCGTATGTAAATCTATAACAAAAAAAAGACTTATCTTGCAAGTTTATGAATCCTCTCCTTGCTATCCTCCCAGTTGACGAACAAATCCATGCAGATGTATATTAAGAGTATATATATACATATATACATTAAGTATATATGCATATATGCATATTCTTATATATTTGAACATGTTTTTCCCTTGCTAATGACTCTTTTGGACCTGCAACCACAAAAAAAAAGAAAATAAATCTCTTTACCTATGTAGGGCTTGAGGAGGAGAAAGATGAGTGAAAATGAGAAAATGAGGGAGATCATTGGGTGAAGAAAATTCCACCTTAACTGATGCAGGAGCATCCTGGGTGTAAGAGCAATCTTGCATCACCCAAAAATATTTTTATTTTTGAATTCAACAAGGGTTATCTTGTGTAGGGCTGCTATTTATGGAAACTTGCTATTTTTAGTAAGTTGGTCATACAATCTCAGAATGTTCTGATTTCACATGTGGAGGTTCATCTTAGTCGTATCAGCCTGTCGGTAAAGTTTCATGGCTAGATTAGGTCTAGTTTTGAAGATATTGAAGATTTTTGGTATTGGCAGCAGGGTACAAAAACTTTGAACTTAGATTTGAAGGCTTTAGAGGCCCCGGATGAGGTCAAAAATTTGGGTGACGAGCACTTGTGTAAGTCAAGCCTATAGAGCGCTTCGTGGCATTTCCAGAATGGGGTTATAATAGTCAATTGGGTCAACTGGCGATGACTTATGGTCTTCAGAAGTTGGATCACCTGAAATGGCAGAAAATAATTTTCCTTCAAAATTTTTGTTTGGGTTTCAAAAGTCATTTTGAGCCAACTTTGATGTAATAAATTGTAAAATAAAATAATTCTAAGTTTGGTCGGGCCTAAGGGCAAAATTTCTGGAACCTTCTCGGGCGGTGGAAGTTGCCTATATAAAGAAGGCCCGTAGTGTTGTCTAGGGCAGTTCTGGGTAGATTTGGGTAATGATTCGAGGCTTAGTCCTACAGAATATTGTAATGGAATGCCCATGTGGCTTTGCATATTGTAATTCTGAAAGTTTGTAATTCCACACTTGTGGAGATAATAAGAAGCCCATTTTTTGTTCTTGCAAATTGCTGTTGTTTCTCTGTTTCTGTTATGTGTTTTTGATATTAAGGGGAGCACCCTTCATCAAGTGGTATCAGAGCAGGAGTTCCTGAGTGTGTAAATAGATCATCGATTGTGAGGCAGTTTGCACCAGGACCGTGGTTAGGGTTTCAGTGCATATCATGAAAATGCCTCCACGAAGAGAATGTGGCGGAAGAGCTGGTGCTATGACACCTGAGGTTAGAGAGCTGCAGAGACAAGTGCAAGCATTGCAAGAAGAGATTCGTAGAGGAATGAATCTTAATGTTAGAGAAAAAAGAAAGGATGAAGCCGAAGAAGAATATCAAGAAGAAGAAGCTGAAATTGTGAACCAGGAGGAAGAAAGACTTTTTCAGGCCATTTCCAAGATTGGGAAAAGACCTAAGATTGAGGTTCCTACATTTTCTGGAAATCTTAACCCAGAGGAATTGATCGACTGGATCAATGAATGTGAGGAATATTTTGAGTATGAAGATGTTGAGGATCCTGATAGGGTCAAATTTGTGAAGGCCAGACTGAAAGGTCATGCGAAGATCTGGTGGCAAGAAATTCAATTGGAGTGAAATAGAAGAGGGAAAGATAAAATCACAAGATGGGATTGGATGGTGGATAAATTGAAGCAACAGTTCATTCCTGTTGATTATGAGATTGACCTACTAAAGAAAATACAAAGTTTGAAGCAAGCAAGAAAATCTGTTCAGGAGTATACAGAGGAGTTCTATCGACTCCTCATCAGAACAGGCCATGTAGAAGCTGATAAGGAGAAAGTTGCTTGATACCTTAATGGGTTAAGGCCAAGCATTCAAGAGGAGTTGAATCTGGTTTGAATGAACAGTATTGAAGAGGCATACCAGTTTTCCCTAAAAGTAGAGGAAAACCTGAACAAGAAGTTCGAGAGCAAACAAAATGGAAGAGGCCGCGGTGGACGATTTGGTGGACGGTCATATGGAGGCCGAAATGAAGATCCAAAAAAGAAGGATGAGGCCAGTAGTAGTCAAAATCAGAGAGGAAACAATTCCAATCATTTCCAAGATCAGAACAATAGAGATCAGAGAGGAAGAGGAAAAGGACAAAGTTCAGGATGAGGAGGCTTTCGTGGAACATGTTTTTATTATGGAGAAGAAGGTCATAGGGCATTTGAATGTCCTCAACACTAAGGAAGGACAGATAGGAGAAATGAAGGCCAGGCCATAGTTGCACATGTAGATGAAGATGCCAGATCGTCACATTCTAAAGATGCTGAAAGAGGAGAAATGCTAATTAACAAAAGAGTCTTGCTGAGTGGTGAGAATGAACCTAAACAAAGGAGGAGCCTATTTTGCACCAGGTGCAAGTGTGAGGGTAAGTGTTGTGATGTGATTATTGATAGTGGAAGCACTAACAATTTGGTGTCAGAAGAGATGGTGACAAAGCTGAAGCTCAAGAGATAGAAGCATCCACATCCATATCGAATTGCCTGGGTAAAGGATGACCACAAGGTCATGGTCAATGAACAATGCCTAGTGAAGTTCAAGATTGGCGGGTACCAAGATGAGGTACTATGTGATATCATATCTATGGATGTATATCATATGTTATTGGGTAGACCATAGCAGTTTGATAGATGTGTTGTACATGATGGTCATGCAAATACATATTCCCTGACAAAGGATGGAATGCGACATAAGCTAAAGCCATTGAATGACACAGAAGAAAAGGTATGTGGTAGTGCAAGAATAACTTTTGTTGATGGAAGAAATTTCCAAGATGGTATGAGGCATGAGCATGTGTGTTTTGCTTTAATTCCAAAAGCTGGTAAGGAGGAAGTAGAAGATGTTCCTGTAGAAGTTGTAGATTTGTTGGATGAGTTTTAGGATATTGTATCTGATAATGTGCCTAATGGATTATCACCAGTCAGGAAAATTAGTCATCAAATGGACTTGATCCCAGGAGCAAGTTTTCCAAATAAGGTAGCACACAGAATGACACCTGCAAAAAGTGAGGAATTGAACAGACAAGTGCATGAGTTGTTGCAGAAAGGATTGATCCATGAGAGTTTGAGTCCCTGTGCTATACCAGTGGTATTAGCACCAAAGAAGAATGAAGAGTGGAGGATGTGTACAGATTCCAGAGCAATAAACAAGATCACAATCAAGTACAGGTTCCCATTGCCATGAATGGATGATATTATGGACTATTTGAGTGGAGCTGTGTATTTCTCAAAGATAGATCTGAAGAGTGGATATCATCAAATTCATATTAGAGAAGGAGATGAATGGAAGACTGCCTTCAAGACAAAGGAAGGATTGTATGAGTGGTTAGTCATGCCTTTTGGGCTAACCAATGCACCAAGCACTTTCATGCGGCTCATGAACGAGGTTCTGAAAGAATTTCTGGGTAAGTTTGTCATTGTTTACCTAGATGATATTTTGATCTTTAGCAAGACATTGGAGGAACATATGATGCATATTTGTATGGTGTTTGAGAAGCTGAGAGATGAAAAATTGTTGATTAATTTGAAGAAGTGCATTTTTGTGAAGAAAGAGTTAGTGTATTTGGGATTTGTAGTTTCAACAAAAGGTCTAAAAATGGACCCAAAGAAGGTACAGGCTATCCTTGAATGGCCTACTCCAAGGAGTGCTACTAAGGTAAGATCTTTTCATGGTCTAGCTAGTTTTTACAGAAAGTTTATCAGAAATTTTAGCAGTATTTGTGGTCCCTTGATTGAAACAATGAGAGGGGATAGAAAAGAGTTTAAGTGGACTAATGGGGCAGAAAAGAGTTTTCAATTATTGAAACAAAAAATTACAGAACAACTTGTTTTAGCACTTCCAGATTTTAATAAGGTGTTTCAAGTAGACTATGATGCTAGTGGTACTGCAATAGGAGCTATTATGAGCCAAGAAGGTAAACCTGTTGCTTATTTCAGTGAGAAGTTAAATGATGCCAAGAGAAAATATTTTGTTTATGATCAAAAATTTTATACTATAGTTCAGGCATTGAAGAAGTGGAGACACTATCTACTTCCTAAGGAGTTTGTTTTGTATACTGGTCATCAAGCTTTGCAATATTTGAATAGTTAAGGAAAGTTGAATCAGAGGCATTTGAAATGGGTTGAGTTTTTGCATAGTTATACATTTTTTTTGAAACACAGGAGTGTAAAGTCTAACAGGGTTGTGGATGCTCTTAGCAGAAGGTAACTATTGCTGACATAAATATTTTTGCAAGAATTTATATCCAGAGGATCTTGATTTTGGTGAAGCTTGGAAAGCTTGTACAGAACCTATTACTCTAGACAGGACGAAATGGCTGGATTTCATCATCCAGGATGATATGCTATTCAAAGAGAGTTAGTTGTGCATTCCATGAAGTTCTATGAGGGATAATCTCATCAAAGAGAAGCATAGTGGAGGATTGGCTGGACATTTTGGTCGTGATAAAACCCTTGCTTTGGTTGGTGAGAATTATTATTGGCCACAGTTGTAGCAAGATGTGAAGAAGTTTGTACAGAGTTGCAGAGTATGTCAGATGGCAAAAGGAGTGAAGCAGAATATAGGGTTGTATCAGCCATTACCTATACCAGAGAAGCCTTGGGAGGATATCAGTATGGACTTTTTTCTTGGTTTACCGAGGACTCAGCGGGGACATGATTCAATTTTTGTGGTGGTTGATAGATTTTTGAAGATGGTACATTTCATTCCCTGCAAGAAGACTAATGATGTTATTAATGTAGCAGAATTGTTTTTCAAAGAAGTGGTGAGACTACATGGTTTGCCAAAGACCATAGTTTCAGATCGAGATACTAAGTTTGTTGGATATTTCTAGCGGACATTGTGGAAAAAGTTGAAGACAGATTTGAAGTTCAGTTCATCACATCATCCACAGACTGGTGGATAGACAGAGGTGGTGAATAGAAGTTTGGGAAATTTACTGAGATGTTTGGTTGGAGACAAGCCAACAAGATGGGATTTGATTTTACCATAGGCAAAATTTGCATACAATAATTCTATCAATAGGAGCACTGGTAAATCACCATTCCAGATTGTATATGGAAGTAGTCCAAGAAATGCATCTGAATTGAGAAAGATAGATAAAGGAGAAATAAGTAGTGTTGAAGCTGAAGATTTTGTAGAACATTTGAAGAACATCCATGGGGAGGTGAGGAAGCACATTACCAAGATGAACGCGCAGTATAAGGCTAAGGCAGATGAGAAAAGGAGGCATAAGGAATTTCAGGTTGGAGATGAAGTCATGGTTCATTTGCGAAAGGAGCAGTTTCCAATTGGTACATATAACAAGCTGAAAATGAAGAAGTTTGGACCATGTAAGATACTGAAGAAGCATGATTCAAGAAATGCATATGAGGTAGAATTGCCTAGTGAGCTGAATATTTCACCAGTGTTTAACATTTCAGATTTGATAGAGTATCATGAAGGAAGTGTTGAAGATGAGATCACAGTGGCACAGTGAAGTATTCCAGCAAGTAGTTCAAATACCAAGGAGATTGAAGACATACTAGACAGTCGTGTTGGCAAAAGCACAAGGAACAAGACATATGAAGAATATCTGGTCAAGTGGAAAGGATGACCTGTTGAAAATTCATCATGGTTGACAAAGGAGGAGGTTAACCATCTTGGTTTTCCTTTGCACACCTGAGTCGTGACAGGGTCACTTCTCAAATTACCCCGGGTGTCTAATGCAAGAGCATTCTGGGTGTAAGAGCAATCTTGCATCACCCAAAAATGTTTTTGTTTTTGAATTCAATAAGGGTTATCTTGTGTAGGGCTGCTATTTATGGAAACTTGCTATTTTTAGTAAGTTGGTCATAGGATCTCGGAATGTTTTGATTTCACATGTGGAGGTTCATCTCAGTCATATCAGCCTGCCGGTAAAGTTTCATGGCTAGATCAGGTCTATTTTTGAAGATATTGAAGATTTTTTATATTAGTAGCAGGTTACAGAAACTTCAAACTCAGTTTTGAAGGCTTTAGAGGCCCCGGATGAGGTCAAAAATTTGGGTGACGGGTGCTTGCGCAACTTAAGCCTGTAGAGCGCTTCATGACATTTCTAGAATGGGGTTATAATAGTCAATCGGGTCAACTGGTGATGACTTATGATCTTCGGAAGTTGGGTCACCTGAAATGGTGAAAAATAATTTTCCTTCAAAATTTCTGTTTGGGTTTCAAAAGTCATTTTGAGCCGACTTTGATGTAATAAATTGTAAAATAAAATAATTCTAAGTTTGGTCGGCCCTAAGGGCAAAATTTTTGGAACCTTCTCAGGCAGTGGAAGTTGCCTATATAAAGAAGGCCAGTAGTGTTGTCTAGGGCAGTTCTGGGTAGATTTGGGTAATGATTCGAGGCTTAGTCCTACAGAATATTGTAAGGGAATGCCCATGCGGCTTTGCATATTGTAATTCTGAAAGTTTGTAATTCCACACTTGTGGAGATAATAAGAAGCCCATTTTTTGTTCTTGCAAATTGTTGTTGTTTCTCTGTTTCCATTGTGTATGTGAAAATTGTACCTGATCTGTAGACACAACACTCAGTAAAACATTAGAGGTTAGCTATAATCAAAATCGTGCAAAATTGAAATCTAATCTAACCAAGCGATTTACTGCCTTCTAGTAGGTGCGAGATTAATGTTCTCAGATTGTAATTGAGATCAGTGACCTAGATGACACCTAAATGAAAGATTTGAATGCAAAGATGGATATGAAATTGAATGCAATTAATCTATATTTTTGATATTTTCTATGCAATAAGAATGATAAACTGATATGCTATGAATGTTATCGAAAACTGATATGAAATGAATGCTAAATGATCTAACAATGAAGATTCTAACAATGAAATGAAAACTATGAAATTCTATGCTAAGATATAAAAACTATGCAATTGAAATTGATCTCACAAAGCTTTGAATTCGCAAGTTGATTCCTCAGCCTCCAATTCTCCAGCGTGATTGTGCAAAAATATGAGATCCTGTGGATGCAAATTTGAGAGATGATTGAGAGATGAGTTATGAAGAGATGAGCCTTGTTTTTATAGAAATTCAGAGCTTTGGAGGTGCATGGATAAAAGCCATAAATCACTCAAATAACTCAGGTTGATTTTTGAGTTATTTTTAAATAAAGGATAATTAACTCACAAAAACATGCAAAAGCTAAGTTTTAACTCAAAATAGAGTTTAGCTTTAATTGATAATTGATAGTTGTCTGCTTTTATGATTGTGCATGTTTTATTTATGAATTAATTTAATAATAAAGTGATTTATGCTCAACTTAACTGATTTTTGAAAATAAATAATTAATTTATGGGTTAATTAACTATTTAATCAAACTTTTATTAAAAATTATATTATTAAATAATGACAACTTGCTTTAATTAATTAAATAAGAATTTAATCAATTAAAGATAAGAATTTTGATTTATTGTCAAAATTAAATAATACAATTAATAATAGATAGAATTAAATTTAATTAAACAATTAAGTGGCAAATATTAAATCTAATTAATTAAATATGAAAATATTCAATTAATCAAATTTTAGGATAAATGTGATTTATTGCCAAATAATCATTAAATTAAAGATAATTATGATAATTAGGAATATTACTAGGAATATTCTTCGATGCAGAATTTAAGATAATCAATTAGATTTGATGATGTTTAGATGTGCCTTAGGTTAGGACTTCGATGTCGATTTCATTCAAATTGAAGATGTGGGAGATTAATGAACTTATAGCCCATTTTTGGGGTATTACATTTTGCCCCTCTTTGAATTACTGTGCGAAGCGCAGTGGTTCAAAGATAGTCTGTGTTTGATAAAGATATGAAATTGATGTTTGAAATTGATAATTGATATGAGACAGAAGCTGATTGATATTGATTTGATATGGAGATAATAGGTCCTGAATGACCAAAGATAATGTTTACTATAACAGCAAATGAACCTATGATTGCGAAAAAGTGTCAAAACACCTGATTCCAAACCTTAGGATTGCAAAGAAGTGAGTGACCCATTCTAGACTCGATTGTCTTAGCAGAACTAGCAGGTATCACATCCGAATCCTTTAGTTGTCAAAGAACCAAGGAAATAACACTAATGAACCGATGGTTGCGAAAAGCTAATATAGATTACAAGATTAAGAGAATACTAGATTGATATGGATCGATGAATCTGATATGCCCCAAGTGATGATAGATTTGCCCTGAGCGATGAGGACTTTTGATGAATCAGCGACTAGACGTGATTGTTGTCTTGATCACTGATGAAAGATATTGATAGATTTGATCGATAGAATTTGATTTACAGACTTTGAATGATGTGCAATACCATGCCCCCTTCGGGATTAAAATTGAAATCTGACAAGAAAAGTTAGCGTTGATAGTTTAGAAGCATGTTAATTGATTTGAGAAGTGGTTAAACACATCCAAGAATGCATTCTACATCATTTAGATACGACCAAGTTTGACTAGGTTAAACCATGAGGTGACCATAGTTGACCAAGTTGAAATTTTGATAGTTTGATGTAAGATCATCAGTTAAGTTGAATACTAGATTTCTGTGATGATTGAAGGTCGATTATGCAAGTAGTTAATGATATGAATGATCTCAGATTTGAATTTTGATCCCGAAAAAGGATTCTACTTGCTATTTCATTGGAGGAACCTTCGTGTGAGATTCAGTTCTTGTTAGACTTGAAGATGCGATTTGAAGAATCATTTAAGCATTGAAGTTCATTTAGTCATTGTGAGATCATGCAAATATGAAAAATGCAATGAGACATGCGAAATGAAATGAGACATGCAAAATGAAATGCAACCTAAGACCTAGGACCTAGTCACTGATCATATGTCGATTTGTTATCATCATTGAACTTTTAGGTAACTGGATAAATCAATACAATGCCCACTAGCCATGAAACCATAGACATATGAATATTGATTTGTAACGCTCAAGAACCAATACAACACCCACTGGTCAACAACCATGGATATATGAATATTGATTTTGTTTTCGGAATGTAGGATTAGATATAAGCACCAAGGCACAAACGCCAGGATGACCTAAATATCATGTCCATTTTGATAGAGCAATTTGTACAAGCATCAAAACATAAACATCATGATGACCTGAATACGTCTTGCATTGCAAACACATCAAACAGCTAAGAGATCATTCTAAATCCAATGTGAATTACCCGTAGTGACCCTTTATCGTTCACATCCTTAGGTAAGATCATGTTTCACAGTAGGAGAAAGAACTCACTCAAAAAGACAATAGTTAGATCAAACTTCCTTGAATTTTTTGGGTATCAATGGTTGAGGTACACATGGCCATCCAATTCGAGATAGAGGCTCTTACAGTCGGACACCATTTCAATCCAGAATTTCTAAAGTTGTTAGATTTTCACATACAAGCAGAAGACAAAGAAAAGATTATACCCCCAGTCATCACCCTCTAAATCCTGTAAAGGACATCATCGAAGAGCTCGAAGGGACACAATATGCAAAAATCTCAATGCGAATCAGTAAGCATACAAGGAGATAAAAGCATGTAAAAAGCATAGATTGTTTTCAGTTGAGTTTTGATGTTTGATTGCATTGTTGTAAATGCAAAATCCTTTCTGGAGACGAGACTGACTGACTGACTCAACTTGAAGCTTCAAAGGACTCTGACTGGATAGGATACGTCTAAGATACATTGGAGGCCATAGGATATGACATTGATTGCCCCCAAGTTTGAACATTGATAGGATACAGACGCGCAAGTTGATTGGTGTACAAACTGACTTATTGAAAACTAGAAATGTTGAAACAAACCGGGAGATATGTACAACTAAAGCAAGACTGAAAGCTGGGAAAGACCAAGATTGTGCTGATAGATGGAGCGTTTGGAACAAGTGGCACCCGTTTGCCAGGTTTTCACCATCTTGGTAGAGATTCTATTTTTGCTACCAAGGCGCCTGTTTCCAGGTTTTCACCAAGGCACTTTTTCTTTTTTTTCATTTTTTGTATTTTTCATTTTTTCAATTTTTTTGAATTTTTGATATTTTTCAATTTTTTTGCGAATCATCAAGGCGCCTATTGCTAGGTTTTCACCAAGATGTTCATTTTTTCAGGACTTTTTCTAATTTTTAAGATTTTTTCAGGACATTTACCAAGCATTGAATGCCTTAGGCATAGAATTTCTTCAGATGGAGAACGTTGATTGGTTCTTAGAGTTGTTCTCCTTCAGTCATTGAGAGTTGATAGGCACCAAAGCCAAAAGTAGCAGTGATAACAAAGGGACCCAGCCAATTGGGTTCGAACTTCCCCTTGCGTTCTCAATGGGATTGATTTTTAGGATTTTCTCTCAACACTAGATCACCAACCTAAAATTCTCTGTGTCTAACTTTCTTGTTGTAGCCTCTAGACATTCTCTTCTGATATGCTCTGAGATGATCATATGCTGCTTGTTTGCGCTCATCTAGTAGTTCAAGTTCTTGCAACCTAGACACTCTGTAGTCATCATCAATTACTAGACCATGTATTCTAATTCTTAGTGATGGGATTTCAACCTCAATAGGTAGTACCACTTCAGACCCATAAATGAAAGAAAAAGGTGTAGCCCTAGTAGGTGTTCTGATACTTGTTCTGACACTCATTCTGATACTTATTCTGATACTAGTTCTGATATTGATTCTGATATTGATTCTGATAATTATTCTGATACTGGTTCTGATACTAATTCTGATACTGATTATGATAATTGTTCTGATACTGGTTCTGATACTGATTCTGATACTGATTCTGATAATGATTCTGATAATTGTTCTGATACTAGTTCTGATACTGATTCTGATACTAATTCTGATAATGATTATGATACTTGTTCTGATACTTGGTATACTTGATGGCACCTTTTTCCATTGCAAACTCCCAAGCAAGAGCATATCGTGCAGTCCCAATGTCTAAAAAGGTGGAGAACAAGAGGGATTGACAAGCTGGTGGAAGAGATGGAAGACAAGAGAATAAAGGATAATGAAGGGAAGAAATCTTCAAGGGCAAACTCCTCAAGAACACCCAAGCTAGGGAAAAATTGTCATGTAAAGCGCATTTGGACAAGCAATGAAAGGCCAGCATAGGATAAGTCACAAAAGCGTAATGCCAAAGAAGAACAAGATGTACTCCAAAGGAATAGCCATGTCAAGAGGTTTCAAAGCATCGTGTTTTACTCTTTTTCTTTTCTTTTTTTTTAATTAGATCAAGACCAAAGGGGAAAAGGATAGCGATAGGTGAAAATGAATGGAGGAAGATGGATATGAAGGCTAAACATGGAAGGAATGAAAGCAAGATCATCGTAAGATAGCTCACAAAATAGCCAAATATTCATGTATAGATCAACATTGTCAAGATCAAAGAGAGAAGACGGAATGGATGAAATATATAGAAGAACTACGCATGATGCCTGATTGCCAAGTTTTCATCATTTTACTTATCCAAGGTGCCACAAGGGAGTGGTTTTCACCATAGGACAAATTTATTTCTCTTTACTTTTGCTACCAAGGCGCCTGTTTCCAGGTTTTCACCAAGGTACATTTTCAAAAAAAAATTTCATTTCATTTTTTTTTTTTTGGAAGAAGGCAAGCTTTTTTAGATAGTGCTCCTTGAAAGGATAAACCATGATATACCAAGGATTCAAAATGATATGCTCAAAGATGCTGATAGGGAAAGGGAGATGGAAGAGAAAAATGGACGATAAAGTTTTATGTAAAGCGAGTGAGGTTGGAAGATAGGAGGAATAGGCAAATGAGAAAAAAGGATAGAAGGTAGAAGGATAATGCATGGAAGGATTGTGAAAGGGTAGATGGAAAGGAAGGAAAAATCAACATCAACACACACCTTGAAGGGTGGTGAGAGAGTGGAGGAAATGTGAATGAAGGAATACGTGAAGGAATATGGCAAATGGATAGCAGAGGTTGCGGTTTAGGCACATGGAATGGAAGAATATTTTTGGAGGGAGATGAAGTAGAAGCCTTTGGAAGCTTGAATGTCAATTTCACTTTTTGCTCAACACTAGACTCTTTCAAGAGAGACTTTGGAATCCATATAGCCATAGGATTTTTATTTCCTTTTGATGATCTAGAGAGAATATCTTCAATGATGGATTTTGGAACCCATACTTGTCTTGTAGTTTTTTTCTTAGATATCTCTTTTGACTTTATGCCTCCATGTCGTTTAGAGGAGACATGGTGATTTTTTTTTTTTAATGGATTCTTGTATTGCTTCTTTTTCTTGTATTGAACATTAAAGTTACTTCCAAAAGACTTGGGACTTGTGGAAGAAGGAGGATATGACTGGTTTAAATGGGCGGGTGGATGAAAAGGATTCAAGGGTATGCATCTATGTTGGTCTTGAGGAAAGATGGGAGATGGAGGTATGTAAGGACCCAAGATGGATGGAAAATCAGGAGAGTTAGGAGGGGAAAGCGAAGGGACATAAGGACCCAAGATGGAAGGAAGGCATGAAGCCCTTAGTAGTGGTGGAAGAGGTCCAAGGATGGAAGTGGAAGATGCAAAAGGATAATCAATAAGTTCATCAACATCTATATGACAACCAAGGATATCAACATCTTTAGAGTGAGCATTAGAATTTTCAATAGAATCATGGACATCTTGAATATGAGCACCTTCTTTGATAGGATTGTTCAAAGCTTGCAAAGACTTAGGAAGAGTAGAAAGTGGAAGTGAACATGGAGTGGTAGAACAAGAAGATGAAAGACTTTGATCTTGACAAGGATCTTCGGATAGCATAAGCACATAATTTTTCTCTTGTTTTTCAATAGGCTTAACATTGGAAGGAACACCATTTTTACTAACCTTAATGGAAGTATCATCTTTGGAAAGCACAAGCGTAGTAAGGTTATTTTGATTGTCAATAAGCTCAACAATGTAAGTAGTAGCTTGATCTTGCTTAGGCGAAGACTTAAGACATGGTGGAATGCATGAAAAAGGGGGTACAGGATCAAAAGAACCTTGAGGCAGATAAGAGACATCATGAAAAGTAGTGGATGACATGGAGGGTTCTTGATCTTGATCTTTCTTTATGTTCTTTTCTTCATCATTTCTGGAGTCCTCTTGACATGGAGCCACTTCTAAGGACAAGGAAGCATGTTGGGATTGTATGGATGACTTTGGAAGAGATGGTGGAGGACTAGCTGAAGTAGGGATTATAGCATATGAAGGCTTAGGCTCTTTAGGTTTATCATTATTGAAAGTATTTGTAGCCAAGTGAAGGTTAGCTTGAGTTTCTTTAAGAGGTAGCCCTAGAGGATAACTATAGGAAACTGCATGAAAAGTATCAGGGCTTGTGTCGGATGAAGGTTCTGTGAAAGATTTGAAAGACTCGGAAGCTCTAGGAGATGTACGGGTATTGGAGGAAGTAGGGGATGGAAGGGAACCATCACCAGACAAAGGTTCACCATTAACATGATCTTGCTTGAGAGTGTAATCTTTATTTTCAGTTGGAGAGTTCTTAGAGGAGAGAGCCTTATAGTATTGACGTTTCAAGCTAGCACGATGTATTTTATAGTCTTCAGCAGTAGTAGATGGATCATAATCAAGGTATTGTCCACAAAAGCCATCAAAGTCTCTTTCAAAATCAGAATCATATGGATCACCATCATGATCTATCCAATGTGATGGCCCATTTGTAGTAAGCAGGAATGAACGATGAGGAGGACTCTTAGGAACAGAGGTGTCATAGGTATCATTACATTGTCTATCGTCATAGTCATCATAGTCTCCAAAGCTAGATGTGTCACTCTCCGTGGAAGAGGTATCATATTTCTCAAATTTTTTCTGGAGGCATGGTGACATGTACAAGTCTTTATCAAATGGAAAAGAGTATAGAGGTTCCTTTTCTTTCTCAAGTTTGTCAAGCTGGACTTGCATAGCTTGCAGCTGCTTCATCATAGCGGCGATCAGAATTTCTTCCTCATGTGTACTAATTCTTTGAGACATGTGTACTGATTTTTAATAGCTACTGATTTGTTCTTGACACAATGATATTTTTGACAGATTCTGGAACTAGGCTGGAAACATTGGATATCTTGCAATTTGACAATTTTTGACTACTCTCTCAAATTTTTCCAAACGACACTCTACAGACTCGTACGACACTGGGTAGTCTATGAAATGACAATTGCTAAACTTGTACGACAGTTGGGTAGCAATGAAACAATAGTTGTTAAACTTGTATGACAGTTGTGTAGCAATGAAATGACAGTTGTAAATATCATACGAAAGTTGCTAACAGGATTTTGACTTCCTTGGATTTGCTAGTTTGAAAACTCGTACGACACTGGGTTCTCAATCATACGACAGATGGGCAATACTGAAACGACACTTGACAAAACTCGTACGACTTTTGACTTTTTGAAATGACTTTTGACTCCAGAAAGATTTTACGTCAATTTTTGCAAAATTTAAGGTCTTCAGTTTTGGATTGTTTGCAAATTGTACTATCCATATTTTGAAGGTTATACCAAATTTGATCATTTTTAATAGCCAAGTAGATAAACAAACATGCAGAACAGCAAGCAAGTGATTCCAAGCATGTCTGAAAACAATGAACAAGGGCAAAAGCAACCTTGCGCATGAACAATCAAGTGACCAAATTGTGCTAATCCCTGAGAGTACTAATTGTGTATGTTCTGAAAAGTTTTGCAATAACACACATATACCTGAGAATGAAAAAAATTGGCCTCTCTAGGGTTTTTAGTAATGGTTTGACTCTGCAACTTTTATGATTCAAAGGTGTGAACTCCAATCCTGGCGCACCAGGGTTTTGACACAGTCCGAGAACTTAATCTTCAAGAGCTGCTAGGGGTCTGACAACCCAACAATGAACCATACCCATGGAGATTTCTTCCACAAGGACATTTATATAGTGGCTGTCACTACCACGGTGAAAATGGCTATGACCGCTTGAGGTTCCGTCAACGCAGTTTGCCCTGTGAAGGGATTGTCCGCTATGGTTAACCCTCTCTAAAGGTGACTCAGATTTATACCACAAGGGGACTTGGCTCCAGATTCAAGGTTTTGACACCTCTTCACTTTTAACCCAAACAAAGCAAGCAGATTAATCCGACATGCTAAGACAAAGTTTTGTTCCACCAAGGTCTGTGATATCAACTCCACGTGATCTATCAACCTCTCTGGGGAGAGAATGTATCAATCAATAAGAGAAGACGCACTAACCAATTTTGATTCACCAAAGCTCGTGATATCAACCCCACGTGATCTATCAACCTCTCCGGAGAGAGAATGTGTCGATCAATAAGAGAAGACTCACTAACCAAGTTGAATGTGAAACGCACTAAGTATCCTCCCTACCTACAAGGATTCTGTCGCCAAGAAGGATTTCACTGGGAATCCAATCTCTCAAGAATCACGAATAGTGTTCATAGGGCCTAATTACTATGTGAGCACAGATATATTCCCAAAAGCAAATCTACCAAAAGTACCCAAAAAAGTAGAAAGAGGAACACTTAACGCTTAAAGAGAATATGAGATGAGTCCACAAGGTGGAACACTTAACACCTCACACAAGCTAAAAATAAGTCCCCAACTTAGAAAACAAGTGAGTTCCTAAAAGCACAAAAGTGTTGCCAAGTGGAACATTTAACGCTTCTGTCCTGTTGACCCCTCCCCTTTATGGCATTGAGATTGCAACCACGGGGTGAAAATGAGGGGCCGGCGGATTAGCGAGTCCAATAACCCAAGATAGCAATCAAGATCAATCACAAGTATTCTAAGACTACTTAATGAATCCTTAAGGGATCACAACCTAGTATCAAATTATGCAAGTGTGTAGAAATAGATCAAAAGCATGAAAAGATGCACACAAGTTTGACACGTGAGAGATTTATTTTAAGTCCAAATTGAAATGTTTTCAGAAGAAGGAGAATACCTTGTGATCCTCGCAATGCGCTTAGTAGATTTTACCTAATTTTTAGCAATTCTTGCACTTTTCCCAATCAAAATCAGCAGAAATCAATCAGAAACAGTAAATTTCAATTGTTAGGGTTAACTGTCAGTCAAAATCCGAAAATCAAATCTGAAAAACTATCTGCAAAAATGAAATGACAATTGAAATCTGGTACCAAAACTCGTACGACAATGGGTATGCTCCCAGATGACAGTCCAGAAACTCGTACGACACTGGGTATGATACCATACAACAGTAGAGCTCCCAAACGACAGTGGGTATGCAATGAAATGACCCTCGATCCGATAGACTGTCGTATGACAGGGGGTTCAGTATCATACAACAGTGGGTATGCTCCCATACGACATTTGTCAGAAACTTGTACGACAGATGTACGGACAAAAATTAAAAATCATAGTTTTGCACAGATCCCGAGAAGAAAAAGATAGAAATTGATAGAATTGAATTGGAAACCCGTTTTAGGGCCCCACGGTGGGTGCCAGAAATGTGTGTGTGAAAATTGTACCTGATCTGTAAACACAACACTCAGTAAAACATTAGAGGTTAGCTATAATCAAAATCGTGCAAAATTGAAATCTAATCTAACCAAGCAATTTACTGCCTTCTAGTAGGTGCAAGATTAATGTTCTCAGATTGTAATCGAGATCAGTGACCTAGACGACACCTAAATGAAGGATTTGAATGCAAAAGATGGATATGAAATTGAATGCAATTAATCTATATTTTTGATATTTTCTATGCAATAAGAATGATAAACTGATATGCTATGAATGCTATTGAAAATTGATATGAAATGAATGCTAAATGATCTAACAATGAAGATTCTAACAATGATATGAAAACTATGAAATTCTATGCTAAGATATAAAAACTATGCAATTGAAATTGATCTCACAAAGCTTTGCATTCGCAAGTTGATTCCTCAGCCTCCAATTCTCCAGCGTGATTGTGCAAAAATATGAGATCCTATGGATGCAAATTTGAGAGATGATTGAGAGATGAGTTATGAAGAGATGAGCCTTGTTTTTATAGAAATCCAGGGCTTTGGAGGTGCATAGATAAAAGCCATAAATCACTCAAATAACTCAGGTTGATTTTTGAGTTATTTTTAAATAAAGGATAATTAACTCACAAAAACATGCAAAAGCTAAGTTTTAACTCAAAATAGAGTTTAGCTTTAATTGATAATTGATAGTTGTCTGCTTTTATGATTGTGCATGTTTTATTTATGAATTAATTTAATAATAAAGTGATTTATGCTCAACTTAACTGATTTTTGAAAATAAATAATTAATTTATGGGTTAATTAACTATTTAATCAAACTTTTATTAAAAATTATATTATTAAATAATGACAACTTTCTTTAATTAATTAAATAAGAATTTAATCAATTAAAGATAAGAATTTTGATTTATTGTCAAAATTAAATAATACAATTAATAATAGATAGAATTAAATTTAATTAAACAATTAAGTGGCAAATATTAAATCTAATTAATTAAATATGAAAATATTCAATTAATCAAATTTTAGGATAAATGTGATTTATTGCCAAATAATCATTAAATTAAAGATAATTATGATAATTAGGAATATTACTAGGAATATTCTCCGATGCAGAATTTAAGACAATCAATTAGATTTGATGATGTTCAGATGTGCCTTAGGTTAGGACTTCAATGTCAATTTCATTCGAATTGAAGATGTGGGAGATTAATGAACTTATAGCCCATTTTTGGGGTATTACATCTATTATGTGTTTGTGATATTAAGGGGAGCACCCTTCATCATTAACCCTAATTTCAAAATTAGGGTTAGGGCAAGGAATAGTCAACTCAAGTTTGAAACTTCCTCTTCCCCCTGTTTTCCTTTCTTTTGGAAAAAGAAACTTTTTTTTTTAAACCTTTATGTTTTATTTTATTTAGTTAAAACTAAATTTTGTGGGAAATGGAAACATTTTCCCACTATGATATCTTGATTTAGAAAATTTTCTTTTGTGGGGAGGATTAATTCCATTACGTAAATTTATTAGTAAATCAAATATTTTTGTTTAGCGAGGTTATGATATTTTAATTTAATTTAATGTTGAGACTTGATTTAGTATTATTCTATTAGAAGAGTGGTTTCATATTAGTAAGACTAACGAAAAATGTTATTTAATATCCAATGGAGATTTTAAGGAGATCTTACATGCGTTTGAATAAAATTCTATTTTAAATGAGATTTAACATACATTAATAAATAATTTAGTTAATTTCTTTTGTAGGGATTATAATTAACATATAGGTGTTCATAAATAAGTAGAAGGTCAATTGAGGAATATTTCAGTAAAATAATTTTAATTCAGATCTTTATTGGGGAATAATTGTTGTTGAGTTTCATATTAAAATTTGGATTTAATTTTAATTAATATTTTAATCAGCACTTTATGACTAAGGGTTTATTTTAATATGATGATTATTTAAATGTAACCGGGCTTAGAATCTTAAGTGAAAGGAGATTATTTATTTAATTGGCTTTAGTTAGGGTTAGACTACGCTAGTTAATCTTAGGAATTATGTTTGACATTTTTATCGTGCGAGGGAGGTTGGTGGGTTTGATAACCCCTTGCCATGATTCCCCTCAATTGATGGTAACTTAACCTCTCTGACATTTTTCAACCATTATGTGAAGACAACCTTTAAACTTAAAACATTAATTATAACATTAAAAAAAAATATTGGTGTGTTTTTCTTATTAAATTATGGGCATGACAAAGAGAAACAACAACTAGAGGAAGGCTGGGGAAAGATGCTAGGGAAGGCTGGGGGAAGACGCTAGAGAAGGTAGGTGCCTTTTGGTTTCTCACATGTGTGGAGTTGGAGATATGAAGGAAAAAATGTTGGTGGATAACTGGAGAAAGACAAGATATAAACAACTAAAAATTCAGCTAAGGATAAAAACAACTAATAAATAGCTAAATGTTGGCGGATGGCTAGAGGAAGATGCTGAGGATATAAAAAGTTAATAAACAACAATAAACAAGATATAAATAGCTAACAAACAACAATAAATAACAAGGATATAAGCAAGATATAAATAACATGTAAAAATAAACCGCAATAGAGAAAAGATCTTAGATTTTTTTGTAAATAACAATATCAACAAAAAATAGGGATATTTAAACAAACATAAAAATGGTAAACAGAGATATTTAAACATAGAAATATAGTGTAAATAAAGTTACAAATAGAAAGTAGTAACAAGAGTTATCAGCCTGCAGAGAGAAATGAGAAATGAATATAACAATAACAGAGATTAGATTATATAAGGAGAGAGTTAAATGGTGATTGATCCTGCAAAATTAGACCAATATTATAATAACCAGGTAGAAATGTTGCATGCACAGAGAGATAAAAGGAAATCTAAGAGGTTATTATTTTAATCTAGCAAAACCAACATAAGGCAAACAAATGATTAGATTAAACCTGCAAAGCGTAAGAATATAGAACATGCAAGTATAAAATAAAATAAAAACCCATGCGATTGCACGACAAAGGGTGTAGATAGATCTTAAAAAAACTTGAAATGAAGATTAATAGACTTAGATCTGGTAGTAAACCATCTAGAACTAGTTAAACAAAATGTTAGATTTACAAAAAAAGAAAAAACCCTGCAACAAAAAGTTAATCTCAACAAAGACAAAAAGGCTTTCTTCTTATCAAATTAGATATCCTTTGAATGGTACCTTCATGAAAACACTCAAAACAAGGATTTAGCTAGCTCTGATACCGTGTTAGAAAAATACAAAAAAGAAAATAACTTAAAGGAAAGAATCCAAGTGAGTGTAACAAAAGAAATATTTTACCATAAACACAATGAATGGGAGATTTCTTCAAGATCTATCACCAAAACCATCAAGATGATCCAAGATCAACACAATGAGACAAGGATTTTGAAAGGGAAAAATGAATAAAAACCCTTGTGAATATAATATGAATGAGGCAAAAAGCCTAGAGAAAGATAGAAAATGTGAGCAAGTGGCTCATTACAACAATGAGAGTGTTGAGTTGAAAATGTGAGTAGAAGTAAGAAAAAATTGTGTTAAGTGTGTGGAGAAGCATCTCTTAAATAGAGATTAGTGATGGAGTTAGAATGTAACTCCCATGTTCTATGAATGCCACATTCATATTAAGTATGTGCCAAGTGTGAGAATCCTCATAAGGAGGAAAAGATAATTTCCTTAATAAAGGAAATAAAAAAGATGAGTTGTCCTCCCACTTGGACTAGAGGACAAAATACATTTTAGGATACCTTGGCTTATCCATATTTAAATAAAACACCAAGGAAAGATTAATAATTCTAACACCTATCAAGATCAAGATACTTTTGATTTTCTAGTTTCTCTTCTGCTAGGTGAATTATTACATAAAATTGGCATCACTAGTCTTACACCTTGGTGGAAGGATGAGAGATGGTACCCAGAAGTAACTTTCTAGAGGTACAGACCTCGGCAAGGATATCTCTGGTTATATTATCACCTGTATATAGTGGACATTTTAAACTATAGGTAGCATTTGCATTCCACTCATTCCTCTTGGAGATTGTGTTTCATTATTATCTGGTTTGTCATCATTGAACCCAAAATAACATATTTTTCTTGGTGTATTATTTTCCAAGGCTTTCCTTTAGGTTCTCATCTTCATCACCTGGGCATTCTAGACCCTTGTTGTCCCTTTTATGGCCTACCTGAGTCCTTCCTTCACTTGTTTTGGTTCTATTGTAGGGCTCAGAACTATTGGGTTTGGATTCATGATTTTTTTCTCCATTTCACCCACAAATGTTTTCTTGGCATATGGTTCTTTGGGGAGATAACCCTGGTCTTCCATTTCCTTTCCTGTAACATTGGCATACTTTCAAATTAGAAATTCTCTTTTCTATTTGTAAAGACAAAAATGTGACATTTTTCTTACATGCCTTAATTGATTGCAATGTATCTATTTATGCTAAATCTTGCATATGCAATAATATGTTTTTATAGATACAGGTTTAAGAAAAAAAGTGGCCTTGGAGGTGGCCCACTTATAGGAGTTATTACAACACCAAGGTATTTTTCCATTTTGGTTTCTCTAGTTCCTCTAGAGGATTTCATTTTTGGCAGCTTTTCTTCTTCTTGTGACCGCCATCAAGGATGAAGTTCATCTAGTTGGCATACTGAAACCTCCCATTCTCAGTCACTACACTGTCACTCAACCCAACATCTCCACTCTCCTCATAGTTCTATTGTACCTCCACCTCTGCATTGTTCTCCACCAGTAGGTACCACTTGGGTGCCTCCACCACTGGCTAGGTGGGTGATACCTCTAGACACTACTAGTTGACCTTCTTCTTGAAAAGGATTTCCTAGATTGGCCTTGGCCATTTCTCCATGGTATGAAGATAGAGAGGAGGAGGAGGAAAATGTGGATGGGTGGATATTTCCAGACCTTGAACCAAATATTGAGCCAGGTTAGGGAAAGAAGGATGAGCTAGAACCTCCTCCTCCATCAACAACATCATTGGATTCTTGAGGGTGTTTCCTTTCTGGGCTTGGACTATATGTTTTTTTATTGTTTATGTTTCAAAGATTTTGGCTCTTGTTTCTCTAGACTCTATGCTTCTTCCCTTTTTCTTTTTAATTCTTTCTATTGCAGAGCTTTAGCTCTTGGTTCTCTAAACTCTTGGCATAAGCCCATGTGACTTGTAGGGGGTGCATTTTCCTCCCACTATTCTTTTGATTAAAGTTGTACTTATGCTTTTCTAAGTTAATATAATATGGTAGGACTTACTCATTAAAAAAAAAAGAAACCATAATCTTCAAAGGCTCTTTGTTGCTCTCTAAGTTTTAATGCTAAGACATTACATGGTTTTGGTATTATGCTAGACTTGAGTTCTAGTGCTAAGACTTTAAAAAATTGTAGTTAATGTTGTTGGACTTCATTATAGTTTTTGATGTTAGTATTATGTTAATAATATTGTTCTTATGATGGTTTATCCACCTTCAAACTATTTGTTTTATAAAAACAACACCCTAATTTTTTACCATGAATATTAAAAAAAAATTAAAATATATAATTATTTTGATTAAAATATTAAAAAATATAAAATATTAATAATCATCAAACCATAAAAATTAAGTCCAATAGCCTTTTTGGTTAAACCAAGCATCTAATGATAGTTTTAGATAACTATGATAAAATTAATGACCCCACCATTGAATCATACTTTAGTTGTTTGTAATCTTCTTGTTTTTGCTTGCCTTTACCATTGTGATAGTCATCATCCCTAATAAAAAAAAGAAAATTGATGAACTATTTTATAAAGTTTTGTATTCAAGTACTTTATTTGGCTTTTTCTACACTTATCCATCTAGCATGAAAATTATTGTATATGGTTTACATATGTTTGGCAGCCCCGCCACTACTAAATCTTTCCAAGCTTACTTTTCCTTGGTATACTATGACTACTTTTGTCTCTATATTTTTCAAAATATATTTTCACCTATAATGCCTATGATTATTTTTAGTTAAAAAGTCTTTTATATTATGTGGTAAATGATAAATATATATATTTTTATCATTATATTTATTTTAAATAAATGGCTAATATCTATTTTAATAACTTTATATTAAATTTGATATTTAAATTCTAAATTGAGATTGATTATTAAATTTTAAGTTAAAAATTAATTTTGACATATGGGAAGAATACTAGTAGTTGTTATAGATAACTCTGTGTGTTTTAAATGGAACATCAAAATTTGATTAAAAAAATTTGTTGTCTTGATATGTGACATAATTGCTTCTAGCTATTGTTTTGGCTTTTGGCTAGCAAAGACATAATTACTTATAGCTATTGTTTTGGCTTTTGGCTTTTGGCTATCTTTTATCCCTTTTACAACATAAAAATCTACAAACTAAGAAATGACATAAATCCTTTTTCCTTCAACAAAACTAGCAACTCCTTCACTAAGAAATCTATAAAAGAAAATCACTTTGACCATGGAGGCTCACCTCCCAACCTAGGCCATTACATGGCCACCCCCAAGCTTGGGGAAACAAATATGGATGTGGGTACAATCATGCTTCAAACACACATACACAAATAAAAAATAGAAATCACATTTTTTACATAAAATTCCCTTCCCATAGTTTTACACAATGGGTCACTTTGGACCCATAAGAGGGGTGAAGGTGGAAAATACCCAAGTAGGAGAAGCCATACAAACATGAGACCATGCCTTCAACAAGGCCATAACCAAAATATCATTTCCTTCACAAGGCCATAACCAAAAATATCATTTCCTTCACAAGGCCATAACCAAAAATACCACTGCCTTCACAAGGCCATAACCAAAATTTCATTCCTTCCATTCTCATACACAAGTGATAATCCTTATGACCCCCAAATATGAAGATAACAAAAATGGAAACATGGAGCCCATACATCCATGCCTCATCCTCTTCTTCCATGAGGCAGGAATCTATACTAAATGGACATTAACAACTAAATCCCTTCACCCATCAAGGCTCTCTTCCCTCCCAAGGGTGAGTTTAGCCTTGCACACCCTAATAAAATAAGAAAAAGAAGAAAAAAACCAACAATACACTTGAATAAGAAGCCATGAAAGGAAAGCACAAAGCTTCACAAAAATCATATATATAACAACACACAAAAATCTGTATATTCAAGCAAGTAAAAAAAATGAGTCTTCCATGAAAGGGCACCAACCTTTCTCCACACTATGGCAATGAGGGTTTGAGAAGAGATCCCTTCCTACAAGCCTTCCTTGCTAAGTCCCAAAAAACCTGCTAAGTTCACTAGAAGTCTCCAAAATTGGAGAGTGGGCAAATCAACCTATCAAATTCCTCTCCATCCCACTAAAAAGTAAAACCCTACCTAACCTCAAAGATGATTGGGCACATTATCCAAGGGATTTTTCTCCAACAAGAGGAAAATTCAAAATTGCAAAGAGAGGAAGAGATGGCACACTTCCCAATTTTGTCACATTCTAAAAAGACATTTTTAGAAGAGGCAAAAATGGGACAAAAATATCCTATTGGCCAAAATTTGACCCCTTGCCCAACCCAAAGTTCACTTATGGGATTATCTTATTTTAACCCTAACTAACCCTCAGGGCTACATTTAACCTCTCAAAAGTCCACTAAGAGTTGACCCACAATAATTTGAAATAAGATTCCCTCCCAAGGCTCAACAACCAAGATACCTAACCTTGGGATTCTACAAAGTGACTCAAAGGTGGAAGACAACTAATAAACAATGTACTTGGCCATGCCAACTCACAAATACATGTGTCAATTGACACCACATAAAGTTACAACACATCACTACACACATGGCATGCCAAGTAGACATTAATTTAAAATAAAAATAAACACAATTTAAATAATACATTCAAACATCACTTTACAACATTATCACATTACAACAAGGTTATTTCTCCCTTTGGAGTTAACCTTGGCTTTACAAGATTTTCACATGCATCTATCTTTGATTTCCCCTTATTTAATCCATGGTCAATTTCTTGCACACTAGGTAAAAATATCAAAAGCTCATGAAAAATCAATGACATATACATATAAAATACATGTCATAAATCATCACATTCAAATACATTATTTAATCCAACTGCATCCACATTACATCACAAAAAATTCACATAATTTCTCAATAATATATTTCTTAATTTAAAACCATATTAATTCAAAACACATAAATATACCAACTAACCTAACTCATTAACTATGATCATCTCACATAAAATCTTCTTGCATAATCATGAAATTAAGGCATAATATTCTAAATTAAATAATTCCTCAAATACCTTAACATCAAGACCTAAAAATCAAAGCATGGAAAATATTCCTAAATCATCTACCCACAACCTAACAACTGATTCGCATTTCTCGTATCAATATAACATCAAGGCGTAATACTCAAAATCTCCTTCCTAACATAAGGACCAAATAATAAACTTTCCATTTAATACACCTCACATCATATTATAAATTCAAATGGTCATTTATGTAAACCTTCACATCCAATAGTAACATTTTAATATTCATAAAGGGTACATTCTACCTACTCAATTCTCGACTCAACACACCTTTCCTATCGCATTTCTTCTAGAAATTACATACACACAAAAAAAAATATTTAACTACATTAGAATATATATTTCACCTTTTAATAATTTAAATTGCCTTGTTCTAATTCAATTTCCACAAAACATGCACTTAATTGTACTATCATAAAGATCAATTGAATTCAATTAATCCTATTTCAAACATAGAGCATCCTAGAATTATTGACATGAGTACATAAGCAACATGAAAAGAGTACATCACAAATAGTGGTCAAGCCTCTATCCATCAGAATATAAATCCATAATCTATCAACATAGCGTTTCTAATTACTGAGTCTAAAATGTAGAAAATAATAAAATAATAAGATCGGGTTAGGGTCCCCTAATCTCTCGGTCACGATCCCAATGATAACCTCCTAATTAATGCAATTCAAAGTTGAACAAGGTGCATATCACGATGCCATCATATAAAATTGTGAAGATAATGATCACTGCATTCACAGGACCGACTCAACACTATCTCTAAGAGTTTCCAAAATACGATCCAAGACCACATCCTACATCTCCAAGTTCACCCAGGACATCGAAAATATGCTCTGAAACAATCCTCCTAGTGGATTCACCCTCACATGGGACCACCATGGCCTTATCCTTCAAGTGTGATAGTCGAAACCACATGATTAGGATGTTCATGCAAGGAGGAAAACGAGTGAAGCACTACAATATGTGACATAATTGCTTATAGTTATTCCTTTGGCTTTTGGCTAGCAAAGACAAATGTGATGGGATTCATTATACATGGAAGAGTAAAAAAGTGATCATTTGAAAACTTGACATCTCAAACACATTCCCTATTACTATTTACCCATTCTCTTTGACAAAAAAAACAAATTTCACAATTGATACAATACTTACACACAAATGCCCCAATAATCATGCACTATTGGTACCAATAAAGTTACATAATTGATCTAATTACTAATATTTTTTTCCAAAAGAAAGGCGACTATTGACATAATAATAATTTTTTAGTAGGATTTTAACTAGTAAAATTTAATAAACAATAATTAGAACACGAATGGTACCAGATACTCTTTCCCTATTGACAAATATTTTTTTCCTAATAATTTAAATGAAAAATAACTGTTAAATCTAACATATACTTAGGATGGGATCCCATGGGAGGGGCTTAAGCTCTATTTTTAAGGAGCTGGAGGTTCCATGAGAATTATTTTTTAAGGCTTCAGGATTAATTGGAATCTCTTGCTAGAAAATATGAACCCCTAATTTTTAGATCTTAAAATTTGAGCAGGTCAAAATGGGCGGGGTGGGGCTGTAAATTGCCCCTCCAGCTTAGGAGATTCTTCTACCACATGTTCAATTTTAGAGTGAAATTAATTATTTTAACAAAAAATTTATTAGCACATAAATTTTAGAAGATAAAATCTTCCTTAAATTTTGGGGCTAAACATTTAAGGTGAATTGAAGAATAAAATTCATGGGACTGCTAACTTTAAAATATTCCTAGAAATCCTCAAGTAGCTCGAACTCTATTCTTAAGGAAGCCCCCTCCCATGAGACCCCAGTCTTAGGGCATGTTCCTATCCTAGCAACAGCTTCTCAACACTTTTAGGAGTAATTTTTGGAGTTGGTGGCCCCATAGAAATAAAATTTGATGCTTATTTTAAAGCACTAATCTTTAATGACATTTTTAAATGAAAGTTTGAATAATATTTGTTGCAAATAAAATGTGGAAGCAAAATTTTAAGAAAATAAAAAGATTCCAATTTATCCTTTTCATGGAATTAAAAATTTGCATGAGAACACTTCAACTGCTTAAAATTAAGCATAAATTGCACTTACACAGTAGCATGGGAACATGAGGTTATTTGTCATATTATAGTTTAATTTGAAATATAAAATAAAAATCTATATTTCCATTATTTAAACAAGGGGACGTGTTGTTGGAACTTTTGTAAATTGTAATAATATTATTAGAATCTTGATATTTTTAAATAATAATTTAGATAATTGTAATAATAATATCATAAATCTTCTAACAAATAGTATCAAGGAAAGTTTAACCTTGAAACATCTATATTTAAATGTTAAAACATAAAATGTTTTTCTTAGCAAGTAAACAAAAGACACATTGCAACTAGTTCTCATCAATCAATAAAAGCTATAACATACTGCTTAATTAAATAATATTGTAGCAATAATGGTTTGTACATATAAAAAAATAATAATTAATATTGTTGTCAACTAATTAAATACAATAATAAATAGGTAACTAGTATCATCACTGGGGAAACCTTAATTAAATATAATAATAACTAGGTAACTAGTATCACATAGGC
The DNA here is from genome assembly GCA_027943335.1 of Chamaecyparis obtusa. Lineage (NCBI taxonomy): Eukaryota > Viridiplantae > Streptophyta > Pinopsida > Cupressales > Cupressaceae > Chamaecyparis > Chamaecyparis obtusa. The sequence continues at coordinate 2,278,486 of BSBK01005975.1, read as the reverse complement.
ATCATCTATGGGACAACCTAAATGCACCCTAATTGTGTATAAATATAATACATTTTTTTTAAAAGCACAAAGAGGTGTAGTTAAGGGTGTATCACATATAAACATACATATAACAATTGATCTATGGAATAATAGTAATAATATACATATAATAATAACTTATTATCATATTAATTATGAATAACATGTAGGATTATTCACATAATCAGTCTACTATATATATATATATATATATATATATATATATATATATATATATATATATATATATATATATATATATATATATATATATATATATATATATATATATATATATATATATATATAACAATTTATTTTATTATAATACATAAAAGTTTACATCAACCATCAAAAAATTCATAAGACTTACATCCTACTCTAGCTTACCTACTATCCTTCATAGTCTTATCCAACTTCTACAATCATTTAAATAGTCCAAAGTTCTTCAAGTTTAGACTTTACAAACTAGTTGTCATCTATATTTGTAAAATGAACAATATTTAAACCAGACTTCATTCTAAATACCAGAACCTTGATCCATATTGGTAGCATCCATTCCATATTGTTCTGATTCAACATCATTTCCTGCAAAAAAACACAAAAAAACCTTTTCCATCTTCTCTAGATCTCCATCTTTTGTCTGGTCTTCCTATACATTCCCATTTTACAACTCTCCATCCTTTAGCTTTCATAATCTTCCTTTAAATCTCGTGTTATAAAATCTACCATCTGCATTCTCATTCCACCATCCATGTTAGGCAGACACAAAATTTGGATAGGCTGTAATGAGCCCCAAGCTATTCTTTAGGTGAAGGAACAAAATTTCAAAATTTACAACTTTCTTTATGCAGTGTCATTCATTCTTCTCCCTTCTACTTCTCCTTTGACCCCTCCTCTTCTTAGGTACATTTACATAAAAGACCCTATTTTTTTCTTCTTCCCTGACCACGACATCCTCCAGTTCTCTCTTCAGTATCTCCCATTTGCTTGCAATGTCCTCTAGATAAACTTTTTTTGTCCACCTTTCCCCACCAACGCAAAAAAGGAACCAAGCCTAAGTCTCAACCCTCTTCTTCATTTTTAAAACATTCTTGATAATCAGATCCTAAACCTAGAACAACCCACTCAAGGATTGAATCCAAGTCTAACAACAAATATTTTTCAAACAACTTCCTTATTACATGATTTACCTCCAATTCTAGTTCTCCTATCTCCAAATCTCAGGCTATGATCATCAAGATAACATCCACATTCACTCTCCATTTACAATTTCTCTCTTGAAATTGGCTTCCAAGGGCCTCAATAACAACCTCTACTACATTGGCATCCTTTAAATTTAGCATCCCTACCATCCTTTCCTTACTAACAGGGCCTTTAAACATTTTTTGTTGCTTGTTGGTTTCAATGGAAAATGAAGCCTCCATAATTGCGAACTTACAAATATATTTCCTTCTCTGTAACTATAAGGAAATATTTTACAATCTCCTCATCCCTCCACAAAAAGAAGTGCAAATTAATGTCTTAATGACAAGGACAATATGCAATCCTTTTCTCAAAATCATTTCCTCTAATCCCATCACCTAACACACGTGCCAACCTAATCATCTCAAAGTCGAGCACCTTTGTTTCCTTCACTGAATATTTAATCATTAAAACATCCTCCAGATTTCACTTCATAATAAATAGAGGTGAAAAGGACACCTTTCTCAAGATGTGTGATCACCCATCCTGATATAAGCATTTAATGATTTTCTAGTGGCCACATCAAAATAAGGCGCTAACGACTATATCTTCATAACAAGTGAAGGAGCTACAATTTGAAATTCAAAAGCTAACTATCTACCAAACAAACCTATGAAAGCCCTTCATTCACCAGCCTAGTGTAAAGTCCTCAAAATAAATATCATTTGCGTTCATCAAATTAGATGCCCATTTAGATATGACATCCGCCTCCCTATTGCCCTCTCTCCTTATATGGCTAATTCTAAAATCATGAAATGATTGAAGCATAGAGTTTATTTCTTTAATCATTCTACTATTTATTATTAACGATTATATAGTTATAATAATAAGTATTAATTATGCAATTATATTTCATCTATATATAAATAATGCATTTTAATTATTTTATTAATTTGTATAAACTATATTATATATTTGTAATACATTAAAAATTTAAAGTAATACATTTAATTTATTGTATGTTTGATATTTATAAATGTATGTATTTGTTAAATTATTATTGTAGAAAATCAAGTGGTTTTTCACCCATTGCGTTGTCAATAGAAATACGACAAAAAGAGTCACAATTATTGTAACAGTAAAATGACTATTGCATGAAAATAAAACATTTAGTCAATTGATTTTAATTCCTACTTTTCATTGGTTGATGGTTTGACATTTTAAAGTTACTATTGGATCATTATTATTATTATTTTTTAAAGCAAGGTGGCATTACCACTTGGTATATTATATTAATATTAAACCGGTTCAAAGGGCTCCCAGAGAAAAGAACCAGAAAGAAAAACTCAGGTCCTTGTCCGTAAATACAAAAATGGGGCCTTGCCCCAGAGATAAAGTTTTTAGAAGAGAGAAGCGTAGAGAAGAGTCCAAAACCCACCCAACTAGCCAAGCTAGTCTACAAAAACACTTAAAACTAACAACTACTCAAGAATAGACTACGACACCTTAAGTCAAATACAATACAAAAAGAAGTTATCATACATCCGGTGAAGGCCAAAATCGATGAGAGACGAAACTACTACTATTGGATCATTATTATTCAATAGAATAATAGATAAAAAACAATTTATGTATTTTAAAATAAGTTCGAAAAAACTGTAAACCTTAGAAAATTTGGTAAACATATTTTAATTATAGATATTGATTGGTTGATGCTTTAACAACTAATTAAATATAATAGAAAACATAATTATTCTTATCAAAAACTAAAAAAATTAATGATGTTTCAAATCTAATCTTCTTTTTGTTTTGGTTTTAAAGTAATGTTCTGTTCAATTGATGTTGAAATGATAACAACCCAAATCAAAGAATCCCATGCCTTAAAAGGAGGTCCATCCATCCATGGTCATGAAATACAAGCAAATGTCAGGTGTAAATATGAATAAAAAAATAAAGCAAAACAACTTTATGCCAAAAGAAAAAAATGCCTTTAAAATCCAATAATTCAATGCACTTCACTTTTATCTTTTTCCCTCCTAGTCACTTCCTCACTTTCTCTTTTTTTGGCTTTTGCTTTTATATCGACTTTAGCTTTTTCTGACGTTTGACCGAAACAGTGACGGCATCTTTCCCGTCACCGTCACCAGCTAAAATTCCATGCGAAAGCAATTTCGCTTTTTGACGGAACCCGCTTTTTTGTTTTTTCTGTTATCTGTCGTTTAACTTTAAAGGGAATGTCCGTCTGTCACACTTCGCTTTTCTTTTTTCACATTAGACTTTGAAATAAAGAAATATTCCACACGGCGTGGGTGGGTTAAAGTTGAGCTTTACAAGTGGGCTCAACTTTAAATTTAAGTCATAATTAGAGTGCTTTTTACTAATACTTTTATATCACTCTTAATAAATATGCATGTCAATTCCAACTTTTTTTTTTAACCTAAATTATTATGATTCTTTAGTGAAAGACTTTGATTTTAAAGTTTTTTTTTATATTCTTGTTTATACATTACATTTTATTTTTTTTCATTTGTATTTGCTTTTACATATTTGTTTCATTACGAGTATGATCTATGACTAGACATTTCTTTCATTTGTATTTGCTTTTATATATTTGTTTCATTACGAGTATGATCTATGACTAGACATGTGATATTCTCCCATCTTGAATTATTTCTATGTTGTATGGGAGTGGTCCTACACAATACAAATTTGACCAAAAATTCAAATTGTCAATCTACACTTATTTTCCACTAGTCATGAGATATTGACTCGGCATAGGTTTGTGTGATGCTTTGTTATGGCATCAGAGATTTCTTACTATGATTCTGTAGTGATATGACTTTTTTTTATGTTAAAGTCGATTCTTTTATTTATTCCTGTTCATCTTTATTTATTCATCTAATATATTTCCATACATTTAACTTTATCTTTGTGTTTTATTCGTATTCATTTCTATACATTTGTTTCATCATCAATACGAGTCTAATCCATGACAAGAGATCTTATATTCTCCCATCTTGAGCTATTTCTATGATGGGTAGAATTGATGCTTTACCAATACAAATTAGACTAAAAATTCAAATTGTTAATCCACACTTTTTCCCACTAGCCACAGGCATTGACTTGGCATGGATTTGTGTTGCAATTGGTTACAACTTGATATTAATACTGATTGAGCACTAAAGCACATCCTCGAATCATCAAGCACTACCCAATATACATGCCAAATTCTTTTTAAATTTTTTTGTTTTTAAGGAAAGTTTCTTGGTGTGATTCTATAGTGATAGGACTATATATGCTAAAGTTGGTTCTTTTATTTATTCTCATTCATCTTTATTTATTCATTTAACATATCTTCGTACATTTAATTTTATCTTTGTGATCTTTTGTATTTATTTCTAACATTTGTCTCATTATGAGCACGAGCTTGATCCATGATGAAAGATCTTACATTCTCCTAGCTTGAGCTATTTATATGATGTGTAGGTTTAATGTTGTTCACAATACAAATTTGACCAAAAATCCAAATTATCAATTGACACATTTTTTCCCCTAGCCTTAAGTATCAACTTCCCATAGGTTTGTATGATACTTTTTTGTGTCTTGATATTTTAATACTAGTTAAGCACTAAAACACATCCTAAAATCATCAAGCATTGCCCACATTACAAGGAACATCATCAAGAATGTAAGATTTAGAGAGTGCTAGAAAGAATGATGCTTGCATCAAAATTCATATCTAGGCCATTACATGCTTGCTTGTTGTCTGTCAATGTTCCTCTAGTTGTAAAGTTGATCTTTCAAGGGGATGATCAAGGAGAAGGGATTTAACTAGGGGGAAATTGAGCCTCATGAGTTAACAACTTCCCTTGATTTATTTAGCAATATTGTCAATCTTTACACATTAGCAAAGAGTGGATATTAGAGTGAGTGAGATACTAGAATTCTACTCCTAATAAAATATGATATTGTGCTCTAGAGATCAAATCATTGTATAGAGGGATGGATCTTGAGTCATAAAATCAACCCTCAACAAAATTCAAGTCTATGTAGAGTTGAAGACCAATCAATACTCTAAGGTCATTACTTTTCCACACTGTGGTAAATCAATTATACAAGTCGTCAACAATCATAAACCATGTATTTTGTTTAGGAGATAAGTATGCATTTGATTCATATTAAATTTTCTCAAATAATGTTAAACTATTTTGATTTGCACCTACCTCTACTATTTAGCTTAATAGTATGTTTATAAATAACATTTTCTTAATTAGCTTAGATATGGATTAGGAAAGTATGTTTCCTTTAGAATTTTGACAAACAACAAATCTTACAACCCATCAAGTTTCACATTAGAATCTATATATACTTTCTAATTTTATTATTGTGTGTAGATCATGTTAGGGTTTGTGTCCCAACTTAAAGCTACTTAATTGATATATATTTATTTAAGATTGATAGCTTATTCATATTGTTTATCATGCTCTATGAAATAAGTCACTAGGTCTATTGATAATTTTTTCCACAAAGTAGATAAATATTTATCTACATTATTAATTTGAACTAGCTAATATAGTTATTTGCTAATGTTTATACTCTTTCAGCTTGACTAAATACTTGAGAAATAAATAGTTTGGATCTTGTCCAATATGAGATTCAAATTCATTAGCCAATTATAACTCTTCTATCCATTGGGCTCATTTGTCCATATGGAATGAATACAATATTAGTATACTTGATTTGAGTGATTCCACTATCCAATATGAGATATGAAACATAATAAACCATGTAAGCTTATAGGGATATGGAGTATTAATTGTGCTGTAAATAGAGACTTAGACTTGTCAAGATCAAATATTTCCTAAGTCACTAAAATATCATAGTATGCCCATAAATTGTACTAAGGATTATATATATATGTTGGAAGTATAAGTGGGAAAGTAATACTGAGAGTGGGGGGTGAATCAGATATTACCTACTTTTATCCTTTTGATCTGATAAAGCTTTATGCATGATAAAAACTTGATCATAGTAAGAAACAAAACATATAAAACAGCATACATGAAATTACTCATAACACCATGATTTTGGTAACCCAGAAACCCTTGAAAGGTAAAACTGGGGTGGGGATGACACCCACAAATCTTCACTACTGCAATAATAAGTTTTGCCCGTTAAGGCTTACAAAATGTGATCAAATCATGATCTACCCTGTGAAAGGTCTACTCTGTCAAAAGCTAAAAGACTTGTATAGTCTACCTTGTTAAAGGATTTATAAACTTACAATAAAGTAAGCACTTGGTAAAGAGATTTACAAAAAGTCTGCTAAGACTACTCGGTTAAGAGATTTACCTTGATACACTGGTCAAAATGTCTCAGTACCTGATCTTTCGGTTTGTAGTAATATGCAGATTACAGATCTCCTCTTTACTTTATATTTTGATCTCTTCTATCTGATCTTTCCTTGATTCTGTCCTTTCATTGCTTAGCTCAGTCACTGAACTTTATCTGAATACTTCGCTATTCTGAATATGCTTCTCTGATCATTTTCTCATACGAATTCAATCTTATCTCTTTGATTCACACACTCTTTTCTCTGATCTAGATCTTGCCCTTATATAACAACCAAAATGTTTTACCGTTTCAAGATCTATGGTCCAAATTTATTTCTATTGCCGCCTAAACTATACAATTTTGTAATTGGCTCTAGGTTTTACATAGGGATCAATGATAATAAGATGGATGTGTAATTACCTTTGTAATTACCTCAATAGACAAAATACAAAACATTATTATCACCAAAAATGGTTTACCTCGATCATTGTGCCATTCCAAACTTGTATGTCAATTCTGGCTAACTCGGCAAAAGTTATTCCTGGCACTCAGCATTAACTGTACTCGGCATTAGTTGAACTTCTCTATCACTTGGTAATCATTGATATATGTAGCTTGGCAATAACTAACTCTCGGCATATTACAAACATATAGTGACCATGACTTTACTTGGTAGTACTATTGCTCGGTAAGTATATAATACAAAACTCAGCCTTTACAAAATGACTCGGTCGCAGTGATGACCAACCATCATTGCCTAGGAAAATGACTAAGTGTGAAACACTAATGGTCAACAAAAACTATAGAGATCTACAATCTCCCCCTTTGACATTAGTGGCAAAAACACTTTGTCATGACATTGGTATACACAATTTACAAAAATATGTTTGTACTAGCCTAATACTCCCCCTGAGATATATATACACATTCAAAAATTTTTTACCTATCCCTGTTTTGTCCTTGCCCGGACTCGTGTCATGATGATTCCCCCTTTTTTTGACATGACTAATCTCTTCATCAGTAGGTAGCTCACAAATTTTCTCTAGAAAAGGTTTATGCAGCACCATGATCATGTAGAGTGCATTGGTCCAAGCAGTTGAAGCAAGGTTCAAAACTTATGTCTACACTTCTAAATCAGTAGCTAAACTAATAAGGCTCTTGGCTGTGGACAGATGTGGATCACTCTGGATCAATGTTTTAGCCTTTGCTAATTTTCTCTGTATAGCCTCCAGATGTGGTGTTAAAACATTTTGAATAGAGAGTAGTTGAGAACGAATCTTGCCATCATTAGCCATCAGCTCAGCTAACTTACCTTGTGTCTGCATGATTTTTACATAATGTGCAGCACTGGTGTCTGCATCCAAGGTAAGGGACTGACTTGTAGCTTTGATTTCTTGCTTGAGAGTCTCAAGAAATTGTTGATTTTCCTCTGTGAATAGTTCAACATTATATATCTTGGCCAATAGAGACTATCCGTTCACAACTAATCCCTCGGTCTCCTTTACCAAATTGGATAGCTCAACCTGTTTTACTGCAATCTTGACAGATATCTTGTCTAGCATTTTGGTCTCAAACCTCCTTTCTGACCATTCAAATAACTTATCACTTGCACAACTAACTTCATTATTTACTTTCTAAACAATGTGTACAAGTTGATCCAATATGGAAATGGAACTGTTTACATCTGATAAGTCATATACTTCATTAAATATATCTTTAATTTCATGAAGAACCTATTTTTGTTGATGTTCTCTTCGAAGTTCTGCTTGCCTGCTCTTTCTTGTCAACAAATCTTTCATTATCTGCAGTTGCTCATAAGACAAGTTATCTATATCCCATTTAGGAATAACAATTACTTCATCAATTGTTACCTCATCTTTCTCCTTTTGTCCTCTCAGTGGAGTGCTTCAACTCGACATCTGTACAAGAGCTTTTATTGCCTCTTGTTCCTTTGGTTCTTGTTCTTCAATGAGTTTTCCTTTTATGTTTTCTTCTCATTTCTCCTTCTCCTCGGCATGAGGGCTAACAGCTTGTTTATCTAATTTGCTTCCTTGTTCTTTTGTGTTGTGTTCTTCCTTAGGAGGACTTTGAATGTTGTCTACTACTTTAACTTCTTCCTTAGTAGATTGAGTTAGTGCTACCGACTTGATGGGTTCCTCGTTAAGACTTGTACCGACTAACTGATCAATAGTAGCAACTCCAGGTAGAGTAGAATTATCATCGACAGATTGTGTGCTCGTAATGGTGGGATAATCCATGACTTGAAATAGTACAGTGTTGCTACCGGGCAGGGGTGTGTCAGTTGCTTTTGTGTTCTTTAAATCATCCTCAGTTAAGAATGAATTCTTAATAGGACTCCCCTCTGGTATGTCAACAATGTGAACCTCAAATGTATCATGTGATTTCACTTCCTTAGGAGTATCAATCTCCATTTTATTTTGCTTGATGTCAGGTTCAACAACTATTGAAGTGGTAGCATCATTTCCTTTATTCTTTCCTTCATCCTTTTCTTCATCCTATTCTTCATCTAGATTGGGTAACAATCCATACAATACCTTCCAATTTTTTAAACTTTCTTGCACAACATCTTCAACCTTGTGTTGAAGAATGAGATAGGCTCTAAGTTTAGGATCAAACTTGCCTTTGTATTTCTCAATTGTCTGTTTGATGTCTGCAGGGGTGAGAGTGGATTCAACTTGTGCCAATGTACTCTCCCTTATTTCCTTCTCTATTTGCAGAGCATACTCCCATTTCTGTGCGACCTTGTTGCATAATTCCTTTGGAATTCTATTTTCAATCTCAATTGGCAGCATCTTGAAAATGCATAACATTTCAAGAATAGCATCCTCAACTTTCTCTTTATCTCCAATGCTCATTTTTCCAAACATTAATCTTTTTACCTCATCTACTACTGCTGTGCTAGTAATCTTAAGACATAATTCATCAACAGTGAGTTGATGTGTACCTTGTTGTGTAGCCTTCCCCTTTATTTCTTCATCACTTTCTATTTCTTCATCATCTTCTGTTAGAACAAGTTTCCTTCTCGGCTTCTTCATCGCCTTGGTCAGCACTACCTTAGGTTGAGAAAATTTTTGCTTAGCAGATGCAGGAGTCTTCTTTGGAGTCTCGGTAGTAGTTCTTCTAGTCCGAGGCCTTAGTGATGGTGTCACTGACACTTTTCATTTCAACACTCTTATCTTTGGCGGGGACTCAGCAATTACTGGTTTCTTCTCTTCTTCTTCTTCTTTCTCACTACTACTAGTTGCACTCGGTTCATCTTCTCCCAATCCTTGGGTCAACTCTAATGGTGCATCCTTCTCAGATTCTTTAACATACTCTTCCAGATTTCTCACTATTTTCTTTCTTTTCCTCTCAGTGGTGGTAGCCAATAATCCCAAAGAAATCTTGGATTTGGCTTCTTCAAATGTTCCAAAGTAAGGTGCCTTTGTATCAATTTCCTCAACTAAGAAGGTTGTGATTGCTGCAGTAGCTTCATCTATGTTGAGTTCATAGGGTAATGGAATTAACCATGAAACCCTAGGTAGGACTGCCTGTGCATAGGTAAACTCTGTGTCTACCAGAAAACATATATCTTTGCTATATTTCTCAATCAAAGACACATGGACTCTAGTCCTATTCCTCATCTTCTTCTTAAACTCAATGAAATAATTATCCATAATCCCTTCAAAATCATCACTAATCTGGTTTATAAAATCATTTATTTGAACTGTGATGGACTTCTTGTTAGGAATGAATGAAAATTATTTTGGCAATCATTCTATAGTAGTTGTTGTTGCATTCATGACTTGGATTGTCATTGATGTCAACACAGTGATATTTTGGATATCAGCAGGAAAGTAGGTATAGTTTTGTTTTGCGCACATGTTTTATTGTAGATTGGCTTTTGTGCAGTTGATGGTATGTTCTTTGGTGTGTTATTAACCTATGGTTAATAGTGCAAAAAGAAATTCATTCATTCATATGAGTTATGAGCATTTTGGTGAAAACAGTGTTTAGACAGTGTTTCTGTGAAGTGATTTTCAGAAATCGAAGGATATCTCTTAGCTGGGATGGAATCTAATTTTGTGAAATTAAAGGGATGTTGGAGACTCATTAATGATGATGTGGTTCATAGTGCAAACTTTGAAGATATGTTTGGAGAAAGTTACAGTATCTGGAAGCCGACAGTTTTATGTGAAATTTTGTGTGTAGCATGTAGAAATTATTATTTTGTAATTGAGGACCAACTCATTTGTAATTATTTGAGTTTGGTATATAAGAAGGAATTTCTTCCTTGTTGCAATATGTATTGGGAAGGTTGAGATGCGAATATATGCATGAAGTGAAGAAAAGAGCCAATTCAGTGATGAAGGAAGACTTGTGAGTACAGAGATCTGGAATTGTGATCTTGTGTAGCAAAGAGTGTGGTTTTGGCATAGTGGGAAGGAGATACTATATTTCATATTATTTTTTTGAATAATTCTAAGATCTTTTGGACAGTGGGTTCAGAGATCTTGCCTTGAAGCTGTTTGGACAGTGGGTCCTTCTGTCTTCCATAAACTCTTAACCGGGTTAGAATCTTTTAATAGGGATTCAAAATCTCCTAACAGGGATTTATATGTACTGAATGTATTTCATAAGACTCCTAACAGAGTCCATCCTCTAACAAGGAATTTTCATATTAGTGCATCATTTTGTGGGCATCATTCCCACCGGGGTTTACTCTTTTCAAGAGGTTCCCTAGTCAACATATCTTGTGTTATTGTGCAATTGTGTATGGTTATCTTTCTATGGTTGATTAGTAAATTAATTATATTGTTTAAAGTAGTTGAATGGTTAAATTATTAGATAACTAATTCACCCCCCCCCCTCTCAGTTATCTTGGGGATCTTTACTTTCTAACAATTGGTATCAGAGCAGCAGGTCCTTGAAAGAAAAGTTTAACAACTTAAGGAGATCCATGGTGAATTTTAGAAAAGAGAGCCCTAAGTTTGATGGAGTAAATTTGATAGCTGGAAAGAAAAGATGAAGAGACATCTATTGTGTTTAGGACCAAGTTATTGGTTGATTACAAAGAATGAGAAGACTATCATTGAGGAAGACAATCTAGAGGCAGGAACTAAAGATGAACTAGATCTATTCATGTGTAACATACTTGCAAGAGAAGCACTTTTGTTAGCACTATCGGAGAATGAATATAGTCAGGTAAGATGTTTGAAAACATCTCATGCAATTTGGAAAGCTTTACATTCTACTTTTGAAGGTGATGATCATGCAAAGAAGGCTAGATTACATAATTGGATTTGTGCATTTGAAGATATTAGAATGATGGAAGATGAATCTATTAGAAGCTATATTGGTAGGATGTCTGAGATTGTAATAGGAATAAAGTCTTGTGGAGGTGATAAGATAGAGAATGAAGTGATATGCAAAATTTTGAGAAATTTGACACCAGTATTCAAGCAGACAACATAGATGATTGAACAAGTGATACCTTGTACATCGAACTTTTCAAGAGAGACTCTTCTTGGAAGATTAGAAACAGCAGAGATGAATTTGAGATTATTAGGAGAGCTACCTAGAATGGAGACAACATTCAGTGCTCTTAACATTAGACCTACAAGAAGTACTAGTGTGAATGGAGATTATACCAGCAATAGCAGATCTAAATCTGAGGAAGATAAGAAGATTGAAGAAGGTATTGCATTACTTGTAAAAAGAGAACCAAATGGTAAGAAAATATTTAAATGTTGGACTTGTCAAGAATATGGTCATTTTGCATCTAAATGTCCTAAAAGAGTTAAGAAGTATAGAAGCAACTGTAAACCTAGGAGATCTAAAGAATGTTATTATGCAAATGATGAAGATCTTGAAGCAGGAATTGAAACACATTTAAGTGACAGTGATAATGATAACTTTGAGGAAATAGGATTTGTAGCAATTAAAGAAGAAAGTTCTGAATCTGATGAAAAGGAAGAAAAAACATTAGTTTCTCAAGTTGAAAAGAAATCTGATTGGATTATAGACAGTGATTGTTCACATCATATGACTGGGGATAAAAGAAAGTTTGTTAAGTTAGATAATTATGATGGAGGAATTGTTAGGGTTGGTAATAATGCACCTTGTTTGATTAAGGGTATAGGATCTATTACTCTTGATGGAAAGACTAACACTGATGATATTTACTTTGTTGATGGATTGAGACATAATCTACTAAGCATTGGACAATTGGTTGATAAGGGTTATCAAGTTTGGTTTGCTGAGAAAACTTGTGTGATAAAAGATAAAGATGGAAATCTGATTGGAAAAGGATCCAGAACCAGAGGTAATATATTTCAGTTGAATCCTACTGAGATGACATGTTTGATAACTAAGATTGATGACAGTTGGTTATGGCATAAAAGGTTTTTTCATATAAACTTTGATAATATTGTCAAGGTAAGCACTACACTTGCGGTAAGAGATTTACCTAGAATTATGAAACCTACTAACATGATTTGCAAAGAATGTATGATGGCAAAGTAGAAAAGGAGTTCATTTCCTAGCAAGAAGTTCACATCGACAGAGAAGCTAGAGATTGTTCATACAGACTTGAGTGGTCCTACTAGGACTAGAGGATTCTATGAAGAAAGGTATTTTATGATTCTTGTTGATGATTTTACAAGGATGATGTGGATTGCATTTTTGAAAGAAAAATTTGAAGCATTGGATAAATTTAAGATCATGAAAAGAAAAATTGAGAATGAATCTAGAATGAAGATTGAGTGTCTAAGATTTGATAGAGGTGGTGAATTTACATCTAGAGAGTTTAATACTTTTTGTGAAATGAATGGTATTAAGAGACAACTTTCAACCCCTAGAACACCAAAACAAAATCGTATTGCAGAAAGAAGGAATAGGTCAATAACTGAAGCAACAAGAGCTATGTTGTTTGAAAATGATTTGGCTAAGACTTTTTGGAGAGAAGCAGTGAACACAACAGTATACACTATGAACAGAGTACAAATCAGAGTAGATACAAACAAGACACCTTATGAATTATGGTTTGGACATGCACCCTCAGTTAAGTATTTTAGAATTTTTGGAAGTAAATGTTATATTAAGAGAGATGATGATATAGGAAAGTTTGATCCTAGAAGTGATGAAGGAATATTTCTTGGATATTCTTTAAAAAGAAAAGCATATAGATGTTATAACAAAAGAACCAAGACTATTGTTGAAAGTGAAAATGTAAAATTTGATGAGAAGTTTAAAATTTAGGAAAGAATGCTTGATTATGAATCTGATGGAGAAGCACAATCTCAGCCTAACATTGAAAATGTAGAATTATTTTTTGAAACTAACAGTGATTTGCTGAATGAAAGTCATACTAAAGAAAACAGAGAAGAAAATAGAGAAGAAAATAGAGAAGAAAGCAAAGAAGAATCTAGAGTTGGAACAAGATCAGTAACTATGACACCTAACAAGTATATTTCAAGACATCACCCTGTTGAGCAAGTTATTGGAAGTTTAGACAGAGGAGTTTTGACTCAAAACAAGGTACATTTATGTTTGATTTCTCAAATTGAACCGAAGACTACTAATGAAGCTTGTGAAGATGAACATTGAATTAATGCTATGAAAGAAGAACTGGAGCAGATTGAAAAAAACAAGACATGGGAATTGGTCCCTAGACCTGAAGACAAGAATGTGATTGGAACAAATTGGGTATTCAGAAACAAGATGAATGAACAAGGAGAAGTGATAAGAAACAAAGCAAGATTGGTATGTAAAGGATATTCACAACAAGAAGGAATTGACTATGAAGAAACTTTTGCACCTGTGGCCAGACTTGAAGCAGTGAGAATGTTTCTAGCATATGCAGCTTACAAGAAATTCAAAGTGTATCAGATGGATGTGAAGTCAGCATTTTTGAATGGTGAATTGGAAGAATACGTCTACATTGAGTAGCCTGAAGGTTTTCCTTTGACACAAGAAGGAGATAGGGTATGTAAGTTAAAGAAAGCTTTATATGGATTAAAACAAGCACCTAGAACCTGGTATGCAAGATTGGATAAGTATTTATTGAAATTGGGATTTATAAAAGGAACAATAGATAGTAACTTATACAAAAAATAAATTAAGAATGGTTTGTTGGTTATAGTTATCTTTGTTGATGATATTATCTTTGGAGGAGAAGATGAAGCTAGTGACAAATTTGCAGATGAAATGAAGACTGAATTTGAGATGAGCATGATTGGAGAAATGAAATATTTTTTGGGATTACAGATAACACAAAGCAAGGAAGGTATATTTGTAAGTCAAACTAAGTATTTGAATGACTTATTGAAAATATTTGGAATGGAAGATTCTAAACCTGTTGGAACACCTATGGTAACTTGACATAAGTTATCTAGCAAAGATGAGACACCAGCAGTTGAGCAGAAAAAATACAGATCTATGATTGGAGGATTATAGTACTTGACACATACAAGACCTGATATAGCACATTCAGTTGGGATTGTAGCAAGATTTCAAGCAGAACCTAGAGAATCACATTATGCAGCAGTAAAGAGGATACTGAGATATCTGAAAAGAACAGTGGATTATAGATTATGGTATGAGAATTCTGATAATTTTACTTTATGTGCCTTTACTGATGCTAATTAGGGAGGTAGCGTTGATGACAAGAAAAGCACCAGTGGTGGAGCCTTTTTTCTTGGAGGAAAATTGGTCTCTTGGTTAAGCAAGAAGTAGAATTGTACTTCACAAAGTACAGTAGAAGCAGAATATGTTGCAGTAGAAAACAATTGTAATCAGATTATTTGGATGAAGTAGATGTTGAAGGATATTGGAATAAAGTTTGATGAGCCTGTTGTTATACATTGTGATAACACCAGTACAGTGAGTATGTCAAAAAATCCTACTTTACATTCTAAGACTAAACATATTGAGATCAAGTATCATGTTGTAAGAGAGAAAGTTGGAGAAAAAGAAGATTGGAGTACATAAGCACAAAGGAACAGATAGTAGATATATTTACAAAACCTTTACCTAAGGATACATTTGTGTATCTGAGAGGTATGCTTGGGGTCATGCCCCAACCTATTTTTGAGAATTGATGCAAATGATTGCATCCGTCCAGTGGTATATGAGCCCTATCTTTCTTCTGGATTGGATGTTGGAACTTCCTCTATGGGGGAGTTTATGAGCTGAGTCATGAGGACTCTTGTTATTGTATTTTTCTGAAAAGTGTCTTTTGACATTAAGTTATTGTTGACTTAGTGATGGAATTTCTATCATTGATGTCAATGGGGGAGAGATATACATGAAAAACATTGTGGATTGTATGAGATAGCTGAATAGGAAAACGAAGCAAGATTTAATTTGATATTTTGTAGTGATGTTGTAGTATTGGATTTTTGGAACATTGGATGTTTTTCATCTATGTTTCCATCAATGCCAATGGGGGAGATTGTTAGGAATGAATGCAAAGTATTTTGTCAGTCATTCTATAGCAGTTGTTGTTGCATTCATGACTTGGATTGTCATTGATGTCAACACAGTGATATTCTGGATATCAGTAGGAAAGCAGGTATAGTTTTGTTTTGCGCACATGTTTTATTGCAGATTGGCTTTTGCATAGTTTATGGTATGTTATTTGGTGTGTTATTAACCTATGTTTAATAGTGCAAAAAGAAATTCATTCATTCATAAGAGTTATGAGCATTTTGGTGAAAGTAGTGTTTAGACAGTGTTTCTGTAAAGCAATTTTTGGAAATCGGAGGATATCTCTTAGCTAGGATGGAATCTAATTTTGTGCAGTTAAAGGGATGTTGGAGACTCATTAATGATGACATGGTTCATAGTGCAAACTTTGAAGATATGTTTGGAGAAAGTTACAGTATCTGGAAGCCGACAATTTTATGTGAAATTTTGTGTGTAGCGTGTAGAAATTATTATTTTGTAATTGAGGACCAACTCATTTGTAATTATTTGAGTTTGGTATATAAGAAGGAATTTCTTCCTTGTTTCAATATGTATTGGGAAGGTTGATATGTGAATATATGCATGAAGTGAAGAAAAGAGCCAATTCAGTGATGAAGGAAGAATTGTGAATACAAACATCTGGAATTGTGATCTTGTGTAGCAGAGAGTGTGGTTTTGGCATAGTGTGAAGGAGGTAATATATTTCATATTATTTTGTTGAATAATTCTAAGATCTTTTGGACAGTGGGTTCAGAGATCTTGCCTTGAAGCTGTTTGGGCAGTGGGTCCTTCTGTCTTCCATAAACTCTTAACCGGGTTAGAATCTTTTAACAGGGATTCAAAATCTTCTAATAGGGATTTATATGTACTGAATGTATTTCATAAGACTCCTAATAGGGTCCATCCTCTAACAAGGAACTTTCATATTAGTGCATCATTTTGTGGGCATCATTCCCACCGGGGTTTACTCTTTTCAAGAGGTTCCCTAGTCAACATATCTTGTGTTATTGTGCAATTGTGTATGGTTATCTTTCTATGGTTGATTAGTACATTAATTATATTGTTTAAAGTAGTTGAATGGTTAAATTATTAGATAACTAATTCACCCCCCCCTCTCAATTATCTTGGGGATCTTTACTTTCTAACACTTCTTCTTATCCCATGTTACATCACCATGTGTAGGAAAACACTTCTTGACATAAAAGAATATACAGATCAGTAGGGAACTAAACTTACACATAGATTTCTTCATCATTTAGATGGAGTTCAAATTCTTGGCAAGTTGAGTTAGCTAGAGCTCAGAAAGGTCATATGTGTGCCCTTTCTTAATTATCTTCCATGCCTGGTCCACTGCCATACAAGGGACACTGTCCAACTGACTGGATTGATAAAACTTGTGCGAGATGACTCAAACAGCAAAGTCAATTTTTGGATTAGTAATAGTGGAAATTGTCATGCCACATTTGTTCCAAACCGCCTAGGTGTTTGCTTGAATATCCTCTTTTCCTGCACATTTCATTGTTCACTTTCTGTCAATTGTACAGTAACCAGTGACCTTGTGTACCATTTCCTTTGTGATCTTCACAGGTCTGTCTTCCAACCATAACTGCATGCCATGTAATCGACCCAAAATGATCTTGATCCACTCCACTTTGAAATTTTGTTGGAAATTTAGGGCATGCACTAACCCTTGATCAGCAACAACCTTATGTTCCAGCTTCAACACTCCGTTGACACATAGTTTTTCATATGCTTCCCTAATCTCATAATCACCAATTTCTCCAATTTTGCACATATAGCAAGACCTAACGTTGTTCATCAATAACACATTCTCTGGAATAGAAGATAGGGATCCATTCAAATCTCCTCTGACAACACTTTCTGACATTGTCTTGAATACCCTCGGTTTGCAAACTTCATTCCTTACAAGTTGCACATTGAAAACTTCCATCCCTTGTTTCTTGACTGGTGCAGATGAAGATGATGCTGTGTGTGTGAATTTTGTACCTGATCTGTAGACACAACACTTTAGTAAAACATTAGAGGTTAGCTAAAATCAAAATCATGCAATGAATTGAAAGCTAAATTAACCAGGTGATTTACTACCTTCTAATAGGTGCGAGTATGATGTTCTCAGATTGTATCGAGATCAGTGACCTTGACGACACCTAAATGAAGGATTTGAATGCAAAACTGCTATGAAATATGAATGCAATTAATCTATTTGTTTTATTTTCTATGCAATGATATGATCAAAACTTGATATGAATCTATGCTAGATGAAATTGATATGCTATGAATTGATCTAACAATAATATGAAAACAAAAGTGATCTCACAAAATGTGGTCGATTCACAAAGAAGCTTCGATTCTCCAAATTCCAATTCGCCAGCATAAGTATGCAAATTATGAGATGATTTGAGATGAGTTGAAGCCTTAATTTATAGAAATCCAGGGCTTTGGAGGTGCATGGGAAAAAAAGCCATAAATCACTCAGATTAACTCAACTTGATTTTTGAGTTATCTAATTATAAAGAATAATTAACTCACAAAAAACATGCAAAAGCAGAGTTGAACTCAAAATAGAGTTTAGCTTTAATTGATAATTGATAGTTGTCTGCTTTTCTTGAATGTGCATGTTTTATTTATGAATTAATTTAATAATAAAGTGATTTATTTCTAACTTAACTGATTTTGAAAAATAAAACAATTGATTTATGGGTTAATCAATTATTTTTCAAACTTTTATTCAAAAACAATATTATTAAAAATTGACAACTTGCTTTAATTAATTAAATAAGAATTTAATCAATTATTCATAGGATTTTGGATTTATTGTCAAAATTAAATAATATAATTTAGGAATAAATATAATTAACTTCAATTAAATAATTAAGTGGCAGAATTAAATCTAATTAATTAAATATTGAGAATATTCAATTAATAAAACTTTAGGATAAATATGATTTATCATCAAATAATCATTAAATTAAAGATAATTAGGATGATTAGGAATATTACTAGGAATATTCCCTAATGTAGAATTTATGATAATATTTTAGGATTCGATGATGTTTAGATGTGCCTTAGGTTAGGACTTTGATGTCGATTTCATTCGATATGTTGATATAGAAGATTAATGAACCTATAGCCCATTTTTGGGGTATTACATTTTGCCCCTCTTTGAATTGTTGTGCAAAGCGCAATGGTTCAAAGACAGTCTATGTATGATGGAGATATGAAACTGATTCAAAATTGATAATTGATATGAGACAGAAATTGATTGAAGTTGATATGAAGATAATAGGTCCTGAATGACCAAAGATAATGTTAACTATAACAGCAAATGAACCGATGAAACAAAAGTGTCAAAATGCCTGATTCTGAATCTTATGATTGCAAAGAAGTGAGTGACCAATTCCAGACTTGATTGTCTTAGAAGAATCACATAGGTATCACATCTAAACCCTTCAGTTACCGAAGAACCAAGGGAATAACACATTTGAACCGATAGTTGCAAAAACTGATACAATTTACAAGATTAGGAGAATACCAGATTGATATGGATCTCGATGAATTTGATATGCCCCAAGCGATGATAGATTTTCCCCAAGCGATGAGGTCTTTTTGATGAATCAATAACTAGATGTGGTTGTTGTCTTGATTACTGAGGAAAGATATGATTTCAACTTTAGATTACAGACTTTGAAATATATGCAATACCATGCCCCCTTCAGGATGAAAATTAAAATCTGACAAGAAAAGCCAACGTTTGATAGTTTAGAAGCATGCTAATTGATTGGAAAAATGGTTAAACACGTTAAAAAATGCATTCTGCATCATTTGGAGGTCCAAAAGACCAAGTTTGACTAGGTTTGACCATGAGTTGACCATGGTTGACCAAGTTGAAATTTTGATAGTTTGATGGAAGATAATTAGTTAAGTTGAAAAATGGATTTCTACTATGATTGAAAGTTGATTATGCAAGTAGTTAATAATATGAATGATCTCAGATTTTGATTTTGATCCCGAAAAAGGATTCTACTTGTTGTTTCATTGGAGGAACCTTCATGTGAGATTCAGCTCTTGTTAGATTTGAAGAGACAAGTGGAGAATTATTTAAGCATTGAAGTTCGTTTAGCCATTGTGAGATCATGCAAACATGCAAAAATGCAAAGAGACATGTAGTATGAAATGCAACCTAAGACCTAGGACCTACTCACTGATCATATGTCGATTTGTTATCATCATTGAACTTTTAGGTAACTGGATAAATCAATACAATGCCAACTAGCTATGAAACCATAGACATATGAATATCAATTTGTATGCGCAAGAATCAATACAACACCCACTGGTCAACAACCATGGATATATGAATATTGATTTTGTTTTCAGAATGTCGGATTAGATATAAGCACCAAAGCACAAGCGCCAGGATGACTTGAATATCATGTCCATTTTGATATAGCAATTTGTATAAGCATCAAAACATAAATGTCGTGATGACCAGAATACACCTTGTGGTACAAATATATCAAACAGTCAAGAGATCATTCTAAATCTGATGTGAATTACCTGTAGTGACCCTTTATCATTCACATCCTTAGGTAAGATCGTGTTTCATAATAGGAGAAAGAACTCACTCAAAAAGACAATAGTTAAATCAAACTTCCTTGAATTTTTTGGGTATCAATGGTCAAGGTATGCATGGCCATCCAATTCAAGATAGAGGCTCTTACAGTCAGACACCATTTCAATCCAAAATTTCCAAACTTGTTAAATTTTCACATACAAGAAGAAAACAAAGAAAAGATTATACCCCTAGTCATCACTCTCTAAATCCTATAAAGGACATCATCGAAGAGCTCAAAGGGACACAATATGCAAAAATCTCAATGCGAATCAGTAAGCATACAAGGAGATAAAAGCATGTAAAAAGCACAGATTGTTTTTAGTTTGCATTTGATGTTTGATTGCATTGTTGTAGATGCAAAATCCTTTCTGGAGACAAGACTGACTGACTGACTCACATGAAGCTTCAAAGGACTCTGACTGGATATGATACGTCTAAGATATACTGGAGACCATAGGATTTGACATTCATTGCCCCCAAGTGTTAAGCATTGATAGGATACAGACGCTGGAGCTGATTGGTGTATAGACCGACTTATTGAAAACTGGAAATGTAGAAACAAACCGAGAGATATGTACAAACTAAAGCAAGACTAAAAGCTGGGAAAGACCAAGATTGCGCTGATAGATGGAGCATTTTGAAACAAGTGGCACCCATTTGCCAGGTTTTCACCATCTTAGTAGAGATTCTATTTTTGCTACAAAGGTGCCTATTTCTAGGTTTTTTCCAAGGCACTTTTTCTTTTTCTCATTTTGTTGTATTTTTCATTTTTTCAATTTTTTTGTACTTTTGATATTTTTTGATTTTTTTGTGAATCATCAAGGCGCCCATTTCTAGGTTTTCACCAAGATGTTCATTTTTTCAGGACTTTTTCCAATTTTAAAGATTTTTTTAGGACATTTTACCATACACTAAATGCTTTAGGCATAGAATTTCTTCAGATGCAGAATGTTGATTGGTTTTTGAAGCTATTCTCCTTCAGTCATTGAGAGTTGATAGGCACCAGAGCCAAAAGTAGCAGTGATAACAAAGGGACCCAGCCAGTTGGGTTCAAACTTCCCCTTGCATTCTTGATGTGATTGATTTTTAGGATTCTCTCTCAAGACTAGATCACCAACCTGAAATTCTCCATGTCTGACTTTCTTGTTGTAACCTCTAGACATTCTTTTCTGATATACTCTGAGATGATCATACACTGCTTGTTTGCACTCATCTAGTAGTTCAAGTTCTTGCAACCTAGACACTCTATAGTCATCATCAGTTACTAGACCATGCATTCTGATTCTTAGTGATGGGATTTCAACCTCAATAGGCAATACCACTTCAGACCCATAAACTAAAGTGAAAGGAGTAGCCCCAGTGGGCATTTTGATACTTGTTCTGATACTGGTTCTAATACTGGTTCTGATACTAGTTCTGATACTAGTTCTGATACTGGTTCTGATACTTGTTCTGATACTGGTTCTGATACTAGTTTTGATACTTGTCCTGATACTGGTTCTGATACTAGTTCTAATACTAGTTCTAATATTGGTTCTAATACTTGTTCTGATACTGGTTCTAATACTGGTTTTGATATTGGTTTTGATACTTGGTATACTTGATAGCATCTTTTTCCATTGCAAACTCCCAATCAAGATCATATCATGCAATCCCAATGTCTAGCAAGGTGGAGAACAAGAGGGATTGGCAAGCTGGTGGAAGAGATGGAAGACAAGAGAATGAAGGAGAATGAAGGGGAGAAATCCTCAAGGAAAATCTCCTCAAGAATACCCAAGCTAGGGAAAACTATCATGTAAAGTGCATTTGGACAAGCAATGAAGGGCCAACATAGGATAAGTCACAAAAGTGTGATGCCAAAGAAGGAAAGGATGTAGTCCAAAGGAGTAGACATGTCGAGAGGCTTCACAACACCGTGTTTTACTCTTTTTTTTATCAGATCAAGACCAAAGGGGAAAGGATAGTGAAAGGCTAGAATGAATGGATGAAAATAAATATGAAGGCTAAACATGAATTAAATGAAAGAAAGATCATCGTAAGATAGCTCACAAGATAGCCAAATGTTCGAGTATAGGTCAACATTGTCAAGATCAAAGAGAGAAGATGGAATGGATGAAATATGTAGAAGAACTATGCATGATGCCTGATTGCCAAATTTTTATCACGGTACTTATCCAAGGCACCACAAGGAGTGGTTTTCACCATAGGATGAATTTATTTCTCTTTACTTTTTCTACCAAGGCACCTGTTTCCAAGTTTTCACCAAGGCACATTTTCAATTTTTCATTTTTTTCTTTATTTTTTTTAATTTTTTTTAATTTTTTTAGAAGAAGGCAAGCTCTTTAGATAATGCTCCTTGAAAGGATAAACCATGATATGCCAAGGATTCAAAATGATATGCTCAAAGATGCTGATAGGGAAAGGGAGATGGAAGAGAAAAATGGAGGATAAGGTTTTATGTGAAGCGAGTGAGGTTGGAAGATAGGAGGAATAGGCAAATGAGGAAAAAGGATAGAAGGTAGAAGGATAATGAATGGAAGGATTGTGAAAGGGTAAATGGAAAGGAAGGCAAGATCAACATCAACACACACCTTGAAGGGTGGCTAGAGGATGGAGGAAACATGAATGAAGGAATATGTGAAGGAATATGGTGAATGGATAGCAGAGGTTGTGGTTTAGGCACATGGAATGGAAGAATATTTTTGGAAGAAGATGAAGTGAAAGCCTTTGGAAGCTTGAATGTCAAAATTACTTTTTGCTCAAAACCAAACTCTTTCAAGAGAGACTTTGGAATCCATATAGCCGTAGGCTTTTTATTTCCTTTTGATGATCTAGAGAGAATATCTTCAATGATGGATTTTGGAACCCATACTTGTCTTGTAGTTTTTTTCTTAGATATCTCTTTTGACTTTATGTTTCCATGTCTATTAGAGGAGACATGGTGATCTTTTTTTGATGGATTCTTATATTGCTTCTTTTTCTTGTATAGAACATTCAAGTTACTTTCAAAAGACTTGGGACTTGTGGAAGAAGGAGGAGGATATGACTAGTTTAGATGGGTGGGTGGATGAAAAGGACTCAAGGGTGTGCACCTATGTTCTTGAGGAAAGATGGGAGATGGAGGGATGTAAGGACCCAAGATGGATGGCGAATTAGGAGAGTTAGGAGGGGAAAGTGAAGGGACATAAGGACCCAAGATGGAAGGCAGACATGAAGCCCTTAGTAGTGGCGGAAGAGCTCCAAGGATGGAAGTGGAAGACGCAAAAGGATAATCAACAAGTTCATCAACATTTATATGACAACCAAGGAAATCAGCACCTTTAGAGTGAGCATTAGGATTTTCAATAGAATTATGGACATCTTGAATATGAGCACCTTCTTTGATTGTATTTTCCAAAGCTTGCAATGATTTAGGAAGAGTAGAAAGTGGAAATGAACATGGAGTGCCGGTAGAATAAAAAGATGGAAGACTTTGATCTTGAAAAAGATTTTTGGATAGCATAAGCGCATAATTTTTCTCTTGATTTTCAATAGGCTTAACATTGGAAGTAACAACACTATTTTTACCAACCTTAATGGAAGTATCATCTTTGGAAAGTGGAAGTGGGGTAAGGTTATTTTGATTGTCAATAAGCTCAACAGTGTAAGTAGTAGCTTGATCTTGCTTAGGAGAAGACTTAAGACATAGTGGAATGCATGAAAAAGGATGTGTAGGATCAAAAGAACCTTAAAGTGGACAAGAGACATCATGAAAAGGATTGGATGACATGGAGGTTTCTTGATCTTGATCTTTCTTTATGTTCTTTTCTTTATCATTTTTAGAGTCCTCTTGACATGGAGCCACTTTTAAGGACAAGGAAGCATGTTGGGATTGTATGGAAGACTTTGGAAGAGATGGTGAAGGACTAGATGAGGTAGGCATTATAGCATATAAAGGCTTAGGCTCTTTGGGTTTAGAATTATTGAAAGTATTTGTGGCCAAGTGAAGGTTAGCTTGAGTTTCTTTAAGAGGTAGCCCTTGAGGATAACTATAGGAAACTACATGAAAAGTATTAGGATCTTTGTTGGATGAAGGATTTGTGAAAGATTTGGAAGACTTGGAAGCTTTAGGAAATGTATGGGTATTGGAGGAAGGAGGGGATGGAAGGGAACCATCACAAGACAAAGGTTCAGCACTAACATGATCTTGCTCGAGAGTGTAATCTTTATTTTTAGCATGAGAGTTCTTAGAGGAAATATCCTTATAGTATTGATGTTTATAATCAGCACGGTACATTTTATATTCCTCAATAGAAGTAGATGTATCATCTAGGTATTGTTCCCAGAAATCATCAAAGTCTCTTTCAAAATCAGAATCATATGGATCACCATCACGATCTATCCAATGTGACATCCCATTTCTAGTAAGCAGGAACACATGATGAGGAGGACTCTTAGGAATAGAGGTGTCATAGGTATCATTACATTGTCTATCATCGTAGTCATCATAGTCTTCAAAGATGGGCATGTCACTCTCTATGGAAGAGGTATCATAAGGGTTATCACATTGCTCAAATTCTATCTGGGGGAATGGTGACATGTACAAGTCTTTATCAAATGGAAAAGGGCATAGAGCTTCCATGGAGAACTCTTTAGGTTCCTTTTCTTTCTCAAGTTTGTTAAGCTTGACTTGCATAGCGTGGATCTGTTTCATCATAGTGGTGATTAGATTTTATTCCTCATGTGTACTGATTCTTTGAGACATGTGTACTGATTCTCAATGGCTATTGCTCTATTCTTGACATAGTGATTTGTATGATAGATTTTGGAACTAGGCTGAAAAAGCTGGGTATCTGGCAATTCAGTTGCAAAACTCGCACGACAGTTGCTAGCAGGATTTGACTGGCAGAAAGACTCATACAACACTGGGTTCTTTACCATATGATAGATGGGCAGTAATGAAACGACACTTGATAGAAACTCATATGACTTTCTGACCTCCTGAGATGACTTTTGACTCCAGAAAAGAATTTTACTTCAGATTTTGCAAATTTTGAGTTTTCAGATTCAAATTGTTTGCAAATTTTAATGTCCAGATTTGAGGATTGTAACAGATTTGTCCATTTTCAATAACCAAATAGATAAACAAGCATGCAAAATAGAAAGCAAGTGATTTTAAGCATGTCTGAAAATAATGAACAAGGGCAAAAGCAACCTTGCGCATGAACAATCAAGTGATTTTATTCATTCTAATCCTCAGAAGCGCTAATTGTGTATGTTCCAAAAATGTTTTGGAATAACACACATATACCCTAGAAAATGAAAATTTGGTCTCGCTAGGGTTTTTAGTAATGGTTCGACTCTACAACTTTTATGATCCAAGAGGGTGAACTCCAATCTAGGTGCACCAGCGTTTTGACATAGTCCAAGAACTTAATCTTCAGGATCTGCTAGGGAGATCTGATAGCCCAACAAGAGACAACACCTATGGAGATTTTTTCCAATAGGACATTTATATAGCGCTTGTCACTACCATGGCAAAAATGGCTAGTTCTGTCAACGTGGTTGACCCAATTAAGGGAATTTCCACTACAGTTAACCCTCTCTAAAGGTGACTCACAAAATATACCACATGGAGACTAGTTCTAGATTCAAGGATTTGGGTTTCTGGTACTATCCAAAAAGGAAGTAGAGCATAATCCCCTAGCCTTTTCACTTTTAACCCAAACAAAGTAGATAGATTAATCCGACAGGCTAAGACCAAGATTATCTCACAAAGATCTATGATGTCAACCTCTTAGGATCTATCAACCTCTCTAGAGAGAGAATGCCTCGATCAAAAGTTGAAGAAACATGGATCTAGTGGAATGTGAGACTCCCTCAGTATCCTCCCCACCTACAAGGGATCCTTCATTGAGAAGAGTTTTGCAGGAAACCCACTCTCTCAAGATCCACAAATAGTGTTCATGGGGCCTAATTACTATGTGTAACAAAGATGCTAAAAGCAAATTATGTTCATTTTTATAGCCCAAATGAAGTCTGTGATAGGAAAGTAATAAAAGTCACTCAAGCTAGACATATGAGATGTTCATTTTAGATCCAAAATCGAAGTCTTATCAACCAAGAAGATTAACTGAATTCCTCGCAATGCATTTAGTAGATTTTTACCTATTTTTAGCAATTCTTGCACTTTCTCCTATCAAAACCAATAGGAGTAAATAAAAATAGAGAATTTCAATTGTTAAGATTAGCCGTTAGTCAAAATCTGAAAACCAAATATGACAAACTACCTTGAAAAATGAAATGATAGTTGAAACCTGATGCTGAAACTCATACGACAGTGGGTCTGTTACTAGATGACTGTCTGAAACTCGTACGATAGTGGGTATGTTACCAAATGACAGTCCAAAACTCATACGACACTGGGCACCAGATCATACGATAGTTGAGATTCCAAATGACACTTTGATCCTGTTGGTACGATTCTCAAACAAAATAAACTATCGTATGACAGTGGGGTTACCTCCCAAATGACAGTCCAAAAACTTGTACGACACTGGGTTACCTCCCAAATGACAGTCCAAAAACTCGTACGACACTGGGTGTCAGATCATACGATAATCGAGCTTTCAAATGATAATGTTTTTCTGATGATACGAGCCTCAATCAAATCAACTATTGTACGACAGTGGGTATCTCCTGATACAAGTTTTTGTCAAAACTCGTATGACAACTGTATGGACATAAATAAAAATTGCAGTGTACGGATAGTTTTGATAGAAAAAATGCCAAATTTTATTTTTTTCTTTTTTGCAAGCAAAAAAGAAACAAAAAATAATGTCCTGCAGAGTATACCAGAACCCTTGAAACCCTTAACCTCAAAAGATAGAAAATTGATAGAAATGAAGGGAAACCCATTTTAGGGTCCCACGGTGGGAGCCAGAAATGTGTGTGTGAATTTTGTACCTGATATGTAGACACAACACTTTAGTAAAACATTAGAGGTTAGCTAAAATTGAAATCATGTAATGAATTGAAAGCTAAACTAACAAGGTGATTTACTGCATTCTAATAGGTGCGAGTATGATGTTCTTAGATTGTATCAAGATCACTGACCTTGACGACACCTAAATGAAGGATTTGAATGCAAAACTGATATGAAATATGAATGCAATTAATCTATTTGTTTTATTTTCTATGCAATGATATGATCAAAACTTGATATGAATCTATGCTAGATGAAATTGATATGCTATGAATTGATCTAACAATAATATGAAAACAAAAGTGATCTCACAAAATGTGGTTGATTCGCAAAGAAGCTTCGATTCTCTAGATTCCAATTCGCCAGCATAAGTATGCAAATTATGAGATGATATGAGATGAGTTGAAGCCTTAATTTATATAAATCCAAGGCTTTGGAGGTGCATGGGAAAAAAAGCCATAAATCACTCAGATTAACTCAGCTTGATTTTTGAGTTATCTGATTATAAAGAATAATTAACTCACAAAAAATATGCAAAAGTAGAGTTGAACTCAAAATAGAGTTTAGCTTTAATTGATAATTGATAGTTGTCTGCTTTTCTTGAATGTGCATGTTTTATTTATGAATTAATTTAATAATAAAGTGATTTATTTCTAACTTAACTGATTTTGAAAAATAAAACAATTAATTTATGGGTTAATCAATTATTTTTCAAACTTTTATTCAAAAACAATATTATTAAAAATTGACAACTTGCTTTAATTAATTAAATAAGAATTTAATCAATTATTCATAGGATTTTGGATTTATTGTCAAAATTAAATAATACAATTTAGGAATAAATATAATTAACTTCAATTAAATAATTAAGTGGCAGAATTAAATCTAATTAATTAAATATTGAGAATATTACTAGGAATATTCCCCAATGCAGAATTTATGATAATCAATTAGGATTTGATGATGTTTAGATGTGCCTTAGGTTATGACTTTAATGTCGATTTCGTTTGATATGTTGATATAGAAGATTAATGAACCTATAGCCCATTTTTGGGGTATTACAAATGCCATTTTAAACTGTAATTTTTGAAAATAAAAATAAAAAAATTTGCTTGGTAAAGTACCTTTTTGTCAATAACCTTGTAGATGAATTTTGCCGACAACACGCTGAGAGAATTCAGAATCACTTTGCTTAATCTTGTTGCTCAAACTTTAAATCGCTCTCTGAAATCTTGAATAGCCTGGTGAAATGAAATTAACGATGACTTTCCACTTTATAGAATCCAAAAAAATAGGATTAGGGCCTCATAAATGCTCCATACAGATTTAGGTACATTACAGCTATCTCAGCAAACTCACAAGCTCGGTCGATATAATCGTTGTGATATAGCTCGGTGTACATAGCATTTCAACCATAGCAGGTGCTTGGCATACATTGATAGCTCGGTTGTTGACACTGATGCTCGGCATCAAAAGTGAAATTTTCTATTTTTCTCACATATGTCCTAGTGCATCTTTATCTATGCTGATGTGGACTTTTGCTCGCTTCTATGTTAGGAACTGATGAAAGATAAGGCTTTGCAAGACTCAGTTCTGAACATACCTTTCAAGCTTAATTAGAAGAAGTGTGATCACTTGATCTATTGGATTAGGTGATCGCCGATGTGCTAGCTTCACTTGAATTTTCTTCTTCTTTCTTTCTCCATGTGTTTTCCATCTAACTCTTTAGTTTCTCACGGATACCTTCATTTTGATTTTCATTGCTCGGCATAGGTGATCTGCAATCTTTCTTTAAATGAATGACCTTGTTACATTTGTAACATACCATGCTTCCATTCATCCAGCTTTTAGATTTACCTCTAAAGTGAGTCTTCAT
Source organism: Chamaecyparis obtusa (assembly GCA_027943335.1). NCBI lineage: Eukaryota > Viridiplantae > Streptophyta > Pinopsida > Cupressales > Cupressaceae > Chamaecyparis > Chamaecyparis obtusa. The sequence continues at coordinate 2,249,002 of BSBK01005975.1, read as the reverse complement.
GCAATTTGCTCCGATGTGTCCATACTTGCCACAATAATGGCAATTATACTAGGTGTTGTAATCCCAAGTGCTTTGTGATTGGCTTTGTTTGCTCGTTTGATGATCACCTTGGTCTAGATCTGCATTCAAATGCTTTGTGCCCATCTTTTTGACAATTGAAACAACTTCCTTGAAACTTGGGTGAGGTGGATGAATTACTAGCTTTGGATCTACATTCATGTGCTTGATGTCCATGCTTCTTGCAGTTAAAACAATGTCCATTAAACTTAGGCTTAGAATCAGACTTACCATATTTGCTTCTACATATATTGGCTATATGTCCTGGCTTTCCATAGTGATGACATGTGGGCTTGGTGTTCTTTGGTTTAGCCATCTTCTATTCTCCATTCATTGATGATTCTCCTTCTTCAGTAGATGAATGTTCATTCAGTCCAAGTCCAGATCTATTGTCAGATCTTCTAGGTGATCTTAACAGCTCTTCAAAATATTTTGCAGCTTCATTGGGTTTGTTCATCCTTTCATTGATCTCTTTTTCAGTTCTCAAATCATGTTTCAATAGATCATTCTCAAAGCTTAGTTGATTGATTTCCATATCTTTTCTACCCAATTCATGATTAACCATCAGTAGCTGATTTACCATGTCTAGTTGATTATTAGTCAACCTTTGCATGTCACTTGTTCTTTCATCTAGTCTGATTGCAATTTGTCTTTTGTCTTCCTCAGCCATTGTCTTATCATCTTACACTTTCTTTTTCTCTTCCACTAATTCACAAAGTTTGACAAATTGAATTTCTTGTTCTCTCCTTAGAGTTCTGATATCATCATTTAGTATGGTATTTTTCTCCAGTAGTTCTTTTATAGCTTTATCACTCTCAACAGAGTTACCATTGTCAAATAGTCCAGAGATGTCTTCCTCTTTGTACTATGGCTCATTTTTTTGAATTGCGATCTCTCTTCTGTTGCTCAAAGATTTCTTCAATTCTCCTCTGGCTGCTTCCAGTTGCTGCAATGCCAATTGTACTTCAATCTTTTGATTGTCTATGATCTTCCCCACTTTATAAGCTTCCATTTTAAGATCTTTTTCCTCAAGTGGTTAGACTTCCTTAAGAGAAACCTTGCTACTCTGATACCAATTGTTGGAAGTATAAGTGGGAAAGTAATACTGAGAGGGGGGGTGAATCAGATATTACCTACTTTTATCCTTTTGATCTGATAAAGCTTTATGCATGATAAAAACTTGATCATAGTAAGAAACAAAACATATAAAACAACATGCATGAAATTACTCATAACACCATGATTTTGGTAACCTAGAAACCCTTGAAAGGTAAAACTAGGGTGGGGATGACACCCACAAATATTCACTACTGCAGTAATAAGTTTTTCCTGTTAAGGCTTACAAAATGTGATCAAATCATGATCTACCCTGTGAAAGGTCTACTCTATCAAAAGCTAAAAGACTTGTATAGTCTACCTTGTTAAAGGATTTATAAACTTACAATAAAGTAAGCACTCGGTAAAGAGATTTACAAAAAGTTTGCTAAGACTACTCGGTTAAGAGATTTACCCTGATACACTGGTCAAAATGTCTTAGTACTTGATCTTTTGGTTTGCACTAATATGCAGATTACAGATCTCCTCTTTACTTTGTATTTTGATCTCTTCTATCTAATCTTTCCTTGATTTTGTCCTTTCACTACTTAGCTCGGTCACTGAACTTTGTCTGAATACTTCGCTATTCTGAATATGCTTCTCTGATAATTTTCTCATACTAATTCAATCTTATCTCTCCAATTCACACACTCTTTTCTCTGATCTAGATCTTTCCCTTATATAACAACAAAAATGTTTTACCGTTTCAAGATCTATGGTCCAGATTTATTTCTATTGCCGCCTAAACTATACAATTTTGTAATTGGCTCTAGGTTTTACATAGGGATCAATGATAATAGTATGGATGTGTAATTACCTCTGTAATTACCTCAATAGACAAAATACAAAACATTATTATCACCAAAAATGGTTTACCTCGATCATTGTGCCATTCCAAACTTGTATGTCAATTCTAGCTAACTCGACAAAAGTTATTCTTGGCACTCAGCATTAACTGTACTCGGCATCAGTTGAACTTCTCTATCACTTGGTGATCATTGATATATGTAGCTTGGCAATAACTATACTCTCGGCATATTACAAACCTATAGTGACCATAAATTTTCTTAGCAGTACTACTGCTTATTAAGTATACAATACAAAACTCGGCCTTTACAAAATGACTCAGTCATAGTGATGACCGACCATCATTGCCTAGGAAAATGACTAAGTGTAAAACACTAATGGTCAACAAAAACTATACAGATCTACAATATATATATATGTGTGTGTGTGTGTGTGTGTGTGTGTGTGTGTGTGTATATGTATATGTATATATATATATATATATATATATATATATATATATATATATATATATATATATATATATATATATATATATATATATATATATATATATATATATATATATATATGTATATATATGTATATGTATATGTATATGTATATGTATATATATGTATATCTATATGTATATGTATATGTATATATATGTATATCTATATACATATATATATGTATATGTATACATATATATATGTATATCTATATACATATATATATATATGTATATCTATATACATATATATATATATGTATATCTATATACATATATATATGTATATCTATATACATATATATATGTATATCTATATACATATATATATGTATATAGATATACATATATATATATATATGTATATAGATATACATATATATGTATGTATGTATCATCTTAAAATGGAAGCACTTCCATGTTAAGAGCATTTAGCCCTCCGAATAAGTGGTTTGGGGTCATGTTGAATGCCTTAAATTTATCTTTTCTTGGATCTGGCTTTCTCCCTGCTTTTCACTTTTTTTCTGCACTTGATTCCTTCATTCTAGGTGAAATTAGGGTTAGGATCCCAAGGATTCTCCTTAATTTACCTCTTCTATGGCTCTATTTTCTAGTTAGGACTTACAAATAGGTCCTCTTGGACTTCATCATGTTCATTATAGGATTTTGTGCCTCTCCCTAGCACTCTACCCTATTCTGGCATCATTTCTAGGTCTCCGGGCACCCCTGGGACCTCCTATTTCTCACTCTGACTGAGACCCTAAAATTTGTGCCCTTAAGGTAAAATTCAACCTAAAGGGGTCAAATTTGACCTCAACCCTAACCTAGTCAAGATTGAACTCGTCTTTGACCTTGGGTTCAAATTTGAAGGTCTCAGGATCTTAGGTTGTCGGCTTTCAAAAATAATTGTTTTCCCTCTTTTGGGTCCGCTGTTTTGGTCTCTGAAATGGTAAACCTTTAAAATATATTTAATTTAGGTCCATTCCTAAAGGGTTGAGGCCTAATTGGAATTTAATTCCCCAAGGTGGCCCTTCTAGAGGATTGTGCCCTAGATAACTATAAAAGGAAGCCTTCCTCTCTCATTTTCATCATCAAGTTTTGGGAGAACATCTCTCAATCAAGTTTTCATGCTAAAGCACTATCAAGCAAGGAGATCAAGAAATCATTTCATCAAGAAAGCATCCATTCAATCATTCAAGTCCTCTTCTCCATCCAAGTTCTCCATTGAAGATCAAGGATTCAAGCATTCAAGCCATTGAAGGGATTTGGTTCAAGCATTCAAGATTCATCATTGAAACCCTAGATCTATCCATCATGATGGTGTGATCTTCCTTAAAGATCCTCTTGTTCATCTTCAAGATCCATTCATTCTTCCCTCGAGGTGGATTTCAAGCATACAATCATGGAGGTTTGATTTACATTTGTTAGTGTTGATTCCAAGCTTTCATATTAACATACTTGATTATATTTCAAATACAATTGCATATCTATTGAATGTCATAGCTTCATTATTAGATCTACTACTACTTGCTAGCATTCTCCATTTCAATTTCAATATTAAGGTTGATTCCAAACCGGGGTTTGACCAAGGCAAACCCCCCAAAAAAAAAAAAAAAACCCTCTTTTTCTTGCAGGTACAGGTGCGGAATTTTAGATCTAAGAGCGGATTTGGATACCCTTTTTGCCGAACTTCCGAGATCTGGGAACAAGGTCAAAGCTAACCTTCAAAATAAAAATGTAGCCTTTGACCTTTTATGAGGGTCAAAGACTACCTACTATCAGAAAGATAAATGATTTCTGAGTTTTCTTCGTCTTGACATTTCTAGTCCAAAATAGGTTGCAGAATTGCCTGAAAGTACACACAGACACTAGAAAATAGGTATTTCCAAATTAATTTCATCATGAGGTATGTATCTTATTTTATCTAATTTCAAGTATTTTCCCTTACAATTCAAATGTATGTGTAAAATATTGACTTTTGGGTCTCTTTTATGTGCAAACCATTGTTCTAGGACCCCATCCACATTTTATACTATACATTTTGGTGAACCCGACATACTTACCCCTTTCTTTTGTGGATTTAGATGCCCTATTATGTTAGATCTCCCTTTCTATTATCTTTTGTGTTCACCTTCACTTATACATTTTGGTGAACCCATTTATGACAACTCTTTCTTTTATGGAATTAGATACCCTATTGTGTTTGATTTCCTTTTCATGCTTATAAGTTTCATTTGAATGCATTGGGATATATCTATATCTATTTTCTATGCATTTCTTTATTTGTTATCATGTTGCACAAGTTGTTTCAAATCTTTTCCAAACATTCTTGTATAACTTTTGGGCTTACACAACATCCTCCTCTTACTTTACCATTGCATGATGTTACACCTAGAAGGACTTTATCTAGTGTGTGTGATGTTGCTTTGTCCTCTTTTGAATTTCCTTGTAAGGATATATTAGAGCAAGAAGATGACTTTAATCTATCTCTCCATCATATTTCTCTTTATGGAGATGAGTTGAGGATTGATGTTGATTCTTCTCCTAATATATGTCTTTTCTATGAACTTACTTTACAATATAATTTACCTTCTTTCCCCTCTAGGGATCCTACAATGTGCTTTATTGATAGGAATGATAATCCCTCGATTTGGGATGAACCTTTGGATTTGGATGTTGATTACTCTCTTCCTCATGACACCATTTTGGATGATCCCTTGTATAATGATATTGATTTATCCTCTACTCATGAAGATGCTTTGATACAAGAGGGTGACATATTCATACATGATGATAAATCTTTTTCTAAAACATACTCCCCTTATACAGACATTTTAGTGAAAGAAGATGATATCATAGATCCTTTACCTCTATTTGAGATTCCTTCTAGTGATGAGACATTAGTGGAGAATGATATGAATTCCCTTAATGCTCTCCCTTTTAGTGATGATCCTATGGAGAATCAAGATCTTACCTCATCTCCTCCTAGGATATCCTCTTTTCTTCCTTCTTGTGAATCTATTTGTAGTGTTGAGACAACTAAAATGGTTTATCCTAAACCCTTGTTGACTGTCAAAGGTTGTCCTCACATTACTATCAAAGGTAAACCTATGGAGTGTTTCAATGATCAAGATTCTATAGCTCACACATATCATACAAGGAACAACCCTCAACTGAATCCAGTGGTTTCTACTTCTTTTCCACCTTCTCAACCTATTCTTCCTCCTCCACCTCATCTTCCTAGCAAGGAGTATGATTTTATGATTTGATAAACCAATTGCAAAATACCCCTGCCAAGATTTCTTTATGGGAGCTTCTTCAAACTTCACCTACCTACTATGAAGCCTTGAAAAAAGCTCTAGCAACTCTTCCTACTCCACCTCCTAATCAAGAGAACATCAATAACTTCTTACAGTGTATGCACGCTACCTTGGGTCCTCATGACATTGTATTTACTCAAAAGGATTTACCCTCTAAAGAAGTTTAGAATCAATATGATGCTCTTATGGTTGTTGTTTCTATCAATAAAAGTATCATTCATCAGACCTTGATTGATAATGGATTTGAGCTTAATGTTTGTAGCATGGACATGCTCAAAGTGATTAAAGCCAATCTTTCAACTATTCAACCTGACAATGTTCCTATACGTGGCTTTGATAACATTGCTAAAAATACTTTAGGCATCATTACCCTACCTATCAAAGTCAAACCGGTCATCCTGAATACACCTATTCATGTTATGCCTGGACCTCTCAATTATAACCTTCTTTTGGGTAGACCTTGGTTGCATGAGATGCATGTTGTTCCTTCCACCCTTCACCATAAAGTCAAGTTTATACATAATAACAAGATGTATTTGCTTCATGCGGATGATGTGCCTAATCCTTGTCTAAATATTCAAACTCACACTACTCCTACTCCTAATAGTAATCCTTCTTCCTCTAATGATCTTCCTGACGATGATTGGGGAACCTTGGATTTTAATCCTACCTTTATTGGAGAGTATAAGGTTAATGATCTTGATTTTATGAAGAAACAAAGAGAGTTTAAACAACAAGTTCTTAATTCTAAAACCCTTTGTAATAACTTTGTCTCTACTTCTACCCATAATGAATCTGTCAAACCTACTAATGATGACATAGTGACTATTGAAGTTCCATTGACTCCTTCTGATACGGCTTCTTGTTATGGTCCTGGTTATCATTTCCTAGTTAAACAAGGATGTGGTAAGCATAAACAGAGAATTCAAATGCCCTTACACACTAGGGGGCATGAGCATTCTTATGGATTATGATTTAATCCTCGACAACAAATCACTGTTAACAACATCTCCAATAACACTTCAAAACATGATGAACCTATGAAGGAAGTTTACCAAGAAGTTATTTTTCCTAAACTCCTTCGTGCTAAGATGATTACTAGACCTAAACGCAAAAAGAAATGTAGTCCATACTTGAAGACTCTTCCTTTTTGTTTATATCATAGATTTCATGATCACTCTACTAATGAATGTCAAGCTTTACATTATAAGATTAGCCAGCTCATTGATAGTAATATTATTTATATATCATGTGACAATGAGTTGTATTTCAATCCTATTTTCTTTAAATAACGTTCATGTTCCTATTATTGAGCTCCACATTATGTAAACAATGGTAGCCTAATACTTGGGGGCTCATTGTCTTGCATAGCATTGCGAGCGATATAATAGGTCCCCTTTCATCTTTGTTCCTACACTTGGGGGGCAAGGATGTCATCTCCTTTTTTTGTCTTTCTAGGATTTGCCTCTTTCCTTGGTTAAGCAGTATCTATCTACTATGTGATATCCAATTATACATGAACATTTTGGTTTGCATTGAGGATCTTTTTCCTTGATCACAACTGATTTCATTGTTTGACATTGGGTTTCAATGGTTGATAGATATCTCACCTTGGAAATTGAATAGTGTGCTTTCCCTCACAAGGGTTACTTTTCCACTTCTTGCATGATATCTCTTTGCATTCATCCCTTCCATGACCTCATAGGAGTTGTGACCTTCTTGGCTTGGACTGGGTGTTGTCTATGGATATTGTCTTGATGCTGAAGAAGGCTTTATCCTTGTTCTTTTCTTTCCTTAACATGTCAAAATAGTATGTTTTTTCCATATTAAGGAGGGGGGCATATATATGGCCTCCCTCATTCTATATTATACATTTTTGTTCTAACCTTTTGTTTTGAACATGCTAAATCTCTGAAGGTAATGCACATAAGTTGCTAAATCCTTAAGAGACACACATTTTCCAATTTTCAATATGCTAAATCCTTTGAAGGTAATGCACATAAGTTTCTAAATTCTGAAGGGACACACATTTCCAATATGCTAAATCTTCTGAAGGTAACGTACATAAGTTGCTAAATCCCGAGGAGACACACATTTCATATTCATAGTGATACAAGAAGGTGGATCTATGGATATTCCAAAAGTTGTCAGAAGATGCACTACAATTGCAAGCACAATTTATGGGTGAACTTGTTGGGCTCTCCCTCTAAGGTGGCTCACGGTAAGGTGGGCATCTTACTGGATGAGGTAATCACTTTCTCTTTTCTCTCTTTTTTCTTTCATGCTAGTAGGACGGGATCATGAAGCTATGTTATTTATAGTGTTGCTCTTGTCTTTCTTATGTAATAATTTATTCTTTTATGATAGCTTTGCAAATATGATATTAGTATGTGAAATATTTCTTAGCGAGGTTTCTTATGCTAATTAATTTGGGTTATTTAGTACTAACCCGTGTTCTTTTGGTTTTCTCTTTTCGCACCCTCGTGCGTGTATGTTGAGTTAGAATCCTTAGTCTGGGGGCTTGTGTCCTTAGCTAAGTGTTACTTTATCTCATTTCTAATTCACTTGGATCTCCTCTTTCTTCTCCTTTACCAAGAGTTTGCATCGAGTCCATACTCTTGCTAAAGTGGGGGCTTAATGTATCATCTTAAAATGGAAGCACTTCCATGTTAAGAGCATTTAGCCCTCTAAGTAAGTGGTTTGGGGTCATGTTGAACACCTTGAATTGATCTTTTCTTGGATTTGGCTTTCTCCCCACTTTCCACTTCTTTTCTGCACTTGATTCCTTCATTCTAGGTGAAATTAGGGTTAGGATCCTAAGGATTCTCCTTAATTTCCCTCTTCTATGGCTCTATTTTATAGGTAGGACTTACAAATAGGTCATCTTAGGCTTCATCATGTTCATCATAGGATTTTGTGCCTCTCCCTGGCACTCTATCCTATTTTGGCATCATTTCTAGGTCTCCGGGCACCCCCGGGACCTCCTGTTTCTCACTCTGACTAAGACCCTAAAATCTATGCCCTTAAGGTCAAAGTCAACCTAAAGGGGTCAAAGTTTACCTTGATCTTGACCTAGTTAGGATCGAGCTCATCTTTGACCCTGGGTTCAAATTTCAAGGTCCCGGGATCTTTGATTGTCGGCTTTCAGAAATAATTGTTTTCCCGCTTACGAGTCCACTCTTTTGGTCTCTAAAATGGTAAACCCTTAAAATATATTTAATTTAGGTCCATTCCTAAAGGTTTGAGGCCTAATTGGAATTTAATTCCCCAAGGTGGCCCCTCTAGAGGATTGTGCCCTAGATCACTATAAAAGGAAGCCTTCCTCTCTCATTTTCATCATCAAGTTTTGGGAGAACATTTATCAATCAAGTTTTCATGCTCAAGCACTATTAAGAAAGGAGATAAAGAAATCATTTCATCAAGCAAGCATCCATTCAAGCATTAAAGTCCTCTTCTCCATCCAATTTCTCCATTGAAGATCAAGGATTCAAGCATTCAAGCCATTGAAGGGATTTGGTTCAAGCATTCAAGATCCAGCATTCAAACCCTAGATCTAGCCATCATGATGGTGTGATCTTCCTTCAAGATCCTCTTGTTCATCTTCAAGATCCATTCATTCTTCCCTCAAGGTGGATTCCAAACATACAATCATGAAGGTTTGATTTACATTTGTTAGTGTTGATTCCAAGCTTTCATATTAACATACTTGATTACATTTCAAATACAGTTGCATATCTATTGAATGTCATAGCTTCATTGTTAGATCAACTTCTACTACTTGCTAGCATTCTCCATTTCAATTTCAATATTAAGGTTGATTCCAAACCGGGGTTTGACCAAGGCAAACCCCCCCAAACAAACAACAAAAAACCTCTTCTTTTTGAAGGTACAGGTGTGGAATTTTGGATCTAAGAGCGGATTTGGATACTCTTTTCGCCAAACTTTTGAGATCTATGAACAAGGTCAAAATTGACCTTCAAAATAAAAATGTAGCCTTTGACCTTTTATGAGGGTCAAAGACTACCTTCTATCAGAATGATAAATGATTTCTGGGTTTTCTTCGTCTCGGCATTTCCAGTCCAAAATAGGATGTAGAATTGCCCGAATGTACACATAGACACTAGAAAATAGGTATTTCCAAATTAATTTCATCATGAGATATGTATCTTATTTTATCTAATTTCAAGTATTTTCCCTTACAATTCAAATGTATGTGTAAAATATTGGCTTTGGGGTCTCTTTTATGTGCAAACCATTGTTCTAGGACCCCATCCGCATTTTATACTATACAATATATATATATATATATATATATATATATATATATATATATATATATATATATATATATATATATATATATATATATATATATATATATATATATATATATATTGATGCAAGGGAGGATGATAAAGGGGCCTAGGGCACTCCCAAATACCAAACCCACTTGTAGAATAACAACTTGGAAGGAAAAACATAGAGAAGGAGAGAAGGAATGCATATATCTTTTATTTACTTATTCAAACTTCATACATGTCACGTTGTAAGGCCTTCCTAGTTACAACCAATACCATGAAATTCAATTACAAAACAGTCCTCATATATGTGAGGAATCAAAACTTCAAATTCTATCTCCTCAAAAAATGCCCCTTAATCCTAGAACATCTCTACTTATTTATACAAGAGGCCACCGAACAGGTCGGCTCTGAAGATCCTTAGATCCAACATTGGGGAAAGCAATGACCTAGATTTAGGTCAACATGTTTCCCAATGAGTGATCCCAACATTAATATCATGACCAAAATTAATTGCACATGTTGGGCAGCATCAAACAATTAAATTCCAGTAGTTGGTAAACTCAAGAACCGAGCAACAACAAACACACAAAACCTACTCAGTAAAAAAACAACAAAACAGTAATCAAGCTCTTCAGTGATTGAAAGGAAAACTTCACTGAGAACTCAAAAGAAGTTACCGAGTAAACAAAACAAGCTACCGCATAGCCAAACAAGGTCTAACATATTTTTTCTTGATCTAGGATTACCATAAACCCAAGATGCTCCCACATCACACACACACACACACACACAGATATATATATATGTGTGTGTGTGTGTGTGTGTGTATCTTGTATCCTTCCTTTATTTTTCTCCTACTCACCAATTACAAGTAACCAACCTCAAGGATTCATTTTAGTGTTAGTTTCAATCATATATTTATTTTAATTTACTTATGCTTAATGATAGAGTTATATAACCTCATAGTGATCTTTGTAGTTATATATTGGAATCATTCTTCACTCACTAGACTACATTTATGGGATCAAGGTATAAGAGAACCAGGCATACACAAATATTCCATTCTTTTTTATTTTATGTTTCATGTAACTATACAAAGTATATACACAACCCTTTCGAAGGTTCAATTTTCCTAAATAGTTCTTTATTGCCTATCACTCACTCAATTGAAACAAAGATGACATCTCATAAAGAAAAATAAACAACTCTACAAACACAATCTAAATATTAAATAAATGTTTTCATGTTTATTTGGAATGCATGTTTGGTTTGAAGAAATTTTTACGTTCACTCAAACTACTAAGTTCTAGTTTTTTTATACAAAAATGCTACTAGTTTTGCACATTGGATGTAAAATACCTAATATCTAAATAATTACTTTCAATGAATATGACTTAAAATCAATAAATCTAATAATTATTATACTTTAAAAAAAATGTAATTCTTGTCACAACTAACTAGAATGGTAAACTGGACCATTAACCATGTTGACTACACAAATGAGTACAACAAAATAATTGTTCATAGCCATAATTATTCAACAAAAAATTTATTTTCTTTTAAAAGAGAGCTTAAAAAATCCATAGGTGTGATATAGTATTTTGAACATTTATTAAATCTACCTCTAATTCAACCATAACAAAACACCATATTAAGCTTATCATTTCATATATCACACTCCATATTCAAGTGATGCTAAACTTCTCTCTAGCTATTTACTAATATATCAAGCTTAGTGTTAGAGCCATATTGAAATCAAATGAGAATAATTAATGGGTGAACCCACAATAGTGGGTTACACTTTTTTGCCTGAACAGATACTAAACTCTACATTTTTAAAAAAACTTTCAGATTCATATGCATATTGTTGTTAAACCGTTTGAAATTAGAAGATGAAGTAAATTAGAGTCTTTTAAGATTTTTGTCTAGATTATATATATATATATATATATATATATATATATATATATATATATATATATATATATATATATATATATATATATATATATACATATATACATATATACATATACATACATACATATATATATATATATATATATATGTATATATATACATATATATGTATATATGTATATATGTATATATATATATATGTATATATGTATATATATATATGTATATATGTATATATATATATGTATGTATATGTATATATATATGTATGTATATATGTATATGTATATATATATATGTGTGTGTGTGTGTGTGTGTGTGTGTGTGTGTGTATAATTTTTCAATTGATTTGAATGGTTTTTTCTTTCTCCCACGAAAATTGGTATGTTGCTGAAAACATCATTTTCAAAGAGTTACATTGTTTTCATATAGCATAACTTTTTTTCTAAAATAGATATCAATGTGATTATTTTGAATTTAGTTTTGTAACATCCATATGGAGGTGATTCAATTAGTTTGACGACATTATCATGATTATTTCATATTTTATTAACGTTTGGAGTTGACTAAACTGTAATTTTGACATACTTTGACTACATATCTTATAACTTGTCATGTATTTGTCCAACTTTTTTTTTAACCTAAATTATTATGATTCTTTAGTGAAAGACTTTGATTTAAAGTTTTCTTTAAATTTTATTCTTGCTTCATTTGTATTTTCTTTTATATATTTGTTTCATTACGGGTATGATCTTTGACTAGACATCTTATATTCTCCCATCTTGAATTATTTCTATGTTGTATGGGTGTGGTCCTACACAACTCAAATTTGACAAAAACTTCAAATTTTCAATCTACACTTATTTTCCACTAGTCATGAGATATTGACTCGACATAGGTTTGTGTGATGCTTTGTTATGGCATCAAACATTTCTTTCTATGATTCTATAGTGATATGACTTTTTTTTATGTTAAAGTTGATTCTTTTATTTATTCTTGTTCATCTTTATTTATTCATCTAATATATTTCCATACATTTAACTTTATCTTTGTGTTTTATTCGTATTCATTTCTATACGTTTGTTTCATCATCAATACGAGTCTAATCCATGACAAGAGATCTTATATTCTCCCATCTTGAGCTATTTCTAAGATGTGTAGAATTGATGCTTTACCTATACAAATTAGACTAAAAATTTAAATTGTTAACTCACACCTTTTCCCACTAGCCATGGGCATTGACTTGGCATGGATTTGTGTGACAATTGGTTACAACTTGATATTAATACTGATTGAGCACTAAAACACATCCTTGAATCATCAAGCACTACCCAATATACATGCCAATTTATTTATTTTTTAAATTGTTTTTAAGGAAAGTTTCTTATTGTGATTCTATAGTGATAGAATTATATATGCTAAAGTTGGTTCTTTTATTTATTCTCATTCATCTTTATTTATTCATTTAAAATATCTTCATACATTTATTTTTATCTTTGTGATGTTTTTGTATTTATTTCTAACATTTGTCTCATTATGAGCACGAGCTTGATCCATGATGAAAGATCTTACATTCTCCCAGCTTGAGCTATTTATATGATGTGTAGGTTTGATGTTGTTCACAATACAAATTTGACCAAAAATCCAAATTATCAATTGATGTTAATATGATTTAGAACAACAAAGAGGGGGGTGAATTAGTTGTTCTCAGGTCTAGATGTATAAAACAAACTTCAAAATCTTTTCCTTAAATCAGATCTAACAACCAAAACCAACTCGGTCATTATTGATTCAATAATAAAAACATATAAATTTCAATCCACTAGCCAGCTATATCTAACTTGTAAAACATAGAAATGTCTAAACCAAAACATTCACATAAGCATTGACACTAGGATTTATAGTGGAAACCCAATCTAGGAAAAACCACTTTGTAACACGCTACTATTATTTTCACTCTTCTGAAGTGAGCTCAATTAAAAGCCAACCCTGTCAAAGGTTACCCTACACACTATTAGGTGTGACCCGGTTAAAGGATTTCAATCACTCTATTAGAAGTGAACCTTGTTATAGGACTTACATACATTCCATTAGAATGCAACCTTGTTCAAAGCATTTAAACATATGACTATTAAGTCAACCTCTATTAAAAGGATTTTGACTATTATAATGGCTAGAAAGTAGTAGCAGTATTGATCTGAAAAACATACAACTCACTTTGCAAATATCAGATCCAATTCTGTACACAAATGTTGGTTTACTGACTTTAAAACTTTGCCATCTCCATCGCTGATCTGCTCAGAACTTTTCTTCCAGCAATCACCACACTTCTCCTTCATCCTTTTCTACTTATACAGTCAATAACATCTACTGATCTTCCAGCATCCTCTATTCACCCATGCACACACATACCTAATGCTCGGGTTCCCTTAATACTTCCTCAATTAGGTTAACTCATCTTTTGCCACTCAATCTCCTTCGTAGATCTTAGGGTTAGGTCAGATTCATTGAATCTACCCACTTTATGTTCTTCAGCTCCTTTTCTAGAAACATCTCAAATCTCTTAAAGATTTACAATAAAACATTTTTCAATGCATTAAATGCTTTCAAACAATCAATAAATAAAGTCAACATGTTTTACATAATCTAAGAATTCAACAATGTCGGCTCCAAATCTGAATTCTCTTCAAATATAAAAATACTGATGCTTGATCAATACTATGATAAATTACTCGGTCTTCATGTAGAAAGCTCGATCAATACTAAAAATGATTCCTCAGCTTAAACTGTCTTCCTCAGAAATTAACTAATGTTCGGTTGACACTAGAATTTTGCTCAGCATACATTGACTCAATCGACACTAACATCACTTAGCTTGAACATGATTTCTCTATTTTTGCTTGGTCAAGCCTACCAGTTTAGTCTTCAATATTACTAAGATAAACAATACATTGTCTCATCATTGTACAACATAGTCAAGTACACTTTGTAGTATCAAGATAACTCAACCTTTCCTTAGGTGCTATTGTTACCAACCTTTCCTATCCCCTTAGCAACACTCAAATAGATATAGTACTTTCCTAAGTGGCAACAGTCTTATCAGTTAAGATTTGACATCAATGAAAACAAAACAATTTCTTCAATTGTAGTTCCAACAATCTCCCTCTTTGGAATTGATGGCAACACCATATGATATCACCTAAATAACACATGGATTACCAACCAATCCAAAAAAATTATATGTCCATCAGAATAAAATTTGTAATATCCTTAGCTTCATTCTAATTTAGAATCTATAAGCCTCACTATTGTGACCATAAAAAATATCCATATCTCCCTCTATCCTGATCCTTCATTTCAATCCATCATCTCCTTACTTTTCCTTTCAGTGTCATGTGTTATTATATCATCTCAGTTCATCTCCCTCTTTGACAAAAATGCCAAAGCAACAACTAAAACATACATCCATCAGATGTAGATATTATCCATGCAGCTCAGTGTTTCTCCCTCTATCATCTTACTTATGACTGATTCCTTATCTTTGCTCTTCTTCACAACTCTAGGCCAGTCCTAAAGTGTGACAATCTTTTGCGTCAATCTGTTAGATATTTTGTTGTAGCATATTTGATGCAGTGCTCCTAGCTAAACTAAGTAGCCTCAATTAGGGGAAGGACCCCTAATTGACTTCTCAAATACTCATGTGCTTCTTTAGTTAAAGCTTTCATGAATATGTCTGCTAATTTTTCCTTTGTATTCACATATTCCATTCAGACTTCTTTATCTTGTACCAATTCTCTCAAGTAGTGATACTTGATTGCTATGTGCTTGGTCTTAGTATGCATCACTAGATTCTTATAAATGTTGATAGCACTTGTGTTGTCACATAAAATAAAAATAGGTTCAGTGATTTCTTCTTTCATGCCTACCAACAATTGTTTTATCCATACCAAATTTGAATAGTTTACTGCAGCAGCAACATACTCGGCTTCAAGAGTAGATTGGGAAATGCAATTTTGTTTCTTGCTTGTCCAGGAGACTAATCTCTATCCAAGAAAGAAAGAAACACCACTAGTACTCTTTATTTCATCTACATTTTGTACCCAATTAGCATCTGTATATACTCTTAGTTCAAATCTTTCATCCTTCTTGTAATATAGCCCATAGTCAGTAGTCCCTTTCAAGTATCTCATAATTCTTTTTACAACCATCATGTGTGTTTCCTTAGGATTGGCAGAGAATCTTGCCACAATCCCAACAACTAGTGCAATATCTAGTCTACTATGTACATCATACTGCAATTTTACAATCATGGATCTATACAAAGTCTGGTTCAATTCTGTAGCATCATCATTCTTAGATAACTTTTGTCTAGTAGCCATAGGAGTACTCACTGGTCTAGAATCTTCCATCCCAAAAAAATTTAGTATTTCATTAACATACTTAGAATGTGTAATGAAAATTCATTTCTTCATCTGATATACTTCTAAACCAACAAATAATTTGATCTCACCAAACATTCTCATTTCAAATTCAGTTTGCATTTCATTTGAAAATCTTTTACACAAAGCATCTTGTCCACCAAAAATAATATCATCCACAAAAAAGTTTGACAACAGGATACCTTTACCTTCTTCATCTTTCATGTATAGATTGCTTGTGTCATTTGTTCTTGAAAATCCAATCTATATCAAGTAGTTACGCAATCTCTCATACCATGCTCTAGGAGCTTGTTTTAATCCATATAGTGCTTTGTTCAGTTTGCATACCATGTGTCTTTTGTTTGGATCAATAAAACCTTCTGGCTGTTCTATGTAAACTTTTTCTTCTAGTATACCATTTAAGAATGCAGACTTGACATCCATTTGATAAACCTTGAAATCTTTATAAGCAGCATATGCAAGAAGAGTTCTTACTCCTTCCAATCTAGCTATAGGGGAAAATGTCTCCCCATAATCTATTCCTTCTTCTTGTGTGTAGCCTTTGCATACCAGCCTAGCTTTGTTCCTAGTTATTTCACCTTTTTCATTCAAATTATTCCAAAACACCCACTTTGTTCCTATAACATTTTTGTTTTCAGGTCTCAGCACCAGAGTCCAAGTATCATTCTTCTCTATCTGGTCTATTTCTTCATTCATTGCTTGTATCCAGTCTTCATTTTCTAATGCCTCTCTAGTTGACTTAGGTTCAAATTCACATAGTAAACATGTTGGATCCTTTGTCTTACTTCTGGTCAGAATCCTAGTATTTTTGTCTCCAATTATCTATTCAAGCTTGTGATGTCTTCTTACATATTTTGCCAAAATAGGTTAAGTTCTTCTCTCCTTTATTTCATCAGGTTCCACAACAAGATTTTTAGATTCAGCTTCTGAATGCTCGGTAACCTCTTCCTGATACTCGGTAGCATTATCTTATCACTCGACATGTTCTTGTTTTCTTTCAGCACTATTTTCCTGATGCTCGGAAACCTCTTCCTGTCTCTCGGCATTGCTTACCTGAGACTCGACATCAGGTGAAAGTCTATTACTTGCCTCTTCTTCTTCTTCAATATACACAAAATATCTATAATCTTATGGTTCTCTTTTGCTATCAACTTCATTTCTTTCTGCATACTCATCAACTTTGACATTCACACTTTCCACAATTTTGTTAGTGTTAGAGTTCAAACACTTATAAGCTTTACTTTTTGTGGAATACCCTAGGAATATGCCTTCATCACTTTTAGCATCAAACTTTCCTTTCCTATTATCTTTTAATATGTAGCACTTTCTTCCAAAGATTCTAAAGTATTTAACACTCGGGGCATGCCCATACCATAATTCATAGGGTGTTAGATTTGTACCTTTTGTTGATCTGTACCCAGTTAAGAGTGTAGACAGCTGTACTTATATCTTCTTTCCATTATTTCTATGCCACATTCTTTTCAATCAACAATGTCCTTGCACAATCCAAGATAGATCTATTCCTTCTCTCTACTATACCATTCTATGGAGGTGTTCTAGGTGTAGACATCTGTCTTTTGATTCCTCTTTCATTGCAAAATAAATTGAATTCATTTGATGTAAATTCTCTACCTTAGTCAAATCTAAGACATTTCAGGTTCTTACCTGTCTCCTTCTCAACCTTAGCCAAATACCACTTAAAGAATTGAAAAGCATTAGATTTTTCTTTTAGAAACATTACATGCATCATCCTGGTATGATCATCAACAAACAAGATAAAATATCTAGCACCACAGTAACTTTGTACACTTATAGGTCCACAAAGGCCAGTATGAACCAAATCTAAAATTTTATCAGAAGTAAAGGATTTGCTCTTAAAACTTGACTTTGTCATTTTTATTAACTGGCATTCCTTGCACATCACATTCTCAGGTTTCTTCAATCTAGGTAGACCTCTTACTTTCTTCTTCTTACTTATTTCTACCAAATTATCAAAGTTAACATGACATAGCCTCTTATGCCATAACCAAATGTCATGAAGTTGTGCAACCATACATGCTTCTTCAGATAGGTCAAGATAGAACAAATTACCTCTAGTTTGTTCTCCACTTCCAATCAGTTCACTAGTAGCATCAAATATTTTAGCTTTCTTGTGATGAAATTCCACTCGGTAACTAGTGTTGTTGAGCTGTGCAACACTTAGTAGATTATAATTTAGACCTTCAATCCAATATGCATTTTCACAAGAGATCTTATCAGTCAGTTTAATCAAACCTTTTCCTCTAATAGGACATGGTGCATCATTACCAAATTTTACACCTTTACCTCTATAATGATGTAAGGTCTCGAACTTACTCTTGTCACCAGTCATGTGATGTGAACAACCACTATCAATAATCCATTTTTCATTCTTGTTCACATAGGAGATCAATGCAATTTTCTCATCCTCATCAGATTCATCTTTCATTGCAACATAGACTACCTCAATTTCAAAATCATCACTATCAGTGTCAGTTTCTTCTTCAGCAATGTAACAAGATTTTTTACCTTTTCCTTTGTAGTCTTTGTACCTTTGGTAGTTTCTGTCATCTCTTATGTCTTTGTGTTTGATTTTTCTTTCTTCATCTTTATCATTCCTATCAGGACATCTAGCAGCTATATGACCAACTATGTTACATGCAAAACATATAATAGGGAGTTTACCTTTATATTTTCCTTTTCCCCTTCTCAGTCTTCTAGCCATAAGAGCTTCTAGATCTTCAAGTTCTTCATCATAAGTGTCACTGTCACTTTCACTTTCACTTTCATTGATGCATCTTTCTTTTTCTTTCTTTGGCTTGTTTAGAACTAATTGTGACGTAAAAGCAAACTCAACATTACCAATACTACCAACAGTGAAGTTATCATAGTTAGAGAGTTCAAAAGCAGTCAGCTTGCCAACCAAACTTTTCAAAGTAAGCACATTTGTAGAGTTACATCTAGATTCCTGAATAGCTTAGATCTTAATAGCATATATAGGATGCAGAGTTCTTAGTACTTTACCAATTATAGTTTCATCCTCAATAGTCCCACTTGCTCCTCTAATAACATTCAAAACTTCTTTTATTCTACCACAATATTGTGCAATGTTCTCCCCTTCTTGCATTCTCATTTCATCAAAATTATCTCTGAGACTCTCAGCCTTAGCTTTCAATACATTTATGTCACCACCATAGATCTTTGCAAGAGTGTCCCACATCTCCTTAGCACTTGTGCAATCTTTAATGTCCTCAAATTCTGGATAGCTTAGGGTAGATGAAATTTCTAGCATTGCCTGATTATGTTCTTGCTTAGCTCTCATTTCTTTGATAGTCAAAGGTGCGACAGGTGAGACATAGTCATTCTCAATGTACTACTTTGTACAATAGCCAATACTGGCTAGATGCAACTTCATCAAACTTTTCCATGTAGGGAAGTTTTCCTTATTCAACTTCGGTACCTCCTTCTTATAAATCTTGATCATTTGCTTCAAGCCCCTTTAAACTTGATTTCTGTAAACACCAATAATAAGCAACATAACTTTGATACCAATTGTTAATATGATTTAGAATAATAGAGAGGGGGGGTGAATCAGTTGTTCTCAGATCCAGATGTATAAAACAAACTTCAAAATCTTTTCCTTAAATTAGATCTAACAACCAAAACCAACTCGGTCATTACTGATTCAATAATAGAAACATATAACATTGCAGTCCATTACCCAGCTATATCTAACTTGTAAAACACAGGAATGTCTAAACCAAAACATTCACACAAGCATTGACACTAGGATTTATAGTGGAAACCCAATCTAGGAAAAACCACTTTGTAACATGCTACTATTATTTTCACTCTTCTAAAGTGAGCTCAGTTAAAAGCCAACCCTATCAAAGGTTACAATACACACTGTTAGGTTCGACCCGGTTAAAGGATTTCAATCACTCTGTTAGAAGTGAGCCTTGTTATAGGACTTACATGTTAGAATAACTGAGAGGGGGGTGAATCAGTTATCTAGTGTCCCAAAACAAAATGTATAATTCAAAACAACTTCTCCAATTTTTTCTCCTCAGTAAACAATAAATACTTTCACTATTTGTGCTTTTATCGATTACCAGTCAAATACTATAACAATTACCGATCAAATCTAACATGTAACATGTAAAGAATGATAACAAAAAAATATCACAATCAACACATAACACAAGAGATTTAACATGGAAACCCTGTAAAGGGAAAAACCACCTAGGACCGGCAACCCAAAATTGTTCACTCTTCTGAAGTGAGGTCGGTTAAGACCCAACCCTATTAAAGGTTTACAAACACACTATCAAGTGTGACCTTGTTAGAGGATTTTAGACTAGAATTTATCATCCAACCAGCATTCACTATGGGGTTGATAGGATAACAATGTTCATTCTATGAATGATACATCATAAGACTTTCAGAGTCCACTCGGTTAAGAGATTTTGACTATATACAATGGTTAAATATGTAATAGTAAATGACCTGCCTTAATACAACTTCAATTGCAGATTACAGATCAATATTCAGTCCATACAAATCCTTCTGATCAATATTCCACTTCAGATTCAATAATGTATCAACTTACTGTCCGTCGGTAATTGTTCTGTAGTTCAGTTCTTACTTAACCAATATGAACAGAATGCATGAAAACCTTGTTCACACAATATTATTCCAGTTTCTACTTCTTTCGACATCCATTCATAAAGAAATTATGTTCTCTTATATAGACGGATAAATCATTTTCTTCTGCACCATCAAATTTTGCCGCTTAACCACATTCATAGATTTTTCCACTTCAAACTTTCTTGGCACTTGTGTCAATAACATGTTTAATTCTCATCCTTTAGATCTTTCCTGAATTTCTTCAATCGTTGATCTGTGTAACAAAAATTATTTGTTACCTCGATGTTATACTCTTGCCAGCTCATCAATCTTATCGGCTAAACTAATCATTTAGTTCATTCTGTTCCACTCGGTTATACTAGAAATACTTCATTTACTGACAACACTGCTTTGTGTCTTTCAGCTCTATACTTCATCATAGATGAATGCAACATAATAAAGTCAATATCATCAAGTCATAGACTCACCAACAAGTTACTCAATGTGTTCCTTATCCTCATCTGTCATGTACATCTTTCCTCATGTAGATTTCTCTGTTCTTCATCTTTTTCACCTTTCTTTAGATGTCTCGATATAGTAACTTACAAGATAAGTGCTATCAAACTAGTTGAAATCAATGACAACATAATACTGATTTAATCATATTACATATCTAATCAGCAACTCCTCAGTGATCTTTAATCATAGATTATTCAATCAGATTCCAAATCAGTTGTAGTCCAACATTACATACATTCCATTAGAATGCAACCTTGTTCAAAGGATTTAAACATATGACTGTTAGGTCAACCTCTATTAAAAAGATTTTGACTGTTACAATGGTTAGAAAGTAGCGGCAGTATTGATCTGAAAAACATACAACTCACTTTGCAAATATCAGATCCAATTCTATACACAAATGCTGGTTTACTGACTTTGAAACTTTGCCATCTCCATCTTTGATCTACTTGGAACTTTTCTTCAAGCAATCACCACACTTCTCCTTCAGCCTTTTCTGCTTATAAAGTCAATAACATCTACTGATCTTCTAGCATCCTCTATTCACCCATGCACACACATACCTAATGCTCAGGTTCTCTTAATACCTCCTTAATTAGGTTAACTCATCTTTTGCCGCTCAATCTCCTTCGTAGATCTTAGGGTTAGGTCAAATTCATTGAATCTACCCACTTTATGTTCTTTGGCTCCTTTTCTAGAAACATCTCAAATCTCTTAAAGATTTACAATAAAACATTTTTCAGTGCATTAAATGCTTTCAAACAATCAATAAATAAATTCAACACGTTTTACATAATCCAAGAATTCAACAATGTTGGCTCCAAATCTAAATTCTCTTCAAATATAAAAATAATGATGCTCAGTCAATACAGTGATCAATTACTCGATCTTCATGTAGAAATCTCGGTCAATACTAAAAATGTTTCCTCGGCTTAAACTATTTTCCTCGGCAATTAACTGATGTTCGATCGACACTAGAATTTTTCTCGGCATACACTGACTCGATCGACACTAACATCACTCAGCTTGAACATGATTTCTCTATTTTTTCTCAGTCAAGCCTACTAGTTTAGTCTTCAATCTTACTAAGATAAACAATACATTGTCTCATCATTGTACAACATAGTCAAGTACACTTTGTAGTAACAAGATAACTCTACCTTTCCTTAGGTGCTATTGTTACCAACCTTTCCTATCCCCTTAGCAACACTCAAATAGATATAGTACTTTCCTAAGTAGTAATAGTCTTATCAGTTAAGATTTGACATCAATGACAACACAACAATTGCTTCAATTGCAGTTTCTAACAATTGACACATTTTTTCCCCTAGCCTTAGGTATCAACTTCGCATAGGTTTGTATGATATTTTTTTGTGTCTTGATATTTTAATACCAAATAAGCACCAAAACACATCCTAAAATCATCAAGCATTGCCCACATTACAAGGAACATCCTCAAGAATGTAAGATTTAGAGAGAGCTAGAAAGAATGTGTGTGTGTGAATTTTGTACCTGATCTGTAGACACAACACTTTAGTAAATCATTAGAGGTTAGTTGAAACCAAAATTGTGCAAGTAATTAAAAACTAAACTAACCAGGTAATTTACTGCCTTCTAGTAGGTGCGAGTATGTATTCTCAGATTATACCGAGATCAGTGACCTTGACGACACCTAAACGAAGGATTTGAATGCAATTAATCTTTTTTTTTGGTTTTTCTGTGCAATTATGATAATGAAAACTTGATATGAATCTATGCTAATATGAAGATTGATATGCTAAAATGATCTAACAATATTATTCTAAATGATATGGATACTATGCAAAAATAATGAAAATCTCACAACAACTCGAATTCTCAAGATCGATTCTTCAGTCTCCAATTCAGCAGCATGAGTGTGCAATTCATGGATGGATCATGAATGAAGAGTTGAAGCTTTAATTTATAGAAATCTAGGGCTTTGGAGGTGCATAAAAAAAGTCATAAATCACTCAAATAACTCAGGTTGATTTTTAAGTTATTTTTAAATAAAGGATAATTAACTCACAAAAACTTGCAAAAGCAAAGTTTAACTCAAAATAGAGTTTAGATTTAATTGATAATTGATAGTTGTCTGCTTTTTTGATTGTGCATGTTTTATTTATGAATTAATTTAATAATAAAGTGATTTATTTCCAACTTAACTGATTTTGAAAATAAAACAATTGATTTATGGGTTAATCAATTATTTTTCAAACTTTTATTCAAAAACAATATTAGTAAAAATTGACAACTTGCTTTAATTAATTAAATAAGAATTTAATCAATTATTCAGAGGATTTTGGATTTATTGTCAAAATTAAATAATACAATTTAGGAATAAATAGAATTAACTTCAATTAAACAATTAAGTGGCAGAATTAAATCTAATTAATTAAATATTTGAGAATATTCAATTAATCAAACTTTAAGATAAATTAGATTTATCACCAAATAATCATTAAATTAAAGATAATTATGATAAATAGGAATATTGCTAAGAATATTCCCCGATGCAGAATTTAGGATAATCAATTAGGATTCGATGATATTCATATGTGGCTTAGGTTAGGACTTTGATGTCAATTTCATTTGATATGTTGATATAGGAGGTTAATGAACCTATAGCCCATTTTTGGGATATTTCATTTTGCCCCTCTTTGAATTGTTGTGCGAAGCACAGTGGTTGAAAGATAGTCTATGTATGATATTGATTGATATCGATATGATGTTGATATGAAACAAAAACTTAATTGAAAGATTTTAGATGCTAGGTCCTAAATGACCAAAGATAATGTTAACTATAACAACAAATGAACTGATGATTGCGAAAAAGTGTCAAAACGCTTGATTCTGAACCTTATGATTGTGAAGAAGTGAGTGACTAATTCCAGACCTAATTGTCGATACGAATCACATTGGTATCACATCTGAACCCTTCAGTTTCTGAAGAACCAAGGAAATAACACAATTGAACCAATAGTTGCAAAAACTGATATAATTTACAAGATTAAGAGAATACCAGATTGATATGGATCTTTGATGAATCTGATATTGCCTGAGTGATGATTGATTTTCCCCAAGCGATGAGGTCTTTTTGATGAATCAGTAACTAGACGTGGTTGTTGTCTCAATTACTAAAGAAAGATATGGTTTCCATAAAGATATGATTACAAATTAGATTACAAACTTTGAATGATGTGCAATACCATGCCCCCTTCAGGATAAAAATTGAAATCTGACAAGAAAAGTCAGTGTTGAATGGTTTAGAAGCATGTTAATTGATTTGAGAAGTGGTTATACACATTTGAAAATGCATTCTGCATCATTTGGAGGTCCTGGAGACCAAGTTTGACTAGGTGAAACCATGAGGTGACCATGGGTGACCAAGTTGAAATTTTGATAGTTTGATGTAAGATAATCAATTAAGTTGAATACTAGATTTCTATGATGATTGAAGGTCGATTATGCAAGTAGTTAATAATATGAATGATCTTAGATTTTGATTTTGATCTTGAAAAAGGATTCTACTTGCTGTTTTGTTGGAGGAACCTTCATGTGAGATTCAGCTCTTGTTAGATTTGAAGATGCTATTTGAAGAATCGTTTAAACATTGAAGTTTAGCCAACCACTGTGAGATCATGAAAACATGCAAAATGCAAAGAGACATGTAGAATGAAATGCAACCTAAGACCTAGGACCTACTCACTAATCATGTGTCGGTCATTCTCATCATTGAATTTTTAGGTAATCGGATAAATCAATACAATGCCCACTAGTTATGAAACCATAGTCATATGAATATCGATTTGTATGCGTGGGAATCAATACAACACCCACTGATTAGGAAACCATGGATATATGAATATTGATTTTGTTTTCGGAATGTCGGAATAGATATAAGCACCAAGGCATAAATGCCTAGATGACTTGAATATCATGTCCATTTTGATATAGCAATTTGTATAAGCATCAAAACATAAATGTTGTGATGACCAGAATATGCCTTGCATTACAAACACATCAAACAATCAAGAGATCATTCTAAATCCAATGTGAATTACCCATAGTGACCCTTTATCGTTCACATCCTTAGGTAAGATTGTGTTTCACAATAGGGAAAATAACTCAATCAAAAAGACAATAGTTAGATCAAACTTCCTTGAATTTTTTGGGTATCAATGGTCGAGGTACGTATGGCCATCCAATTTGAGATAGAGGCTCTTACAGTCGAACACCATTTCAATCTAGAATTTCCAAAGTTGTTAGATTTTCACATACAAACAGAAGACAAAGAAAAGATTATGCCCCCAGTCATCACTTTCTAAATCCTGTAAAGGACATCATCGAAGAGCTTGTGGGAACACAATATGCAAAAATCTCAATGTGAATCAGTAAGCATACAAGGAGATAATAGCATGTAAAAAAAAAGCACAGATTGTTTTCAGTTTGTGTTTGATGTTTGATTGCGTTGTTGTAGATGCAAAATCCTTTCTGGAGACAAGATAAACTGACTGACTCACATGAAACTTCAAATGACCTTGATTGGATATGACACGTAGAAGGTACATGGAGGCCATAGGATATAACTTTGATTACCCCCAAGTTTGAACATTGATAGGATACCGACGCTTGAGCTGATCGGTGTACAGACTAACTTATTGAAAATAGGAAACAAACCGAGAAATATGTACAAACTAAAGAAAGACTGAAAGCTGGGAAAGACCAAGATTGCACTGATAGATGGAGTGTTTTGAAACAAGTGGCACCCATTTGCCAAGTTTTCACCATCTTGGCAGAGATTCTATTTTTGCTACCAAGGCGCCTATTTCTAGGTTTTCACCAAGGCACTTTTTCTTTTTCTCATTTTTTTGTATTTTTCATTTTTCAATTTTTTTTGTAGTTTTGATATTTTTTTTTTTGTTAATCATCAAGGCACCTATTGCTAGGTTTTCACCAAGATGTTCATTTTTTCAAGACTTTTTCTGATTTTTAAGATTTTTTCAAGACATTTTACCATAGACTAAATGCCTTACGCGTAGAATTTCTTCAGATGGAGAATGTTGATTGGTTCTCAAAGCTGTTCTCCTTCAATTGTTGAGAGTTGATAGACACTAGAGCCAAAAGTAGCAGTGATTACAAAGGGACCTAGCCAGTTGGGTTCAAACTTCCCCTTGCATTTTCGATGTGATTGATTTTTAGGATTCTCTCTCAAGACTAGATCACCAACCTAAAATTTTTTGTGTCTAACTTTCTTGTAACCTCTAGAAATTCTCTTCTAATATACTCTAAGATGATCATACGCTACTTGTCTGTGCTCATCTAGTAGTTCAAGTTCTTGTAACCTAGACACTCTGTAGTCATCATCAGTTACTAGACAATGCATTCTAATTCTTAGTGATGGGATTTCAACCTCAATAGGCAGTACTACTTCAAACCCATAAACTAAACCAAAAGGTGTAGCCCTAGTAGGCATTTTGATACTTGTTCTATAGGCCCAGAGAGTGGGATTGATCATGAGATGCCAGTCTCTTCCTATTTTATTAACTGTACGGTGCAAGATTTTCAATAGATTCTTGTTAGAAGCTTCTGCTTGTCCATTCCCTTGAGGATAGTAGACAGATGACCAATGTTGTGTAATCTTGAATTTAGCACATAAATCATCTAGATCTTTGTTCTTGAATTTTCCCCCATTATCTGTGATTATAGAATGCGGGATCCCATAACTGCATATGATATAGTTCAATATGAACATAGATATTTGTTTTCCAGTTGCTTGTGTCAAAGGGATTGCTTCTACCCATTTTGTAAAATAATCTATAGCTGTGATTATATGGGTATGTCCATTAGAAGAATGAGGATGTATAGCTCCTATAAGATCAAACACCCATTGATGAAAAGGCCATTGTTTAGTAAAGGGAATTAGATCTCTCCCTAGAGCATGAATTAAGTTGCCATGTACTTAACACTTTTGATAATTCTTAGCAAATTTGATAGCCTCTTTCTCCATTTCAAGCCAATAGTACCCAGCCCTAATAAGTTTTTGAGCTAGTGTTAAACCATTCGAGTGTGACCCACAAATACCATCATGGACTTCCTCTAATGCACGTTGAGACTCTTCCCATTCTAAACATCTAAGTAGTGTACCATCTAGACCTCATTTGTATAGATCATGACCAATGATGACATATCGGGAGGCATTATGAATAAGGTATCAGAAATGATTTGGTCTTGGAGATAGGAAAATAGGTTTTTGTATCTAGATGAATCATGACCAACAATAGTGCAGATCATGCAGGTTTTGGGGGAATCATATGCAGGATAAGATAGTGCTTCCACTAGGAACTCGTAGTGTAGCTCATGTTCAGGCTATTGTAATAGAGTAGATAGTGTTGCCATTACATTAGCAGCCTTGTTCTCCATTCTAGGTATTTTCTCAAATGTGATAGATATGAAATACTTCTTTAGATCATCTACCATTCTTTTGTAAGGAATGAGCTTTTCATCTTTAGTTTGGTACACATCATTGACTTCATGGATAACAAGTTGTGAGTCTCCATGAATGTGTAATTCTATCACTCTCCACTCAATCACTATTTTCATACCATTCAAAAGGGCTTCATATTTTGTGATATTGTTTGTGCAAGGGAACTTTAATCCGAATGCTTTTGGGATTGAGTATCCTCGAGGAGTTATGAACAATATGCCTACTCCTGATCCATTCTATGTATAGGAGCCATCAAAGAATAATTGCCATTCTCTAGAAGAAAGAGTCATGATAGAGGAATCTGGAAATTCCATTTGCATTGGTGTATCATCAATCATAGGTGCATCTACCAATTGATCAACAATTACCTATCCTTTGATAGCTTTTCTTTCCACATATTCAATGTCAAATTCACTTAAGAGCATGACCCATTTAGCTAATCTACCTGTAAGGGCAGCTTTGCTTAGAAGATACTTGAGTGGATTAATTTTAGCTACCAAATGTGTGGTATGAGCTAACATGTAATGTCTCAGTTTTTGTGATGCAATGATCACAGCTAGACAAGATTTCTTAATCATTGAATAGTTCTTCTCATATGCAACCAATGTTCTACTGATATAGTATATAGCTCTTTCCTTTTTGTTCTCATCATGTTGTGCAAGCAATGCCCCCAGTGATGTATCTGTAGTGGAGACATATAATATCAATGGCTTCCCATGAATAGGAGGCATCAAAATAGGAGGATTTGATAGATATTCCTTGATATGGTTAAAGTTGTTCTCACACTCTTCATTCCATGCAAAGCTCACACCTTTATGTAATGTTTTTGTAAAAGGCTATGATATGTCTGCTAGCTGTGATATGAATCTTCTAATAGATTGAATTCTTCCTTGCAATGTCCTCATTTGACTAATATTCTTTGGAGGTTGCATTTCCATGATAGCCTTTACTTTAGATGGATCCACTTCAATGCCCTTCTTTGACACTATGTATCTTAAGAGTTTTCCAGAAGTGACACCAAAAGCACACTTCTTAGGATTTAGTTTGAGACTAATTTTTTTCATTCTGTCTAGTATCTTGCTCAAGTCATCTAGATGTTTAGATCTAATCATAGATTTTTCTAAAGTATCATCAAAATAATCCTCCATAGTCCTATGCATCATGTCATGAAAAATAGAAGTCATAGCTCTCTGATATGTAGCACCAACATTCTTAAGCCCAAATGGCATGACATTCCAACAGAAGGTACCCCATGCACATGTAAAAGTTTTCTCTTGATCCACTAGAGAAATTTTTATTTGATTATATCCAAAAAAACCATCCATTAAAGAATACATCTCAAATCCCGCAGTCATGTCCACTATCATATCAATGTTAGGTAGTGGAAAATCATCCTTAGGGCATGCTCTGTTTACATCTCTAAAATCTGTGCATACTTTGATTGATTTATCTAGTTTTGAAATAGGTAAAATATTAGAGATCCACTCTACATAATCAATAACTTGGATGAATCTAGCTTTCAGGAGCTTCTCTAATTCAGCTTTTACCAAGAGTGCAACATGAGGATGCATCTTTCTCAATTTTTGCTTGACAGGTTTGACATTTGGAGCTATAGATAAATGATGCATTATAAGATTAGGATCCAACCCTAGCATATTTGAATATTTCCATGCAAATTTGATCTTCTTCTCTGTCAGGAATGTTGTAAATTTTTTCTTCTTTTCTTCTGATAAAGATTGTGCTACATGGATCAACTGTGGTTCCTCTGTTGTTCCCAAATTGATGGATTGAGTGGGCTCAATTAGAACTAGAGATCAATCCTATAAATGACTCAGAAGGACATCAAATATATCATCCTTAGGTGCCTCAGAGAGGTTTTCACCTTCGGATACATCTTTTATTTTTACTTTTGTAGGTTCTGAGACTACCACAAAGTGGTTTTCACCCTCAAAACTCCTTTTCTTTTTATTCTTATTCTTATTTTTCTGACTAAGATACTTGATGTCCGATTCCATCATGCTAATGCTCGGTTCACTAATGGAAGTACTCATAGGCTCAACTATATTGAGGTAGCAAGAAAGGGCATAATCATTTAGGAAAGTATAAATATTGTGGCTCATATTTGTGGAGGTTTGATCAATAAGGTCTAGATATTGGATAGTCAAAGTGGGGAAAGATTGGGAGATAGTGTTTACGGATATGGATCTATCATCAATGGTCCTAACCTGACACTCAAGTTCAAAGGTGATATTACAACTTAAGACATTCAATTCATGAATAGGCTCAATGTAATTGTGGGAGTCCAATTTAGCCATAGGTGGATCAGATTCGATAGGTTCATCATTTCACTCTAGACTTACGTTGGGTTCAGGTGCATATTGGTGAATAACATCAACATGTTTCTCTGTAATAAGCTCATCTTCTTCTAGAATGGCTCCCCATTCATAGTCATTAGATTCTTCATCTATGCCCCTAGGAAATCTAAGAACATGAGTAAAGTCAAGATGAATACCCCAAGAAGGGTTACCCTCAGATTCTGATTTGGATTCATACTCATGAGAATCTATCTCAGAATAACTACCACCTTCCTCTTCTTGATTATTTTTGAGATTAGCTGGTTCTTGTGTTGCAACTATCTCTTGATTAATAGTAGGTTCTTGTGTTTCTACTACATTAATTCTTTTGATTGGATCATCTTTATCATCAAGAAGGTCTTTGATTTCCTTAGAAAAACACTCATAAGGGATAAGTTCTGAGCTGTCTGAATCACTATCTGATGGTTCAATTTCATCCTTCTTAAGAAGAGGTTCTCCTAGTGTGATCTACTCTATGACATGGGAACAATTACCTTTGAGGTGAAAGGGTTTCTTTTTAAAGCCTAGGCCAACAGTATCTTTGTTTGCCCTACTAGTATGTGAAATAGGTGTTATAAGACCTTCTCCTCTGACTCCTAGAGGTCCTTTACCTGAATATCCCATCATAGCTATCAATTTATCTCTTGGGCCATATGACTTAGAAGGATCTTTTGGTACTTCTGAGTTGCTAGTTTGAATATCATGGGATTCAGATTCATCTTTGTATAGCCATGCAAGCACAACTTCATCCTCTTCAAATTCTTTCTTGGAGACTTGTTTAGCTACAAAATTCTTTTTATATGCCTCAAGAGGTTCTTTAGAGTCTGGTTTGGACTGTTTTAAAGATTTTCCATAAGACTTAGGTGAGATAGGTAGAGATGTCAAAGATAAGACTGGCTCCATAGTATATTCTCCCATACCATTTTCTTTGATATTAACCTCTTTTGCAAGATCTTCCATTTTAGATGTGGATGCTTCTTTGGTTGGTTCAATGGAAGATTCTCTGTTATTAGGCACAAGTTTATCTACACTTTCCTTCAATGTATTGCAAGTGGTGGATCTACCAGAATAGTGACCTCTACTCCTTCATAAGGAAATTTTAAGCATTGGTGGTATGTAGAAGGAATAAATTGCATTTCATGTATCCATTGTCTCCCTAGAAGAATGTTGTAAGCCAAAGATAGATCAAGAACTTGACATGTAGTATCTCTAATAACTGGACCTGCTCTGATAGGTAAGACAATGGTGCCTTTGGAAGACCTTTCTTGTTCATCATAGGCTTTTATAGTTATCCTGTTTCTAGGATCAATAGCCATTTCTGAAAATCCGAATTGTGTGACCAAGCTGTAAGAACAAATGTTTAGGCCAGCGCCTCCATCTATCAATGCATGTTTGACTCTACAGTTTTGGATCAAGACTTCTATATGAAAGCGCTGGTTATGCAGGTGGCTCAAGGAGTTGTCATCTTCTTCTGAAAAGAAGATATATTGTAGAGATGTAAGATGTCCAACCATAGTCTAGAACTTGTCTAAATCAAGGTCATTAGGAACATTGGATCCAAGCAAAGCTTTATCTATAATAGCTCTATGAGCTGGAGATATCCAAAGCAACTCAAACATGGAGATTTTTGCATTAGTGTGTTGGAGTTGTTGAACAATACTATAAGATGTTGGCCTTGTATCTTTAGGATTGGAAGATTTAGAAGTAGCCTTCTGTTTGGAAGTGAAAGAAAGATTGAAGGGCATCTTAGGGACATTTGATGAATCTGGGATTTGTTCATTCAAATGTGGCTAAGCTTGTGATCGAGTAACTATGTTAGCTAAAGGATGATCTCTATCTTTTCACACAATTGTGATGACATTTCAATGCTCAGAGAGACAAGGTTCAACCATATTGATAACAACATTATTTCCAGGGTAAGCATAATTGACCTTTGCCCCCATATTAGGCTGAGAAGATGAAACTTCTTGACCATGTTTTAGAAATGGTTCTGTGAATGTTGTATGATCATTATTGCTCTTATGGTTGTCAATTGTGATGTCTCCTTTATCAATCAGATCTTGAATAGTATGTTTCAAGCGTAAGCAGTTATTCATTTTATGACCTTTACCCCGATGGAAATCATAG
This sequence comes from Chamaecyparis obtusa, assembly GCA_027943335.1. NCBI lineage: Eukaryota > Viridiplantae > Streptophyta > Pinopsida > Cupressales > Cupressaceae > Chamaecyparis > Chamaecyparis obtusa. The sequence continues at coordinate 2,216,421 of BSBK01005975.1, read as the reverse complement.
AATTCATTCTCTCTCCACCATTTCAGTTTAGGATCTGGATTAGATTGTCAAATCTTAGGCAAGGAGATGATGTTATTAGCTAGTAGAGTTCTCATAGCTGATTCTAAAGATTCTCCAAGAGGAGTGAACATTCATTTATTATCAGCAGACCACTTTTTATACTCTAGCTTCTTTTGAGATGATTCAGGCACCTTTTGTTCTGAAGCTTTTATGGCTTGGGTACCAATAGTTAGATTGAAAGCTAGTGCCTTTGATGGGGCACAGATAGTATCAACAACACCATCTATGACAATTCCTTTATTCTTGTTCTAGTTTTTGTTCTTGTCTTTAGAACTAGATGTTGATTCGTACTTGTCCTTTTGGAGTGTGATGTCTCCTTTTTTCACAAGTACTTTTTCAATTTTGATCGCATTGTCTACCATCTTATCAAAAGATGTATGATCTTGCATTTGTAAAGGGTAGTTGATCTTTGGGATAAGATTATTGATGAAGATTTCCAGTTTCTCAGTTTCTGGAATAGGCCTAGCATATAGAGAGAATTTCTTCCTCCATCTCTAAAGAAATGTTAGGAACGGTTCTCCTAGATATTGTCTGAGATTACAGATATCGATCATGGTGACTAGATGTTGAATGTTGTAGGAGTATTGCTGATAGAATAATTTGATCAACTCCTCAAAATTTTTTATAGTAGAAGGCAATCTAGAGAACCAATGAATGGCTGCTCCTCCCAGAGATTGAGGAAAGAGATGCATCAGATAGGTTGGTTCATGCATGAACTCCATAGATTGTGTACATAATTCTCTGACATGATCTTGAGGATCAGAGTGTCCATCATACTTATCATATTTGGGCATCTCCACTCTTTTTGGGAATGGTGGCATGTACAAGTCTTTGTCAAATGGAAAAGGACATAGGGCCTCTATGGAGAACTCCTTGGGTTCCTTTTCTTTCTCAAGGTTATTACGTTTGACTTGCATGGCATGCATCTATTTCATCATGGCTGTGAGTGGAGTTTCTTCCTCATGCGTAATGATGTCTTCAACATTGAAGTTGGGAGGAAGTTTCACTCCTTGATGAGCTAATTGTAAAAAGTATGCTTCTCTATCTTCTTTCAAGAAAGCTTCATCATTCTTTTGAAGTTATCATCATTTTGATATTGAGCAATTTCTTCAGGTGTGGGTTCCTGATCTACACCATGTTGAGATTGAGCTCTTTGAGAGCCAAAGTTTGTCCCTACTTGAGACATGGTAGGAGTTTTCCCTAGGATAGATTGATGTGGAGTTTTTTTATTACCTCCATGAGTTGATGAAGGAGGAATGTAACCAGTTTTTAATCAAAGATTGCCAACACCATCGTCTTCATAAAGACTAGAATTGTAGAGTTGCTCAAAAGTTGGATTTTGGATCTGGGTCAAAGGTAAAGTATGAGATATTTCCCTAGATTTCTTGTGAGAGGAAGCTCTAGTTTCCACCATTAACCTTGGGTGAAACAAAAGAATATGATGAAGACAACTGAAGAAAGATCTGATTCAAGAAGATCAAATGACACAACCTTCTCAAGGTTTGATTGATTGAAGCTTGGACTAGACGTAGATGAAGGAGACTATGCCCTAGATGTATGGGTAGATTCCCAAAAGATAGCGGACACGAGTTCACAACACTTAGTCATTTTGATAGTTGATTAAAGATTGATAGTTATGACAAGGTTTTGACACAAGATGATAAAGACTCAAATCAATTAAATAGAAGGCTAAATTAGATTCAAAAGGCCACTTTAGGAAAATGATTAGATTCTTAGTAATTGCTACTCTGTTCCTGACATAGTGATTTGTTTGACAAATTCTGGAAAAAGGCTGGAAAATCTAGGTATCTGACAATTCTGACAACTTTTCAAAATTTATCAAATGACTTTCTGCAGACTCGTACGACAGTGGGTATAGCATGAAATGATAATTGTAAAACTCGTATGACAGTTGACAATAGGAAATTGACTTTTGAAAAATGACTGGTAGTAACACTCGTATGACAATATACCAGTTACCATACAACAATCAAGGGGTCATGAAATGACTCTTTGACCAAAACTTGTACGATTTTATGACCTAATGAGATGACTTTTGACTCGAGAAAGGAATTTCACTTCAATTTTTGCAAATTTTTGGGTTTTCAGTTTCAAATTGTTTGCAAATTTCAATGTCCAGATTTGAGGATTGTAACAGATTTGTTCATTTTCAGTAACCATATAGATAAGCAAGCATGCAAAATAGCAAGCAAGTGATTTCAAGCATGTCTGAAAACAATGAATAAGGGCAAAAGAAACCTTGTGGATGAACAATCAAGTGACTTATTTGTGCTAATCCTTAGAAGTGCTAATTGTGTATGTTCCAAAAAAAATTTCAATAATGCACATATTCCTAGAAAATGAAAATTTGGCCTCACTAGGGTTTTTAGTAATGGTTTGACTCTGCAACTTTTATGATCCAAGAGGGCGAACTCCAATCTAGGCACACTAGGGTTTTGACACAATCTGAGAACTTAATCTTCAGGATCTACTAGGGAGATCTGACAGCCCAACAAGAGACCACACTTGTGGAGATTTCTTCCAACAGGACATTTATATAGCGGTTGTCACTACCACGGTGAAAATGGCTATTACCGCTTGAGGTTTCATCAACATGGTTGACCCAATTAACGGAATGTCCACTATGGTTAACCCTCTCTAAAGGTGACTCACAAGATATACCACATGGGGAATAAATCAGATTCAAGGATCTGGGTTTTTGGTACTATCCAAAAAGGAAGTAGAGCATAATCCCTTAGCCTCTTCACTTCACCAAAACAAAGCAGACAAATAAATTTGATGCGCTAAGACTAAGATTATCTCACAAAGATCTATGATGTCAACCCCTTATGATCTATCAACCTCTCTGGAGAGAGAATGCATCGATCAAAAGTTGAAGACACACAGATCTAGTAGAACATGAGACTCTCTCAGTATCCTCCCTACCTACAAGGGTTCCTTCATTGAGAAGGGTTTCACTGGGAACTCACTCTCTCAAGAGCCATGAATAGTGTTCATAGGGCCTATTTACTATGTGTAACAAAGATGCTGAAAGCAAATCTATGTTCATTTTTAGAGCCCAAATGAAATGTGTGATATGGAAAAGAAAGGCACTCAAGCTAGACACATACGATGTTCATTTTAATCCAAATTGAAATGTTATCAGCTAAGAAGGTTACCTTAATTCCTTGCAACACGCTTAGTAGATTTTTACCTATTTTTAGCAATTCTTGCACTTTTTCCAATCAAAAACTAGTAAAAATCAATCACAAATAGATAATTTCAATTGTTAGGGTTAGCTGTTAGTCAAAATCTAAAAACCAAATTTGACAAACTACCTGAAAAAGTGAAACGACAATTGAACCCCGGCACTGAAACTTGTACAATAGTGGGTTACCTCCTAGATGACAATATAGAAGCTTGTACGATAATGGGTATCAGATCACACAAAAATTGAGCTTTCAGACGACAGTGGGTTTCTACTTATGTGATCCTCGATCAAATCTACTGTCGTACAATAGTGGGTATAAATGATAGAAATTGATAAATGGCAGAGAATAAAAATTGTAGCTTGGAACATAAAAAGACAAGAAAATGATAGAAATTGATAAAATTTGAAGGGAAACCTATTTTAGGGCCCCACGGTGGGTGCCAGAAATGTGTGTGTGAATTTTGTACCTGATCTATAGACACAACACTTCATTAAATCATTAGAGGTTAGTTGAAATTGAAATCGTGCAAGTAATTGAAAACTAAACTAACCAGGTGATTTACTGCCTTCTAGTAGATACGAGTATGTATTCTCAGATTATACCAAGATCAGTGACCTTGACGACACCTAAATGAAGGATTTGAATGCAAAATCTAGATATGGAATGAATGCAATTAATCTTTTTTTTTTGGTTTTTCTATGCAATTATGATAATGAAAACTTGATATGAATCTATGCTAATATGAAGATTGATATGCTAAAATGATCTAACAATGTTATTCTAAATGATATAGATACTATGCAAAAATAATAAAAATCTCACAACAACTCGAATTCTCAAGATCGATTCTTCAGTCTCCAATTCAACAACGTGAGTGTGCAATTCGTGGATGGATCATGAATGAAGAGTTGAAGCCTTAATTTATAGAAATCTAGGGCTTTGGAGGTGCATGAAAAAAATCCATAAGTCACTCAAATAACTCAGGTTGATTTTTAAGTTATTTTTAAATAAAGGATAATTAACTCACAAAAACATGCAAAAGCAGAGTTTAACTCAAAATAGAGTTTAGCTTTAATTCATAATTGATAGTTGTCTACTTTTCTGATTGTGCATGTTTTATTTATGAATTAATTTAATAATAAAGTGATTTATTTCCAACTTAACTGATTTTGAAAATAAAATAATTGATTTATGGGTTAATCAATTATTTTTCAAACTTTTATTCAAAAACAATATTATTAAAAATTGATAACTTGCTTTAATTAATTAAATAAGAATTTAATCAATTATTCATAGGCTTTTGGATTTATTGTCAAAATTAAATAATACAATTTAGGAATAAATAGAATTAACTTCAATTAAACAATTAAGTGGCATAATTAAATCTAATTAATTAAATATTTGAGAATATTCCATTAATCAAACTTTAGGATAAATTAGATTTATCACCAAATAATCATTAAATTAAAGATAATTATGATAAATAGGAATATTGCTAGGAATATTCCCCGATGTAGAATTTAGGATAATCAATTAGGATTCGATGATGTTTAGATGTGCCTTAGGTTAGGACTTCGATGTCAATTTCATTTGATATGTCGATATAGGAGGTTAATGAACCTATACCCCATTTTTGGGGTATTACAGAATGATGCTTGCATCAAAATTCATATATAGGCCATTACATGCTTACTTGTTGTCTGTCAATGTTCCTCTAGTTGTAAAGTTGATCTTTCAAGGGGATGATCAAGGAGAAGGGATTTAACTAAGGGAAAATTGAGCTTCATGAGTTAACAACTTCCCTTGATTTATTTAGCAATATTGTCAATCTTTACACATTAGCAAAGAGTGGATATTAGAGTGAGTGAGATACTAGAATTCTACTCCTAATAAAATATGGTATTGTGCACTAGAGATCAAATCATTGTATAGAGGGATGGATCTTGAGTCATAGAATCAACCCTCAACAAAATTCAAGTCTATACATAGAGTTGAAGAACAATCAATACTCTAAGGTCATTACTTTTCCACACTATGGTAAATCAATTATACAAGTCGTCAACAATCATAAACCATGTATTTTGTTTAGGAGATAAGTATGCATTTGATTCATATTAAATTTCCTCAAATAATTAAACTATTTTGATTTGCACCTACCTCTACTATTTAGCTTAATAGTATGTTTATAAATAACATTTTCTTAATTAGCTTAGATATGGATTAGGAAAGTATATTTCCTTTACAATTTTGATGAACAACAAATCTTGCAACACATCAAGTTTCACATTAGAATCTATATATACTTTCTAATTTTATTATTGTGTGTAGATCGTGTTAGGGTTTGTGTCCCAACTTAAAGCTACTTAATTGATATATATTTATTTAAGATTGATAGCTTATTCGTATTGTTTAGCATGCTCTATGAAATAAGCCACCGGGTCTATTGATAATTTTTTCCACAAAGTAGATAAATATTTATCTACATTATTAATTTGAACTAGCTAATATAATTAAAGTTAATATTTATACTCTATCAGCTTGACTAAATACTTGAGAAATAACTAGTTTGGATCTTGTCCAATATGAGATTCAAATTCATTAGCCAATTATAACTTTTCTATCCATTGGGCTCATTTGTCCATATGGAATGAATACAATATTAGTATACTTGATTTGAGTCATTCCACTATCCAATATGAGATATGAAACATAATAAACCATGCAAGCTTATAGGGATATGGAGTATTAATTGTGCTCTAAATAGAGACTTAGACTTATCAAGATCAAATATTTCCTAACTCACTGAAATATCATAGTATGCCCATAAATTGTACTAAGGGTTACACACACACACACACACACACCGAACATACCTCGAACACACCGAACATACTCGGTAAAGAAATAAAAAAATAGTAACTGAGCTCTCCAGTGACCGACAGGAACACTTCACCGAGAACTCAAAAGAAGTTACCAAGTAAACAAAACAAGCTACTGCGTAGCCAAACAAGCTCTAACATATTTTTTCTTGATCCAGGATTGCCATAAACCCAAGATGCTCTTGCATCATATATATATATATATATATATATATATATATATATATATATATATATATATATATATATATATATATATATATATATATATATATATATATATATATATATATATATGTATATATATCTATGTATATATATATATCTATATATATATAGATATATATATATACATAGATATATATATATATAGATAGATATATATATATATATCTATATATATATATACATAGATATATATATATATATATATATATCTATATATATATAGATATATATATATATACATAGATATATATATATATATAGATATATATATATATAGATAGATAGATATATATATCTATATATATATATACATAGATATATATATATATCTATATATATATATATATATATATATATATATATATATATATATATATATATATATATATATATATATATATATATATATATCTTGTACCCTTCCTTTATTTTTCTCCTACTCACCAATTACAAGTAACCCACCTCAAGGATTCATTTTAGTGTTAGTTTCAATCATATATTTATTTTAATTTACTTATACATAATGAATAGAGTTATATAACCTCATAGTGATCTTTGGAGTTATATATTGGAATCATTCTTCACTCACTAGAATACATTTATGGGATCAAGGTATAAGAGAACTAGGCATACATAAATATTCCATTCTTTTTTATTTTTTATTTCATGTAATTATACAAAGTAGATATGCAACCCTTTCTAAGTTTCAATTTTCCTAAATAGTTCTTTATTGCCTATCACTCACTCAATTGAAACAAAGATGACATCTCATAAAGAAAAATAAACAACTCTACAAACACAATCTAAATATTAAATGAATATTTTCATGTTTATTTGGAATGCATGTTTGGTTTGAAGAAATTCTTATGTTCACTCAAACTACTAAGTTCTAGTTTCCTTATACAAAAATGCTACTAGTTTTGCACATTGGATGTAAAATACCTAATATCTAAAAAATTACTTTCAATGAATGCAACTTAAAATCAATAAATATAATAATTATTGTACTCTAAAAAAAATGTAATTCTTGTCACAACTACCTAGAATGATAAACTAGACCATTAACCATGTTGAGTACATAAATGAGTACAATAAAATAATTGTTCATAGCCATAATTATTCAACTAAAATATTATTTTTTTTAAAAGAGATCTTAAAAAATCCATAGATGTGATATAGTATTTTGAACATTTATTAAATCTACCTCTAACTCAACCATAACAAAACACCATATTATGCTTATCAATTCATATCACACTCCATATTCAAGTGATGCTAAACTTCTCTCTAGCTATTTGCTAATATATCAAGCTTACTGTTAGAGCCATATTGAAATCAAATGAGAATAATTAATGGGTGAACCCACAATAGTGGGTTACACATTTTTGCTTGAATAGACACTAAACTCTACATTTTGAAAAAAAAATTCAGATTCGGATGCATATTGTTGTTAAACCGTTTGAAATTAGAAGATGAAGTAAATTAGAGTCTTTTAGGATTTTTTTCTAGATTCTAAATATATTTTTTATTTTTATTTTTGAATTGATTTGAATAGTTTTTTCTTTCTCCCATGAAAACTTGTATGTTGCTGAAAACATCATTTTCAAAGAGTTACACTGTTTTCATATAGCATAACTTTTTTTCTAAAATATATATCAATGTGATTATTTTGAATTTAGTTTTGTAACATCCATATAGAGGTAATTCAATTGGTTTTATGACATTATCATTATTATTTCATATTTTATTAACGTTTGAAGTTGACTAAACCGTAATTTTGACATACCTTGACTATATATCTTATAACTTGTCATGTATTTATCCAATTTCATTTTTTTTATAGAAAGAGAACTTCAATACCTAGGGCATAGATATTTTTTAGAATTTTTTTTTCTCTCATTTACTATTTTTCTATGAGTGTCAAACATAGAGGTAGACATACAGTGAAATATCTATGTTTAGTAAAACTAAAATTACAAAGTCATAATAAAATTAATATATATTAACATTATAATCATTGGAAATATTTTTCTCAGTAGTACCTTACTACATAGATAGGTTTATCAAATGGATTCATTTTATCTTTCAAAAGATAAAGTCAAAGTGATTTTTTGTTAGCATTTTAATAGGTGTGAAGGAGACTCCATTGTAGATATGAATGAGGAGTATAGATGTTATATAAATGTTTATTTTTTATCTAAGAGGCTTTGAGATAACCATTTGTATTTAGTTCCTTCAAATGGAACCTCTCAAGGCTTAAATCATCATATTTTATTAAAAAAATGTGTTATTTCAACAAAAATCAGCATGTCTAAAATGTGTAACCCACTACTATGGGGTCACCCTAATTTCTAGATGGAAAGAGAGGGATGGATCCATGTTAAGGGCTATTGATGAAAAGTGTACATTTGTCATCTAAAAGGGTAAATTTATAATTACATATTACCATTTTTTACTCTTATAGTTCATTATTCTAAAGTGCCAAAATTCACATCTTATGCTATTTTCAAAACACATAACCTATGTCTATTAATTTATATTTCTACTTTATATCTGATATCACTATCAATTTAAAAGTATAGCCACTTAAATATGACTCATATTTTACATTTAATAATCACAATAAATAAATATTGATTGCATTCATTCTAAAAATATTCATCTAAATATGAATATTGATTTTGTTCATTCTAATCATAGTAAATAATTAATGTAATACAATCTTATTACCAATATAAAAATGAAGTGTTTAACTCCATAGACTAATTTGATATAGGCCTTTTGTTTAGGTTCCCAAAATATCCCACCACCCACTCAGTCATATTATCAAGTTTTATTATAAAATAATACCTTACATGTCATCAATAGTGACAACTCAATTTACTATAAACTAGGAAGCCAAGGCAATATCAAGTTAATCAAATTTGGAATCCTATTAGAGTAAAAGCACAATCAGGTGTCACCTTTTATGCTAACTTATCAACATAGCTAAATTTTAGTATTTCTAACTAAAAATTAATTTTGGTCAAGCATATGGTCGAGCTAGATTTATTCTAGCTAAGTTAGATAAGTTCTTTAACTTTTCCAATTGGAAATATCTATTAAATGCATGTTTTATACCACTTTGGGTCCAATTACCATAAAACTAAAATTATTTCATAAAAGTGGCTATTCGATAACTCCTAATCTTTTTAATGATATTTCTTAAAAAATAAAAAAAATACCCTTTTGAAGAGATTAGATTCAAGAATATCCTCATATATATTTTATAGTGTTTTAATTAGACATAGTTTATTGTAATTAAAAATATTGCAAGTAGGTATTTTAACAATTAAGGAGATGTTGATTCGGTGAAGTAAAAAATAGTAAATCATATTAAATAAATTTGAAAAATATTTGGTGCACTAGAGGAGAGAGTCCTATTCAAGAATATATATTTCTTTTTTTTATTGGGATAGATTTGTTATAAAAAATATGTTGCCAGATGAAAACTATTGATTTCAGTGAGTTGGAATTTGAATTGTTATAAAAGAGAAAATATAGGTCACAAACCAATTTTTATTTTTTCATGCACTAGCTATATATGTCATGTATGACATATTTTAAAATTAGGGGGAAAAATGTTTATTTACATATAATTTTTTGGTGGGAACTACACCCCTAATTTTCAACATTTTTCAGCAACTGAAAAATCATCTTTAAAAATTAAAAAAATATATCAATTCTTATTCAAAAAAATTATTTAAAATATTAATTATAAACTTCATTCATTTTATCACATTTAATTAGTTTACATCATCTTCAAATTTCAAACATAAATGTCATTTTTATACTATTGAAGTTGAACAACTTTGATTTTGTTAGCCTTTTCCTTTGTAAAAGGGTGACAACTTATTGTGCTTTTACCCATTAATCACTCTAATAAACATGTTTCTTAGTCCATTCAAACTAAATCTAAAAGCATAATGTAGTGCCCTGCCAGGGAACCCGGGAGAAGTTAACCTAAAACATGTTACTAAGTTTACAAAAAAAAATTTCCTTAAAAGTTTACAAACAATAATGAATAACAAAGTGGAAGCAATACCATAAAGTCAATAATACTCATTTACACAACTCATTTACATATTACAAATCTCAAGGGTTCCATGATGTAGAATTAACAAAAGTTAATAATTAAACTAAGTACAATAATCACTACACAAAGAATAATAAATACATCATCTCATAAATAAATACATGAATCAATTGATACCATAAGGTATACACAATAACCAACATCCACTGCACAAGTCACGTGGTATGTAATCATAATCCAAGTATAAATTATATATACAATAAAAGTAGAATAAGAACAAATCTCCAAGGATGAAAGAATAAGGAAAAACTACTACAAGGATCATCCAACACTGGTACATGAATGCTAGAGTCTCAAATGGTAAAAGAATCACTATCTCGTGACCTCATGGAAACCTGTGGTTCCACTTCGATTAGGCTAAGGAGATAACATCAGACCCCACTAAGATAACAATACCAAAATCACTCATAAGGTAAAACTAATCAAGGGGTCCTGAAAGATCTCTATCTCAAAAAGGTATAACTCAATGACAGAGGAAATAAACTAACCTAGAGGAAACCAACACATGTAATAAATATAAGATGCATATAGGGAAGTGTCATCACACACATCTAACCCCTGAGTTTTTTCCCAAAAGCCTCTCCAGACATTGACACTCAGGTGACCATATGCAGTATCAATAACCTCTCATACAGACAAGGCTATTAACTATGCTAGACACACACCTCACCAGATGATAAGCATAATCTCATCCTTCATCTTAGCCTATAATAGTGCTCAAGTATGAGTGAGGTGCACTTATTAATTCATTTTAAACCCCAATTAATGTTTCATATTATAACTTTATCACACTTAGAATAAGAGATCTTGACAACTACTTGTGGGCCCCGATGCTTATTTTAAACCACCCCATCTATACACCTATATAACCTTCCCTAATCTTATAAAATTAAGTAACAAAATAGTGATAAAAAATTTCTAGTTCCATGCAAACATAAGGAATGTACTCTGGTTCTCAAAACTATGATACCACAAAAGCACTCTCAAGGTGACTTCAAAACACAAGCTTAAGACAATAGGTTAGGTAAAGGAATTCAAACCAATACATCTCATAGAACCAAAAAAGATACATACGTATCAACATAAAATCACCTCAAAGCCCCTAGTACCATTTCCCTAAAAGCCAACATATATTTCTCAATTACCACTATAAGCAAGACATGAAAATTTAGTTGCAAACAAGTCATCTCATAAGTCTAAATTATTCAAATAACTTCTAGGTCTAATTTGACTATAGTTGTATACTCACAATTTTCATGACAATATTATACAAGTAAAATATTTACAATGAGAAAATAACAATTATCATAATATCCAAATTTAAAAATAAAATTTTTATTAACTATTAACTAATAAACCTATTAATTAATAATTAATCTGATCCCTAAATATCAATTAATAGTAGAGAATATTAATTATTACTAAAACACATATTTTTTTTAAAATCAAATATTGAAAAACTTAATAATAAAATAAAATTTTATTTAATTAAAAACATATTTAAAACATTATATCTATATACAAAACTATATACATATTTAAAAAATAAATCAAAAGTTTTAGGGGAGAAACATGGGTCCCACACCCTCATCTGCCATAACAACGTATGTTGTCAACGACAACATAGCTGCTATGACAACTTAGGCTGTCGCGATAGCTTAATACTGCCAGAGTGTGGTTGGGGTAAGGAAAACCCTTGCCACCCCCATTTAAATTTTTTTTTGGTTTATTATTTATTTTATTTTTATTAATTCCTATTAGAGATTTCTCTGACACAAAAATAACAACCCCCATTTTTAATTTTTTTTAATAAAAAGAATTTCCAAACACACACACACACACACACACATTTGAATTTCTACTGAACAATTTTGATAGGGTTTTCTAAACCAACAGGTAGATTTTTTTAATTTTTTTTAAAGGAGGGAGAGGGTTTTCTAAACCAATAAGTAAATTTTTTTAATTTTTTTAAAAGGAGAGAGAGAGAGAGAGAGAGTCATTTTTCTCTAATAGAAAATAATTGATTAATTTCAAAAAATAAGTATTTTAAATACTATAAATCCTATTATGCTCATATACAAATTTAAACCCCTATGCCCATATGCATAATAAAATACCAGATTTCTCTTTCCCAAAACAACACCCAGAAAATTCATCAAACCAAAATCCTCAACCAATAATTCCATATAAATAATCAATTTCAAAACCCTCATAAATTTGGCATACACAATGCAAACAATCTTTAAAAAATGAACAATAGATAGGTTTCAAACCCTACCTTGATTCCACTGCTGATCTGAAACAACAAACTATTGAAATTCCAAAATACTCCAACCTTTCAAATAATTCTTTAAATTATAAAAACTAGACTAAAACCTATAACCTGTGTGTGTAAAGAATAATGGCCAAAATACTCATAATAAAGGAAACCTATTCAACCTAGGCTTTTCCAAAATTCATGCAAAACCAAAAAGAACTCAACCTTAAATTGAGTAAAAATAATTAATTTAATAAATAATTCTTATTTTTGTCAATTCACTCAACTTTGAATTTACTTTTATTCATTAATTTAATTTAATTGATTGTGTAACTAATTGCATAACAATAATAACTAAAAAGTAATATTCATTTTTAACATAATATTGATTAATTAATTGATAATTAATTATCAATTAATTAATTTTTTCTTTAATTAAATTTTTAGATTTAATAACTAATTAAATCCTTTATTTTTTTAATTAAGTCTTTTAATTAATAAATATATTTAATTAATTTCTATTAATTAAATACCCTCACATTTAAATTTTCTATATTTAATAAGATTTAATTATTAAACCACATAATTAATCTCAATAAATTACTTAACCATTTCACAACAATCACACCAACCACATGAACAACTAATGAACATAAAAAATAAATAAACCTAATAATACAACAATCATGCTCAAGGAAAAAGGCTCATGAATTCACGTCACCTAGATGAATTCAGAGAGGTAATATTTCAAAAACTTGTCCACTATTTCAGGATAATAAATGGCTAGATTAGAATTTGGACCTGAATGTTATCTCTCCTCTCTTACCATTGAGACATTGCGATAGGGCACACTCATCCTAATAATTCAAGGAAGTCGGTACTTGGTACCTGTAAAATTACATAAAAGATAAGCATGTACATCCATATATATATATATATATATATATATATATATATATATATATATATATATATATATATATAACAAACAATGACAAAGATTAGTACATCATGTGGATCCCACAAGCAGGTGACTATGACTTTGTCCCTCAACCACATCGGGCACGTCAACTATAAAATTAAAACATACATGATAGCCATACACATGCAAGTATGGGGTAAGTAAAACTACAGATATAAAAAAGATCATAATCATACAAATAATCATCATCCAAATAATTATAATCATCTAACTGTAAACACATGATATCTCATGACTATCCAATATCAAATCACCATGTAATGTCATACATCCATAACCTCAAAATAAAGCTAAAATAATCAACACACACATGAAAGTGGCCTAAAAGAGTTTGGAAATATAAAATTGAAAAGAAAACTATGGGTGGGCACTACATCCAACCCTCTAGAATTAGGCTTACTCCTAGAAGCCTACAAATAGGTAGGGATATAAGTCTCGTAATCTCAATGCATCCTCACAAGTCATTGATGACTAGTCTGTTGAACCTTTGGTATTTGGTCTTTGAATGTTGTCATTGATGTCAATAATACATCCATGAAATTATAATGAGAATATGGTATAGTTAAAATCATGAAATTATCTTATTTTATGTCCTTCAATATTGTTCAAAACATATTCAAGACATACACTTAAGTGTTATACAATTAACACTTAATGTTCACATTGGTTAAGAAAACGGTTATGAAAAAATAATTTTGGTCTATGTGAAGTTCAATAGACTTAATCATCTGATAGACTCTAACCATAATACCTTTCTAGAGTGGGCAATGCATTATCTAAAATGGGTTATTGTTATATTTTGAAAATCACATGTATGGAAAAAGAAACAAATTGTTTATCAAAAGTAGTTACAAAATTCTATCACAATTTTAGTAGTTTTGAGAAATTTTGGTGTAATTGAAGTTTGGGGTATCTAACTGCCTCACAAATGTCAAATTTTTTGGTTTATAAGTAGGGGATACATTCCTCTAAAATAATGTGTAGGGGTTTGGAGAGAAGTTGCAGGATTTGTGTGGAATTCTTTGTAGACCGAATAGCTTGTAGGCAGATTTTAAACAACAAAGAAGAGGGTAATGTTTTATGCTTCTATTTTGTCATTTGTGAATTGATTTTCATTACAGAAGTATATCAAAGGTTGAGAAGGGTTTATTCACTGATATCTTAATGTTTTACATTAGTCTTTAATCAGATGTTTTTATGGAACATGAATATGCATTTGGATCTTTAATGTTTTGAAGGAAAAATATTGTTCATCTTTCAAGAAGTATAGCATTTTGAAGACTATTGATTAAATTCATCCTATTACATTCATATGTATTAATTTAAGTCTGATTACACATTTCATGATCTGATAAATTCATTTTGAGAAGGCTTATACAATTTGGTAATATAAAAGAATCGGTATGAAAGATAAGAAAAGAAGTGAATCCTACTTAATGTTTTCAACTTGGAGTTGAAATCTTGTTTCATGATTTTTACTGTAATAGGGATGATTCTCTAATTTTCTATTTCATTTACTCAATTTTTAAGTTTGTGCTTTAGGTGTAAGGGATTGGTGTTCCTTGAAATCGGTGTTTCACAAATAGGGTGTTGGTGCTTCCTATAGTTGTAGCTCTAAAAGATTTTCCCAAGAGGCTAATAAAGTTTTAGATTCAAAGTAGTTTTTTACTCTAAGGGGTTTTCCACTATAAATATTGTGTACTTTTTTATTTTTACATATCTTATTCATATTTCATAAGTATATGTTATTATTGTCAAAATTGAAAAGGATAAGTTTTTAAGTAACCACTGAGTCACCCCCCCTCCCCTCTCAGTGGTGTTTGTATTCCAACAGACTCATCAATAGGTTCCCATTGGACCCTTACCTGCTTGATAGTGCAACCCCTAAGGGTCAAATCTTCCTACTGAAGTATTTGAATAGGCTCCAAAGCCAACTCCTCGTCCTCTACCTGTAATGTATTCTAGTTAAGAACATGTGTAAAATCTAGAATATATTGTCTAAGTACTGAAACATGCAAAACATTATTAATGAGTGATAAGATGGGTGGCAAAGAAATATGATAAACAACTGGTCCTATCTTCTCTAGAATCTCAAATGGGCTAGAAAAACAAGGTGCCAACTTTGAACCCTTTCCATAACATATCAAACTCTTCCATGGACACACTCTTAGAAACACTCTAACACCAACTACAAAATGTCTATTCACCCTATGAGAATATGCATACTTCTTCTGTCTATCATGAGCTGTGATCACATGCTCATGGATGCACTCTACTTGCTGCTCCATAACTCAAAGAAACTCGTGACCTAGCAGAATGAAATCCTCTAACCTATCCCAACTCGAAGGTGTATGACAAGGACAACCATAAAAAGCCTAAAAATGCAATATACCAATCAAACTATGATAATCAATGTTATAAGAAAACTCAACCAAATATAAATAGTCCTCCCAATGAGTTTGTCTATCCATGACATGCATCCTTAACATATCCTCTAACACATGATTAACCCACTCTGTTTTTCCATTGATCTCAGGATGATATGGTAGACTAAAATTTAACTGTGCTCTAAGATCATGTTGTAATGAAGTCCAAAATGCAGAAGTGAATACTGGATCCCTATATAATATAATCCTATGGGGAATACCATGTAGTATCACAATGTCTTGCATAAAGACTCTAGCTACTAAAGCTATTGTATAGGATGCTCTCATAGGATAAAAATGTGCCACCTTAGTCAACTAGTCAATAGTGACCATGATAGTATCATGTCTGCGAGGATTCATAGGAAAACCTGTCATGCCCTAACAGTCTTGGACTTGATCCATAGAATTCTGAGATTAGTTTATATTTTCTGGATGGTTTGTTACTTGTTTTGGAACATGTTTCGGTTGAACAATTTGTTATCTGGCATCGTTAATATGCTTTATAAACTCTTGGAGAATTTAGAGTTCACTAAGTCTGATTCTCAGAATAATGGTCTAAGCATTTCAGTATGTGTTATATCAGAATTTTATCTTTTGAATCGGTTCAGATTCAAAATCCTGTAGTAAGAAATATTTCAGAAAGACATTTCAGCTTTCAAGTTTATTTGCTATAGTTTTAGTTCCATTTTATGTGTGTATGTTTCAGAATGGGTTGGTGAAAGGAATTATGATTCGGATATGTTCATTGATCAATATATATATATATATATATATATATATATTTGTTATAATATTTCATTTGTATAAATTGGTGTACGCTAATATGAAATAATTATATGTGTATATTTATATATATATATAGACATATAGTTGATTTTATATATACGTACAAATGTTTATATTAATGAATGATTATAATTATATGTATAATATTGATGATTGTTATTGATGTTAATTTCTATATGAAAGGAATTATAATAGTAATTAATATTAATATTAAGATAAATATTAATACTAATATTAATGACTATTAGTAGGATCATTATGTGTTTGAGGTAATGGTAAGGATTAGTATTTATATTAATATTAATATCAATATCATTTTATTGTTAGTATATTGGTAATGTCTTATTTTAAATGTTAGTTTACTTAGCAGTTTTTGATGTTAATACTTATGCTAAAGTGTTAGCGGGTTTAGTGTTAGAAGATAGTTAGGAAGTTTTGTTTAAATCAATCTAAACTAAGTTAACCTAGCCTAAGTAAAGACTAAGGCATGATTTTATGCGATATTCCTAATCCTATCAACACCTAACCTAAACTAGCCGTGACTTAGCTGAGTTTAGTGGATTGTTATGGCGGCAAACTTGGCAATTCAAGGCGGCAGGTATTGGTATGCGAGCTGTACCAAAAATGCCAAGTGTGGAGTTTTTGGTGTGAGTGGGGTTTTTTGAGATTAGCTCGCAGTAATGAGCATTGATTGTATGTCTTATCGGTCATTTTGCTTGGTGATGGATTGCATTTTGATTTCAGTTCACCATTGATGAACTTCAGTTTGAAGGAAATAACAAACCCTCTGTTGAACGGGTTTCTCTGCGAGATTCTGGGAAGTTGTTAACCATGAGGGAGGTTCTTGTGTTTCACCAGTTCATTTTATCTTCACGGCAATGCATATCTAAGTTCTTCTGTCGATATCGTGGTTGCATTTTCTCTAAGTTGTTGTGAGGTTTATTTTGTGAAGCACGGCTTTGAGGAGGACAAAGACTTCATTTGCGAGTTGGGCAGGAAGCTCTGCAAGCAGTCTTTTAGTGTTCACCCTCGCATTTTCTCAGGCAGGGGCAATTTCTTAACTCTCTCTCTTTGAATTCTTTGCTTAATCTACATGATGTAAGGAAAATATTAAAAGTCTTTTGGAATAGTTTTGTGAATGAATTTATTACATGGAGGAAGTAACTGTGAAGGTGTAGTTGGATTGTAAACTTGTTTTCATTTATCTACGGTCTTTGTTATGAAGTTTCCATTTATAGTTAAATATGGGTACTTGTGATCTTGGAAACATAAAGAGTTTTCTGTCATAGAAATACTGTGAAGAGTCATAGCTTCTGGGTGATGAGTCTCTGTTTATTTTGTAACCGTCATGAGCTTCATCTTGTAGCATTCTCTGTCATAATAAAAAAATTATGAAGGGTTGTGAAGTAAGTTTTCTTTGTCATCTCTGGCTCATTTTCTTTATTGGTCTTAGTGGAATTAAAAAGGTTTGTCGAAAACCCATCTGCTAGTTTGAGAAAAGTGTCCAGAAGATTATTGGGTTGAATCTGTTACTATGGTTTCGGTTTTATGAGCTCAATGTTGTCTTATAGAAGTATAAGGGATAGTTTTATTCTCTATTCTTTTAAATAAGCCATTTACGGCTACATTATAGTTATCATTATAAAGGGATTTTTGAAGTTATGTTTCGTATGGCTTCGGCATTGATAGCATAATCCTTGAGTGAAGAACCTGTTAGTCTTTTTGGGTTTTCATTATCGATTTGTATTGTTATTCATCGGTTCAGGAAAAGAGTTCCTATGGAATCATTTTGCGGTTTTGAGTTTATCAATTATAGAATGTATTATTGTTATCGTTAACAGTTTCTTCTAAATTTATAGTAAGGGTTAGTTTTCAACAGCATCTATTTCTAGTTGTTCGGTTGTTTTAGAAGGTCTCTATTTTTTTTTGTGAGTCTTCTTATAAATAGTCAACTGTGATTAATTTGAGGTGAAGGGAAACAAAATGTTAGTTGTGTTCGTAGTTGTGGTTGCATAAATTATATTTATTAAACTGTGGTCGGGTCTTTGTTTTGACTGTAAATACAGTTGATTTCATAGCTTATGTGAATAGTCGATCCTACTTGTGGCAATTAGTATGATTCTCTGTGTTATTAATGACTGTCGGTTTGTATATATATATATATATTTATTTATTAATGCTTATTATTATAGATATGCATCGGTAGTAGAATGTCGACAGTTAGCAGTTCTTATTTATATATATATAGAGCAGTATAGTATAGCTGACTATATATATATGAACTAGATGTGTGTCAACAGAGTATTAATGACTAAATATAAATGCGATGACATTATAGTTTCAGTTGTAAAAAAAAAAAGTAATATTTTGGGTGTAAACTTAGTAATAAGATTAAAATAATTTGCTTTTGGTCTTCAGACTGAATATACAATCTTACAATTTGGTAAATTCATTTTCTAATTCTGAATTACTGAGATGTATAATTATATGTTTAGTTGTTTTCTTGCATTTTATGATAACGGTAAAATTAGAGATTTTACTTAGCACTCTGTAATGTTATGTATGAAGTTATAAGACTATATGCATGCTAGAATACATGTATGTATATATATATTGCCGTGATATATACATATATGTACGCTGTCATGAATATAGGGATATGAACGTATAGATAACAGTACAGAGAGTAAAGTCTGGAATGTTATGTATGAGGTTATATGACTATATGCATGCTAGAATACATGTATGTATATATATTGCCCTGATATATACATATATGTACGCTGTCGTGAATATAGGGATATGAACTTATAGATAACAGAACAGAGTGTAAAGTACATTTATAATCTGTTAAAATCAACAAACTATTTAACTGATATCTGTAATGGGTTTTGTGGAAGATTTTTGTATATTTCAGATGGAGTTTGTTTATGATTAGATTTATTTATAATCGTTGTAGATAAGATTCCAATGTGAATGAAATTGTTTATGGCATTTTGTATTGATGTTATTATGATGGAATAGATTATGGTTATAATTTTGTCAGGAGATTTGATACTTGGTTAAGTATAGAATGGTAATATGGAAACATGGTTTAATATGGATTTCCAGATTGTGGATTCAATTTTATTATTGATGCAATGGAGATAACTGTATATTGAAATGGAATTTTGTAGTTCATTTTTCTCTATAGCAGTTAAATCATGTGTATTCTTAGATTATGCAAGTGTGATCCTTTAGATTGGGTGGCTGTCATGAATCGAGTAACTTGTGGAGATAGAATTATTTTGTCGGATGCCCTCCGACACTAGTCTAGATCCTTATGGGAAAGTTTATGACATTTATTTAATCAAGTGATAATGTTAAAATTCATGGGTTGGGTTTCATATAATAAAATAATAACTTATGGTTTCATCTGACATACTGAATCTTACGAGTGGCTGAACGTAGGTTCTTATGTTGACACCCATGAACTACTGGATCATTTCCTTGTCATAATCTGTGCGAGTTTATTTCTGCATAACTGTTTGTAAGAAATCAAGTGCTTGCTTTAATTTGGTTGAGAAAAGAAAATTGTATTTTCAGAATATCTGATATATGGATTACATGTTTATCATGCGATTACTATATCTAACATGCAGGTTTACTGAAGGTTTAAATAACTTGGACAATGTGACTAAGCCCTGTTGTGTTTGTCGAATGTGTTTTCTTGTGATTTCAGGTTCTATATATATATATATTGGTAGAAGGACTTGGAAGGATAGTCTGCCGATAGAACATTAGGGTCTAGATGTAGTGTGGTTCTTGGTTTTTAAATGTATCTGAATTTGATTCAATCAGTTAGCAATCTGATTGTATTTGAATTTTTGTATTGTATTTGATTTGGAGTACATCCAAATACTCAGATGTAATTATCAGATATGTAATAATGCAATAATAATACTCTTGGTATCTGGTTGTAAAGATTCTATGTAATGGATTAATATTCAAAAAAAATAAAAAAATTCGGTGTTTATTTAGTTTTCATTTCTTGTTAGTTGGTTTGGGGTTTGGGGTGTTAAATTTGGTATCAGAGCCAAGTTTAAACACTCAGGGCTCAAGGGATTAGTAGGGTTTACATTATGCTTCCTATGAGGATTTTAATTAAATTTCTTTTATAGGAATTCAAGTATGCCTCCTGTTACTCGAGGAGCTCGGGGACGAGGAAACCCTGCCGATGCCGATGCAGGCAGAGGCAGAGGAGGACGTAGGGGTCGTGATCGTGGTTAAGGTAGAGGACAGGGTCACCAAGGAATGCTTGGTGATGAAAATCCTTGGGGTGAAGAACAAAGGGAAGCTCAGGCTGAAATTCTTTAGCGAATTCTTGAACGGTTGGATGGGATTGAAGCTAGGAATAATATTCCTGGTGGGGGAGCAGATGTTCGGAATATACAGATTCCCAATGCTGACCAGGCTATAGCAGAGGATCCTGTTATTAGGACTCAGCTAAGAGATCTATCCAAGCTTAAAGGTCCATACTTTAATGGAACAGAAGCTGGTAATGAAGCAGAAGCTTGGCTTCTAAACATCGAGAGATGTTTTATTCTTCACGACTATCGCACTAATGTGAAAGTTCGTTGGACTGCAATGCAGTTAAGATCTTTTGCATCCATATGGTGGGATATGGAATTAGAACACCTTGGAATCCATATTTCTCAAGTCACTTGGGAATTGTTCTTAGAGAGATTCCGGGAAAGATTTATGTCTGAGTACTGGCAACAATCGAGGTCTGAGGAATTCTTTAGCATTTCACAAGGAAATACCACAGTGGAAATGTATGAAAGGAATTTCTTTCAGTTAAAGAAATATTCTGGTTGGAATGAAGGTGATAAACCTTTGGTACAACATTTTATCAGGGGTTTAAATCCTAAAATTGGTGAAGAAGTGAGAACTTTCAAACCAAAAACCATTAAGGAAGCTGCTGATCAGGCTAAGCTTACAGAAATGAAATCTGGTTTTACAACCAAAAGCACTGTTATTTCACCAGTTCCAAGCATTAGCAAGAGTTATAAACCTTTTAAGGATGATTCTAAGGCAGCACCTAGGGGCTTTGCAAGTAAATCCCAAAAGAGAAAATTTGATAAATTTCCCAAAACAAACAAGAGCTTTAAGGTCCCTGAACTACCTAAGTCCTTTAAGCCTGCTCAAAGTGTGCAGCAGAGTTATGCACCACCACCAGCAAACTCGACACAAGATAAGAGCACTAAAAGAGGAGCACAATGTTGGCATTGTGGGCAGTTGGGTCATCTACAATGGAATTGTCCTCTTCGAGGTAATAATCAAGGCAGGTCAAAAGCATCAGGTTCTGAGGCTACGGTTGGAGATTCTGGTAGGAACCACCGTATCTTTGCTGTTGTGGAACATAATCAAGCAGAACATCAGAACACGATGATTGAGGCCAAAGGTAATTGTCAAGGTATGGAAATTTCCATTTTATTTGACTCAGGTGCCACTGATTCTTTCATTTCTGCCAATTTGGTTAAGCAGTGTGATATTCTTGTGAGAAAGGTTGAGTTGGCATGGCAAGTTGAGTTAGCTTCTGGGTCTAAGGTAGAAACTGGGCTGATAGCTGTTGATTGTGAATTGCAACTCAAGGCATTTACTACTACAGTAAACCTTAGGGTTATTCCTCTAGGAACCTATGATATTATTTTAGGAATGGATTGGTTGAATCAGCATCAAGCTGTTATTGATTGCAAAGAAAAGGTTATTAGATGCATTGACGATTATGGAGCTAATAAATTCATAACAGGGATTAAGAGGCCTATTTTGATTAGAACAATTCGTATCAAACAACTTCAAAGGTGTTTACGGAAAGGCTGCGAACTGTTTTCTATATCTGTTAATGATTTTTCAGAGCCTATAGCACTTAATACTAGTTTAGACCATCCTTTGTTGAAGGAATTTTCAGATGTCTTTGTAACAGAAATTCTGGGTATTCCACCAAAGAGAGAGATAGATTTTAGAATTGACCTTATGCCTGGCACTGAACCTATTTCTAAGACTCCTTACCGTATGACAGTACAAGAGTTGGTAGAACTTAAGGTGCAACTTGAAGAACTTCTTGAGAAGGGGCTGATTAGACCAAGTGTCTCTCCTTGGGGTGCACCTGTTTTATTTGTTAAGAAGAAAGATGGATCACTTAGACTATGTATTGATTACAGGCAGTTAAATAAAGTTACCATCAAGAATAGGTATCCATTACCTAGAATTGATGATTTATTTGATCAAGTGAAGGGTGCTAAAGTATATTCTAAAATTGATCTTAAATCTGGTTACCATCAGTTAAGAATTCAGGAAGCTGATATCCATAAGACAACATTTTGTACGAGGTATGGGCATTACGAATTTGTAGTAGTACCTTTTGGTTTAACAAATGCACCTTCAGTTTTTATGAGTTTGATGCAGGGAGTTTTCAGAACTTTCCTAGATAAATTTGTAGTTGTCTTTTTGGATGACATATTGGTTTATTCTAACTCCTTGGAGGAGCATGAACAACATCTTAGACAAGTTTTCGAATGTCTCCAAAGGAATAAGCTATATGCTAATCCTAAGAAGTGTGAATTTTTCAAATCAGAAATTAGTTATCTTGGACACATTATAACAGGAGATGGAATAGCTGTTGATCCAGCTAAAATTAGAGCAATTGTAGAGTGGCCTGCACCTGCAAATGTGTCTGAAGTAAGGAGTTTTATGGGTCTGGTCAGTTACTATAGGAAGTTTGTAGCTAGTTTTTCAAAAATAGCTCATCCCATCACTTCTCTTCAGAGAAAAGGTAAAAGATTTATCTGGTCGGATAAATGCGAAGAAGCATTTCAACATTTGAAAGAATGTTTGACTAGTGCACCTATGTTGGTTGTACCTGATCCCTGTAAAGAGTTTGTGGTTTGCACGGATGCCTCTTTAGATGGATTAGGAGCAGTTTTAATGCAAGATGGCAGGGTTATTGCTTTTGAATCTAGAAAACTTAAGGATCATGAGATAAATTATCCTACTCACGATTTGGAACTTGCTGCAGTGATGCATGCATTGACTAAATGGCAGCATTTTCTCCTTGGACAGCATTTTGAATTACATACTGATCATAGAAGTCTTCAATATCTATTCACACAACCCAATCTGAATGCACGGCAACGCAGATGGATGGAGTTTATGTGTGAGTATGATTTTGAAGTAAAATATGTGCAGGGTAAAGAGAATAAGGTGGCTGATGCACTTAGCAGAAGACGTCATGAACTTTCTTCATTAACTCTTACGGTTGATTTGAAAGAAAGAATAATAGAAAACTTGAATGCTGATCCTTGGTTTTTAGATGTCAAAGCTATTTTAGATAGTGGCGGTATTTTGGAAGGCAGGTTTGAAGGATACTCAATCAGCACTGATGGATTGTTGACCTTTAGAGGAGGTATCTATATTCCTGAAGTTGGAGAATTGCGTAATCTGGTTATGGCTAAAGCCCATAAGGCTCCCTATTCAGCACATCCTGGTGTTAAGAAGATGAATGCTGATCTTAAACAGCATTATTATTGGCCAGGTATGAAGAGGGACATTGCAGATTTTGTTGCTAGATGTCTAGAATGTCAAAGGGTGAAAGCTGAACATCAGCATCCTGCTGGTTTACTTCAGTCTCATAGTGTGCCTGAATGGAAATGGGATACCATTTCCATTGATTTCATCGTAGGATTACCATTTTCAGCAAGGCGGCATGATTCAATCATGGTTGTAGTTGACAGGTTAACCAAAGTTGCACATTTTATTCTTGTGAGATCTTCTTATAATGCTGCATCTGTAGCACGTATTTATATGGAACAAGTAGTAAGACTACATGGGATTCCAAAGAAGATCATATCAGATAGGGACCTAGTTTTTACATCCTCACTTTGGAGGTCTATGTAGCGTGAACTCGGTTCTCAGCTGAATTTTAGCTTAGCATATCATCCTGAGACTGACGGACAAACTGAGCGTGTAAATCAGATTCTGGAAGACATGCTCAGGATGTACGTCATGGATAGACAGAACAAATGGGAAGAGTTCTTGCATTTGGTTGAATTTGTGTATAATAATGGTTATCACAGCTCGATAGGTATGGCTCCTTTCCAAGCTTTATACAGGAGACCTTGTAGAACACCCCTAAGCTGGGATAATTTAGAAGACAAAATACTCCTAGGTCCTGAAATGCTCCAAGATCTGGAACAACAGGTGAAACGAATCAAGGAACACCTTTTTACAGCACAAGATAGACAGAAAAAGTATGCAGATTTGCATAGGATTGAGCGTCAGTTTGTGATTGGGGACAAAGTTTTTCTACAGGTGAGACCCCGTAAAAGTCCTATTAGATATGGTAAAGGTTCCAAATTGTCTCCATGTTTTGTGGGACCATTTGAAATCTTGGAACGTATTGGTCCAGTTGCTTACAGACTTGCTTTGCCTCCCAGTCTATCTCGAATCCATGATGTCTTTCATGTGTCTGTTTTAAGGAAGTACATACCTGATATCACTCATGTTTTTAATTGGAATGCGTTACAGGTAATGGATGGCCAATTGATGCTGGAACCAGTGTGAATCATCTAGCAAAGAGAGCTAAATCTCAGAGGTCGCAAGGTGGAACAGGTAAAAGTATTATGGGATCTTGAAGATGAAACCTCTGCAACATGGGAAGACGCGGGGGTAATGAAAATTTCTCATCCTCATTTATTCTCAGGCTTCCAAGAGTAAGCCTATGCTGGTGGGGAAGGGTGTCATGCCCTGAGAGTCTTGGACTTGATCCATAGAATTCTGAGATTAGTTTATATTTTCTGGATGGTTTGTTACTTGTTTTGGAACATGTTTCGATTGAACAATTTGTTATCTGGCATCGTTAATATGCTTTATAAACTCTTGGAGAATTCAGAGTTCACTAAGTCTGATTCTCAGAATAATGGTCTAAGCATTTCAGTATGTGTTATATCAGAATTTTATCTTTTGAATCGGTTCAAATTCAAAATCCTGTAGTAAGAAATATTTCAGAAAGACATTTCAGCTTTCAAGTTTATTTGCTATAGTTTTAGTTCCATTTTATGTGTGTATGTTTCAGAATGGGTTGGTGAAAGGAATTATGATTCGGATATGTTCATTGATCAATATATATATATATATATATATATATATATATATATATATATATATATATATATATATATATATATATATATATATATATATATATATATATATATATATATATATATATATATATATATATATATATATATATATTTGTTATAATATTTCATTTGTATAAATTGGTGTACACTAATATGAAATAATTATATGTGTATATTTATATATATATATATATAGACATATAGTTGATTTTATATATACGTACAAATGTTTATATTAATGAATGATTATAATTATATGTATAATATTGATGATTGTTATTGATGTTAATTTCTATATGAAAGGAATTATAATAGTAATTAATATTAATATTAAGATAAATATTAATACTAATATTAATGACTATTAGTAGGATCATTATGTGTTTGAGGTAATGGTAAGGATTAGTATTTATATTAATATTAATATCAATATCATTTTATTGTTAGTATATTGGTAATGTCTTATTTTAAATGTTAGTTTACTTAGCAGTTTTTGATGTTAATACTTATGCTAAAGTGTTAGCGGGTTTAGTGTTAGAAGATAGTTAGGAAGTTTTGTTTAAATCAATCTAAACTAAGTTAACCTAGCCTAAGTAAAGACTAAGGCATGATTTTATGCGATATTCCTAATCCTATCAACACCTAACCTAAACTAGCCGTGACTTAGCTGAGTTTAGTGGATTGTTATGGCGGCAAACTTGGCAATTCAAGGCGGCAGGTATTGGTATGCGAGCTGTACCAAAAATGCCAAGTGTGGAGTTTTTGGTGTGAGTGGGGTTTTTTGAGATTAGCTCGCAGTAATGAGCATTGATTGTATGTCTTATCGGTCATTTTGCTTGGTGATGGATTGCATTTTGATTTCAGTTCACCATTGATGAACTTCAGTTTGAAGGAAATAACAAACCCTCTGTTGAACGGGTTTCTCTGCGAGATTCTGGGAAGTTGTTAACCATGAGGGAGGTTCTTGTGTTTCACCAGTTCATTTTATCTTCACGGCAATGCATATCTCGGTTCTTCTGTCGATATCGTGGTTGCATTTTCTCTAAGTTGTTGTGAGGTTTATTTTGTGAAGCACGGCTTTGAGGAGGGCAAAGACTTCATTTGCGAGTTGGGCAGGAAGCTCTGCAAGCGGTCTTTTAGTGTTCACCCTCGCATTTTCTCAGGCAGGGGCAATTTCTTAACTCTCTCTCTTTGAATTCTTTGCTTAATCTGCATGATGTAAGGAAAATATTAAAAGTCTTTTGGAATAGTTTTGTGAATGAATTTATTACATGGAGGAAGTAACTGTGAAGGTGTAGTTGGATTGTAAACTTGTTTTCATTTATCTACGGTCTTTGTTATGAAGTTTCCATTTATAGTTAAATATGGTTACTTGTGATCTTGGAAACATAAAGAGTTTTCTGTCATAGAAATACTGTGAAGAGTCATAGCTTCTGGGTGATGAGTCTCTATTTATTTTGTAACCATCGTGAGCTTCATCTTGTAGCATTCTCTGTCATAATAAAAAAATTATGAAGGGTTGTGAAGTAAGTTTTCTTTGTCGTCTCTGGCTCATTTTCTTTATTGGTCTTAGTGGAATTAAAAAGGTTTGTCGAAAACCCATCTGCTAGTTTGAGAAAAGTGTCCAGAAGATTATTGGGTTGAATCTGTTACTATGGTTTCGGTTTTATGAGCTCAATGTTGTCTTATAGAAGTATAAGGGATAGTTTTATTCTCTATTCTTTTGAATAAGCCATTTACGGCTACATTATAGTTATCATTATAAAGGGATTTTTGAAGTTATGTTTCGTATGGCTTCGGCATTGATAGCATAATCCTTGAGTGAAGAACTTGTTAGTCTTTTTGGGTTTTCATTATCGATTTGTATTGTTATTCATCGGTTCAGGAAAAGAGTTCCTATGGAATCATTTTGCAGTTTTGAGTTTATCAATTATAGAATGTATTATTGTTATCGTTAATAGTTTCTTCTAAATTTATAGTAAGGGTTAGTTTTCAACAGCATCTATTTCTAGTTGTTCGGTTGTTTTAGAAGGTCTCTATTTTTTTTTGTGAGTCTTCTTATAAACAGTCAACTGTGATTAATTTGAGGTGAAGGGAAACAAAATGTTAGTTGTGTTCGTAGTTGTGGTTGCATAAATTATATTTATTAAACTGTGGTCGGGTCTTTGTTTTGACTGTAAATACAGTTGATTTCATAGCTTATGTGAATAGTCGATCCTACTTGTGGCAATTAGTATGATTCTCTGTGTTATTAATGACTGTCGGTTTGTATATATATATATATATATATATATATATATATATATTTATTAATGCTTATTATTATAGATATGCATCGGCAGTAGAATGTCGACAGTTAGCAGTTCTTATTTATATATATATAGAGCAGTATAGTATAGCTGACTATATATATATGAACTAGATGTGTGTCAACAGAGTATTAATGACTAAATATAAATGCGATGACATTATAGTTTCAGATGTAAAAAAAAAAAGTAATATTTTGGGTGTAAACTTAGTAATAAGATTAATATAATTTGCTTTTGGTCTTCAGACTGAATATACATTCTTACAATTTGGTAAATTCATTTTCTAATTCTGAATTACTGAGATGTATAATTATATGTTTAGTTGTTTTCTTGCATTTTATGATAACGGTAAAATTAGAGATTTTACTTAGCACTCTGTAATGTTATGTATGAAGTTATAAGACTATATGCATGCTAGAATACATGTATGTATATATATATTGCTGTGATATATACATATATGTACACTGTCATGAATATAGGGATATGAACGTATAGATAACAGTACAGAGAGTAAAGTCTGGAATGTTATGTATGAGGTTATATGACTATATGCATGCTAGAATACATGTATGTATATATATATTGCCCTGATATATACATATATGTACGCTGTCGTGAATATAGGGATATGAACTTATAGATAACAGAACAGAGTGTAAAGTACATTTATAATCTGTTAAAATCAACAAACTATTTAACTGATATCTGTAATGGGTTTTGTGGAAGATTTTTGTATATTTCAGATGGAGTCTGTTTATGATTAGATTTATTTATAATCATTGTAGATAAGATTCCAATGTGAATGAAATTGTTTATGGCATTTTGTATTGATGTTATTATGATGGAATAGATTATGGTTATAATTTTGTCAGGAGATTTGATACTTGGTTAAGTATAGAATGGTAATATGGAAACATGGTTTAATATGGATTTCCAGATTGTGGATTCAATTTTATTATTGATGCAATGGAGATAACTGTATATTGAAATGGAATTTTGTAGTTCACTTTTCTCTATAGCAGTTAAATCATGTGTATTCTTAGATTATGCAAGTGTGATCCTTTAGATTGGGTGGCTGTCATGAATCGAGTAACTTGTGGAGATAGAATTATTTTGTCGGATGCCCTCCGACACTAGTCTAGATCCTTATGGGAAAGTTTATGACATTTATTTAATCAAGTGATAATGTTAAAATTCATGGGTTGGGTTTCATATAATAAAATAATAACTTATGGTTTCATCTGACATACTGAATCTTACGAGTGGCTGAACGTAGGTTCTTATGTTGACACCCATGAACTACTGGATCATTTCCTTGTCATAATCTGTGCGAGTTTATTTCTGCATAACTGTTTGTAAGAAATCAAGTGCTTGCTTTAATCTGGTTGAGAAAAGAAAATTGTATTTTCAGAATATTTGATATATGGATTACATGTTTATCATGCGATTACTATATCTAACATGCAGGTTTACTGAAGGTTTAAATAACTTGGACAATGTGACTAAACCCTGTTGTGTTTGTCGAATGTGTTTGCTTGTGATTTCAAGTTCTATATATATATATTGGTAGAAGGACTTGGAAGGATAGTCTACCGATAGAACATTAGGGTCTAGATGTAGTATGGTTCTTGGTTTTTAAATGTATCTGAATTTGATTCAATCAGTTATCAATCTGATTGTATTTGAATTTCTGTATTGTATTTGATTTGGTGTACATCCAAATACTCAGATGTAATTATCAGATATGTAATAATGCAATAATAATACTCTTGGTATCTGGTTGTAAAGATTCTATGTAATGGATTAATATTCAAAAAAAAAATAAAAAATTCGGTGTTTATTTAGTTTTCATTTCTTGTTAGTTGGTTTGGGGTTTGGGGTGTTACATTTGGTATCAGAGCCAAGTTTAAACACTCAGGGCTCGAGGGATTAGTAGGGTTTACATTATGCTTCCTATGAGGATTTTAATTAAATCTCTTTTATAGGAATTCAAGTATGCCTCCTGTTACTCGAGGAGCTCGGGGACAAGGAAACCCTGCCGATGTCGATGCAGGCAGAGGCAGAGGAGGACGTAGGGGTCGCGGTCATGGTTAAGGTAGAGGACAGGGTCACCAAGGAATGCTTGGTGATGAAAATCCTTGGGGTGAAGAACAAAGGGAAGCTCAGGCTGAAATTCTTTAGCGAATTCTTGAACGGTTGGATGGGATTGAAGCTAGGAATAATATTCCTGGTGGGGGAGCAGATGCTCGGAATATACAAATTCCCAATGCTGACCAGGCTATAGCAGAGGATCCTATTATCAGGACTCAGCTAAGAGATCTATCCAAGCTTAAAGGTCCATACTTTAATGGAACAGAAGCTGGTAATGAAGCAGAAGCTTGGCTTCTAAACATCGAGAGATGTTTTATTCTTCACGACTATCACACTAATGTGAAAGTTTGTTGGACTGCAATGCAGTTAAGATCTTTTGCATCCATATGGTGGGATATGGAATTAGAACACCTTGGAATCCATATTTCTCAAGTCACTTGGGAATTATTCTTAGAGAGATTCCGGGAAAGATTTATGTCTGAATACTGGCAACAATCGAGGTCTGAGGAATTCTTTAGCATTTCACAAGGAAATACCACAGTGGAAATGTATGAGAGGAAGTTCTTTCAGTTAAAGAAATATTCCGGTTGGAATGAAGGTGATAAACCTTTGGTACAACATTTTATCACGGGTTTAAATCCTAAAATTGGTGAAGAAGTGAGAACTTTCAAACCAAAAACCATTAAGGAAGCTGCTGATCAGGCTAAGCTTACAGAAATGAAATCTAGTTTTACAACCAAAAGCACTGTTGTTTCACCAGTTCCAAGCATTAGCAAGAGTTATAAACCTTTTAAGGATAGTCTACCGATAGAACATTAGGGTCTAGATGTAGTATGGTTCTTGGTTTTTAAATGTATCTGAATTTGATTCAATCAGTTAGCAATCTGATTGTATTTGAATTTCTGTATTGTATTTGATTTGGAGTACATCCAAATACTCAGATGTAATTATCAGATATGTAATAATGCAATAATAATACTCTTGGTATCTGGTTGTAAAGATTCTATGTAATGGATTAATATTCAAAAAAAAATAAAAAAAATCGGTGTTTATTTAGTTTTCGTTTCTTGTTAGTTGGTTTGGGGTTTAGGGTGTTAAAAAACCCATGATGAAATCCATCGAGATGATATCTCATGTCCATGATGGAATGGGATTAGGTTGTAAAATCCCTCTCAAATGATGATGATATGCCTTAACCCTCTGACACTCTAGACATCTTCCCACAAAATCAAAAATGTCACATTTCATACCAGACCAGTAATATAGCTATCGAAGGTCTACGTGCATCTTATTAACACCTAGATGTGCCAAGTAAGGTGCACAATAAGCCTCTGATAAAATCAATGTATGAAGATCATCTGATGGTGGTACATATATCTAACTCATGTGATGAAAAAGACTATTTGAATCCAAAACATATCCTAAAAACTTTCCTTCCAAAGGTCTCCCTAACTCAATCTCAGCACTCACTTCTTGGTACCAAGTATTTGTAGGAAGTTCCTAGAGTATGTGACTCCGCAAATCTACACCAAGAATCAATGTTGATATATCATGCCTCCTACAACTCAAGGTGTCAAATACCATGTTATCCTTACCTTGGATGTACTTGAACTCAAATTCATACTCACAAGGAAAATCCATCCATCACCTCTACCTAGCATTCAGATTAGGCTGGGTAAAGATATAATGTAAACTATGGTGATCACTATGAAGCTCAAATTAATGTCCTAATAGAAAATGTCTCCATCAGAATAATGCATGAACTACTACTGCTAACTCAAGATCATGTGTAGGATAGTTCAATTCATGATCCTTGAGTTTGCAAGATTCATAAGCAATCACACATCCTTTCTACATAAGGACTACTCCACTACCTTTTGTAGTGTCTCCCTCATTTGCCTCCTTGCACGAACATCCTGATGGTGTGATTTCAAATTTCACACTCATTGGGTATGATCATGTTGGTCCCTTGTGGGGGTGAATCCATCGGGAGGATTTTTTTGGAGCATATTGTTTATGCCATGCGTGAACTTGGAGACATAGGGTGTGGTCTTGGATCATGTTCTAGTGACTCTTAAAGATAGGGATGAGTTAGTCCTGAGAATGCAATGATTTTTATCTGTATAATTTTTTATGATGACATCGTGAGATGCATGTTATTCTTATTTGTATTGCATTAATCAAGAGGTTATCTTTGGGGTCGTGATGGGTGTATTAAGAGACCCTAACCCGACCATGTCATTGTATTCTTTTTCTGCATTATAGATTCAATAATTAGATAAGCTATGTTGATGCATTATGGATTTGTATTATGTTGGATAGAGGCATGACCACTATTTTGTGATGTACTCTTGTTCATATTTCTTATGTACTCATGTCAATAATTGTAGGATGCTCTATGTTTGCAATAGGAGTAATTGAATTCAACTAATTTTTATGATAGTACAATTGAGTGTATGTTTTGTGGAAATTAAATTGGAACAAGACAATTTAAATAATAATAAGGTGAGATATATATTCTAATTAAGTTAAATGTTGTTTTCCTTGTGTATATAATTTTTAGAGGGAATGCAGTAGGAAAGTTGTGTTGAGTAGGTCGAATGTACCCTTTATGAATATTGAAATGCTACTATTGGATTTGAATGTTCACTTAAATGACAATTTAAATTTATATTACATGGAGACGTGAATTAATAGAAAATTAATTTTAGGTCTTAATGTTAAGGAAGAAATTCCAAGTAGTATGCTTTGGTTACCAATTCAAGAAATGCAATTTGAAGTGATTATGAAATCAGTTGAAATGTTATGTGTAAATGAGTTAGGTTATTTGAAATAGATGTGTTTCTTGGAATATCAGGATATTGGAATTTAATAAATTTTGAGTAAAATGCATTCTTTTGATTTAGTGAATTTAATATGATGTTGTGAAAATATAGTTAGCTTATATGATGTATTTTTATGTGATCATTAATGTTGTATTTTGATATATATGTTATTTGATCTTTCATAAGCTATTGATATTTTTACCTAGTGTGCAGGAAATTGACCATGGATTTAAATGAGGGGAAAATTAAAGATGGATGCATGTGAAAATCTTGTAAAACCAAGGTTAACTCCAAGGGGAGAAATAACATCATTGTTATGTAATAATGTTGTAAAGTAATGTTTGAATGTATTATTTAAATTATGTTATTTTATTTTATATTTATGTCTACTTGGCATGCCATATGTGTAGTGATGTGTTGTAACTTTATGTGGTGTTAATTAACACATGTGTATGTGAGTTGACATGGCCAAGTAAATTGTTTATTAGTTGTCTTCCACCTTTGAGTCACCTTGTAGTATCTCAAGGTTAGGTATCTTGGTTGTTGAGCCTTGGGAGGGAATCTTATTTCAAATTTTTGTGGGTCAACTCTTAGTGGACTTTTGAGAGGTTAAATGTATCCCTAGAAGTTAGTTAAGGTTAAAATTAGATAAATCCATAGGCGCACTTTGGGTTGGGGTCAAATTTCGACTAATAAGATGATTTTGTCTCATTTTTGCCTCTTCTAAAAATGTATTTTTAGAATGTGATGAAATTGGGAAGTGTACCATGTCTTCCTCTCTTGCAAATTTTGAATTTCCCTCTTGTTGGAGAGAGAACCCTTGGATAGTGTGTCCAATCACCTTTGAGGTTAGGTAGGGTTTTCCTTTTAGTGGGATGAGGAGGAATTTGGTAGGTTGATTTCTCACGCTCCAATTTTGAAGACTTCTAGTGGACTTAGCAAGTTTTGGTGGACTTAGCAAGGGAAGGCTTGTAGGAAGGGAGCTCTTCTCAACTTTCATTGCCATAGCTTGGAGAAAGGTTGGTGCTCTTTTATGGAAGACTTACTTTCTTTACTTGTATGTTTATGCAGATTTTTGTGTGATGTTTGTAGATGGTTTTGTGAAGCTTCAAGCTTTCCTTTCATGGCTTCTTGCTTTGTTTAGTTTGCTAGTTTTTTCTTTGTATCTTTTTTTTGTTGGGGTGTGCAAGGTCAAACTCACCCTTGGGAGGGAAGAGAGCCTTGAGGATGAAGAGATTTAGTTGGGCATGCTCATTTAGTGTAGATTCCTTCCTCATGGACGAAGGGGATGGAAGAAAGGGATAAGACATGGATGTATGGGCTCCATTTTGCCATCTTATCTTTGTAACTACTTATTTGGGGGCTATAAGGGTTGTTTATAGTGTATGGAAAATGGAAGGAATGGTATTTTTATGATGGCCTTGTGAAGGAATTTGTGTATGGATTTGAGCCTTTTTGAAGGCATGGTATTTCATTTATATGGTTTCTCCTACTTGTGTTCATTTCCACCTTCACCCCTCTTATGGGTCCAAGGTAACCCATTGTGTAAATCCATGGGAAGGGAATTTTATGTGAGAAATGTATTTTCTAGTTTTTGTATGTGTATGTGATGTTTGAGCATGATTGTAACCACATCCATCTTTCTTTCCCCAAGCTCGGGGGTGGCCATGTAATGGCCTAGGTTGGAAGGTGAGCCTCCATGGTCAAGTGAGTTCTTTTTGCATATTTCTACTTGAAGACCTTGCTGGTTTTGTGGAAGGAAAGAAGATTTTGTCATTTACTACTTGTAGATTTTCATTTTGTAAAAAGGGCTAAAAGCCATGTGTAAATGAGTAGTGAAAAAGGGTCATGTAAATGTCTAAATGCATGATGAAAGATTGTATTTGAATGTGAAATGTTCTCCATAAATTTTTATGTATTTCTAAAGAAAGAAAATGTAAAAATGATGATTCCTTATGCTTTAAATGAAAAAAGAAGCTTGTTGTTTTGTTTTCCCATATGTAAGAAAAGTTAGATTCTCTTTATGTTTGATAATCTCCTTCCTATGTAGACAAAGTTTACTTCAAGCTTTTATTTGAAAGAAAAAGAATATATAATGTAGATTCCTTTCTAATAGTCTATGTTAGAAACGATTTCATTTTCATATCATGTTAGTTCAGAATTTAAAAGTCTTGTATATACACTTTTGTATATATACTTGTGTATATATACATAAATGTATATGCCCGATTTGGAATACTTGCTTTGTTGATACTTTAAAAAAAAGAATAGATTTACTATTTCTATTATTTCATGTTTTACCTCAAGGAGGTATATACATATATATGAGTGTGTGTGTGTGTGTGTGTGTATTTAAAAATATATATGTATATACAAAAATCATATATATACATATGCATATATATGATGGGTATATTCTAAATAGATATGCAACTATCATTTCATTCTTTTTTTGTAAAATAATATGTATATATATACATATATATATTAACATGTATTTAAGTATATTTTTTAAAAACCATATATATATTAACATAATAGTATATTTTTAAAAATAAATACATAATATTTTTTAATATAATATTTTTTTTAAACGAAAATAAATGCATCCTTTGAACTATATAAAAATACAGCATCTGCAACATTAGATACATATCAAAGACAATAGAAAAGATTGTCTGCAACAAAACAATAATATTAGAGAATTACTCTATTATTTAAAACAGAGATTAATTTATGAGATTTTAAAAGAAAGGTATGGCATTTCGTTTACAAAAATTAATAGTAAGACTATAGTAAAATTTTTAGAGATTTAGCAAGCTATTCTAGAATCATATTTTTTACCTTGTTGTTCTTGGAGAAACCTTGTAGATCTTGTAAATTTTTTGATTTGTACTCCATTGTTGAAACCCTATAACATATATACACAAGTATATATGTATGTATATACACACATGTATACTTGTATGTATACAAACCTTGCATTTTTTGTTCATCCTTGCACCAAGGCCAAACCTGCAACAACAAAATGAAGAAATTAGGGTTTGGGCCAAGTTTTATTTTTAGGTCTAACCCTAATTTCAAAATTAGGGTTAGGGCTAGCTTTTGGAGCCATTATTAATTTTGAATTAATTATGATTTTTTATTTAAATCTAGTTTAGCTTTTAAATTACTATTTATTTTAATTTAATGACAGTTGACTTTGCACAGTCACCTTTTTGAAATCTGATTTAACATTATTATTTTATTTTCTTTAAATTTTAAAAATATTTTCTTTTATTGATTATTGAGATTCTAAATACTTGGTTGTTGGATTACATATTTTAATTTATTTTAAACTTAGTAAAGTTGTATTGTTAATTAATGGTCCCTTTAATATTTTAATATTATTATGAGATTTGTTATTTACATATTTTAAAATTTAATAATTCTTATTAAATATTATTTTTATTAGATATAAATATAATATTTAATATTTATTTCTAATTGAATATTATTATAGTTTTGATATAAAGTTGTGATAAATTTATTATTTAATATTTAAATTGACTTTAATATTTAAGTGGATTATTCGAGGGGAGATTAATTAATTGTCCAAGGTGGGACTTAGGTAAATTATTTCTCCCTTAGCTTAAATGTTAAAATTTATTATTAATATTTATATATGGTTAGTAAATATTTTTAATGTATAAATTAAATTAATTAATAAACCTTGGACCTTTATGACTTAAGTAAAATTATAACATTTTAATTTAAAATATTTGAACATTATTATTTTAATGCGTAATAATTTCTTAACCCTAGTTTCGCTTAGGGTTATTATCTTGTTCTTACTTTATCATTTTATTTATTGGAGGGTATTTTGCATTTCTAATCCTAGTTAGTAACCTGGTTCATGTTAGGAACTATTAGGGTTACGATTGCGTTTGAATTAATCATTATTCTAAATTAACCCTTTTTGGGTGTGTTGACCCAACCTTTGAATTTGTATTATTATCTTAGTTTAAATTTCCCTTTGGTTTCTCTTTTATTATTTCTCATTTGAACCTTGGTAGGGTTTCTAAGAGACCTAGTTAGGGTTTTGACTTAACTTCAATGCAATTAACAAACAAGGGATGTTGGCAAGCCAATGCGTGCCATGATACCTCTTATGAGTTAACTTGTGTTAGGTTATGTGTTCGTTCTTGTTGAGTGATCCTTAGTGTGTTAGTTTTGTTGTATTTCATGCTTTAAAAAAAAATTTGTTGTGTGTTTTGCCCTAATTTTTGGGCATGACACCTTCCAAAGTAGCATCAACACACACCATGAAATCACCCAATGGATTGGGTACTACTAGAATAGGTGCACTAGTTAAACTCTCCTTGAGCTTCTGAAAAACTTCTTCACACTTCTCTATCCAAACATACATCTTCCCTTTTCTCTAAAGAGAAGTAATAGAATATGCAACTCTAGAGAAGTTTTGAACAAACCTGGGATAATATCTAGCCAAGCCCATGAAACTAAAAACATTGAACACATTAGTGGGGGTTGGCCAATCTACTATAGCTTGAGTCTTTGAGGAATCTACTGAAATACCCTCACCTAAAATTGCATGTCCCAAGTGCTAAACGTCATCTTGAAATAAGTCACACTTTTCCACATTGGCATACAACCGATTATCTTGAAGACATTGCAAAACTAGTCGTAGTTGTTCCTCTTTTTCTTATATGGATTTAGAATATATCAATACATCATCCAATAATATAAGAACAAAAAGGTCAAGGTAAGAATGAAATACTCCATTCATCATGCATGTGAAAATAGATGGATCCTTTGTCAAACCAAAAAGAACTACCGTGAACTCATAATATCCATAGCGAGTGTGGAATTCAGTCTTGTGAATATTTGTATCCTAGACATGTAATTGATGATATCCTAATTTGAGATCAATCTTTGAGAATAACTTGGACCCCTTTATTTGGTCAAATAGGTTATCAGTCCTTGAAAAAGGATACCTATTCTTGATCGTTACTTTGTTCAATTGTCTATAGTCGATGCACAAGCATAAGGATCCATCTTTTTTCTTAACGAAGAGTACAGGTGATCCCCATGGGGAAATACTTGGTTGAATGCTACCCTTTGCCCAAATATCCTCTAACTAGAGCTTAATCTCACTCAATTATTGTGTGGTCATCCAGAAAGGAGATCTAGATATAGGTTGTTCTCTTGGAACAAGATCAATATGAAAATATATGTGACACTTTGGTGGCATACCTAGAATCTCACAAGGAAAGACATCAAAAAATTCTTGAAGAATAGGATGATCAAGGGTCTTCTCATTAGTCTCAACTTCATCAAGCTCATTCATAGTTACAGAAAAAACCTAACAACCCTTTCTTATTCTTCGCTTGAGTTGCATAGTGGAAATCATACAAAGAGATATAGGACACTGAACTCCCACAATCTCAAAATCCTTGCCAACGTCATCCTTGCATTTGATAATATTTTGTCTACAATCAATGTTAGATCTATGAGAACCTAACTAATTCATCCAAAGGAAAATATCATATGATCCCAAAGGAATCACATGAAGATCAACCGAGGTAGTTAATTTATCCAATTTCAACTCACATTTATGCACTAGAGAGTTTTTTGGTACCCTTGTCCTAGAGGCTAACTCTACTTTCCAATCTATGTATTGATTTACTACCACTAGCCCACACTTCTCTACTAAAAAATGAGATATAAAAGAATTTGTAGCTCCTAAATCAAATAATATAGAAAGAGAAATACCTCTAGTAGCACTTGAAGTATCAACCATTGTGCCCTGGTGCTCCACCTGCTGATGATCCACTACTACAAATACTCTATGATATCTGCCAACATCTTCTATTGTAGGCTTAGAATTTGTAGGCCTCTATCCTAAAAATTGTGATGCACACTGAGGGAAATTTACTACAATGTGACCATACTATCCACATGAGAAACAACCACTACCTCTACCATGATCTATCTCAACAGAGCGTGCACTAGACTATTGATAGTTTCCTTTTCTAGCCACTAAATGTTTGCTTTATGCAAGCTGATTAGGCAGATTACACCTGAAGCACTGACCATTACGGTAGCTCTTAGAATGAGAAATACTACTTTGTGTTGGAGGGTTTGACCCCTTCTACTGCTAAATTTGAAAATAGGAGGTTTCTTGAACTTCCCAACCCCTTGGGATTGATTACCTCTATAACCTGAAGGTTCAGGACCACCAATCTGAACTCCCACCTATCCACCATGACACTAAACCAAATTTATCTCTATCAAGGTAGCCATAGTAATTACCTTCTTGAGGGTCTTAGGTTCAAAAACCTTAACTCCCCCAATAATGCAGCCATTGAGAACCCTAATGAAATTCTGCACCATCAATGGTGACTTATCACCTAATCCTGCATAAGGCCTAAGATCGAAGAAATGACGCTCATAATCCTAGACATTCATAGACAATTA
This sequence comes from Chamaecyparis obtusa, assembly GCA_027943335.1. Taxonomy (NCBI): domain Eukaryota; kingdom Viridiplantae; phylum Streptophyta; class Pinopsida; order Cupressales; family Cupressaceae; genus Chamaecyparis; species Chamaecyparis obtusa. The sequence continues at coordinate 2,176,569 of BSBK01005975.1, read as the reverse complement.
TCACAGATTGTGAAACTCATTTGCGCGTTGTTGTTTCCATTGATTAGATAAGAAGCATTCCAAAAAGTTCTCAAGAAATAGCTCCCAAGTAAAAGTCTCCAAGGTAAGCTCAAGATTATGCTCCTCAATCCTCCACCAAGAAGATGTAAAACCTTCAAGGTGCATGATAGCACACCTCACCCTAACATTGGTATCAAATTTATATATAGAAAAATATCGATCCAATGCAATGAGCCATGTATCTGCCTTAAAACTAGTACCAAGACAATTAAAAGGAGGATTTCATGATCTTAGAAGGTCTCTCATTTGATTTTCCTTTGCAGTCCCTTGACCAATGGTAGTGTCCCTCCTTCTAGGATTCCTGGATCTCCATCTCTCCTCATTATCGAAGTGTGTGACACTTCTTTCTCAGCTCTATCATGAATAGGTAGATACTCTAGAATGGTCTCAAGTGTCTTCATAGCATTAGACTCTCTTGAATCACCATGATGCTCACCACTATTCTCTTCCCTTCTCTCCTTATCTCTATGATTCATAGGAGCGATATGAAGCCTACTCCTTCCATGTACTCTACTCGGCCTCTACTAAGACCTCTAAAAACAAATATAATTTTAGTAACCATCTTTCCTACAACATCCAAACAAAAGAGTGATATCTCAAATAAGTCAAAAATAATAAAACATAATAATATCATAAAATGATAGTTTGAAATACAAGAGTGTTATATGTCTAAGTTTTTTTTTGTTTCAAGATTTAACTACCATATATCTAATGGGTGTACAAAACTCTCAAAGTTTCCAGTGTAGAAACATGGGCTCCAATATCAAGTGTAGTGCTTCACTAGGGAACCCATGAGAAGTTAACCTAAAACATGTTACTAAGTTTACATAATATTTTTTTCCTTAAAAGTTTACAAATAGTAATGAATAACAAATCATAAGCAATAACATAAAGCCAATACATACTCATTTACAAATTACAAATCTCAAGGGTTCCATGACGTAGAATTAATGAAAGTTAATAATTAAACTAAGTACAATAATCACTATACATAAAGAATAATAAATATATCATCTCATAAATAAATACATAAATACAATTGATACCATAAGGTATACATGATAACGAACATCCACTACAAAATTTGCATGGTATGCAATCATAATCCAAGTACAAAGTATATATAATACAATAAAAATAGAATAAGAACAAATATCCAAGGATGAAAGAAAAAGGAAAAACTGCTAAAAGGATCATCCAACACTGGTACAGGAACACCAAAGTCTCAAATGGTAAAAGAATCACTACCTCCTGACCTCATAGAAACTTGTGGTTCTTCTCTCACCATGTTGAGGAGATAACATCAGACCCCACTTAGATAACAATACCAAAATCATTCATAAGGTAGAAATAATCAAGGGATCCTGAAATCTCTCTATCTCGAAAAGGTATAACTCAATGACAGGGGAAATAAACTAACCCAAAGGCAACCAAAACATGTAAGAAATCTAAGATTGATATAAGGAAGTATCATCACATACGTATAACCCCTAACTTCTATCCTCGAAGCCTCTCTAGACCCTCACACTCAAGTGACCATATGTGATATCAATAACCTCTTGTGCATACAAGGATATTAAATATGTTAAACACACACCTCACCGAGTTGAAAGCATAATCTCATCCTCTGATGAAGGGTGCTCCCCTTAATACCACAAACACTTAACAGAAATAGAGAAACAACAACAATAATATGCAAGAACAGAAAATTGGCTTCTTATTATCTCTACAAATGTGGAATTACAAACTTTCAGAATTACAATATGCAAAGCCACATGGGCATTCCCTTACAATATTTTGTAGGACAAAGCCTCGAATCAATACCCAGATCTACTACCCAGAACTGCCCTAGACAACACTACGGGCCTTCTTTATATAGGCAATTTCCACCGCCCGAGAAGGTTCTAGAAATTTAGCCCTTAGGGCCGACCAAACTTAGAATTATTTTATTTTACAATTTATTACATCAAAGTCGCCTCAAAATGAGTTTTGAAACCCAAACAGAAATTTTGAAGAAAAATTATTTTTTGCCATTTCAGGTGACCCAACTTCTGAAGACCATAAGTCATCACCCGTTGACCCGATTGGCTATTATAACCCCATTCTGGAAATGCCACGAAGCGCTCTACAAGCTTGACCAATGCAAAGCACTTGTCACCCAAATTTTCAACCTCATCTGGGGCCTCTAAAGCCTTCAAAATTGAGTTCGAAGTTTCTGTACCCTGCTGCCAATGCCGAAAATCTTCAATATCTTCAAAACTAGACCTGATCTAGCCATGAAAATTTGCTGGCAGGCTGATATGACTGAGATGAACCTCCACATGTAAAATTAGAACATTTCGAGATCGTAAGACCAACTTACTAAAAATAGCAAGTTTCCATAAATAGCAACTCTACACAAGATAACCCTTATTGAATACAAAAATAGAAATATTTTTTAGTGATGCAAGATTGCTCTTACACCTAGGATGCTCCTGCATCAGACACCCAAGGTAATTTGAGAAGTGACCCTATTACAACTCAGGTGTGTAGAGGAAAACCAAGACGGTTAACCTCCTCCTTTGTTAGCCATGATAAATCTTCAATAGGTCATCCTTTCCATTTGACCAAATACTCTTCATATGTCCTGTTCCTTGTGCTTCTGCCAACATCACTATCCAGTATGTCTTCAATCTCCTTGATATTTGAACTGGTTGCTGGAATACTCCATTGTGCTGCTACAACCTCATCTTCAACACCTCCTTCATGATACTCTGTCAAATTTGAAATGTTAAACATTGGTGAAATATTCAGCTCACTAGGCAATTCTACCTCATATGCATTTCCTGAATCATGCTTCTTCAATATCTTACATGGTCCAAACTTCTTCATTTTCAGCTTGTTATATGTACCAACCGAAAATCGCTCCTTCTGCAAATGAACCATGACTTCATCGCCAACCTAAAATTCCTTATGCCTCCTTTTCTCATATGCCTTAGCCTTATACTGTGCATTCATCTTGGTAATATGCTTCCTCACCTCCTCATGGATGTTCTTCAAGTGTTCTACAAAATCCTCAGCTTCAGCACTACTTATTTCTCCTTTATCTATCTTTCTCAATTTAGATGCATTTCTTGGACTACTTCCATATACAATCTGGAATGGTGATTTACCAGTGCTCCTATTGACAGAATTATTGTATGTAAATTTTGCCTGTGGTAAAATAAAATCCCATGCTGTTGGCTTATCTCTAACCAAACATCTCAACAGATTTCCCAAACTTCTATTCACCACCTCTGTCTATCCATCAGTCTGTGGATGATGTGATGAACTAAACTTCAAATCTGTCTTCAACTTCTTCCACAATGTCTGCCAAAAATATCCAACAAACTTAGTATCTCGATCTGAAACTATGGTCTTTGGCAAACCATGTAGTCTCACCACTTCTCTGAAAAACAATTCTGCTACATGAAGAGCATCATTAGTCTTCTTGCAGGGAATGAAATGTGTCATCTTCAAAAATCTGTCAACCACCACAAAAACTGAATCATGTCCCCGCTGTGTCCTCGGTAAACCAAGAACAAAGTCCATATATATATCCTCCCAAGGCTTCTCTGGTATAGACAATGGCTGATACAACCCTGTATTCTACTTCACTCCTTTTGCCATCTGACATACTCTGCAATTCTGTACAAACTTCTTCACATCTTGCTGCAATTGTGGCCAATAATAATTTTCACTAACCAAAGCAAAGGTTTTATCATGACCAAAATGTCTTGCCAATCCTCCACTATGCTTCTCCTTGATGAGATTCTCCCTCATAGAACTTCGTGGAATGCACAACTGACTCCCTCTAAATAGCATATCATCCTGGATGATGAAATCCAACCATTTCATCCTGTCTAGAGTAACAGGTTCTGTACAAGCTTTCCAAACTTCACCAAAATCAGGATCCTCTAGATACAAATTCTTGAGTTCCTTGAACCCAACCACCTCAATCTATATCTCTGTCAGCAATAGTTGCCTTCTGCTAAGAGCATCTACAACCCTGTTAGACTTTCCACTTCTGTGTTTCAAAACAAATGTATAATTCTGTAAAAACTCAACCCATTTCAAATGCCTCTGATTCAACTTTCCTTGACTATTCAAATATTGCAAAGCTTGATGATCAGTATACAAAACAAACTCCTTAGGAAGTAGATAATATCTCCACTTCTTTAATGCCTAAACTATAGCATAAAATTCCTGATCATAGACAGAATATTTTCTCTTGGCATCATTTAACTTCTCACTGAAATAAGCAACAGGTTTACCTTCTTGGCTCATAACAGCTCCTATTGCAGTACCACTAGCATCAAAATCTACTTGAAAAACCTTATTAAAATTTGGAAGTGCTAAAATAGGTTGTTCTGTAACTTTTTGTGCAACAATTGAAAACTCTTTTCTGCCCCATTAGTCCACTTAAACTCTTTTCTATCCTCTCTCATTGTTTCAGTCAAGGGTCCACAAATACTGCTAAAATTTCTAATAAAATTTCTGTAAAAGCTAGCCAAACTATGAAAAGATCTTACCTTAGTAGCACTCCTTGGAGTAGGCCATTCAAGGATAGCCTGTACCTTCTCTGGGTCCATTTTTAGACCTTCTGTTGAAACTACAAATCCCAAATACACTAACTCTTTCTTCACAAATCTGCACTTCTTCAAATTAATCAACAATTTCTCATCTCTCAATTTCTCAAACACCATACGAATATGCATCATATGTTCCTCTAATGTCTTGCTAAAAATCAAAATATCATCTAGGTAAACGATGACAAACTTACCCAGAAATTCTTTCAGAACCTTGTTCATGAGCCACATGAAAGTGCTCGGTGCATTGGTTAGCCCAAAAGGCATAACTAACCACTCATATAGTCCTTCCTTTGTCTTGAAGGTAGTCTTCCATTCATCTCCTTCTCTGATCTGAATCTGGTGATATCCACTCTTTAGATCTATCTTTGAGAAACACACAGCTCCACTCAAACAATCCATAATATCATCCATTTGTGGCAATGGAAACCTATACTTGATTGTGATCTTGTTTATTGCTCTGGAATCTGTACACATCCTCCACTCTCCATTCTTCTTTGGTCCTAATACCGCTGGTACAGCACAGGGACTCAGACTCTCTCAAATCCTCTTCTGTAATAACTCGTGTACTTGTCTGTTCAACTCTTCACTTTCTACTGGTGTCATTCTGTGTGCTGCCTTGTTTGGCAAACTGGCTCCTGGAACCAAATCCATCTGATGACTGATCTTCCTTACCGGTGGTAATCCATCAGGTACATTATCAGATACAATATCCTGAAACTCATTCAATAAATCTACAACCTCTACAGGTACATCCTCTACTTCTTTACCAACTTTTGGAATTAAAGCAAAACACACATGCTCATGCCTCATACCATCTAGGAATTTTCTTCCATCAACAAATATTATTCTTGCATTACCACATACCTTTTCTTTGGTCTCCTTCAATGGCTTTAGCTTATGTCGCACTCCATCCTTTGTCAGGGAATAGGTATTCACACGACCATCATGTACAGCACATCTGTCAAATTACCACGGTCTACCCAATAACATATGACATGCATCCATAGAGATGATATCACATAGTACCTCATCTTGGTACCTGCCGATCTTGAACTTTACCAGGCACTGTTCACTGACCATGACCTTGTGGTCATCCTGCACCCAGGAAATCCGATATGGATGTGGGTGTTTCTATCTCTTGAGCTTCAACTTTGTCACCATCTCTTCTGACACCAAATTGTCAGTACTTCCACTATCGATAATCACATCACAACATTTACCCTCACACTTGCATCGAGTGCGAAACAGGCTCCTCCTTTGTTCAAGTTCATTCTCACCAGTCAGCAAGACTCTTCTGTTAATTAGCATTTCTCCTCTTTCAGCATCTTCAGAATTTGATGATCTAGCATCTTCATCTACATGTGCAACTCTGGCATGGCCTTCATTTCTCCTGTCTGTTCTACCTTGGTGCTGAGGACATACAAATGCCCTATGACCTTCTTCTCCACAGTGAAAACATGTTCCATGGAAGCCTCCTCTTCCAGATCCTTGTCCTCTTCCTCTTCCTCTCTGATCTCTATTACTCTGATCCTGGAAACGATTGGAATTATTTCCTCTCTGATTCTGACTGCTACTGGCCTCATCCTTCTTTTTCAGATCTTCATTTCAGCCACCATATGACCGTCTACTAGATCTTCCACCACGACCTCTTCCATTTTGTCTGCTCTCAAACTTCTTGTTCAACTTTTCCTCTACTTTTAGGGAAAACTAGTATGCCTCCTCAATACTGTTCATTTGAACCAAATTCAACTCCTCCTAAATGCTTGGCCTTAACCCATTAAGGTATCAGGCAACTTTCTCCTTATCAACTTCTGCATGGCCTGTTCTGATGAGGAGTCGATAGAAATCCTCTGTATACTCCTGAATAGATCTTCCTGCTTGCTTCAAACTTTGCATTTT